>JBBDGP010000687.1:1200000-1800000 GCA_037952835.1 Lithobates septentrionalis | reverse complement strand
CACTAAGCCAGTGGTTCTCAACTCCTGTCCTCAGGATCCATTAACAGGCCAGATTTGCCAGATAACTGAAATCCATCACAGGTGATATCCTTTGCTGCTCAGTGATTGCAGCATTCTAGTCTGAATCTCCCCAAGGTAATACATAAAACCTGGCCTGTTAGTGGGTCCTGAGGACAGGAGTTGAGAACCACTGCTTTAAGCTGTGTGCCATGCAAGGATATCTGCTGTATATACTGCTGTTCTGCCCAAAGACCTAAAACAACGCTGGAAGTTCAAAGACTGGAAGAGGACTGGCATCCCATGAACATTTTATAGATGATCCAGCTTAAATGCCTCTGAACATTCGTCCTGAATGCTTATTTTTTGTAATGCAAAAAAAAAAGCTTCTAAATTCAATTGCCTAGAAATGACCCCGTGTACATGTACTGATAAGATGACACAGAGGAGAGTTCAGGGGCAGTGTACATGAGGCCTAAGACCTACTTTATTACAGGTGAGGAGACTCAAATTGTAGGGATACTTTTAAACCTATGCTTTAAAGGGTACGATATATTGAATAAAAGCACCTGCTTTCAAGTTGTAAGTAGTGCTCTGTTACGGCCAAGTGTTTTATCTGTAAATAAGCTCCTCAAGTAGCTTTTTGCAGAAGAATGTCCCAGTGTAAAAGAACACTTGACCCTTCAGATGTATTTAATAAAATCATTCTTTGCAAAGTGGTGTGCATGTCACATGAGGGCCAGCTGACTTTGATCACATCTGGCTTTGCTCTTGCATAACCAAGATAAGAACCATAAGGATTTGAATTCTCTTGTGAAATACTTCTGCATTTACAGAGTGTTATTGGCTTTATCTTAGGATTTTCTAAAGCGCTCTTGGTCAGGACATCAAACTACATGGTGCCCTTTAAATGAGCAAAGGGCGTACGTTCATTGAGTCCTGGTTCACATCCGGGCACACATTGTAGAAGTCGTACTGCTTGTCCTTCCTGGAAGCGTTTTTAATTACATAATTGTTATCATGTGCTGAGATGCATAACCAGCCAGTGTAAAATATTTATTTCTTGTAGAATTGGATGCTTTCAGTCATTTATGTTTTTGCAGTTGAGTACATTAGTCACAAACCAAATTATCATCACCAACTATAATTTACAGGCTGTAAAACACTATGAAAGTTGTAATAGTCAACAAGCCTTGTCATTCAATTAGGGTGTCACCTAATCCTTTCAGCATTGGGTTGTTTGTCAAAAATCCCATATACAGTCGGTTTCTGTTTTTTTTTTTTTTTTTTTTTTTTTCTGAGCTAAAAATTGCTAATGAAGAGCACTGGCATTTTTAAGTGCCCCTGTAGTGCAAAATTGAAAAACATGCCATTAATATAAAATTTACTGGTAAAAAAAAAAAAAAAAATATTGCTAAAAACTGGTAAATACATCCCGCCTATAAAGGAAAGCCCTAAATTAGTGCTAAAGCCTCATATTTACATCTCTAGTATAGACTAGTCGAGCAGTGGACAATGTTTGCTTAAAGTGTTAAGTCAATTTTTTTTTTTGTTATTAAAATAACATGTTCTCTGTACCTGTTCTGTACAGTGGTATTGCAGAGAGTGGCCTCACTCCTCCCTCCCTCCTCCCTCCTCCCTCCTCCCTCCTCCCTCCTCCTCCTCCCTCCCTCCTCCCCCTCCCCCTCCCCTCCTCCCTCCTCCCTCCCCTCCTCCCTCCTCCTCTCCCTCCTCCCTCCTCCTCTCCCTCCTCCCTCCTCCTCTCCTCCTCCCTCCCTCTCCCTCCTCCCTCCTCCTCTCCCTCCTCCTCCTCTCCCTCCTCCCTCCTCCTCTCCCTCCTCCTCTCCCTCCTCTCCCTCTCTCCCTTCTCCCTCCTCCTCTCCCTCCTCCTTCTCCCTCCTCCTCTCCCTCCTCCTCTCCCTCCTCCTCTCCCTCCTCCTCTCCTCCTCCTCTCCCTCCTCCTCTCCCTCCTCCTCTCCCTCCTCCTCTCCCTCCTCCTCTCCCTCCTCCTCTCCCTCCTCCTCTCCCTCCTCCTCTCCCTCCTCCTCTCCCTCCTCCTCTCCCTCCTCCTCTCCCTCCTCCTCTCCCTCCTCCTCTCCCTCCTCCTCTCCCTCCTCCTCTCCCTCCTCCTCTCCCTCCTCCTCTCCCTCCTCCTCTCCCTCCTCCTCTCCCTCCTCCTCTCCCTCCTCCTCTCCCTCCTCCTCTCCCTCCTCCTCTCCCTCCTCCTCTCCCTCCTCCTCCCTCCTCCTCTCCCTCCTCCTCTCCCTCCTCCTCCCTCCTCCTCCCTCCTCCTCCCTCCTCCGTCCCTGACAGCGATCTTGGCTCCTTTTTTAAGTGCACACCCTTACACTAATACTTTGAAGCACCTTTTTGATTTTATTACAGCACTCAGTCTTTTTGGTTGAGTCTATCAGCATAGCACATCTTGACTTGGCAATATTTGCCCACTGTTATTTGCAAAAACATTCCAAATCTGTCAGATTACGAGGGCATCTCCTGTGCTCACACCACAGTTTGTCAATCGGATTCAGGTCTGGGCTCTGGCTGGGCCATTTTAAAACTTGAATCGTCATCTGGGGAAGCCATGTCTTTTTGATTTGGATGTTTGTTTTGGGTCGTTCTAATGCTGAAAGGTGAAGTTCCCATTCATATTCAGCTTTTCTAGCCGAAGCCTGAAGGTTTTGTGCCAATATTGACTGGTATTTGGAACTGGTCATAATTCCCTCTACCTTGACTAAGGCCCCTGTTCCAGCTGAAGAGAAACGGCCCCAAAGCATGCTTCCACCACCATGCTTCACGGTGGATATGGTGTTCTTTTGGTGATGTGCAGTGTTTTTGCTCCAAACCTATCTTTTGGAATTATAGCCAAAAAAGTTTAGCCTTGGTTTCATCAGACATACCATATTTTCCCACATGCTTTAGGGAGACTTGAGATGTGTTTTTGCAAAATTTAGCGGGGATTTTGTGTGTTTAAGAAAAGGCTTCAGTCTTGCCACTCTACCCCATAGCCCAGACATATGAAGAATATGGGAGCTTGTCACATGTACCGCACAGCCAATACTTGCCAGATATTCCTGCAGCTCCTTTTTAATGTTTAATGCCCCTTTTTGGCAGCCTCCCTGACCAGTTTTCTTCTAGTCCATCAATTTTGGAGCGACAGTTCTTTTGTAATGTCAATGTTGTGCCATATTTTCTCCACTTGATGACTGTCTTCACTGTGTTCCATGGTATATCTAATGCCTTAGGGGATCAAATACTTATTTCACTCCATCAATCCGCAAGATTTCTGGCTCCCAGGTGTCTTCTATACAGGGAACAAACTGGGATTAGGAGCACTCTTATAAAGGGAGTACTCCTAATCTCAGCTTGTTACCTGTACAAGACACCTGTCCATAAAAGCAATCGGATTCCAATCTCTCCACCATGGCCAAGACTAAAGAGCTGTCCAAGGATGTCAGGGACAACATTATAGACCTACACAAGGTTTAAATGGGCTACAAGGCAATCGCCAAGCAGATTGGTGAGAGGGTGACAAAAGTTGATGCGATTATTCGCAAATCGAAGAAACCCAAAATATCTGTCAATCTCCCTCGGTCTGAGGCTCCATGCAACATCTCACCTCAAGGAGTTTCAGTGATCATGAAAATGGTGAGGAATCAGCCCAGAACTACACAGGAGAATCTTGTCAATGATCTCAAGGCAGCTGGGACCATAGTCACCAAGAAGACAATTGGTAACACACTACACTGTGAAGGACCGAAATCCTACAGCGCCTGCAAAGTCCCTCTCCTCAAGAAAGCAAATGTACAGGTCCGTCTGAAGTTTGCTAATGAACATCTGAATGATTCAGAGGAGAACTGGGTGAAAGTGTTGTGGTTAGATGAGACCAAAATTGAGCTCTTTTGCACAAACTTGCCATGTTTGGAGGAGTAGGAATCCTGCTTATGTCCCCACGGTCAAACATGGAGGTGGAAACATTATGCTTTGGGGGTGTTTTTCTACTAAGGGGATAGGACCACTTTACCCCATCAAAGGGACGATGGATGGGGCCATGTACAGTCAAATCTTGAGTGAGAACCTCCTTCCCTCAGTCAGGGTGTTGAAAATGTGTCATGGATGGGTATTCCAGCATGACAATGACACAAAACACATGGCCAAGGCAACAAAGGAGTGGCTCAAGAATCGCATTAAGGTCCGGAGTGGCCTAGTCAGCCTCCCATAGAAAATTATGTAGACGGAGTTGAAGGTTCGAGTTACCAAACGTCAGCCTAGAAACCGTAATGGCTTGGAGAGGATCTGCAAAGAGGAGTGAGACCATCCCTCCTGAGATGTGTGCAAACCTTGTGGCCAACTACAAGAAACATCTGACCTCTGTTATTAGCAAATAAGTGTTTTGCCACCAACTACGAAGTCATGTTTTGCCAAGGGGTCAAATGCTTATTTCACTAATTAAAATGCAAATCAATTTAGAACGATTTTGAAATGTGTGTTTCTGGATTTTTGTTCTGTCTCTCGCTGTTTTAAATAACTCTACTATTAAAATTTTATAGACTGATAATTTCTTTGTCAGTGGGCAAACATACAAAATCAGCAGGGGATCAAATGCTTTTTCCGTGTGTGTGTGTGTGTGTGTTCTAACTCAAGTTATCCTTTTTCTTTGCTCTTGTCTGCCAGTTAACTAATGCTTATGAAATAGACCAGTTGCGTTCTTGGAATGCCTTATTCAAACGGCAAGCAGAATTACAGAGCTCCTTACTTGATGGCTCCAGATGATTGCTGTGTATATGTCTTGGTGGTGCCTGGGTGCTAAATACCTAATGTGCAGAAATGTTGCATTTTCCATGATTATTTTTCTTGCTTGTGCTAATATTTAAACTTCTAACTGGAAGATGAAGCCAATCTAATTCTCATGTTGGGACTTTAGTTTAAAAAATTACTTTTTTTTTTTTTTTTTTCCCCCCCAATGTGTTAACTTGGGAGCAGCGACTGCATCCAATTGATATGACATGAAAGGGACTCCCTGAACTCCAATTTTTTTTTTTTTTTTTTTTTTATTATATACTTTACATCAGGGATCTGCAATTAGCAGACCTCCAGCTGTTGCAGAACTACAAGTCCCATGAGGCATAGCAAGACTTTGACAGCCACAAGCATGACACGCAGAGGCATGATGGGACTTGTAGTTTTGCAACAGCTGGAGGTCCGCTAATTGCATATCCTTGCTTTACATAGCCTGCTGGATGTGAGAATACTGTATGCAGCTGAGGCTACATACAGCATACTGCACTGGGTTCAATCCAAGACTTCCTTTCTCATACTCGGAACAAACTAGTTCTATCTGAGCAGTGCCCAGCCATTCAGAGAAAGCGATGTATTCTAGTGATGAATACAAAGCTTCCTCTGGCTGAGTCAGAGGTTGTTGCATCGTCGTCCTACCTCTCTGACTAAGCCAATCAGAGGAAACTTTGTATTCATTGATAGAATACATTGCTTTCTCTGGCTGAGTGCTGCTGTGATGGACTCTGTTTTGGGTATGAGAGTTTCGGCTCCAACCCAGAACATGAGTTTTCGGTTTTGTTTTTTTGATTTTGGGTTTTTCCAGGGACAGTATGCTTTTTCTGGTAATCCTGTAAAGTGGTTTCAACCCTTGCATATATTCAATGAAGGGACTGGTGGTACACAGAGATTAAACCCTTCTGTATGAGTTGTAACTGTTTATCTGCAGCAATTTGTCCTGTTTATCCTTGTAAAACTCAGATAAAAATTTTTTCAGACCCACAAAGCGGCGGGGGGTTGTCCCTTTTTTCCAATCAACTCTTGGCTATGCTCATTGAGTGTAAATTCAGCTCCCCGCCCTCTGATTTCTGAAAACTCAGACAAGCTCTATAAATTCTGGACTTTGAACAGATGTAGAGGAGACAAGACTGCAGACAAACTGTTACAATTTATGTAGAAGGGTTTGTTTCATCTTTGTATCACCTGAGACTAATCATTGAACTGTACATGACTGTTTTAATGACCAGCTTCTGTTGAACCCAGGAGTACAAAACAAACCAAGTCAAGCTGGTTTCTGCTGAATGGGAAGACCATGAGCATCTGTTCTCATTAGTGTAATGGTGTATATATATATATATATATATATATATATATATATATATATATATATATATATATATATATATATATATATATATATATATATATATATATATATATATATATATATATATATATATGTGTGTACATCCCTGCATAGAGATATGGCTCAGGTAAGTATGAGGGGGGCTGCTTTAACAGGTTTTTATCTTAATGCATAGAAATGCATTAAAATAAACCACCTGACTTAACCACTTTTAACACTAATGCCGCATACACAAAAGCGGACTTTACGGCAGACTTTGCCCGGCGGACGAGATTTGGTCGGACAATTCGATGGTGTGTGGGCTCCAGCGGACTTTGTTTAACTCAAAAGTTGGACGGACTTGGATTTGAAACATGTTTTAAATTAATCCATCGAAATCGAGTCCGGTCGAAAAGTCCGCTCGTCTGTATGCTAGTTCGACGGACAAAAAGCCACGCTAGGGCAGCTATTGGCTACTGGCTATGAACTTCCATGTTTTAGTCCGGTCGTACGTCATCACGTACGAATTCGACAGACTTTGGTGGATTGTGTGTAGGCAAGTCCGTTCATTCAGAAAGTCTGTCAAAGTCCGCCGAGCAAAGTCTGCTGTAAAGTGCGCTCGTGTGTAAGTGGCATTACTCGAAAATGACGGCAGACACCATGCCAATCTAAACGAATGCACAACTTTTTTTTCTAAGTGGATAGTAGAAGATCTTAAACAATTTGCTGTGTTACATGTGTTGGCTGTCCAGATTACACAGCATAAGACACTGGTCTGAGCTCCCCTTCCATATAATCCTTATTGCTTCTGGATAATCTAGCACAGATTACCTAGCATAATAAAGCAACACAGAATGTCTGTTCTACTTTGTGAGAAGCAACACTGCATTCACATACAGATAGCAACATAACTTGCAGTATACTATTAGCTGCAGTTTTCTTAGGTATTGGTGTGCAGAGGGCGCAGGCTCCTATAGTAACTTGTCTAGATGAAACTGGCCCTGTGGATGTTGTGTGCGCACTGCTGCTGTAATTGCCACCTCATGTAGCCCAAGGGCGGAAACAGGTGAGGCAGGGCTGCTGTTTTTTAAATGACGCTTTCACAGGCAGCAAGAGTAGTGGTGGCTGTAGCCATAGAAAAATTATGGTGCTGCATCTTGGTACTACAATTATAGGTCAGTATTGGTTCTAATTTCCCAGGCCTTTGTACAACATAATGCAGGGCATATTCAGTCAAATCAGCTCTGATGGGGACTCAAATGTGCATCCAAGTGTGTGTGTGTGTGTGTGTGTGTGTGTGTAACACAGATGTAAGACCCTGTGCACACTGAAAGTTTAGCTCCTGTGCATTAGGTTACAGCTTACAGGTGTGCCATCAAGCTCGATTGCCTTCAGCCTGTCATTCTATTTTATTCTGCTGCAGATTCATTTAAATAAGAGGTTTTTTTTTTCCTCGGAGTGGAAAGTATTTGGAGACCCCTGCACAAGACAATGATGATCTGAGGGTGTTAAAGCCTCTGCTGTAGTCCACATATTCTGTGTAGCTAAGAATGATGGGAGATGGAAAACTGACCGGAAATGCAAAATTTTACAGTCGCCAGAATAAAGTTGGAATCCTAGCAATCTTCCAGTGGCTACACTTGTTTCTTTATTGTACATCGTAGGACACAGAGCCTCAAGTAATTACTTGGTGGGTTATGGGCCTACCTTCAGGTGTTGGCACTGGTATAACTAAGACAGGAAGTTGACTCCCCTATATAACCCCTCCTCCTTCCAGGAGTCCTAAGTTTTTTTTCGCAAGTGTCTAAGGTGTTGGTCACGAGTAAAGATGTGCTCTGAGGAGCTCCAGGGAGGGATCCATGCTGGATTTAAAAAACCTCCAACTGGATCCATCCTCGCCACTGAGGCCATAGGATGGTACCCGGGCCTCGCATTGAAGAACAAGGTTTTTCTTGTAAGCTTCTCTTTTGAGAGCTGGACCCTAGGAACCAGGACTCTTTTTGGTTTTTCATATAACCTAAAGTTGTTTCTGAGGGGTGCTATACAGGTCCAAAGGAGCGGAACCCCTTTAAAAAGGGCCTCAGTCTTTGAAGGTTTAACTACGCTGCCCACCGTGATGGGTGAAGGTTGGATCTGTCTGTTGAATCAGCCATATCCTGCAGCGAGGAAAAGGTAAGGGAAGAGGCTGGGTACTGTAAAAGGTGCCTATGCTTTCCTTTCATCTTTTTAAAAGATATGCCTTTAAAGAAGTCTCCTCTAGAGGGAGTAAAGTTACACATACCTTACTTGTTGCCTTAAACAGCTCTGTGTCAGGCTTGAAACAGCCGTGTGTGGGCCCAGCAGCAGAGGGGGGTTCTTAGTGAACAAAGTGGATTTCTTAGTGAACAAAGTGGATTTCTTAGAGGAATCAAAGGGATAGAGAGTTTCTGGCTGTCGGTAGATGCAGCAGTATGAACTGTATATGGTTAAAGTGTTGGTCAGCTGAAGCGCCTTGCAATAATCTTTTTAACCAGTTTTCCTTTTAAGGGAGAACGACTATTTTGGCGAAAGTTTGGATAAGTATATCCAGACAATCTCTAGTGGAAAGAGTACTCTTTTGCCAGTTAAAAGAAGATATAGACATCCTTCATTTAAGCGCACTTTTTCCCCTGCGCCAGGTACATCCGCCTCTAGGCAGGGACGACGGCCTCCACCGTCAGACTCTAGAGGAAGACCTCAGGGTCAAACCCAGGCACAAAGGAAGACCTGGGGCCGCAAGCCTGCAAAGCAGAATATTAGGGACTCCATCATGAAGAGGCATCTCCCCTCACCAAGGTGGGCGGGAAGACTTCTGGGGTACTCAGAAGTCTGGCAAAGGGAGATTTAGGACAGATGGACTCTCTCCACAGTCTCTCTAGGTTACAAGCTCAAGTTTCGAGAGTTTCCACCATCTCGTTTTCAGAGATCGAACGTTCCCAGAGATCCAGGGAAAAAGCAATCCCTGTTGCAAGCATTAGACCGATTATTGGCTCAAGGGGTAATCATACAAATTTTATCAAGTAGATTTAAGGTGGAATGAGGATATCGCCTTTGGGCGCAGTGTGCTGCAGGCAGCAGTAAAATTCCTCAAGGTCTGGGGGTGCCCTACGGGTTGTGTCTCCCTCCCCTCAAGTAGCATTGCTATGGGATATTCCACCAAGTAATTACTTGAGGCCCTGTGTCCTATGATGTACGATAAAGAAAATAGGATTTTTAAAACAGCTTACCTGTAAAATCCTTTTCTTAGAGTACATCATAGGACACCGAGTTCCCGCCCCTCTGTTTTATGGGGTGAGAGTATATTACTTGTATTGCTTGGCTACAAAAACTAAGGACTCCTGGAAGGAGGAGGGGTTATATAGGGGAGTCAACTTCCTGTCTTGGTTATACCAATGTCAACACCTGAAGGTAGGCCCATAACCCACCAAGTAATTGAGGCTCTGTGTCCTATGATGTACTCCAAGTAAAGGATTTTACAAGTAAGCTGTTTTAAAAATCCTATTTTGTTGTGACCACTAAGAGCATTCTCCCTCACTTTGGAGAAATTTTAATTTCTTTTCCTGTTGCATTTTCAGGACAGGAATTGAAGGGAAATCGCTTCACAGAACCCCCCCCCCCCAAAAAAAAAGTGTGGGGGGGGGGGGGCTGCTTTTGCTGCTCCGGCTTCTATAAATGCCAATTGCCTGGCTGTCATTGCATATTTAATGGCTTAACTTGACTTGGAACAAAAATGCAAATTGGGTATATCCAGAGACAGCCAGGCAGCTAAAATCTTTCGAAAGTGGTTTGTATTGGAGGCTCACATGTTTCTGTCATTAGTTTTCTTTAAATGCTTAGGAAATAAACAAACCTATTAAGGATCAGGTGTCTCTTTTGTATTGTCTGTCCACACATCATTCAGTGGTGTCAGGCAGAATATGACCATCACCTGCTGTTTTCAGGAACATCAGCACGTATTACACATGCTCTGCTCAACTCATGATAAATGAAGCTATCGGCTCACACAGAGCAGCTCAGCAGACTTTGTACCCATGTGCTGTGTATTGCATGTGCCTTCCTCAGGAATAAACTGACGGATGGAAGCAAAGCACATGTACATCTACTTGCTTGCTATGGATGCCTTTTTATGGATCCAAAGGAAATTGGGCATCACTATTTATGACAGGTACTTGTAAAGTGCTGACAATTTACGCAGCGCTTTTACATATGTTGCACATTGACATCAGTCCCTGCCTTCATGGAGCTTACAATCTAAGGTCCCTAATTCACAATCATACACAAGGGCCAATTTAGACTTTAGCTAATTAACCTACCAGCATGACTTTGGAGTGTGGGAGGAAACCAGAGTACTCGGAGGAAACCCACGCAGGCACAGGGAGAACGTGTAAACTCCAGGCAGGTAGTGTCATGGTTGGAATTCAAATTGATGACCCTAGTGCTGCTAGACAGAAGTGCTAGCCATTTAGCCACTGTGATGCCCTATTAAGTTTTCTGTACATTTTTAGATATGTCCGCCCTGTGTAAAAAGGAAGCAGAAGGTTTTTTAACTTCATGCATAGAACACATGAAGATGAGCGTAATATATACACACTTTTTTTTTTTTTTTCCTCAATGTATGCATAGCACCCCATATTGACAGAAAAACACAGAATTGTTGACATTTTTGCAGATTTATTAAAAAAGAAAACTGAAATATCACATGGTCCTAAGTATTCAGACCCTTTGCTGTGACACTCATATATTTAACTCAGGTGCTGTCAATTTCTTCTGATCGTCCTTGAGATGGTTCTACACCTTCATTTGAGTCCAGCTGTTTTTGATTATACTGATTAGACTTGATTAGGAAAGCCACACACCTGTCTATATAAGACCTTAAAGCTCACAGTGCATGTCAGAGCAAATGAGAATCATGAGGTCAAAGGAACTGCCTGAAGAGACAGAATTGTGGCAAGGCACAGATCTGGCCAAGGTTACAAAAAATCCTTAAATGGAAGACGTTTGGGATGACCAGAACCCTTCATAGAGCTGGCTGTCCAGCCAAACTGAGCTATTGGGGGAGAAGAGTTGTAAAAAGTCAACCATCACTGCAGCCCTCCACCAGTTGGGGCTTTATGGCAGAGTGGCCCGCTGGAAGCCTCTCTTCAGTGCAAGACACATGAAAGCCCGCATGGAGTTTACTAGAAAACACCTGAAGGACTCGAAGATGGTGAGAAATAAGATTCTTTGGTCTGATGAGACCAAGATAGAACAATTGTTTGGCCTTAATTCTAAGCGTTGTGTGGAGAAAACCAGGCACTGCCCATCGCCTGTCCAATACAGTCCCAACAGTGAAGTATGGTGGTGGCAGCATCATGCTGTGGTGGTGTTTTTCAACTGCAGGGACAGGACGACTGGGTGCAATCGAGGAAAAGATGAATGCGGCCAAGTACAGGGATATCCTGGACGAAAACCTTCTCCAGAGTGCTCAGGACCTCAGACTGGGCTGAAGGTTTACCTTCCAACAAGACAATGACCCTAAGCACACAGCTAAAATAACGAAGGAGTGGCTTCACAACAACTCCGTGACTGTTCTTGAATGGCCCAGCCAGAGCCCTGACTTAAACCCAATTGAGCATCTCTGGAGAGACCTAAAAATGGCTGTCCACCAACGTTTATCATCCAACCTGACAGAACTGGAGAGGTTCTGCAAGGAGGAATGGCAGAGGATCCCCAAATCCAGGTGTGAAACACTTGTTGCATCTTTCCCAAAAAGATTCATGGCTGTATTAGATCAAAAGGGTGCTTCTACTAAATGAGCTAAGGGTTTGAATACTTAGGACCATGTGATATTTCAGTTTTTCTTTTTTAATAAATCTGCAAAAATGTCAATTCTGTTTTTCTGTCAATATGGGGTGCTGTGTGTACATTAATGAGGAAAAAAAATTAACTTAAATGATTTTAGCAAATGGCTGCAATATAACAGAGTGAAAAATTTAAGTGGGTCTGAATACTTTCTGTCCCCACCGTATATAATTTTTTAAATTTGATAATTGCATATTATAAAAATTAAGTCCCTTTTCACACTTGGGCGTGTGGCGCTTTACCGCTGTTATAGGGGCGCTTTTATCCCCTGCTAGCGGCTGAAGAAAGGGTTAATGGTGCCCATGTTGCGGCACTGCTGAAGCACTTTGCAGACGTTTCGGAAGCGCTGCCCATTCATTTCAATGCTGTTTGCAGGACTTTTTTTTTTTTTTTTTTCTCCCTGTCCTGCAAGCACTCGGGCTTTCAAACTGGGGTGGCTTGAGAGGTGCTTTTCAGGCGCCTTACATGCTATTTTTTTTTTTTTTTAGCGCTAAAACACCAGTAAAGCGCCCCAGTGTGAAAGAGGTCTAATATAGAAATTCAGCTTTTCTCCTGCAGCCGAATGTGGCTGTACACAGGCACTTCCTGGTACCATTTGTTAGTGTCTGAGGCTGCATTCACACCTGAGCGTAGCTTTTCGGGCAGAAAATCGCGCGAATCTGAACTTGTTTGAGCTTCAGGCGTTTTTTAGTGGAGATGTGAACCATCTCCTTAGAGAATAATTGATTTTTTTTTTCCCCTCCAGTGTTTTGTAGCTTGAAGCTACAAAACGCTCAAATGTGAATGGGGCCTAAGTGGCACAGCTCAACCCTACCCTTGACATGCTTGGCCCCACCCCTGTCCACCTATGTCATGTTCTCATTCGTGACAGTACTCTGACAGGAGGAAGGAGATACGCCCATTAGCTGTATTAATGGAGAGGCATTTTTTAACTAGGTTACTAGTGTCCCTTCACAGCGCCTTGAAGCCCCCCCCCTTTTTTTTCCTTGGAAAGTAGTAATAATTGTGATGTTTTGTAAGTTGGTGCATGACTACATCCTTCCACATGGCGATGGCTGGGTCTAATGTTGGATTACTGGAACATTAAAGCGGGGGTCCACCCACACCGCTAAAAAAAAAAAAAAAAATATTAAAAGCCAGCAGCTACAAATACTGCAGCTGCTGACTTAATACATGGACACTTACCTGTCCCAGGGTCCAGCGATGTCGGCAGCTCGGTTCTCGGCAGCTGCCGCCCCCATCCTAGGTGAGGGAATCAGGAAGTGAAGCGTTGCGGCTTCACTTCCCGGTTCCCTACCGCGCATGGCGAGTCGCGCTGCGCTTCCCAAGTGGTCCCCGCTCTCTCCTGGGACCTGTGCGTTTCCCAGGAGACAGCGCGGTGGGGACGGGAAGAGGCGTAGACTCCCATGGGAGTCTATGCCGGAAGTGGGTGCAAATACCTGTCTTAGACAGGTATCTGCACCCCCCTCCCCCCTGAAAGGTGCCAAATTTGACACTGGAGGGGGGAGGGTTCCGAAAAGTGGAAGTTCCATTTTTGTGTGGAACTCCGCTTTTTTTTTTTTTTTTTTTTTACTTTGAAATTTGGACTTTGTAGGCCTAAAGTTGGGTTCCTGGAACACCAAGCTTTGCTTTTGTGGGATTTCTGCTAGATAGACAACTTCCAGTTATAGAAGGTCTATTTGTTATATAGGCATTTTGTGGTGGTGGAAGATTGCGGGCTTTGTGACATTTTGGTAAGGACAGTTGTGAAATTTTAAAGGTATTCCACGTGCCTGTGATAAAAACTGCTGCCTTCTGTAAGATTACAGCAACCATATGTGCCAGGGAGGTTCAGAGCTAAAAAAAAAGTTTCCCTTACATGAATTTGTAAGGCCTTTTGCACATGGGCAAAAGCAATGCTGCACTCAGATGTTCACGTGGGGGGTGAAAAGTGAAGGGGTTATCGGGGCGCTGGGGAGGGAATGGCACAACTGGATCCGATCCCTCTGTGTGACTCCCCCTGGAGTGGCTACAGCCAGTGAGGGGAAGAGAAACCGGCAGTGCTGGGAAGGTTAAGCATGGAGATTGAAGCAGCAGGTGGGGGGAATGTGGCAGTAATTAGTGATGGGGAAGGAATCGCTGGATGCAGCTATTGGAACAGATCCCCTTGCAGCAGAGCCAGGGGAAGAGTCAGCTGCGCTGCAGGGGGTTAGTGGAGCCCAGTGTCATAACTTGTTTTGGGACTGAGCTTCGGGATTTTGCCTGGATCCAGGAGACACTGGGATTTCTATGAAATCTTGGGATGGTTGAGAATGCTTTTTGTTCTGTTGTGAAGTTGTATGTGTTTGTATTTCCAGGTGCACACCAAGGCAACCTATGGAGCTCTGTTGTTTTGATGTTAAGACATTCAGAAGCTTTTAGAACAAGCTTTAACTTGTCCTTTACCTAAAATAGGACTGCAAAATTCTTGCTAGAGTTTTCTGGATTTGCTCAGGAAATTAAAACAAGGTTGTGTCTCTTCAGGTATCCCGGCCTGAACTGTTGGAATCTTCTTATCAAACAGGCTAAGATGTTCAGTTCCACAGTTTGGAGAACGTGTTGTCTACTTTTTTTTTTTTTTTTTTCCCTTAGTGGAAAGTAACACAAGTAGACCAGCTTCTTGTCCGTTTTTAGTATCCTGTGTTTGAGTTGTTGAAATTTTGAATGTCCGTCGGCACTATGTAAATGTAAGAAATTTCAGTGGGTGGAAAATGCTTACATGGCACTGTTTCCAGGAAATCTTTTAGTCTTCTATGGAGTGTAAAATGTCATTGAATGCTGCAGTAGCTACTTGGAGAGGAACTTCATCTCCATCTTAAAAATTACAACAAAAGCACCTTTTTAGAGTTGTTTAGTAATGGAAGTCTACAGATCGATACTTACAGATAAATGCAGGCTTTTTATTCTTGACATCTTTTAGCTTTTGTTTTTATCACCATTCTTCTAATGGCTTTTTTCACTAAGGGCAGATGAATCCATCTCCTTTACTTCCTGGAACACTGCCTGGATCACTAGGTCTGCCTCCTGGAACATGTGACGGCGCAGATCATTCAAAGGGAAAGGAACAGACTGGTGACATAGCCTTTCCAGGATGCATATGTATGGCCCAGGTTACATCACAAATTTCTCCCTCAGACAGGATGTGGGGAAAATGGTTATTGTAGGTAACAGCAAAAATTTAATAAATGTAAGATCTTGCATTAACATGCAGAGCTGCATGCTGGTGTGTATGTGTGTACATATACAGTATCTCACAAGTGAGTACATCCCTCACATTTTTAAAAATATTTTATTATAAATTTTCATGTGACAACACTGAAGAAATGACACTTTACTACAATGTAAAGTAGTGGGTTTACAGCTTATATAACAGTGTAAATTTTATGTCCCCTCAAAATAACTTAAAACACAGCCATTAATGTCTAAATCTCTGGCAACAAAAGTGAGTACACCCCTAAGTGAAAATGTCCAAATTGTGCCCAAAGTGTCAATATTTTGTGTGGCCACCATTTATTTTCCAGCACTGCCTTAACCCTCTTGGACATAGAGTTCACCAGAGCTTCAGTTTGCCACTGGAGTCCTTTTCCACTCCTCCATGATGACAACACTGAGCTGGTGGATGTTAGAGACCTTGCACTCCTCCACCTTCCGTTTGAGGATGCCCCACAGATGCTCAATAGGTTTTAGGTCTGGAGACATGCTTGGCCAGTCCATCACCTGAGGGGCATCCTAAAAGTTCAAGGCCTGATGTGAAAGGATTGATTACAGACTTGAAAATGTACCACCGCACCAAGCTGCTCTTCCAGATGTTTGGTGCTGAGGATAGCACGTTGTATATGATTTCCGTGTGCTCCTTGCAAACAGTTGGCAATCTCTATTGTCAAGTTGAAAATGGAGAACGTGAAGTGGTCATCAAATTAATGGAAAGAACTCCTGCAGGCATCCATGAGAATTGCAATGTTGGAGGATGCACCAACCAACAGCACTGTTAAGAGGGCAGCAGGATTCAAGGAGTAGAGTCTTAAAGGTAAATGTGACTACAGCAGAAAGCATTAACCATGTGCACGGTCAGGTAATAACAGATCAGAGTTGACATCTGGGCAATTGCTAAGGTAACCGGCATATCAAAAACCACATTTCAGCTCATCTTGACCCAAAATCTTGATGTGCACAAGGTTTCTTCCCAATGGGTCAGATCCAGGGAACTTGTGTGCCAGGTTTATGACTGTGAATGAAACTTTGGTCTTCCACTTGCAACCTGAGAGCAAATCTCATTTGAAACAGTGGAAACGCATCTCTTCCACCTATGCCAAAGAAGGCTCAGCGTTCCATCAGTGGGTAATGTGATGGTGACTATCGTCTGGGACGGCTGCCATCCGTTTCTGTGGTTTTACTCTGGTTACCCATCCACCATTATTACCAGATCTCGCACTATTGGACTACCACCTATTCGAAAAACTGAAACCAGAACTGTCTGGTGTTCGTTTCACTAGTGACGACATCGGTGATGATGTGACTACTTTTTTTTTTTTTTTTTTTCTTTTTTGGATGGCCAAGCTTCAGTTTTTTTTATATATTTTTTTTTTTTTCCGGGAGCCTGAGCACTGCTAGCATAAGTGTTTGGACATTGGAGATTATTACAAAAAAGGAGAGAATTTAAAATTTGGGATTTTAAATGAGGAAATGGCCTGGTAAGTTTTAATACCTACATCCCTGTCTCTGTGAAAGAGTAAAATTGATATAATAGTTCATAACCAGGGTGTATTATGGTAAAAATACATCAGAATTCGATTCATACATGCTAATGATACAAAATCGAACCTGCATGATTAAACGTATATAAAATACAATTTAGCCAATATAATCTGGGACCTCTCTTAATCCCCAACATAGATAATAAACAAGTTGTTACAGTAAAGTAATAGTCCAATGGCATCTCTCTACATAATAATGCCCAATTGTGGGGCCTCATAGATCCATATCATGAATATTCATTATATCACCCCATGAGGAATAAACATTGACACCCATGGAACCAATTATCTAGGATAATAAACATAAAGTGGTTGGAATGGGCATAGCGAAGTACACAACATCTGTAGCTCGACACATTTTATGGCTGAAGCCAATCTTCAGGAGCGAAGCACATGAAAATGTATCTGATAAAAAAAAAAAAAAAAAAAAAACTATATTAATGCCCAAAAAATCGCGCAATACTAATGGCAAAGCGGTGGATATGAAAAATCCCCCTAGGGCGTGTTTGTTACAGGGTGTCTGTATAATGATGGTATGGCATTGAAGGTCGCGAATCACCCAGAGATGGTCATTGCTGGGAGCTGTGGCGGGGCGCGTCAGCAGATGTCGGCCAACGCAAGACCGCAAACAGGGTGGCTATAAATCGGTGATAGTGGTTGAGTAGATGAGTGGGATCAGTCAATGGGGGCCTCTGTGAAGAATATAATCTATTTTTTCTATGGCGTGCAAAACACCCAAAAAACGTCACCCGGTGCATAAATGTGCACACACATAGAGTGCTCACAAAAAAGTGCCACGGGTACACAAGACGTGCCAATTCCCTGATCACCCGGGGCGTTAGGCTCCAGACGGGGACAAAGGTACTTACAATGGTCTATCTGGCCGAAACCAGACAGACCCCGTTCTCTGGAGGGCCTGCCGAGACGAGACCCACCCAAGTACTAGGTGGGGCTCCCCCGAAGGGAGACCCCATGAGAGAGGGCGAACTAAGCCAAAAGGCCATGTCCACCCCTTCCCAAGACGTTCAGGGCTGGCCCGAGGACCCGCATCCTTACTAATCACAAGTGCAAAACGTGAAAAAACAAGACGTGACAAACGTAGGGTTTCAAATATATAAAAAAGTGGGGGAAGGGATAGTGGAGAGGAGAGTGAAGAAGTGGCCATTGTGTAAAACAATGACTAGGCCCTCCGGCCAGGAATAAAAAGTTCCTCTGGTCCCAGCCAAAAGGCCCGGCCCAAGAGGCAGGTGCAAAAAAAGCGTGTTATGGTGCAGTGACCGTGGTGCCTCAAATCAAAGTGACTGCCACTCGCAGTGATCTTACGGCACCCCTGGACTGCCACTCCAGGGGCACTACTCCATAGGTTTTCAAACCAACCTGTGAAGAATATATTAAGTTGTGTAAATCAATATTGTACAAGATAGCCCCGGCAAAAGATGGAGCGGTGATAATTGTTCAACAGTGGCTTATTAAGTGTACAGCTGCAGGGATAACCAGATGAGTGGGGAAGGAGAGCAATTGAATCACCCAGATACAAAACTAAGTGAAATAAATCAAAACAAACCTGTGCAGTGACTGTTGAAAACAAATTGCCTCCTTCTAGGATATAGATCGAGGTCCAATGTGCTATCAATGTCCAGTGTAGGAAATGATGAATCCAATAAGTGCTAAAACCACTTTGGAATGATCCCACACTGCAGCACACCACCAACTTCATGCAACCATGCAGAGCAAGATGAAAGGCCATGGTGCACCAATATCATCGGTCAATTGGTACCAGTTAACTCTCAGTGCTTGCAGGTGTTTAACGACGTCGCCGGCAGGGTGGCGCGCAATACATGACGACGCACTGTGATAGTGCACCTGCCCATTCTGTGTCAGAGCGCTGGGGGAGGAGGGGGAGCCCACAGTGCGCATCGCAGCTATACAGTGACCTAAATTGCAACGGCAACCATTTTATTCTCTAGGGTCTCTGCTTAAAAAAAAACAAAAAAAAAAACACGGGGGTTCTGACTAATTTTCTAGCAAAAAACAAATACTGATTTTAACATAATTAAGAGAATGTCTGTCAGAATTGCCCTAGGTGCACAGTAATTAAGTGGCCCCTGCTCTTAAAAAGGTTGAGCATCCTTAGTGTAAAACAAATTTACTGTTTAAATACCCAGTCATGTGCAGATGAAATAAAGTAAACACTTCTACAATTTTGAATTTTTTATTTTTTTTTGGAATGCAAAAAAAAAAAAAAAATGGCTTCAGACGCTGAGTTTAGAGGCATTTCAAGCGCCAAACGCTTATAAATGCGGTAACTTGTTTCGTTTACAGGAGTTTTTCATTTACGCTATTTTGAAGAGGGGAAAAAAGTGTGTGTGTTTGTTTGTTTGTGTGTTTTTTTTTTTTTTTTTTTTTTTTTTTACGCTTCTAAAAGCGTAATGTAAACGCGGTAAAACGGACGGTTTAAACATGGGTTACTATCTGTCAAGTTAAAATCGTTCAGTAGAGGTTGTAGAAGCATCCCGTGTACATGAAGCTTTAGGCTCGGTTTCCACTATTGCAACCCCAAAGTCGTGCGATTTTGCAGCGACTTAAAGCAATGCCTGTGTATTCTTGAGGTCTATGGACCTCAAGTCGCATCAAAGGTGGGACCAAAGTAGTGCAGGGACTACTTTGAAGTTGCACAGATATGAACGGTACTCATTGGAAATCATGGGGTACGACTTTTCATGTGACGTCAGTCCCAAGTTGCACTAGTGGAAATCGAGCCTTAGCTGATCATCCTCTGTAGACTACAGGCTCGTTTTGGCACTTTCTTGTATGTACTCATATATATATTTTTCTCCTATAATTTATTTTTTCTTTGTATGTTTACTTTTGGGTTTGGGCTTATTTTCATGTCCATTGGTACAATTTTCACAGGTATGTTTGTGTTTTTTTTTTTTTTTTTTTCCTCTGCTCGCTACTGCCTTGAACTGTAACCATAAGTATACCTTTTTGATTGTTTCTCCTAACCAAGGTGGAGATTTTGTACATTTGTTTAATGGTTTGTATGAGCCGCTTGGAAAAGAAGCACTGCTATCGTTTGTACCCATGAATGCAATGCTGTAATGGATAACAAGCCTTCGATAGCTTGACACCATGCCCTCATTGTGATTTCAAAAGAAGGGCATTGTGCCAGTGTTGTAAACAGAATTCAGTCTTTCACGCTTTGTAAATTTCAGCCTTGGATTGTGTACTGTGGGTGCAAGTAGAGGTTAAAGGAATGTAGAAATAAAAATCTTGCTGGACTTTGAACTTGGAATCTCTCCTGCATCCCCTAGTTTACCCTTTTTTTTTATATATTTTTTTTTTTTTTTTTCAAGCAGAATTTCACTTTTCATAATAGAAGCTTTTTCTAATGTTTCTTCTGCCCAAACTAACCCGAATTGCTTATCTTTCACTTATCTAGTCTGACCGCTTTGAGCTTGGGTTCACATATACGATGCATGATTGCAGCGCCGGTTCCCGCACCGCATCTCTCCCGCAGGCAGTTCACACTTCCCTCCGCGAACCGCTGCAGGTGTCCATACAGTGTTAATGACAACCACTGAGAACACCCATACGATCCGATTCTAGTGCGAGGAAAAAGTCCCTACGCTATTTTCGTGCAAGTTCAGCCATTCAACTGTACGGCTAAACTTGCATTGCACAGACATTGCATGCGATCGGCAGTGGGCACCGCAGTGTGGGTGCGACTCACATGCTGTGTCTGTTCACACAAGTGTGAACCTGGGCTGAATCTGCATCTCCCTGTTAAAAATTTCAAACATCACTGAGCCCTGACTTTCTGTAGTATCATGTGACATCCAGGAAGCTTCCTATCCCATCATGCACAGCCTTACTGCATCACAGAATAGGGTGCGTTTGTGTGGGTTTTTTTTTTTTTTTTTTTTAAACTTCCCTGGACCGTGTACACCTCCCTCATTTCTATCACATATATATTTCATTTTTTCACCAGGCACCCACTTTCCTACTTCTACCTTTTTTTTAAGGTGGTCATATATTGTACAAACTGATCATATAATCTAATTTTTAGATTTGCCATCAATTATGTAGCACAAGGGGCCTGCCTGATTGGACAAGGGGCCTGCCTGAATAGATTTAGCAAAACTATGGCATAGGGGAACTTGTACAGATAGTAGTACAATCTGATTGCAAAGTGTATGGCTAGCTTTTTACAAGTACATGAGCAGGAGACATTCAGCTGTCAAAGTTCTTGTAATCCAACTCGGGGAATGGGAGGGTGTAGACACACCAACTTCATTTAGACCCCATTCATACCTAGCATAGTGGGAGTCTTCTTCTTCCTCCTTCTTCCTCCTTCTTCCTCCTTCTTCCTCCTCCTCCTTCTTCCTCCTCCTCCTTCTTCCTCCTTCTTCTTCTTCCTCCTTCTTCTTCTTCTTCCTCCTCCTCCTCCTTCTTCTTCCTCCTCCTCCTCCTCCTCCTCCTCCTCCTCCTCCTCCTCCTCCTCCTCCTCCTCCTCCTCCTCCTCCTCCTCCTCCTCCTCCTCCTCCTCCTCCTCCTCCTCCTCCTCCTCCTCCTCCTCCTCCTCCTCCTCCTCCTCCTCCTCCTCCTCCTCCTCCTCCTCCTCCTCCTCCTCCTCCTCCTCCTCCTCCTCCTCCTCCTCCTCCTCCTTCCTCCTCCTCCTCCTCCTTCTTCTTCCGCCTCCTCCTTCTTCTTCCGCCTCTTTCTTTCTTCTTCTTTCTTTCTCGCATAGGACAGCCCATTGTTTTTATTGGGCTGCCCTACACTCAACAAACGCGTCAAAATATCTCATGGGGTGTTTTAACGCCCCCTTAACTATGAAGATTTTTACAACACATGGTTACATTGTATGCAATACCAGGACGATGGTTGAATAGACAAGTGCTGTTTATTTCCGTTAAGCGGAGCTCTGCTTTTAAGGGCATAAACAGCAATTTTTATTTGTATATGTAATTTTTTTTTTTCTTTAGTTCTAATCATGGTTAAAATTCAGAAGAGATGGTGTATACTAAAATGTACCATACAAGTTTATTAGAAATCCGATTCGGACTATAAATTTAGGAATAAACAATTTCCAAGTGCTTTGAGTTTTGTAGAGAGTGAGCAGTGTTTGTGTGTGGGGGGGGGGGGGATAAAATTTATGTAACCATTTATTTTACAGCTATAAAAACTTTAAGTTCCTGCATAAATTTGCTTGCAGATTTAATGTAAAATTAATGATGTCAAATTTTGTTTTATTTCAGCCGCATGAATTTGATGAATGTCGTTTTGATATCAGTGTTAATGACAGCGTCTGGTACCTGCGTGCACAGGATCCAGATCACAGACGGCGCTGGATAGATTCCATTGAACAGCACAAGGTAAACGTTAATTTCTTTTGTTTCCACCTTTATGTACAGCTGAAGAATGTCTAAGGTGCGCTAACCTAATAAAAATCTTTCTGTAAACTGAATATGTGACCTAACGCCTATAGAAAGTTTTGTGTGAGAACAGACGACATGTATTTAGTTTCTTCTTTTGGCCAGTTGCCCCTTTAGTCCCAGTTCGCACTAAGGCAACTTGGTCTCCTGACAAGTCACGCTCCATGCAGTGCAATGGAACCTTTCTAATCAGAGCTACTCCAGTCGCTCCGACTTAGAAAAGGTTCTTATACTACTTGGGAGACTTTGGAGCGGCTTGCCTTGACTTCTATTAAAGAATTCGTTTGCAAGGCACTGTGGCTTCAGAGTCGGATGAGTGTGAACAAGCACTTTAAGTTATATTAACCACTAGGCGCCCGCGCTATAGCCGAAAGACGGCTACAGCGCGGACTCCAATTGCCGGGAGGGCGTCCCTGGACATTGCGTGCATTGCGGAAGTTTTGTGCTGGCCGTGTCCCTCGGACACAGCCAGTCACAGATCGCCGTAAACGGCCAATGACAGCGGCCGTTTACAGTGCGATCGCTCTACCAATGAGAGAGGATCTCATATATAAACATATGAGATCATCTCTCATCGCCGGCTCTCCCTCCTCACACAGAGACAGCGTGTGAGGAGGGAGAGCGAACCGCTGCGGCGGTAAGTGTAAAAAAAAATGTAGGGCTGCAACTAACGATTATTTTCATAATCGATTAGTTGGCCCATTATTGTTTCGATTAATCGATTAATAACCTTAAAGTGTGGTGTATAATTTAGTTAATACGTAAAGTTTTTAAAAAAAGGCAATTTATTCTTAAATATCTCTATGCAGTGGTAAATATAAATAACCAACTATATGGTTAGGCAGCAAAATATCTAATCCACGCTGAGAATAACAGATACAAGGGAAATACTGTATATACTATTAGAGGAGAGATATACTATATATACTATTAAAGGGTGAATCTGGTAAATATCATCAGAGATCAAATTTTTTTATTTAAAAAACAAAACAAAAACAAATGTCTTCCTTCAAAAAAAATTAATTTTAAGAACATTCGTTCGATTTAATAATCATTAGTGGGGTCAAATTGACGTTCATTTTCAACCACAGTGACGGGAACATTTGGAAATAATAGAAAACTTCTTGGTGAAAGGAATTTTCAGACAGTGTATGTGGTTTTCGTTCAGAAATTACATTCATTTTAAAAACAGAATGTTAAAAACAAGTGAAAATTTCAAACAACATTCTTTCAGTGAATGTACAAAGATTTTTCATCTGAATATTCTTGTCTGAAAATTGATCCGCGTGGCCAGCATAAGGCTCGGTACACACCTATGCAGTTTGCTTTTGATCTGTTTCTGCAGTGCTTCTGCTGTGTGTTTTGATTTTTGCTAACGTGATTTTGCTGCAATTTGTGTTTTAGAATTTTTTTTGGCCAATTTGTTGTTAAGCAGATTAAAAAACACAAATTGCTGCAAAAACGCATTCAATGCTTTTCTTCAGCTTCTCCATTGAAGTATATTGAACCAAAAAAGCACCGTTTTGCGTTAAAAAAAAAAAAAAAGTCCCTGACCCTTTCCAAATACGCAGCGGCTGAAAAAAGCATAGATGTGAACGGGTGCCATAGGAAACCATGTAAATGAACTGTAGTGCGTTTCTACAAAAAACACATAGGTGTGAACCAGGCCTAAGAGCCCTTGCACACTGGGGCGGTTTGCAGGCGCTATTGCGCTAATAGCGCCTGCAAACCGCCCCGAAAGTGCCGCTGCTTTCATTCCAGTGTGAAAGCCCCGAGGGCTTGCACACTGGAGCGACGCGCTGGCAGGACGGTAAAAAAAGTCCTGCCAGCAGCATCTTCGGAGCGGTGAAGGAGCGGTGTGTATACCGCTCCTCTACCGCTCCTGCCCATTGAAATCAATGGGACGGCGCGGCTATAACGCCGGCAATGCGCCTCTGCAGAGGCGCTTTGCGGTGGTATTTAACCCCTTCTCGGCCGCTAGCGGGGGGTAAAACCACCCCGCTAGCGGCCGCATACCGGCGGTAAAACGCTGCTAATAGCGGCGTTTTGCCGCCGACGCCGCCCCAGTGTGCAAGGGCTCTAAGACGTTTAGTAACATAATGGGGTTAAAAAAACTAAAATTAGCCCTTTATAGTACAAAAAAAGCAAATGATCACTATTATAAAGGGTTCATTTTTTTATTGTAGAACTGTAAAAGTAATATTTACACTAGCTATTTGCTCTTTTTGTACTATAAAGGGCTAATTTTAGTTTTTTTTAAACCCATTATGTTACTGGCTGATTAATCGATTATGAAAATAGTAATCGATTAATTTCATAATCGATTAGTTGTCGATTAATCGATTAGTTGTTTCAGCCCTAAATAAAAGTGTCCCCACTGTTATTTGTCCTGCCATCTGCCCCTGCCATCTGCTCCTGCCATCTGCCCCTGCCAACTGTCCCCAGTGCCATGTATAAGTGCCACCTGTCATCAGTGCCACCTGTCATCAGTGCCACCTGTCATCAGTGCCACCTGTCATCAGTGCCACCTGTCATCAGTGCCACCTGTCAGTGCCACATATTAGTGCCACATATTAGTGCCATCTGTCATTAGTGCCACATATTGGTGCCATCTGTCGTTAGTGCCACGTATTGGTGCCATCTGTCGTTAGTGCCACGTATTGGTGCCATCTGTCGTTAGTGCCACGTATTGGTGCCATCTGTCGTTAGTGCCACGTATTGGTGCCATCTGTCGTTAGTGCCACGTATTGGTGCCATCTGTCGTTAGTGCCACGTATTGGTGCCATCTGTCGTTAGTGCCACGTATTGGTGCCATCTGTCGTCAGTGCCACGTATTGGTGCCATCTGTCGTCAGTGCCACGTATTGGTGCCATCTGTCGTCAGTGCCACGTATTGGTGCCATCTGTCGTTAGTGCCACGTATTGGTGCCATCTGTCGTCGGTGTCACGTATTGGTGCCATCTGTCGTCGGTGTCACGTATTGGTGCCATCTGTCGGTGTCACGTATTGGTGCCATCTGTCGGTGTCACGTATTGGTGCCATCTGTCGTCGGTGTCACGTATTGGTGCCATCTGTCGTCGGTGTCACGTATTGGTGCCATCTGTCGTCGGTGTCACGTATTGGTGCCATCTGTCGTCGGTGTCACGTATTGGTGCCATCTGTCGTCGGTGTCACGTATTGGTGCCATCTGTCGTCGGTGTCACGTATTGGTGCCATCTGTCGTCGGTGTCACGTATTGGTGCCATCTGTCGTCGGTGTCACGTATTGGTGCCATCTGTCGTCGGTGTCACGTATTGGTGCCATCTGTCGTCGGTGTCACGTATTGGTGCCATCTGTCGTCGGTGTCACGTATTGGTGCCATCTGTCGTCGGTGTCACGTATTGGTGCCATCTGTCGTCGGTGTCACGTATTGGTGCCATCTGTCGTCGGTGTCACGTATTGGTGCCATCTGTCGTCGGTGTCACGTATTGGTGCCATCTGTCGTCGGTGTCACGTATTGGTGCCATCTGTCGTCGGTGTCACGTATTGGTGCCATCTGTCGTCGGTGTCACGTATTGGTGCCATCTGTCGTCGGTGTCACGTATTGGTGCCATCTGTCGTCGGTGTCACGTATTGGTGCCATCTGTCGTCGGTGTCACGTATTGGTGCCATCTGTCGTCGGTGTCACGTATTGGTGCCATCTGTCGTCGGTGTCACGTATTGGTGCCATCTGTCGTCGGTGTCACGTATTGGTGCCATCTGTCGTCGGTGTCACGTATTGGTGCCATCTGTCGTCGGTGTCACGTATTGGTGCCATCTGTCGTCGGTGTCACGTATTGGTGCCATCTGTCGTCGGTGTCACGTATTGGTGCCATCTGTCGTCGGTGTCACGTATTGGTGCCATCTGTCGTCGGTGTCACGTATTGGTGCCATCTGTCGTCGGTGTCACGTATTGGTGCCATCTGTCGTCGGTGTCACGTATTGGTGCCATCTGTCGTCGGTGTCACGTATTGGTGCCATCTGTCGTCGGTGTCACGTATTGGTGCCATCTGTCGTCGGTGTCAGGTATTGGTGCCATCTGTCGTCGGTGTCAGGTATTGGTGCCATCTGTCGTCGGTGTCACATGTCATTGTCCTGGTTCCCCAGGGCCTTCAAAAGTGTAATAGGTAGTCAACAAGTCAGATGTGTAATTTATACTCCTAGAACACCTGATGGCGCTCCCTGCATGTTGGGCCTCTATGTGGCCAGGCTGTGAAAAAGTCCCACACATGTGGTATCGTAATACAGTAGCAGAATGTGTATTTTGGGGTGTCATTTGTGGTATACACATGCCATGTGAGAGAAATAACCTATTAAAATTACAATTTTGTGTGGGGGGGGGGGGGGGGGGGGGAAATCTTCATTTTGCAAAGAATTGTGGGAAAAAATGACAACATCAAAAACCTCACCCTGCATCTTACTAAATACCTTAGAATGTCTACTTTCAAAAAAGGGGTCATTTGGGGGTATTTGTACTTTCCTGACTTGTTCGGGTGGCAAGAAATGAGATAGGCCACCAGTACTTCAGATGTGATCAAATTTTTATGATTTGCACCATAGCTTGTAGACTCTCTAACTTTCACAAAGACCAAATAATATCTACTAATTTGGGTTATTTTTACCAAAATATGTAGCAGTATAAATTGTGGCCAAAATTTATGAAGAAAAATTACTAATTTGCAAAATTTTAACACAGAAACAAAGAAAAATGCGTTTTTTTTTTTTCAAAATTTTCGGTCTTTTTTCATTTATAGTGCAAAAAATAAAAAACCCAGAGGTTATCAAATACCACCAAAATAAAGCTCTATTTGTATGAAAAAAGGACAAAAAATTCATTTGGGTACAGTATTACATGACTGAGTGTCATTCAAAGTGTGAGAGCGCTGAAAGCTGAAAATTGGTCTGGTCACGAGGGGGTTTAAGTGCCCAGTTGTCAAGTGGTTAAAGGCTTGTGGTTTTTTTTTTTTTTTTTTTTTTTTTGTTTTTTTTGTTTTGTTTTGTTTTTAACAAGCATGCCATACCTACCTGCTGTTTAATGGTTTTGCAAAAAATCAGCCCCGGACCTCCTTTTTCTCTGGTCCCCTGCTGGCGCTCCTAGCCCCTCCCTCCTGCCTAGTGCTACCATAGCAAGCACCTTGCTATGGGCACTCCCGAGCCGCTGCTCTGTGTCCATTCACACACGGAGTGCGGCTTGGCCCTGCCTCTGCTCTCTCCTCACTGGCTTCACTGCCTGTGACAGTAGCAGGAGCCGATGGTTGCCGCCTGTCACTGAGTAGGAAGAGCTGAGGCTCCCGTGCACATCACTGGATCAAGATGGGGATCAGGTTAGTATTGGGTGTGGGGGGGGGGGGGGGTGTGCTGGGGGCAGGAACCTTGAGCCTTAGCAACAACTTTAGGATTTATATGCAAGTACTGACTCTTTGATAGCTGAGCAGAGGCATTCCCCTACCTTTTTCATGTGACAATGCCTAGCTCAGCCACTTGCCGCTCATTTCTTTGTTGGCAGCCAATGACCTCCCATTCCAGGATGCCAGCGTTTAAACAGTTTAGAAATAATTTTCTCCAGTCAGTAAGTGTTAGAGTATGTTTTAATTTATGATGCTTGATTTGTTGGTCTTATAGATGGCTGACTATTCTGAGTTTGCTCTGGTTTTTATGTTGTCCCTTTCTATTGTGTATATACCTTGTTACTGTTGCCCATGTTTTCACATTAACTGATCCAAGACAGTTGGATAATGCCCATGGTATGTTGCTGTACCTCCAGTAATCGTGTGTGTGTATACAGCTCGGTTATGTTTTTAAAGTGTGTGTGTGTGTGTGGTTTTTTTTTTTTGTCTTCTATGCATTTTTAGGTAAAACCCTCCAGTATGTAGCACCCCTGCCACCCTTACCTGATCAAGATCTCGATTCAGCTATGTGCATGAGAGCAGCTGACTATTAAAACGCTTCTGGAAAGTGACTGCTCTTTGTCCATAGTCCAAAAACTAAAATAAAATATTAGGTGGAGAGATGTCTTCTAGACATTTCAAACTACTTGATACAAGCCAGTAGCTGCCAATACCAATCCCTGTTGTGCTCCCTGTATATTCTGAAGCTGACATTTGTAACTTGGGTGCTTTACTACTTTTAGTGACACTGCCACTGAATTCTCATGACACATCACACCCAGATGAGTGACCCAAAAAGCAAGATTGCCAATGTTTCATGACACATGACCACCAAATCAAGAAGTTTGTAGGAGATGAGCTTATTTATCAATTTTGCATTTTTTAAATTAAATTTAAAAAACACTCGGCCGGTGTGCTCAGATTGCCTTTAACAAAGCTGTGAAGAAAATTGAACGTAATTTCATTTAGTGTCTCTTGCTATCTCCACCATGGATGTTTTACATGTGTAGTATTTTTAGAAATCGTATGAGCAAAAAACGTACTGCATCTCCCTCCTGAAGTCCTGTCGTGTTTCATTAAAAATTGAACAGTTTGGAAATGATTTTGCAATGAGGCCATTCTTGTTGTGTTTAATTGATTTTTCTTGGTAAGCGCAATAGATGCCTTTTTATAATGCCTCCATTCATTTTGTAAGTATTCTTTAAGGCTGTGTATATCTATGGCCTCCGTGTTGTGCATTGGGTGATGGCGAAAGCTGCTTAAAACAGCACTTTGTGTTGCAGGCCTATAGAGATGATCCTTTGTTCCACCTGTTGCCAGCTACTAGTGTTAAAGGCATTGCAAGAGAGCCAGTGGTTTTCACTGGATACATTTGGGTTTTAGCTTCTGGAATTAAGACCGCAAGTTGCATAGGGGTCTGTAGTGTTGGGCTCCTATTCAGTGAATAGTATTTTCCTCTACTCATTCACCAGGGTGGCTGGTAGTAGTTAGACATCTTAACCTGGGCTTGTTCTGTAACGTTGAAGACGTTTTATAGCTCGCTCCTGAGTACACAGTGCGGCTTGACTCAGCGCCCCCCCACACTCCCTCCTCACAGGATTTGATTGCCACTCATGCACAATACCTAGTACGAATAGACACCAGTTTCAGGCTGCTAACTCCATCCTTAAGCCATTATGGATGTGTCCTGTAGGGGTTGTAGGTTAAAACCCAACTATGTGATGGACAGGAAGTGTCAAATGCTGAGAAGTCTGGCAGACTGCAGCATGGTAATGAAGAAAGCATTTTATAGGGTGTTTCTCTGTGTATATACAGTTTCAGACAAAGCATTTAGAACATGCTTTAAAGGATAAGTTCACCTTTTTGGGAACATGTTACGTATGTCACTTGTTTTTAGGGTGGAACATGTTCCAAGTGCTGCAGCCGCTGCCCGTGGTCCCCCCTCCCTGTGGCAGTAGTATGGGGGAAGATGTTTCCCATACTGGGTGTCACTTTTTAAAATCGGCGTGGCCGTGTGGGGCTCCGCCCATGCGCCTGTTTAATTTATTCTCACAGCTGTGTGTTTGAACTACAAGTTCTGACATCCTTTGCGGTTCTCGGCTTGTAGTTCTCAATGAACTACCACAACACTGTGGAGTTCTGTGGTAGTTCACCGATTTTTTTTTTTTTCCTACTGTCAGTTTATCTGCCCGCCAATATGGGATGTAGGAGATGTTCGCATGTATAGGCGAGAACACGTCCTTGTTCCATTTGTAATAACATATTAAAGAGAAAGTTTACTTTTGCTGAATAAGCTGTACTTTTATTTCAAGCATATTACTTTTTATTTACACTGCATGTGAAAATTTTTTATTTTTTTTCTCCCATGGATTAAAAATGTCCAGAAATGGTACATTTCTACTTGTATATGAAGATTCAAAACGGTCGCTCTATAGTATTACCCTTGACTACTTCCCTAGCGGCTACATAAAGGGTTGTGTAGGAAGGGGAGGCGTGTCGGTGGAGCTGGGTCAGCACAGAGAATCATAAGACACTCTCAGAAAAGTAGAGTGCTATGACATGCAAGGAGAGGTGGGGCTGTTCTTGGAGTAACTTTTCTAGTGAGTCCAGAGTCACGAAAGTGAATAAAAATAAATTCAAGAAAGAACACTGCAAGTAAGCTTTTAATATACTACTTTTTTTTTTCCTGAGCGTTTCCTGTATTTTTTCCCCCTTTTTTTTTTTTTTTATTTTTATATTTTTTTTTTTTTTTTTTTTTGAAGTTGGTGTCCGGGTCTCCAACATATTAGTTCTGCAGTCATGACAGAGGTTTTAAACATGGCCCTTTTTAACCAGCTGGGAATGGTTAACATGCCGTTCTCTAGTTGATATTTGTTTTGTGGCTAATGCTGAAGGAGAGTGACTTTTTTTTTTTTTTTTTTTTTGATACCAGTTGCTAAGCATAAAAGGCTGTAGACAAGGGTTCTTTGCATGCTGAGATGCCAGTCAATTGACACGCATTGAGTACAAGATGTTTGACAGAACAATTGCCGACTTTCTTCCTGGAAGCATATTTAGATCATTGTGCTTTCATGCTGCTTTCTATTTATGAGCATGGTGTAAACCCATGTGTAAAAAGAGCATTCTTTTGGATCCCTTCCCAAAGCTTTGCAAACTGGATGAGCCGGATAGTCTGGTGGTGGTTAGTGAGATGAGAATAAACAATTATTAAAAAAGAAATGATTTGGTCTGGTGAGCACAATAGGATTCGTAGAGAAAAAACATTATATATTTGGGGGCATGCTTAAGCTTATCAACAGTCAGACTTTTACCCAGATTTACTGGGTCATTTTGTATCTGGATAATTGGCTGTCTGCTGTCCCTTTTTGTTAATGGCTAGAAAATCAGCATATTTTATTAAGCATGTTTGAGCAACGTTGATTGTCAAATATGTTAATGTTTCTCGTGCTCACTAGATTTGCTGTTTAAGTGGACCTGAACTCAAAAAGTGAAGACTTTATAGGGAGCATTTTAATTATGTCTGAGGAGTAGTCTGATAAATATATATTTGTTTGGTATTCCTCCTGTAAGTGAGGGTGCCTAGAACCTATTTTTTAGTCCTTTTTTATTAATAAAAACAATTGCAGCTCATAATGGAAATGATAACCTGAGATTGGTAGGGAAGACTGGTTAACACCTTGCAGTTTAAGTAGGTTGTCTTGTATGCATGATGGATTTTTCCATGCTTTTTATGTGTACTTTACTTGTGTTACTGTTGCTCTGTTTACTACATAGGTTGGACTTGATGGACGTGTGTCTTTTTTTCAACCTCACCTGCTATGTAACTATGTGCCTTTTTAATGAAACTACGATGTAGAAAATTTAATTTTTTTTTTCCATTGCAAATTAAAGGGACTTGTATGAATGGGCTCCTAAAGAGGTTGTGAACCTCTGAAAAAAAAAAAACCTGGAAGACCAAGGCATAATGAGCTAGTATGCATCGCATACTAGCGCATTATGAAATAATTTCCTTAGAACAATGCCCTGCAGTGCCGCCCGCACTCCGCTCCCATTGCCAACCTATTTTACTAGTTACTTGCAGGTTCCAATGACGTCACTTCCGCAGGAGCCACCAGTCACGACATGGGCCCTGATAAAAACTGCACCAGCAGGCCGTTTCTTCAGTGCGCATGCGCCAGTGACGTCGGCAGCAGTGTATATAGTGAATATCTCCTGGACTTGCAGTACCTAACAGGTAAGCCTTAATCCATGTCCACTCTGCTTATGCAACAGCCTGCTCTCATCTATGGGCGGTATGATGTAAATGAACCGCCTCTTCGCTTACATCTGACTGTCATCTGATCTGCCAGACTGATGCAGAAGGGACTTCCATCTGTCTGTTTTTAACAGATTGATTCGGATGTCGGCGGGTTTCAACTGATACTTGCCCGTTGACACCCGCCGTTCCATAGAAGGCAATGGATGGTGCAATCGGGTGTGCCTAAAAAACTGACAGGCAGCTCAAACTGGTCAGCCCGTGTGAAAGTCTTACAGTAAACCTGTGAGTATTGATTATGAAAATTCTGAGTGGAGAAACCCAACCTGAACTTGGTATTGCAATTTAATGGGCATAGGTTCCTAAGGCCTCGTGCATGGGCCTAGTGTATCTATAGTGATGAAATTTATTTGGGAAGTCCAAGTTTCAAGAGAATACGATTTTAATTATCAACACCCAGAGGTTGGCATCTTTTTACAGATCTCCTGTAATCCTCCGACCCTCTATCTCAAGTACTTGGTATACTACTCCAGCCATTGAAATAGTGGTTCTCATGAAAAAAACATTATATTACCTTAGCACTGTTAATGAAACTGGTTTTTGCAGCAGTAAAAGCAGGCAGATGCTTGTAATCTTGTGCATAGCGGTCCAGTTATCTCCATGATTTTCTCTGTAAGGCTGCTTACACACAGAGGCCTCCGTTGGAGTCCGCTTGCTCAGCGGAGAATCTTTCAGCTAAGCAGGTCAATAGCTCTCCTCTATGGGCTGTTGAATTAAACGGGCCACCTGTCCGTTTATACCGAACTGCCATCTGATCAGCCAGATGGATATCTTTTCCCCATCAGATACGATTGGATATTGGCAGGTGTCAACGAACAGGCCGACTCGATTCAGCCGTGTGTGTGTGTGTGTTTTTATTTTTTTTTTTCCAAGGCAACCTTTTAGTACATTGGGCAATATAATAAAAACACTACCTTTTTTTTAGGCCCTTTGTACATTAGCTGACCAATTTATCTTTCAGCCTGTCAGTTTTTCAGCCAGACCCAATTGGGACCCCCCAGTCTCCTCCTATGGGTCTGTGTGGGGTGTACGTTTACACATGCAGAAATCCGATCAGCTAAAAACAGACTGATAGAGATTTGTTCCTGATCAATCTGGAGGATCGAATGGCAGTCAGGTGTATACCAACAGATGTTTTACATTTGACTGCCCATAGAGGAGAACGGGCTGTCTCTGTCCTATCTGCGGAAGCCGGCCCCCGACCAGCCATCTGCCTGCTTAGTGGGGATCGGCAGACAGATTCCCTGCTGAGCAGGCCGACTCCAGTGGATTTTGTCCCATGTGGAAGGGGCCTTGGTGTTTTGGTGTGAACATGTTGGTTTGCTACTGATCACTGGGGCGTTGTTTTCTTGTTGACTAATGTATTTGTAATTTATAAAATGTCTGAAAATGCTTTTTGTTTGTCAATAGCAGCTAATTATGTTTTCTGGCACAAAAAGGATAAAAGGAATCATTTTACTTTCAGATGCAGAACATTGCAGACTTGTACAAACAAAGAGCCATTTTGAACACACACTGAAATAAGAAGGGTACTACATCTGCTGTAGACAACTAGGCCTCTTGCACACGGTACTGATGTTTAACCAGTTGCTGACCGGGCCATAGCCGAATGAATAACTTTGGAAGGGCGTACTATGATGCCTGGGAATGTTAGTGACTGTCAGGTCTACAAGACCCGATGTTCTGTCAAAATAGCCAATTCGTCAAGATCTCCAGTAACATCACTTCTGATTCAAAGCCATAGTTGATTGGAGATTTTGATGATTTGCCGTTTTTGGCACAACACCGGCAAGCGTGTACTCTCAAAGACACAAAGACTTTGCTGTTTTGACACAACAGCGGTTAACAAGGAAAAAGTTGTCCCTGCTGCAGAGGCGGCCATTTTTTGTTGGCTAATATCAGAACGGACTAACAATATCCGCTCAAAATACTGTGTACCGGAGTGTACACGCTTGCCGGTGTTGTGTCAAAACAGCAAGTTGTCAATCTCCTATTATTGACGGTTTACACTACAGTAACCGGAAGTGACATAATTGGAGATCTTGACGAATTGGCTATATTGACAGCACACCGGCGTGTCACGGATCTGGGTAAAGGGCCAACGACAGCTGCCCTTTGCCAAGTGATCACGCCGTCCAATGACTGCGTGATCACTTGTAAGCAAACCGCATGTCCGGCTCTTCACGCCAATCAGTACAGGGGGTGAGCAGAGGGCGAGAGTGCCCACAGGACTGATCTGTGCTCATCCATGGCTTCTCCATCCCCATTCATGGCTCATCTATCCATGGGGGTGTGTGCTTTGTGACAGGGGGCCCTGCGCCCCCACCCAAAAGCACCTTGTCCCCATGTTGATGGGGACAAGGGCCTCTTCCCGACAACCCTGGCCGTTGGTTGTCGGTCTGCGGGTGGGTAGCTTATCAGAATCTGGAAGCCCCACCTTTTAATAGGGGGGCCTCCAGATTTCGGCCCCCCCACCCTCTGTGAATGAGTATAGGGGTACTCCCTACCCATTCACCTAATTAAATAAAAAATAAAAAAGTCAAATAAAACATTATTATTATTATTATTATTATTATTTATTATTTATTTTTTTTAATAGTAATTTTATTAAGGCAGCTCCCGGCGTCTCTTCTCCCTTCTTCGGCTCTTCTGCCTCTGTCGATTCTTCTCCTCTCTCCAGGTCTAATAGCCCTCTCTGGTTCTTCTTCCTCTGTCCGCTGTCTTCTGCCTCTTCTGGGTCTTCTGCCTCTTCTGGGTCTTCTCCACTGTCTTCTTGCTCTTTTGCTGGGTCTTCCAGATTCCGATAAGCCCCCCGCCCGCAGGCCCCCCGCAACCAATGGCCAGGGTTGTCGGGAAGAGGCCCTTGTCCTCATCGACATGGAGACAAGGTGCTTTGGGATGGGGGGCGCAGGGCCCTGCTTCCCCAAAGCAACCACCACCCCCATTTTGAGGGCATGTGGCCTGGTACGGTTCAGGAGGTAGGGGGCCGCTTGCTCGTCCCCACCCCCTTTCCTGACCTGCCAGGCTGTGTGCTTGGATATTGGGGGGAACCCCATGCTGTTTTTTTTTTTTTTTTTTTTTTTTTTTTTTTTGGCGTGGGGGTTCCCCTTAAAATCCATACCAGACCGAAGGGCCTTGTATGCACCTTGAGGGGGAACCCATGCTTTTTTTTTTTACTTTTTACATGGAGTTCCCCCTAAAGATTCATACCAGACAGTGTCTGGTATTGTCGGGGGTTAAAGTCTGATCCCTGTTCACTGAAGTTGGACACATGTCACAGGGCAAAGTCTGATCCAAAGTGGTACGACTGTCGTGTCGTACCAGTGTGAACCCGGCCTAAGTGTCAAATGAGATAGGCCATCAGTAAATCAGGTCTGTTCAATTTTCAGTGATTAGCACCATAGCTTGTGGATGCTCTAGCTTTCACAAAGACCAAATTTACACAGATTTGTTATTTTTACCAAAGATGTGTAGCAGTATAAATAGTTTGGCCAAAAATTATGAAGAAAAATTACTAATTTGCAAAATTTTACAGCAAACTAAGAAATTAAGAACCATTTGATATGGGTACAATGTTGCATGACTGAGTAAGGCCCCTTTCACACGTGCGGACAGTATGTCTGTATTTCATCCGTCTGTTTGGACTAGCGGTTGTCAGCAGATTATACATGCATCCCTATGGGCTAGCGGGTGTCAACAGATGAACATCCGCTGACACCAGATATCATCCATCCCCGCTATGGTCCGATTCTGCAGACGGAGGAAAATCCTATTTTTCTATCTGTCTGCAGAGCAGATCAGATGAACACGGACAGACGGTCCGTGTTCATCCGAAACCCCCCCCCCCCCCCCCCCCCATAGGGGAAAGCGTAGATCTGACGGGGCCCTGTCATCCGCCAGTTTATCGGGGATCAACTGAGCAATCCCGCTGAACAAGCGGATGTTCACGGGGCGGATCATCACCGATCCGTCCCGTGTGACAGGACCCTAATTGTCATTCAAAATGTGAGGGGCGTGGCTACGCGCTGTACGCCATCACGCCGTTTGCCCCATGTTATGCACGGGTGTTCGTTTTTTCACATGCCGGCTTTTTATAACGTGTTTTAATATTGTAATACGGAGTTTGGTTCTCAGGCCCTGTTTTTACCAATAAATTTACTTTTATTTACTACACCATTGGAGCCCTCTTCTGCTTTTTTTCACCTACCACCTTCGGGTAGAGTGGGTGTCCCCCTTCAGGCAGAGGGATTGGACTAGTCTCGTTTAGAAACTCTCCACTCACCAGCCGAGTCGGACGCCACCATTCAGCTGTCCCCACAGAGGGCTATATCTGCATGTGTACAAGACCTCGCTAACAGGGAGGTCCTTCACTTCGGGTAAGGGTCCATCTTTAATGCTCTTCGGATTGACTGCTTCTATGGGATACATCCTTACATCTTCCTCTCCTTCTTCCACTCATATGGGCTGTTTTTGGTGAATTGTGGATTTGTATTCCTACCTTCATGGATCTTTTTGTTGAACTTTTTTTTCTTTGGAAATGGACTTCACTCATAATTATAATAGGGTTTGACTCCTGATTATGTTTTTTCTCTCCACATGTTTGATTACATATTGAGCACTTTTATTTATTCACTATTGATTTCATTTAGTTTTTTATCGGATTGTATTTATTCAATTTTATTTAAGGATATTTAACCTTATTAAGCATTTATTATTTATATTCACATATAAGTAACATATGAATTTTTGATTGTAAGCACACTTTTACTTATTGCAGTTTATTACACAGACATTGGTGTTTTTTGGTGCAGCTGCAGTCTTGTAATCCTTTTTGCTCTGCAGCGCAGGCTTCTTTTTTCTTTTTAAAATGTGAGCACTGAAAGCTGCAAACTGTTCTGGTTAGGAAGGGGGTTTAAGTGCCCAGTGGGCAGGTGGTTAAGCATCAGCATTTCTGGATGTAATTTCAAGCATTTGTGCACACATTTGCCTTTGCGCGTACAATACAGTCCTAGGCAAATCCAATAATATTTATGCTCATGTTCTCATATGTGCATATTTGTACGTACCAGCACAAAAATCGACTAGGAATGGTCATTTTTTTTTTTTTCTCAAGAATACACTGGGCTTGTTTATGTGCCTGTGTGTACAGGCTCATTTTAACAACAGATTCTTGTCAAGATTATTTGAGAGTTTACAAATTAAGATCCCCCCCCCTTTTTTAAAAATATATTTTACTGTGCATGGTAACGTGCGTTAAAGCCCAACCTCAGTCTTATATATTTTTATTTATTTTTTTACAGTTTTTTTTTTTTTTTTTTTTTTTTTTTTCTTTTTTTTTAAGAATGCTGTACAGAAACCTTATCTTTCTCTGCATCTATTTTTTCAACACCCCCTTAAAACCACAGTACTGTTTATAGGTTTAAATGTAAAATACAGTGGGGATGTTAAAGTGATAAAGTGTTGTGGGTTTTTTTTTTCCTTTTTTTAAACCCGTTATACACTCCTGCTCTGTGTAATGGTCTTGCCCAGATCCTCCTTTTCTCGGGTCCCCCACAGGCGCTCTAGCCCCTCCCTCCTGCCTCCTGCCCCCACAGCAAGCAGCTTGCTATGGGTGCACCTGAGCTGAGCCACTGCTGTGTCCATTTGGCCCCGCTTTTCCCTCTATCTCCTATTGGCACACTGACTTTGACAGCGGCGGCAGTCAATGTTGCCCCACTGCTGTCTCAGCCAATGAGGGGAGAGAGTCCCGGGGCAGCAAAGACTTTCCTGTAATATTGCCGGATGGAGATACTCAGGTAGGTATTAGGGGGGGGGGGGGGGGCTACTGCGCACAAGGCCTTTTATCTTCATAGAATGCATGAAGCAAAAGAACCTGACTTTACAACCACTTTAATTGCCCTTGCAGCAGAGAATCTGCAAAAAAAAAATGGTCTTTGCGTTATTGTCACAGTAATGGACACATTCCAGGGCTTCTAAACTTGATCTGGGCATCTTAAGCATCAAAATACTTAAAGGAGTTTCTGATTTGTGGCGTTTCCTGTTGGCTTGCCCCTTGATAACTTTGCTGCCCACTCCTGCATCTTGGGACATGTAGTCCCAGAGTTGCAGTGCACAAAAATGACCTATGCGCCCAAGATTCTTCTTCCTCCAATTTATTCGTCTTTCTTTCCCCCCAGATGGTCTGCACAAATGCATGTACATACATTTTTTTTTTTTTTTTTTTTTTGGTGTATTTCCGTTGAAGTCTATGAACCCAAATCATGTTGCAATCACACTAAAGTAGCACCGGACCACCCTTTTCCAAAAATGTACCATGCTGTGCTGCGTTGTAAACTGGCGTCATAGAGAATAATTCCATTGTCATGCAATTCTGTGTGACTCCAGTCGCATCTGAGATCACACTCATGTGAACCAGGCCTACCTTATGAAGGATTCAGCACTGTGTGTGCGCAAAATAATTTCACTTGCATATTTTTCAGCTCAATCAAGTACTCCCGGAGTTGATCTTTTTGGACGTGCATTTTCTGGTTGTTTTGATACTTTTCTCCCTGTCCTTAATTTGTAGTTATCCAAACACACGAGCAGTATTGATCTGCAGTGTCATCCTGCACCACACAGAGTACAGAATTCTGTCACCAATCAATAGACTACAGATCTTGTTGATGTTGCTGCGCTCAACCATTGATTAAATGCAAAGTATTATGTCACGCTCTTCCAGTAGGCACCATATACATATGATGTTTTCTTGGGTGAAATGCTGGCTGGAACAGTTGGTTTATTTGTGCTTGAGGGAAAAGCAGGTGTCGCCTATAGCAACCAGACATTTTATCTGATAACCCCGGGAAAATAGCTGCCCCCCCCCCCCCAATCTAGTTTCCTTATTGTGTCAGAATAGGTTTAATATTATGAAAACTGGAGGTAAGCAGAGCTGCTGCACTCATCGGACACATTGGATTAGTTGCCCAAGGATCAGAGAAAAGGAAGGTGGACTACACTGTAGGTGATCAATGCATTCATACAAATTTGAGCTTTCTCTTGGCACTTTTGTGTTGGTCCTTCAGCTTAATGTACCATTTTTGCATCAGGTAATGGGAACGTATGCTTGGTGCCTGATGCTAGTGTATACAAAGCCTAAAGATGAAATGCAATCCATTTGTACTTTTTAATTCTTTGCCTTTACACAGTGGTCTTCAAAGTCCGGCCTGCAGGCCACATTCCACTATTTATTTTTGTGAATTTTATCCAGCCCGCAGCTCATTCAGACACTTGCAATGCCAGTCTGCTTGCCTTTACAAACTCTGCAGTCGGCAGTATTTGGCAAGTCCCAACAAGCAGCAAACAAAGCTGACCCCCCCCCCCCCCCATCCCCAGCCACGCTGTGCTATGGAGTTGGGCACTGGGACCGCCTGCATCCCAGCAACCATTTTATCAGTGCAGCGCTTCCCAAACTCCTGCCCACAGTTTACATTTGTGTTCCTACTGCCTGCTTGTTTAGCATCTGGTGGGAGCTAGCAGGTGACTTTACTGTGCCAGTACAGTACATAAAGACAGCAATGTAAAAGACCCCCAAAATGGCAGCAAGCTGATGCCAATCACGCCGCAAGTTCTGTCTTTAAAAAAAAAAATCCAAGCTTCAGCCATCGCTGTGGGCAATCTCTAACTAGACCTTCAGGGACTTAATCCTTGGGGTCCACTGCCCTAGACCTATATAGCATCCTACCAGGTAACAACTTGGTCAATTACTACTGCCCAGGGTTCCGTATACACAGTCTGCAGTGCCAAACGATCGCATTGCAAGCAGTCCCCGCTTCCAGGCTTCTTCCATAGTAGTTTGGATCCGGATAATACCAATCTCTTGATCTCTATTGGAACCATTTGAGCATGTGGTAGAGCGTGTGCAGAGCTGTAATTGAGTGACACTAGTGGGGATAAAAAAAGTGACTACTTCCTCCTAGAAGGGAAGTTTTTATAGGGGTTTACTTTCTGTCCAATCACCTGTAGGTGGCGCATAACCCCTGTGAGTAAGGAATAATATGTTGGCTCTGTCCTGCAATGTATAATAGAGATTTCAAATCTGCATGCTGGTATTTTTAGTGCAAGAGGGAAAGGTCCACTTTAAATGTTTCTTAAGAAACCTAGTGTGCTAATCTTGTGCACTGTAGAGCACGGTCACCCTCTGATGCCTTTAGAGCACTGGCCTCAAGGCCCAAGCAGACTTGTGCAACTTCTGCCATTCCACAAAGAGAGACAGCCTGAATTGCATTGCCGGTGTGGTGTTCACTTCCACCCCAGCAGGTTTTTACATGGGTGCATCTAGAAACCATGGGAGGCACTTAGTCGTTTTTTCAGTAGGCTGATTTTGGAAAGCTCACATACTACCCTCACATTTTCATGTTTTAATCCAGGCTATTTATGTGTTTTTTCATAAGTGTTTTCTAATTTGTGGAAGCTGATGCTGTTCCAGATTTTGATCATTCAGTTTACGAATGTAGTCGAGTCAATTTAAGTCCATAATCTTTTTTAATCTGTCTAAATCTGCTACAGACACTAAACTTAATCCCTCGTTAGTCACTGTTGCTGAGACTGCTTGTGTGCAGATCCAGACAGATGCATTGGTATGTGGTAGAAATGCCTTGGCAGGAATCCTATATCTACAGAAGGTTATTGTGCAGTTTAGAAATGGTTAGCCAGCGATCGGTTATCCCCCTGGTCCCAGTTTACAGTGGTGTAAAACTAAGCATATGTAGGGCTGTGGATGAATAGGGATCTTGTTTCCCCTTTACATTAGGCCTTCTTAAAATAGACTAGAAAAACCGAAATGGCTGCTGCTAAAGGTGACACTGTTCCAGCACAGGGATATTTGTATCCGATAACCTACTGCATCTGTAAAAAGAGGGGAAAATACTTACCTTGTTGGTGGGAACCACAGCTGTCTCCGCTGCTCCTTGGCGGATGCAAGTATGCCGTACTTGCGGTTTGTGGAGTATCTACCCCCTCCACCGAATGCTCTGGTTCCTCCTATAGTGTGTATGTTAATACAGGTACTTATGAGCCAGATGGAGGAAACCATGCAAAGGGGGGAAACTGCTAGTTTACCCACACGACTGGCCTAATATTTGCAGCAGCCAGAGGGTAGCAAAGGTGTTTCAAGACACGCACTGCCATAAAGGTTAGAATATTCACTCTTTGAGCGGTTATTGCATGCAAGTGCTCGGGGTCACTTTAAAACTGAGCTCTGGGCAAATGGTTGTGGATATGAATGATGCTTAGAGAGAAGGAATTATTTAGTGACATTTCAGGAATGATGAGCATCCCAAATCTTGCAAGACCATCTTGCACTTGGCCTTGAGTGTCTCCTTATAGGGGGTATACAGCATTCCCCCAGGTCACAGAACTAGTGTCCCAATTGGAAGATTTCCCCTCTTACTTTTCTGTGGACAACCCAAAATTTGAGATTTCCTTTTTACTTTCAAAGAAACTGGTAAATAGGACAAATGGAGGGTGAATCTCCTTAACAGGGGCACAGACAGCAATAAAGACTGACAAGCATTTTCCAATCCACTATCCACAAAAAAAGTTTTGGCTTTAGTTATACTTTAACTGCAAGATCTGCTTTCATGAATACATACGGTAGCTGCAATGTGGGGTTTTTATTTAGTTGCTATTTTTTGAATAGATCTGGTTTGGAATTCAACTTTCACAAAGTGTGCAAAAATAAAAAATAAAAATTTCTTAGTTAGAAGGGGTGTCATGGTTGATTCTAAAGTTTTCTGGAGAGTGTCAAGTGTTTGTCCCCATGCTATCCCTCATAAGCATACAATGCAGGGAGGGCATTTTTCACATTTTTAACCCTTTGTTAGGACAATGTCCACATCTAGTTTACTGCTAATAATGAAGAATGTAGTAGACTGGGTTAATTATGCTCAACACAGTGGCAGCTGGTGTTCAAAAAAATGTTGGGCTACGCAAACTAAAATTCTGCAAAAGAAAAAAAAAAAAAAAAAATTTGCCGCCTTACTGTGGCCCATCAAATGCCGCTGTTGTGCCCGCCGTCTGATCGGCTCTTACCTTATCTCGGTGGTGGGTCAGCAGTGGGTGACGGCGGTGAGCTGTGGGACCTTGTAGCGGGTCAGACAGCAGCGAGCTGTGTCCTCCTGCATGCGTCTCCTCCCCTTTTCCTGATAGGTGTCCAATAGCCGTGCCTGTCCTTTCAGTCAGGTGAAGGTTAATAGAGCCACGCTTCCTGATTGGCGAAGAGGCAGTTCAGTGTTAGAAAAGCAAATATTCATTTGCTTTTCTAACACACCTGGATGGACTCTGAGTGCAATGCTTTGCGCTCCGAGTTCACCTTTTTTGAAGCGTATTAGTCTATGGCTCTAATCGGGTGCTTCAAAAATACACCCCCGCCACTGTAATTCCGGCGTCTGAAAAGAGGCCAGATGTCTGAATAGTGGGTGGTGGCCGCCACGGATAGATTCCTAAACTGTACAAAGCAGGGGGAGCATGTAAGGATTTGGGGCAACTAAAAAACACTTTAAAAAAAAAAAAAACAGTCATTTTTAAGTATTTATTGCTATTACAATGGACACTTGTACCATTTTATAAAGTAGAGGTTATGCACATTTGACTGCCAAAGTGGAAATACTTTGTTACTCAAACTTTGCTACCTGCCCTAAATAGACACCTCATGAAAAAGGGGATTTAACATGCCTTTGCATCCTGAGGGAATCACTCTTGTGCTCGTTAACCTTTAATGTGAGGGAACCCCCATGCAAGTGAATCAGCGACATTCCTGGTTTATTAATCAGATCTTTCCAGTTGTCCTACTTCTGTGAGTAATGCTTTGTCAAAATATGAGCAGGAAAGGATAAAAATACAGCAACCGCTTGGTCTAATCCTGTTCTTGCATGGACATGAGCTCTGAGCTTGTGTTCTGTGTGCTTAGTGACAGGGTTTACCTTCCTGTTAGTCATATTTGCAGCATGACTGTATGAGATAGCAGTGATTGCTCATTGTATGCATGCTTTAGTGTTTTCTGTGTTTTGTAACTTGGATTACACTGATCTTGCTTAAAGTGGAAGTCCATGCAAAATCTAAAATCCCTGCATCTATAGACACCAGGGATCTAATACCAACCCCTCTATCCCTGTAAAGAACGAGTATACATACCTTTTTTGGAAGCTGATCTGACCCGCTCTGAACCGGATCCCACGCTGAGCTGTCAGCCGCGGCTTCTCTGTGTAGGCGAGTGTAGAGACGGAGGACAACGGAAGCCCCATAGTAGCTCTATGGGTGACATCACTACCCATTAATTTCACAGCCATTGTCTGTCCGTCCTCTGCAGAGCTTCTGGTGCTGGAGATTGGGTTGGAGCGGGTCAAATCAGCTTACAAAAGGGTATGTATACTCATCTTTTCTTTACAAGGGTAGTTAGTGTTAGATCTCTGGTGTCTATAGATACAGGGATTTTAGATTTTGCACGGACTACCACTTTATCTGCATGAGGTTATACACTATATATCCTTTTTAAAATCTTTAATAAAAATGATTCAAAAAAGCGTTAAAGGCTAAGTGTAAGGATTTGAGCAACATTGACAAGAACCACATTCTAATGGCTAGACGACTTGGTCAGAGCAGCTCTAGAACTGCAGCTCTTGTGGGATGGACCTATCAAAAGTGGTCCAAGGAAGGAAAACAGGTGACAGGGTCATGGGCGGCCAAGTCTTGTGGATGAACATGGGGAGTGAAGGCTGGCCTGTGTAGTCTGATTCAGTAGAAGAGCTACTGTAGCTCAGATTGCTGAAAAAGTTCATGTTGGTTCTGATAGAAAATTGTCAGTAAACACCGTGCGTCAGTTTTTGTTGTATGGGCCTGCGCAGCCACAGATCGGTCAGGGACCCGTGTCCACAGCCAAAAGAGCTTCAATGGGCGCATGAGCATAAGAACTGGACCACGGAGCAATGGAAAGTGTCTTTGAGGTATTGCCTTGGCCTCTAAATTCTCCAGATCTCAATCCAATTGAGCATCTGTGGGAAGTGCTAGAAAAAGAAGTCTGATCCATGTAGACCCCACTTCGCAACTTACAGGCGTTAAAGAATCTGTTACTGATGGCTTGGTGCCAGATAGCACAGCACACCTTTTAACCAGTTGCCGACTGCCAATGTACGTCCCTACTTTGGGGACAGATATCGTTATGGCAGCAGCTAGCAGCCAAAACCCCAGGTATCCCCGTGTTCGGCCGACTGTCAGCTACAAGATAAGTGGTCTGTGCAGCCGAATCGCGAGATCCCTTTTATCGGTGGCGGGAGAGGGCCTCCACCCGGTGCGCTCCACACCCGAGCCGGCGGAGATCACGTCTGGCCCCTTTCTGGGTATGGAGATGAGTGAGGGGAAGATGGCCCCCATCCGTCTCCATACCTAGCGGAAGCGAAGTCAAAACGTCACTTCTGCCCATACATCTTAAAGGCACATTTTTCTGTTATTTTTTCAAATGACTTTTTTTTTTTTATATTGCATTTAAGTCCAAATATGGGATATATTTAAGAGGACTTGTCATGCTTTTTTTCTATTACAAGACATGTTTACATTCCTTGTAATAGGAATAAAAGTGACCCTATTTATTTATTTTTAAGTGTAAAAATATATACAATCAAAATAAGAAACATTTTTTCTTTATTTTTAAAAAAAAAAAAAACTCCCCGTCACGATGAGCTCGTGTGCAGAAGTGAACACATACGTGAGTAGCGCCCGCATATGAAAATGGTGATCAAACCACACATGTGAGGTATCGCCGCACTTGTTAGAGGAGGTCTAGGGCTAGAATTATTGCTCTATCTCAAAACATGCAACGTGTAGAATTTTTTTTTAAACGTCGCCTATGGACATTTTTGAGGGTAAAAGTTTAAAGCCATTCCATGAGAGGGCGCAATTTTGAAGCGTGACATGTTGGATATCAATTTACTCGGCTTAACCATTATCTTTCACAATATAAAAAAAAATTGGGCTAACTTTACTGTTGTCATATTCATATATGTATATATGTATATATTTATATTTATATTTTTGTGATTTTTTTTTTTTTTTATTTTTTTTTTTTTTTCCCCAAAAGTGTGCTTGTAAGACCGCTGCGCAAATACGGTGTGTAAAAAAGTATTGCAATGACTGCCATTTTTTTCTCTAGGGTGTTAGAACCCCCAAACAATATATATATATATATATATATATATATATATATATATATATATATATATATATATATATATATATATATATATATATATATATATATATATATATATATATATATATATATATATATATATATATATATATATATATATATATATATATATATATATATTTTTTTTTTCTAAGTAATTTTCTAGCAAAAAAAAAGTTTTAAACATGTAAATACCAACATCTCAAAACGAGTGGTTAAAGGGTCTAGTGAGGTCCTGCAGGGGTCAGAGCTATTTTGGTGGCAAAAGGGTGACCCACTCAATATTTGATTGGCAATCATGTTATGATTGGGGTGTGTGTCTGTCTATCTCTGTGCCCTTTTGATGTGTTTGATTTTATTAGGGCGCTTTACACAATGGGGTAAAATCCCCCCCCCCTTTTTTATTTATTTTTTACCTGTAATACTTGCCGCCTCTGTGCAAGGGATTTGCAGAGTGGCCCCGATCCTTCTGATCTGGGGTCCCTCAGCGACGCTCCTGCCTCCTCTCCTTCTCGAGTGCCCCCACGGAGAGCAGATTTCCATGGGGGCACTTGTGCGGGCATGCTCCCAAGTCCTGCTGCTGCGTCCATGGACACAGAAAGCAGGACTCAGCCCCGTGTCACTGGATTTGATGGGAGCAGGAGCCAATGGCACACAGAGGAAAAACGCCTTTTTTAACAGCTACAAGGGGGGTATACAGCTGCAGCAACTGGAACTTTTTAAATAGCGCAAGAAAGAGTCACTTAGTACCCGTCCTTATCTCTGGTGCTGTCCCCATAGACTTCCTGTTTCAATGTCTGTCCCTGCTCACCTTCAGGTTGAATCATGGCCAGCACCATCCAACACCTTTCCTTTTTGGGCCCACACTTTTATGGACCATAACCCTGTGTGTGTATATTGGTTAATTTACAAAAAACAGTAGTTGTGCAGCATGCTGAACATATTGGGGGCTGCACTTGATGCACATTAGATTTACCAAGTAGATTACCACTACGTTATTTGCCATGTGCTCATGCTGTGTTGGTTTTACCCAGTGATGGCTTCAGCTTTCATGGAATTTAAATACATTTACCTGTCTAGATTGTGGAAAGATTTAGCATGTTTGTTTGCTTTTCATGGTTTAAAGATGTTCTGGTAATGTGTTTTTTTTTTTTTTTTTTTTTGTTTTTTTTTTATTGTAACAAAGTGTTCAAAAGTAACAGAACCAAATGTTTTCCTCTTACTTTGCATTTTTGTATACTAAAGTGTTATTTTAAACTTGTTTCAAATTTTTTTATTTTTTTTTAAATTTATATATTTTCATGAAATAATCAAGCCATCAAATTTGGAGTCATGATGCTGCTTTACAGGTGTGAAGGGATTGCTGTAAAATGTAGTTTTTTTTTTTTTCTTTGTGAAATGGAGAAACTTGGAAACTGACACCCAATTTGTTGTCTCTTGTATTAGCAGTCTTATGCCTGCTTGTGCGTCATTTTTCCATCTGACGTAGCTGTTAATCAGCTTTCCTCCCGAGCATCTGATGTTGACTGACTTCCCTTTACAAGAAAGGCTGACTGTAATAATCAAGTGCTAATGAACAAACCAGCTAGCAAATGACATCTAGGGCTGAGTCATGAAGCCTCTTAGCATTTAATGTGTGGTGGAATGTTACACTATGCTTGTAGTGCAATTGCATGGTTTGCACTCTAAGGCAAGGCCCCTTGTACACAGGGCTGTCTGGGTGAAGTGCATCTCGCCCTGCAGTTTGCTGTGCCTTGGAAGGACAGGTGCAGTGGTCGACCCCACTACAGGCAGCATATCTATCTATATAGCAGGCTGCCTCTGGATGGAGGAAAGGAAGTGGGTATATGACCTACCGAAAGTCATATACTCTGAGGTTTGGCAGTATTTGACCCCCCCCCCCCCCCCCAGCTGATTTTGTACGTTTGCTCACTGACAAATTATCAGTCTAATTTTAATGGTAGGTTTGTTGTAACAGTGAGAGAACCAACAAAATAATCCAGAAAAACTCATTTCAAAAAAGTTATAAGTTGATTTGCATTCTAATGAGTGAAATTAGTATTTGACCCCTTCGCAAAACATGACTTAAAACATACTTGGTGGCAAAACCCTTGTTGGCAATCGGAGGTCAGACGTTTGTTGTAGTTGGCCACCAGGTTTGCACTCATCTCAGGAGGGATTTTGTCCTGTCCCCTTAGCAGAAAAAAACCCCCAATGCATAATGTTTCCACCTCCATGTTTGACGTGGGGGGGATGGTGTTCTTGGGGTCATGGGCAACATTCAGGATTCCTCACCGTTCCCATGATCATTGAAACTCCACGAGAAGAGATCTTGCCTGGAGCTCCAGACTGAGGGAGATTGACCGTTTATTGTGTTTTTCAGACATTTGCGAATAATCGCACCAACTGTTGTCACCCTCTCACCAAGCTGCTTGTAGCCCTTTCCAGCCTTGTTGTAGGTCTACAACAGGGATCTTCAAACTACAGCTGTTGGGGAACTACGCGCCCCATGAGGCATTGTAAAACTCCGACATTCACAGACATGACTTGGCATGATGGGAATTGAAGTTCCTGAAAAACGGGAGGGCCCAAATTTCAAGACCCCTGGTCTACAATCTTGTCTGACATTCTTGGACAACTCCTTGGTCTTGGCCATGGTGTAGAGATTGGAATCTGATTGCTGCTGTGGGCAGGTGTCTTTTTATACAGATGACAAGCTGAGTTTAGGAGCACTCCCTTTTAGCCCTGGTTCACACTGATGTGTTTTGACACGCAATTTGACATGTCAAATCAGCAGCAATTGCCATCAATGGCACCCTCCTAATCGGTGCGATGCCGCATCTACGGCGCTGCACCGATTTCAAAAAGTAGTTTCTGTGGTACTTTTTCGGATTTCAGGCTGCAATGTACATTGACATCTGTGCAGAAACCTGCCCAGATGTCTCTGAAATCGTGCCCAAAATCGGGACTGACATGCAGGAGTGAGATGAGCTGAACTCGCATGGCTTCATTTCCGCAGCTCAGTGTGAACCTGGGCTTAAGAGTGCTGCTCATCTCATCTCGTTACCTGTATAGACACCTGGGAGCCATAAATCTTGCTGAATACTAATTTCACTCATTTAAAATGCAAATACATTTTTAACTTTTTTGAAATGTGTTTTTTCTGGATATTTTTGTTCCGTCTCACTGTTAAAATAAACCTACCATTAAAATTATAGACTGATCATCTTTGTCAGTGGGCAAAATCAGCAGAGGATCAAATACATTTTTTTTTTTTTTTTTTCCCCTCACTGTACACCCCTGGGCTTTTTCACCAGTTAATGCACATAGGATCACTTTAAGCTTTAAGGCAGCCATTCTCGATGTTCTGTGGAACACTAGAGTTCATCCAGAGGTTTCTAGGGGTTCCTTGAGCAGAGTGTTGTTGATATAATATCCTATTTCATATTGCCTACATAGTCCAGGGCCAATGCCACCACTGACCACCAATGTAAGGGGCAATTATTCCCACTAACGCCTGATAACGTATTATTTAGTAAAGACCTGAAAATTTATTTTAGGGGATTTTCTGGGGTAAATGCCGCTATGGTAGTGGGTTTTTAATTTTTTTTAATTTTTTTTTTTTATGTACTGGGTAAGAAATTAATTGTAGATAGTGGAATCTTCCTAGGGCTATTTTGCCATGCTCGCTTTTTTTTCTCCTGACTACTGCAGAGCTGATTGTAGCTTGCTGCCTCGGGGTAGAGAGCCAGGACAGCACTGTTTCCATGCAATGCACATACATGGTAGGAGTTATAATGCGGACAGGAAATGTCCATATCTATATAAGCCAACAAATGTTCAGATTGGCTGAAGAGCTCTCTCGATGACCGACAGCATCCATACTTCGTTACCCTTTATAGCAGGAGTCCCTAAACTTTCTAAACAAAGGGCCAGTTTACTGTCCTTAAGACTTTATGGGGGCCAGATTGTGGCCAGTGGTAGTTAAAAATGTTCTGGCATTAGTGGAGGTAAACAAAGCTTGGTGGTCAGTGGGAGAAAAAACTATTTTATATAGTGCCTGTGGTCAATAGAAGGAATAGTGCCCCCCATCATTGATATTACTGGGCAGCATAGTGCCTCCATCATTGGTATTACTGGGCGGCATAGTGCCTCATCATTGGTATTAGTGGGTGGTATAGTGCCCCCCATCATTGGTACTAATGGGAGCCATGGTGGCCGCCATCGTTTTGTATTAGTGGGAGCCATGATGGCTGCAGTTTGGAGACCACTGCCTTCCCGTGACGATTGCCACTTATAATTGTCCCTTGCTAAAAGCAAGTATCTAACATGTACAGTGATGGGCATTCTAAAAAGAGGGAATGGTAATGAGGTTTAAAAATTCCCATAACCCCTCCCCCTTGTAATATCACCCCAAAAAAATTACACTATATTGAATAAGGTCACAAAATTTAAACCTTCAGTTATTCTTATACACACGATAGGATTTTCCGATGGAAAATGTGTGATGGGACCTTGTTGGAAATTCCGACTGTGTGTAGGCTCCATCACACATTTTCCATAGGAATTTCCGACACACGAAGTTTGAGAGCAGGCTATAAAATTTTCCGACAACAAAATCCGTTGTCGGAAATTCCGATCGTGTGTACACAAATCCGACGCACAAAGTGCCACGCATGCTCAGACTAAATTAAAAGACAAACGCTATTGGCTACTGCCCCGTTTATAGTCCCGACGTACGTTTTTTACATCACCGCGTTCAGAATGATCGGATTTTCCGACAACCGTGTGACCGTGTGTATGCAAGATAAGTTTGAGCCAACATCCGTCGGAAAAAATCCATGGATTTTGTTGTCGGAATGTCTGATCAATGTCCGACCGTGTGTACAGGGCATAAGTCTGATTCTAAGCATAAGATGTAAAATTCACAGCAGCGTTGCCCGTTTCTGACATACATGAGTCTGCTCTATATGAAGGTTTGTCTTCTGCAAAGTCTATTAAATGAAAAGCATGTGTCTAAACATCGCTGATCCTTGCATTAACAGCGAGACGTTTTGAGAAATGTGATTGGCTGGAAGTGAGAGATAATAGAATGATATGTTCCATGTGTCTGAAATACACACTAGACCACCCACAAATAAGGAAGTGGGTTTGGTTACTATGCTATGCACAAGGCTTTGTAAAAGCTTGGTTGGCAATGAAAGTACAAAAAAAGTTGGCTCTTGAGTACTTATAAAGAAAAGTGGAATTCAAAGAAGTATTTACAACAGATTTCTGTCAGTTGGTCTTTTTGAAATACCTGTGCGAAAGCAACTTACTATTGCATTTTGCAAAATGTAATTATGTGCCATTTATTATCGATCAAGGGGTTAATATGGCGCACAATGGAGGTAGCCGAGTACATATAACTAAAAATGGTGGGGGGAAGGGGGTGGGTTGGGGGTTCCTGAGAGGGGGAACTTGATGGTGGTAGTTAATGTTTCACAACAAGTTCAGGTATTAGTCCATGTGAGGATAAAATGATGCTGAATAAATGGAAGGCAGCCAGTCTATAAAAGCTAGAAGAAGCTCTGGAACAAATAAAAAAGAAAGAAGGACGGCGCCCTCTAAGTGCAGCATGTATGTTAAAAATATTTATTACAATAGATAAAAACACTCACATTTGAGTTGCTAAAAACCAGCATGTAAAGTAGTTTCATCCGCGTGCTCTCGGGGGATGTGGGTGTCACGGGCCAGTGGAGGGGTTCCTGGGATGTGAGTCCTGTAACCTGGGTCCTGGTAGCTGTTCCGGTGGTGCCGAGGGTCCTCAGAGCCTCCGGGCGGCCAGGATATCGGTCATGCATCCTCCGTGGAGCGCCGTGCTGACCTGCGTCTTCACTTCCGCTCCCGGAAGTGAAGACGCAGGTCAGCACGGCGCTCCACGGAGGATCCATGACCGATATCCTGGCCGCCCGGAGGCTCTGAGGACCCTCGGCACCACCGGAACAGCTACCAGGACCCAGGTTACAGGACTCACATCCCAGGAACCCCTCCACTGGCCCGTGACACCCACATCCCCCGAGAGCACGCGGATGAAACTACTTTACATGCTGGTTTTTAGCAACTCAAATGTGAGTGTTTTTATCTATTGTTTTTATCTATTGTAATAAATATTTTTAACATACATGCTGCACTTAGAGGGCGCCGTCCTTCTTTCTTTTTTATTTATTATCGATCAACTGTGTGTTTACTCTTTTTAAATCATAATGGCAACAAACTACCCAAATGACCCCGATCGAAGTTTACATGCCCCAGTTCTTAATACTGCGTATTGCCCCCTTTAACATCAATGACAGCTTGTGGTCTTTTGTGATTATTTGTGGATGAGGCTCTATCTTCTCAGATGGTAAGGCTGCCCATTCCTCTTGGCAGAAAGCCTCCAGTTCCTGTAAATTCTTGGGCTGTCTTGCATGAACTGCATGTTTGAGATCTCCCCAGAGTGGCTCAATGATATTGAGGTCAGGAGACTGAGATGGCCACTCCAGAACATTCACTTTATTCTGCTGTAGCCAATGACAGGTCGACTTGGTCTTGTGTTTTGGATCATTGTCATGTTGGAATGTCCAACTACGTCCCATGCGCAGCTTCCTGGCTGATGAATGCAAATGTTCCTCCAGTATTTTGTGATAACATACTGCATAAATCTTGCCAACAATTTTGACCAAATTTCCTGTGCCTTAGTAGCTCACACATCCCCAAAACATCAGCGATCCACCTCCGTACCTTTTACTCGTAGGCCTTGTTGACTTCTCTCCAAATGTAGCGTTTATGGTTGTTGCCAAAAAGCTCAATTTTGGGCTCTTCACTCCAAATGACTTTGTGGCAGAAGGTTTGAGGCTTGTCTCTGTGCTGTTTGCCGTATCTTGTGGCATTTGCGTAGTAATGGCTTTCTTCTGGCGACTCAACCATGCAGCCAGTCTTTCTTCAAGTGTCTCCTTTATTGTGCATCTTGAAAAAGCCACACCACATGTTTCAGAGTCTTGTATTTCCCCTGAAGTTATTTGTGGGGTTTTCTTTTGCATCCTGAGCAATTTTCCTAGCAGTTGTGGCTGAAATTTTAGTTGGTCTACCTGACTGGTTTGGTTTCAACAGAACCCCTCATTTTCCACTTCTTGATTAGTTTGAACACTGCTGATTGGCCTTCTCAATTCCTTGGATATCTTTTTATATTCCTGTCTCTATACAGTTCAACTTCCTTTTTCGTGCAGATCTTTTGACAATTCTTTTGCTTTCCCCATGACTCAGAATCCACAAACGCAGATCACAGGTGAGGATGGTTACCTTTTTTTTTAATAGCCATTCAAACCCCTTTGTGTCAATTTGTGTGCATGTTATCAGGCCAATATCACCAGGGTATGTAAACCTTTGATCAGGGTCATTTGGGTAGTTTCTGTTATGATTTAAAGAGTAAACACAGTTGTTTGGCAATAAATGGCTTCAGCCAAACACTAACCATTAGTTTGTATTTATCATTCATATTCTCTGAAAAATGGCCAAGAAAGCATAAATTCTGCCAGGGTATGTAAACTTATGAGCACAGTTGTATGTATGTATATATGTATATATGTATGTATGTATGTATGTATGTATATATACACACACACACACACACACACACACACACACGTACCTTTTTAATCAAAGTCTCATGACAAGTCATACCCCATTTCCAATGATTACCATTCATATCTGTGGGAATTCAAGTCCAAGCGACTTCTAAGTAGTCCCTGCACTACTTTGATCCGACTTTAGGTCCATAGACCTCAAGATTACACAGGCATTGCTTCAAATCACATCAAAATCGCACGACTTTCAGGTCGCATAAGTGTGAAAGGGGCCTTAAATGTTAGTTTTTCTAAACAAACAAAAAACTGTTTAGCTATATTTTGTAATTGTGTATCTAAATGAGGGCACCCATATTTTCCCAATACATAGAGCAGCTCTGCTTCCTGCTTACAGATTATGGATTATGCTTTTGCTTCTTCCCACAAGGCAAGTTTGAATCTGCTCACTTGAAACAATGTCAGAAAAGTGGAATTACTTGTTATCATGTTACACTTATATTTAGGGTGTAACCTAAAATGTGGTTCTATGCTGTAGCAATACCCCCCTCCTGAATAGCTTGGTACATCCCCCTACAGGCTTCTATTTATTTTTGAATTTGCTGTGGTGGTACGTGGCTCTGTGTCATTCTATCATCTATTGCATTTGAAGAGTTGTTAAGAATAGAGGAAGAGTGATTGCATGTTGACTGTCTGCATCCCCTAGTGGCTTATCCTACAGATAACTTTTACAAAATGCAACAAAACATATGGAAATTGAAGTACAGGCAGTCCCTGGGTTACAAACAAGACAGGTTCTGTAGGTTTGTCCTTAAAGCGTAGGGACCTGTCAGTGTCCCAGAAGACTGCTTGTGTTTCCGAGCATGGAAGCGGACACCTGTCAAAATCTGGTACCTGAAGAACACCCAATTGTATGTCGTGGAAATAAGGATTACTGATAAAGCTTCAGTGCAGACACCCATTTCCCATGATAACCCTTTCTCAGGAGGGAATTTCCCTTCCTAGAGGTAGATTTCCTCTCACTTCCCGTTGTCTTCCTCTGCATGCAAGTCAGATGTAAGTAACTCGGGCACTGCCTGTATTTAAAATGTGAAAGTCGCATTAATAAATGCTATTAAAGCGGAGTTCCACCCACGCTTATGTGCCTCCAACCCCCCCCCCCCCCAAAAAAAAACCAACACACTAATCACAATTAGTGTCTGTGTATAAATAGTCAATGAGTTTGTTAGCTCTCAAATTGGATATCTTTTTATATTCTTTTTCCATCTTTGTAAAGTTTAATTACCTTATTAAACAGGTCTTTTGACTGTTCTCTACCTCCTCATGGCTCAGTGTCTAGCCTGCTTGGTGCACCCATGTGAGAGCTAACAAACTCATTGACTATTTATACACAGACACTAATTGTGATTTAAAATGGCACAAATGTGGCAAATTCACCTTTAAATTGACATTTTAACCTGTGTATGCCACCTTCTGTGTCTGTCCCAAGGCCAAACATTCCAGGGTATGTAAACCTTTTTTCAGGGCCATTTGGGTGTTTTCTGTTTTGATTTAAAAAGGATCCCAAAGAAAGATAATGGCTTCATGTGATTGCTATCCTTAAATAAAAGACAGGTTTTTTTGCAAACTTTTGAGCACAACTGTAGATGATAGCCAGCTAAGGACAACTTTATAACCGACTACAAATATATTCACAGCTTTTGCATTGGCTATATATGATATTAAAGGGGTAGTAAAGCTTCAGTAGTTAAAAAAAAAAAAATACTTGGCTCCTCCTGTGCAGTTTGGTTTTGCACAGAGTGGCCCAGATCCTCCTCTTCCGGGGTCCCTCAGCGGCACTAGTAGCTCCTCCTCTTCTCAAGTGCCCTGTCAGAGAAGCGCTTTCCTTTAGGACACCTGTGCGGGCGCGATCCCGAGTCCTGCTTTTGCGTCTATTGACACAGAAAGCAGGACTCGGCCCTGGCATCATTGGATTTGATTGACAGCAGCAAGAGCCAATGGCTGCACTGCTTTCAATCCATCCAATCAGACCCCAGACACCGTCTTTTGCTGGTGTGCTTGTCCCCAGTGCCAGAATAAGAGGGTACAGGGGGCTTGCAGCATTGTAGGAGGTTTACAACCACTTTTAATGGTAAGTATTGTCGGTTGTTTTAATATAATCAGGTAGTTGTCCAGTGTCTCAATATATGTGCTTGTATACATGGTAAAGGCATTGTGGAAATCGATGTCTCCAAGGTGTGGAGGAGTTGGGAATAACTTGACCACAAACCTAGATGGTTGCCTACCTACCTGTGCAGTAAACCTCTGCTGGCAAATCTAATATGCTATAGGTGTAAGCGTGTGGGAACTAAAGTAGTAATGCTGCGGGGTCGTCTCTCTTTAGGGCTTAAAGTAAAGTTCCAGGTTTCGATACATTTTTAAATAGTTTGGGCCAAAGGATCTATTTCCATTACTAAATGATGCAGTCGCTGGGTGTGCTGTAGTTGATTGTAGTAGCATAAGCTGCATACGGTATGCGGTACTATGTGTGACTTCTGTCAAGCCAACTCTGCAGACTACTCTGCTGTTCAGGAGAAGTCTTGCAAGATTAGTGAAAACATGGCTTCCTCTGATTGGTAAATAAATAGGGGGGTTGGGACTTTAGATGAAGCACCCGAAGGTACCTCCATCCCGATAATTTGGTTCAAAGTTCAAGCAAGTTGGGACTTTAAATGAAACAACTGGGTAGTGGAGGTATATGCATATTATAATTTATTTGAGTAGCATAAATACATGATTCATTTTGTATATAACAGAGCTTGCATAGGACCTGAACATGATGTATAAAAAGATGTATAAAAGTACATACAGACAACGTATGAATAAGGTAGTGAACATATATATAATAATGGCAAAAAGCCCAATACTGGTACATGCGTCCACATGGTATAAATGTATTCATCGATGAGTATATAGATAAAATCAAAGAATAAGAATGGTAAAATAGGTAAGTATCAGTCCATATAAGGTGTAGTTGTGGCATCAGATGTAGCTCGACGCATTTCGTGGGTTTTCCCACTCGTCAGGAGCAGATGCAATAGACATATCTATGGAGTATATATAAATAAAGATGGAATGAGTCACTCTAAATAGAATTCATTTGTATTATTTTAGATGTATAAAACTAGTAATCCGTCCACACTCACCCATTCAGACAGCAAATGCAATGCGGGGCAGTCAGCATAGGGGTGGCCGAGGGCATAGCTCCCCCACGGGAGCTGAGGCGGCATATTTCATAGAAGCAACGTCAGGCAGTGTGGGGACGTGTATGGTGGGACTGAAGTATCCATATAACAAACCACAGTGTATATTCCATAAAGGACTATCTGGGAACAATTATCAAAATGTATGTATAGTATAAAAATGTAGGCTTCCTCTGATTGGCCAAAATGGAGAGGCAGATGCATGTCAGGATTTCTACTTTGGCCAGTCAGAGGAAGCCTAACCAGCCTTGTGTTTATTGATTGGCAGAGAACTAAGCCTGACTTTTTTTTTTAATTCTGGCAGCAGACAGGAAGTCGCTGTACTGTGACCAGAAAACCGCACCACTTGCAGCATGTAGCTAATGCTGCTACAATTCATTACAGCACACACAGCAACCACGTTATTTAGTATTGGAGATATTTCATTTTGGCCAACTTGACCGAAACTAACTTGTTAAAGTGGATTGAAACCTGGAATTCTACTTAAAAACATTCTGCATTATCCGTTCCGTAAGTGTCGTTCACTCTGTGCATTGGTTGGCACTTTTCTGCACAGGAAGGTTGTTGGTTAGTGATGGTATTAAACAGTTTTTTTTTTTTTGGCTCCACAAATTGAGCACAATGAAAAATTCCTCATTAAACTATTTAGTGCATTTATTACTGCAGCACTTTACAAATTTCAATTCTGATGGCTCCTGCTTTTTCAGTGCAGCTTCCCTGCGCCTGCACGGACCAGACACAATCAAATGTCAAATTTTGACATGGGGGCAGTAGTGGGTGCCCAGATTTGAATACAGATCCAAACTTTGTTAGGTGATTGTGTCTATGCCAGCTCTGCGTGTGTATCCACTTCTTTGGGATGTCTCCACACAATTCTGAGGTGGATGCTTAGGCATCTGCCAGTGGCTCTGCACGGAGGACAGCACTAATCTGCCATCTGAATGAGCCCTTGGCATTGGAATGTTATGAGAAATCCAACTGATCCCTATTCTTGAAACATAGTAACCTGTTAATAACTACTGTGATTGGTGCATGGACAGTGTGTGCGCTCCTAGAAGAGCTTGTGATTAAAAAAGGGCCTGACTGTTGTAATCCGATACTGTTTTATAAAGAGGGAAGTGATCGGCACAATTTCCTAAAGTGATAAAATCTAAAGTTCCAGTGAATGCCATAATAAAGTCCAATAAAGTGAAATGCAAACAAAATGTCCAAAAAAGTGAAGATAAAAGTGCTCTTCTAGAAAGTGAAATCTTTGCAAAAGCTGAATGCTCACAGAGCGCTTGCCTCCATTAGGAGTATAGGAAGCCTTGAAAGTATCCTTTGCTCTTTGTTTACTCTTCTGTGCATTGTGTTCAGACCTAGCAGCATTTTCACCCCATTTAGTTAGATGTAGTCCCTTGCGCTACTAAGTGAACTATATTTATACATTCCGGTACCGTTTATGTCTCATTCACACTGGATGTTTGACGCTGCTCAAAGGTCCCTTTCACAAGCACTGTTCGATCAGGTTTGTCAGGTGTCCCCTGACAGCTGCTATGCGATCCACAAAATCCAGGCAGATGGTGGTCCTATTTTTCCGTCCGTGTTGCGGAACGAATGAAAACAGACAGGTGGTCCGATTTCACCCGATGTCCCCATAGAGGAGAGCGGGACTGTGTCTCTGCACAGTGAGCGGAGACTAACCTGTCACCTGTCCGCTCAGCGGGATCAGCAGAGCCTGCCAAACGGAGGGGACTTAGGGGCGCCAGGCAATTTTTTTTTTTTCTGCCTCTAAACACCCCTGCATGTTAGCCTGTGTCATTTAGAGGCAGAAAAAAACACTGCCAGTGTGTCCAGGGACAGCGGCGTATTGGCAGAAAAATCTCTTGACTCGTGTAAATGCGATTTAATGCTAGGTGTGTTTAGCACTTATGCGTTAATTTCAGTGGCTAGAATAAATTCTGGCGAATAAAATGAATTCTTGCCCAAGCACTTGATGCACCTAAATGTATTACACGTGTTTTACAAGCATCAAACGTTTTTTGTCTGCCAAAACACTGCTGCCTGGAGGAAAGGGGACTAAGAGCAAAAATTTTCCAGTGTGCATGACGCCTTCAAGTTTTTATAATTTTACCTGAAATATTCACCTTGCAATGTAGGTAGTAACTAATTTGCACGTCCTATCAATGTAACTAGTATTTACACGGCTTGGGGTAGTGTTACCTTTGGTCTTTGACCAATAGTAACCTTCAATTTCTATGACTGCTTGCTTACTAGCACCATCTAGTGTTTGATTAGGTGCGGTGCAGGATATTCTTGTGTGTTTTAAATGGAAGTATACATTATTAATCTGCTTTTAATTGATTTGCTATACAGGTTTATCCAAGGTACCATATCTTCTCTGCTGATTCAACATCATAAATGTCAGATGCGTTCTAATTTTGTAGCAATAGCTACGTCCCTGTTTTAGCTAGGCCTGTCGTTTTCACATTGATTTGTCTTCTAAATATACAGATTTTCCATTTGCTTGACACTTTCCTTGGTGTACTAAAGTCAAAATGAAAAAGAAACAAAACTATTTTATTCTACCTCCTGTGTGGGGTGTCTTTTATTTATTTTTATTTTTTTTATACTTTACATGAATTTGATTTTTTTTTTTTTTTTTTTTTTTTAGGTTTAGCCAGGGTGTCTTTTTGGCATCAGTGGTTTGATTCTGGAGAGCCCCTGAGTTGGAAGTCATTGATTTTAAATATTTTTATTCATATCAGTGTGTTTAGTTGTCTCTTCTGCTAGGACTGTGGTGTGCTGTTAGGCTTAATGTTCACAGGATGGGTTTACAACCTCTTCTAAACGATTTAACTTGACAAATAACCCACGTTTAAAACGTCCATTTTGCCGCATTTACATGCCGCGTTTAGCGCTGTTTTGGAAATTTTTTTTTTTTCTTTTTCAAAATGGTCAATGAAAAATGCCTGTAAACGAAACGCGGATAAACGCGAATTACTGCATTTAGGCGTCTAATTTTTTTTTTGCCTTTAAAGAAAAGCCTCTAAACGCAACTGCCTAAAGGACATTAAACGAACCTGTGTACATGTACACATAAGATATCATTGGATGAGTTCAGGGGCAGCTGAAAAAAGCATACAACTGCCTCTGAACCTCCATTTTCCAGCAGCAGTGTACATGAGGCCTAAGAAGTGCTCCCATGCTCTGAAAATTCAGGGTTTACAAAACAAATTCTGTAGAGTCGAATGTAATAGAGTAGTAGGTCAGTTTCTGGCCATTGTGTGAATTATTAATGCTTGCAAATACTATGTCATTAACTGCATTCCCAGTAAATGTATAATTGGCTTTAACCTAAAAGCTATCCCTTATATTCCATTACTCGGTAGTTTCACATTGTGGAAATACTTGTTAATGGAAGTAAAATGCTTTAGAATTGTGGGTTTACTTTTTTATCTTTCAGGTAATTACAGTAAAACCGTGCTGAAGCAAAAATGTAGGTGCTATTGCTGACACTTCTGTAAATTCCATTTGTCTGACAGTGTCTGGCTTTTAAAATTTAAATGTCATTGACAATGACTACGCATGTAATTCAGCAATATCAGAGTTATATCCTTGAATGTATACTCCACTGCAAGGGGTTTCCTATCCCAGAGCTGGGCTTTAAATGAAAATGATTCTTCTGTCCTGTACTAGATAAATAAAATCTGAAATCTAAGAAGTGGCTGTTGGCTAATTCTCTCCTCTGTAACACTGCAGCACCAGTGTTTTTTGCGGTGCTTTTTGGGCGCTAGCGGGGCGGTTTTTTAAGGTCATGTGGCCTAAAAAAAGGGGGGGGGGGTCCAGTTTTTGCGGCGCTTTGGAGGCGCTGCTTATTCATTTCAATGGGCAGAGATGTTTTGGGAGCACTATTTATAGCACTCCCAAGCCGACCCAAAGATGCTGCTTGCAGGACTTTTCCTAATGTCCCACAAGCACACCGCCAGTGAGTGTGAAAGCACTCATTGCACGGATTGGGAGGCAGTTGTCAGGCGCTTTTTAGAGGCTATTTCTAGAGCTAAAACACCTGAAAACTGCCTCAGCGTGAAAGGGGTCTTAATGTGCTAGCTATTGTATGTAAAGCTCATTGTGAGCAAAATAAACGGTTGCAATGGACATTGTCTTTAATCTCTGTGGGTGTGTTAAAGGAACGTCTGTGTTGGGGAGGGCAGTGGTGTAGACTTGTCAGTCTATCCCAATCTTTCCCAGAGTATGGCTTGTTCAACACTGGTAGCATGCTTATGTGGCTGGAACTGTAGCATTGTGTGACGGGAGTCACTTAGGACGGGGGAGCCTGTAGAGCCCAGCTTATTTTGGAATTGTTTGGAGACTCCTGGTTTGGCTCCCCATGCCCCTCTTATGTGTAAGTTAACCTGTGTCTATTGGGGGCACAGGGTGACCTGAGAGGCCCAGTCTGATCTGCACTGATCAGGCTCGGTGCAGCCACCCTGGACTCAGCATTTCGTTTTGCCCCTGAGCCAGCCAGGTTGTCTGCACTGTGCTTGATCCTCATTAGCCTTTGCTGAACCTTGGCAAATATGACGTACAGTTGTCTCCAGGCTCTGGCCAGCGTTTGCCAAGTGACTGCTTGCAGTTTTGTACATTCTCACCTAATTTGTTTTCCTCCAAGAGTTTAGCTTTCTCATCAATCCTAGCTTTCTCATCAATGGCTTTTACCCCAAACGAAGCAGATATTGTATTGCCTTCTCTGTGCATAACTACTGCAGGGACATTTTAAGCTCCTTTGTGACACAGGGACTGATTTAAATGGCTCATGTGGCTTATTTCTGGAGCTTATTTATCACATTTCATATAATCTTTTTATTTTTTTATAGTTCTATAATCTGTTTTCTCCCAAAAAAAAAGTATTACATCGAATTTCTGTAAATTCCTTTTTAGTATATTATATGTTCCTCATTACCTGCTTTAACCCCTTAAACCCACACCCATTCACTTGAATGGGTTGCATTCAGAGTGCACTACACCTGCTGAAAGTGACAGGGTGTATTCCCTGCTGTGACACTACCTCTGCAGCTAAATGGGGTAGCCGTTGGAGGGCGGTAAAAGCATGGCTCAACCATTAGTGTGAACAAGCACTTCGGAATGAAGTATTTTTTTTTTTTATGGGCTTCATTTTTCATTTGAGACTGAACCAGCTAAACTTAATTTGCACTGACAAGGGGCAAAATTGCTTTATAAATTACTAGTAGGTTTCAGCTGGGTGTCTTGGCTTTCCATGCCTCTTTGAGCCTCCCTTTCTTCATGTGTTCACTACTTTTTTTCCCTGTCATTCCATTTTATTACACATAACCTAATTTCTGAAGTGATTTGTTTTGGTTTCTTTGTATGTGTGGATTGCATGGATTGTTACTGACATGTGGTGAAAATTTCATGTCAATAGCACCTTTTTAGAAATTTACCTAGAAAAATGGTGACCTGTTCAATACTTATTTTATGTGTGTGTGTGTGTGTTTGGGTTTTTTTTTGGGGGGGGGGGGGGGGGGGGTTTCCCCCATTGTCCTGAACTGTTGGATTATTGGTTCTGCCGTTTGTGATTTGCTTTTGTTGAATAATGAAATTCCCTTCAGACAGTTCCTCTGCATTTCCTCAGTATAGCTGTTAGATGTACTTGGTTCCCGTAGGCTTGCTCATGGCTGTCTATAGGAATGATCCTGGATCGGGTAGGTCTGAAGGTATGCTGAAGACATCACTACAGCCTCTCACTTCTTCTCCCTTCACATCCTGTTTGTTGTATGACAGTCATTCTCTTAGGCTCGATTCACACTAGCGCGTTTTTTGATGCATTTTGCAGAAATGCATGGGAATTTTTTAACATGGGTTCCTATGGAACATGTTCACATCAATGCTTTTTTGTATCTCTGCGTTTTTGGAAAGGGTCGGGGACTTTTTTTCATGCAAAATGCAGCGTTTTGCATGTAATGGATTTCAATGGACAAGCATCAAAAACGCAAGTGCACTGTTTTTGCACCATTTTTGCACCGTTTTTGCACCCTTTTTTTTTTTTTTTTTTTTATTTTTTTTTTAAATTTTTTATTAGACTGTAAAAAAAAACTGTCAAAAAAAACGCAAAACGCAAATCGCGGCATAAACGCTGCTCAAAAACGTGGCAAGCATGAAAAAAAACCTCCAAAAACGCTCAAAAGCAACATGCATAGGTGTGAATCGAGCCTTAAAGCATATGCTGCTTACAGAATTTTTTTTTTGGGGGGGGGGGGGTCGTCATAGAAAGCCATTAAAGCAGATCTGGTGAAAGGGAAAGGTTTATTTTGTATCACAATGTGCATTTATTCTTACTATATATACTGTTAGTCATTTTATTAGTACAAATGCTGTATACAGATCATGGTACAATTTTTTTTTTTTGTTTTGATCTGATTGAAATGGGTAATATATGTGCAGCGAACTAACCAAGTGCTTGTTGGTGGTAGTCGTAGACCACAGATCTATGTAAATGAGAGATGTAATAGAATATGCTTATTTGTGTAGCTTCACAACTGTCATTCCTTACCCTGTAGGGTTGCTGTGCTTTTTGTCCCACTAAAGTTTTATGTATGCCAGAAAAGCAAGTGTGAGTAAAGTACAATAACAGGTGAATAAACGAAACTTGCAGTACTGCTGTAAGCTTAGGCTGAGACCTCCCCGCCAATTGCAGTGTTGCAATGAAGGGAGCTGGCGTCAGTGCACCATTCAGAGGTTTAAGGGCATTCTCAAACAGAAGAAAAGGTGCCGCTCATCATCCCAGTGCATTAGTATGTAGATGAATGTGGCCTCAGCCACGCCCCCTGACGTGTTTCGCCCTGCTCACTGGGGTTTGGTCACAGAGGACCTCTGTGACAGAGCGGCACTGGCTGAGGCCACTTTCATCTACATAAAAATGCATTGGGTTGGTGAGAAGCACCTTTTCTTTTTAACAAGTGACTAAACTTATCTATAGCCAGCACACATTACAATCTAACAATCAATCCATCCTTGAAGGGCATCCCACACACAGTTAGGGCTGAAACAACTAATCGATTAATAGACAATCGATTATGAAATTAATCGATTACTATTTTCATAATCGATTAATCGGCCAGTAACATAATGGGGTTAAAAAAAACCTAAAATGAGCCCTTTATAGTACAAAAAGCAAATAATCGCTACTGCAAATATTACTTTCACAGTTCTACACTAAAAAAAAAATAATCCCTTACAGTAGTGATTATCTGCTTTTTTTTTTTTTTTTTTTTTTTTTTTTTTTTTTTTTTTTTGTACTATAAAGAGCTAATTTTCGTTTTTTTTCACCCCATTATGTTACTAAACGTCTTAAACCTGGTTCACACCTATGTGTGTTTTGGTGCTTTTTGCAGAAACGCACTACAGTTCATTCACATGGTTTCCTATGGGACACGTTCACGCAAAATGGTGCTTTTTTGGTTCAATATACTTCAATAGAGAAGCTGCAGAAAAGCATGTAATGCGTTTTTGCAGCAATATGTGTTTTTTAATCTGCCCAACAACAAATTGGCCAAAAAAAAATGCAAAAACTCAAATTGCAGCAAAATCACATGCACAAAAATCAAAACGCACAGCAAAGAGCACTGCAGAAACAGATGAAAAGCATACTGCATCGGTGTGTACCGAGCCTTATGCTGGCCACACGGATCAATTTTCAGAAGGAAGGACATTGTTTTTGTTTTTAATACAAAAAATTTGATCTCCGAGTCTGATATTTACCAGATTCACCCTTTAATAGTATATACAGTATATCTCCTCTAATAGTATATACAGTATATCTCTCCTCTAATAGTTTATACAGTATATCTCCTCTAATAGTATATCTGCTCTAATAGTATATACAGTATATCTCTTATGTCTGTTATTCTCAGAGTGGATTCGATATTTTGCTCCCTAACCATATAGTTGGTTATTTATATTTACCACTGCATAGAGATATTTAAGAATAAATTACCTTTTTTTTAAAAACTGTACACATTAACTAAATTATACACCACACTTTTTTTTAAGGTTATTAACCGAATAATCGATTAATCAAAACAATAATCGGCCAACTAATCGATTATGAAAATAATCGTTAGTTGCAGCCCTACACACAGTTTGTATAGTGGTGCACTGACAATAAATGAGCATTTCTTTTTCATACATCGTGTGACACCGTTGGGCTAATGTTCATTACCTACTGCGTTATAATTCATCTCCAGGTAATTGGACATTGGTAGACCAAAGGTCTTCAGACAGGAAGTGATCTCCTATATCAGTGGTAATCAACCCTGTCCTCAAGGCCCACTAACAGGCCAGGTTTTATGTATTACCTTGGGGAGATGCAGACTAGAATACTGCAATCGCTGAGCAGCAAATGATATCACCTGTGATGTATTTAAGTTATCTTGCAAACCTGGCCTGTGAGTGGGCCCTGAGGACAGGGTTGATGACCACTGCCCTATATAACCCCTCCCATACACAAATTACTTTAGTTTTTTTTACCAGTGTCTGCAAGGTGGATGGCACGGTTTGAGCTCTCTGAGCTCCAGGTTTCTAGTCCCACACACTGTTCTTAAATGAATCAAGGGATTGACCGATTAAATCCATTTGACACAGGCTCTATGTGCTTAGAATAATGATACCCAAGCCTTGAAAAGAAGACTCAAGATCCTGCAAGGTTTTGCCTGTAATGTGGCCTCCGGGCGCTGAACCCTGCGAAGTGGAATCCTGAACACTACAGCGCTAAGGCATTCCTGCAGGATGCTGTACAGGTCCAAGGGAGTGGACCCTAAACCTGAACAGGGTACTCAGTCCTTGAAGGTCCTCAAGAGACAAGGATGGGTGAAGAGTGGGCTCTTAGTTTCTAAGCTGCCCTGCGCCTGGACGGGTCTGTGAAACCCCTTTATTATTGTGGGGTGTCAAGTGATTGTAACAATCAGTCAAGCTAGCTAGAGGCTGTAGACCTGTGCGGTGACCAGACGGAGTTTTGGGCTAGCTGTGGTTTGCAAAGTGTACTTTTTTTTTTCTTTTTTTTTTTTTTTGCTTGTCTGGCTGTTTTTTAACTGTATGATGTTGCACAATGGTGCATCATTTCGCCTCAGTTTGCCATGGTGCATGTGCGTTCCCAAGAGCGCCGCTGGGCTCAGCAGTTAAGAATTCCTTTTTTAACATATGAATTTTTTTTCCCCAAAAGGTATATTTTCCTTCTTTTAGCCTACGTTCACATTGGGACGATTTTGACATGTCAAATGGCATTCTAAAGCGGAGCCTATTGCTGGCCAAAACAATGCCAAGACGAATTGTGGCGCAGCACTGATTCCCAAAAGTAGTTCCTGCACTACTTTTGGCGACTTTGGGCGCGATTTTCAATAGATATCTGTGCATGAACCTGCACAGATGTCTGGCAAAGTCCCTGGACTCGTAATGAAATGCAGGTTTGAAAATGTGGGAGTTGAGCTGAACTTGCACGATTTCAAACCTGCCTTCAAGGTGGGAATGTAGGCTTAAAGTCTAAATGAGAGATTGTAAAGTGTGCGGCCAACTTTCCTGTCTGTGCCTCGGACATAATGAAAAGTTCATGCAGCCTTTAACCACTTGAATGACGGCTACAGCGCGGACCTGAATTCCCGGGAGGCCGTCCTATGACGGCCTCCCCTGTGCCCGCGCGCGCTGTGATCACCGAGTCGCTGAGACTCGGGTGATCGACGATCCAAGTAAGGGGCTGGTCCCGACCTCTTACCATGTGATCAGCTGTCAGCCAATGACAGCTGATCACAGGATCAAAACAAAGCTCTGTGATTTTTTTTTTTTTTTTTTTTCTCCTCGTGCTGACAGTGCGAGGAGAAAAAAAAAACGATCAGCAGCAAGGGACATCGGTCCCGAAGAGGAGGAGGCAATAATGCGTCAATTGTGCCACCAGTACCCCCTGCCAGTGCCATCTGACATTGCCATCTGACATTGCCACCTGACAGTGCCCACCAGTGCCACGTATCAATGCCCATGAGTGCCACCTATCAATGACCACCAGTGGTGCCAATCAGTGCCACCTAGCAGTGTTGCCTATCAATGTACCAGATCAGTGCCCATTATTGCCACCTATCAGTGCCCATCAGTGCCGCCTCATCAGCGTACATCAATGAAGTAGAAAAATTACCCTTTTTTAAAATTTTATAACAAAATATAAAAAAAAAATTTTTTTTTTTTTTTTTTTTAAATTCGGTCTTAAATTTTTTTTTAACAAAAAATAAAAACCGCAGAGGTGATCAAATACCACCAAAAGAAAGCTCTATTTGTGGGGAAAAAATGATAAAAATTTCATTTGAGTACAGTGTTGTATGATCGCGCAATTGTCTTTTCAAAGTGCGTCAGCGCTGAAAGCTGAAAATTGGTCTGGATAGGAGGGGGGGTTTAAGTGGACTATATGTAAACTCTCACAATTTTGTAGATGATAGTATATTGCTGGCATTGACTGCTGAAGCATTTATTTTTGATTATGGGAAAACAAAAGTATAAAACAATTAGCTAAATGAAAGTAAATTGGTCCATTTTCTTTGTGAAATGTATGTAGCACATAACCTCTGACTGTCCGAATAGGAGGTGTGTACATTATACTGTATTCTTTCATTTTAGGAGTTTCCATGTACTAGCTTTTAAATGGGATAGGCAGCACAGAGATCCAACATTCACTGAAATGCTAAAGATTCATAAAGGCTTATGTGTGAATGGTGCATTAATAGTCCGTTCTTTCCCCTAGGATTTTTCCTATACAGTGCATGCAGTGATTTGTAGGTTGTCTTTGTGCAGCAATGCCATCAATGTTTGCACAGAAGCATTTTCCCATGAGTCTTTGTTCAGAATTATCGACCCAATTCAGATTGCTAAGAGTCCTGCATGTCTCAGTTGTGCCCTCGGATAGCATGTCAGCCAGGCCAGTCCTCTTTTCCTGGCAAGCAGCATAATTGGCTAGGCAGGGCTTATGAACATCATCTCATCTCCTTCATCTGACGACATCACTATTGGAAAGAGGAAGCAGTACTATGGAAGCCCCTCGGATGTCTAAAGTGCTGGAGAAGGTGACGCAGTGCAGCAGGTTTTAGAGCGACATTTGCAGGATTGTACTGATCTTTCTGCACACTGTCTGTGCCATAGGCATTAGGCAGTGGCCAGGTAACTGCTAGACTGTACTGGCTCAGCTCTGTACTAGTAGCTCTTCTTTCTGGTCACCCTAGATCAAGTTTGTGCATTGTGTGGCTATCCAGCTGTTCACCAACTACAAATATCAGCATGCTCAGACAGCTGCTGTCATGCTGGGATTTGTGGTTCTTCCACGTCAGGCAGACAGTGGGATTAGATGGCCAGTTCTAGGTGATCATACTTGGTTTGGTTTATGGCATTGCTGGAGTTAAGTCATAGAGCCGTTTGTGCTGGCAGTAGTTTTTTTTTTCTTTCATTATTGATCCTCATATTTCTGAGTGCCTTTCTGCAGAGAATTACTAATGATGTGCCTTACAAACCATAAGTACAGCAGTAAAATCTCTGGCTTGCATGTTGGATTGCAGGACTGCAACTAATATCCATGGATGGAAAGAGACCAAGTGTGCCATCCAGATACCTGTATGTTACTGTAATGACACTAGTTCCTTTTTTTTGGCTAGTCTGACATCTAGGTTGACATTGATGTTCAGAATAAATAAACTTAACAAATCCAGTTACTAAAATGCCATCTGTGTAAAATGGGACGGTACTGTAGTATTTCTGAGATCTTTATAATGTGCTGCTTGTAAATGGCTTGTGTAGGTTGAGTTTACATAAAGGCAATGTACTGAAAATGCCGTTTTTACATTGTCTATGCTGGTAAATGTGTAAATCACGGCACCCTATGTTCTACTATAGGGAGGCTGACTTTGCTTCTTGGTGTAATGTGGGGTAAAGTTAACAGGTACACTTAACACTATAACGAGGCTTTCTCTGATTGGCCATTGTGGAAATTATAAAGTTGCCTGCCCCTCCACCTTAGCCAATCAGAGGAAGCTTTGTATACATTGATTAAAAATGCAAGGCTTCCCCTGAATGGAAGAAAATCATTCAGCCTGACTGTTTAAATTTGGCAGCTGTACAGGTGACTTCCTGTCTGCTGCCGAAATTAAACGCACAGCGCTGCTTACTGCATGTAGTGAATGCTACTGTAGCCCAATACAGTGCACACCCAGCGGCTGCAAAGTTATGTTATGGAAACAGTGTTTAAAAACTTTAAGCCAAAGCTGGACAATGTCAAATTAAACATGCAATTCTACTTAAAGTGGTTCTGAAGGTTTTTACGTTTTTGCGTTCTCTGCATTATCCCCAGTTCACACGCGACTTTATTTACGACATTCCTGTATGACTTCATTGCAGCTTGCAGACAACCTCTTTAAGAGAAGCCAATGTAAATTTGTGGAAGTCGCACCAAAAGTAGTGCAGGAACCTTTTTCGAAGTCAGAGCGACTTGAGTCGCATCGATTAGAATGGTTACAATGCCGTTCATGGGGTGCAACTTGTCATGTTACTTGAAAGGTCAAAGTCGCATGACAATTTGCACCCAATGAACGTCAATTGAACCATTCTAATCAGTGTGACTCAAGTTGCTCCGACTTAGAGACGGTGCAAAAGTGTGAACCAGGGCTCAGGGAAAAATAAAACCTTAGTGCAGCCCCCCTGGCCCCCACTTATACTTTCCTGAGCCAGATCACAATCCAGCGATGTGCATGAGGGCAGCGGCTCTCTCCCTCATGCTCAGACACAGCAGCTGGAGCCATTGAGGGAGCAGGGGGTGGGCTGAGATGCAATCTGTGAGTTTTTGGACCCTCAATTGAGCCTGCATGAGTGCCCCCCAAAGCAAGTGGCTTAACTATGGTGGGTACGTGACATATGTTTGGGGGTGGGGGCAGAGCCACGAGTGCTGGCAGTGAACCTGAGAAGATGAGGATCCGGGCCGTTCTGTGTAAAACCACTGCACAGAGCAGCAAAGTGTAACCACATGTTTGTTTTTGTAAATTTTATTTTTTTAAATGGCTGGCCATACATTGTACAATTTTCCTGTAGATTCACCAGAAACATTTGAGGTCATACTACATGAAGGTAAATCTAAAGGAAATCTAACAAGAAAATGGTTTGCTGTATGGCCACCCTGAGACCCCTTTCACACTGGGGCGTTTTCCAGGCGCCATAGCGTTAAAAAAAAAAAAAGCGCCTGAAAGAAGCCTCACCTGCAATCCCAATGTGAGAGCCCGAGTGCTTTCACACTGGGGTGCTGCGCTGGCAGGGCGTCAAAGTCCTGCAAGCAGCTTCTTTGCAGCGCTTTCATGTTTTTGCCACCGGGCTGGGTGCGCCAATGGCCCAAGCCCTTTTACACTGCCAGTGCCTGAAAAACGCGCCAGTGTGAAAGGGGTCTTAAGCAGCGCTTTACTAGCGTTTTTCGGACGCTGGCAGTGTGAAAGGGCTCAGGCTTTCACATTGGAATTGCAGATGAGGCTTCTTTTAGGCGCTTTACAGGTGCTTTTTTTTAACGCTAAAGCGCCTGAAAAACGCCCCAGTGTGAAAGGGGTCTAAGTGTATGTATGGTCTGTTTGACTTGGGGTTCAGCTTACATAAGAGTAGTGTAAACGGCAAGCTTTGACAAAGCATTTGCAGAGCTTTTAGCAAGCTTTCAACCCCAGTTTGTAAATGTTAAACACCGATCCTAATGGGAGTGCTGATTGCCATTCTGTAAGCAAGCTGCTAGCAGGTTTTCAGCAAGCTTTAATAAGTGCTGAAGCCTGCTAGCAGCTTGTTTAAAGTGGCAATCCGCACTCCCATTTTTTTGTTGCTGCTAGTGTTGGAGACTGAGTCAAATATACATAACTCCAACTTGTGAACACCTGGCAGAAATGTTGCCCAAGTCCTATATGGTTCCAATTACTGTCAGGAGTTATAGAAAGAAATAACACTGCATTGTTTCTGAGTGCGAACACCTGAGGAAAGGGTGACATCCTTTTACCAAAATGACTGATACAAGTACAAGATGTCCCCTGGTCATGAAGGGGTTAGTCCTTTTCCTGTACATCTTCCTCCCATAAGATACGGCAAGCATTCATTTGTCTTAAATTCTATCCTTTTCTGTAGCAGTTAATGATTTTTCAAGTCTTAATGGTCTGTGTGCTGCTTTGATTCACGTGTAAATTATTTTTTTTCTTTCAGTCTGAATCTGGTTATGGATCAGAGACTAGCCTACGACGGCATGGCTCGATGGTCTCCCTTGTGTCTGGCGCAAGCAGCTATTCAGCCACATCTACATCATCGTTCAAGGTCAGTCCTTTGGATATACATAAAGTTGTAGCTGCCATATTCTGTTTAAAAAAAAAAAATAAAAATTCTTATCTATCCCATCTTCTTGCTAGTATATTTAAATAAACAATTATGTTTTAATCAGTGAAACACGTTGCTGTAAGGCGCCTTTCACATGGACGAACCGATTGGGTCTGCCTGTCATTTTTTTCAGACAGACCAGATCGGACCATCCATTATACTATCATGTGGTGGTAGTGTGTAAGAGAAAAAAAATATTGCATGAAGTTGCTAGTTTTTAAAGCGTATATGGGCTAAATGGAGGGCTGTTACTTTTGCCTGGAGTAGTTGTTCAGTTTAATAGAGCAGATAAACACTGTACTTGACTTTTCTAAGTGTTATCTGAGGAACTTTTACATTTGTTGCCGATTTCCTTTCCAGAAAGGGCACAGTCTACGTGAGAAACTTGCTGAAATGGAGACTTTCCGCGACATTCTATGCAGGCAGGTCGACACGTTGCAGAAGTATTTTGATGCATGTGCTGATGCAGACTGTAAAGATGAGCTTGAGCGGGATAAAGGTAATTTATTAAGCCGTAGATTAAATTTGAGTGTTAAGACCAAAAAGAAAAAAGTATCCTGAAGTATAATATCTTACAGCGAAACTTCGCCCAAAAGGGGACCTTGCCCAAAGGGAAACCTCCTAAAGGTGAACTTATCCTTCAAACAATGCTTCAACCCTCTGTTCCTTTTATTGTAGAAAAGTAATTTTGGGCTTTCCCTTCACAACAGACATGTACAAGGTACCATAAAAGTCCTGCATTTTTGAGCCCTCATGTAAAGGCATACTGCTCAGTGTAGGTGTAATGTCAAGTAGCATTTCATCAGTGTGTGGATCTACTGCACTACAAGGCCCTACCCTATTTGTAAGAAGGTGACTGATTCATGCAGCTGTGCGATTGTCCATCAGTGTTTCTCAACCAAGGTTCCACAGAAACTTAGGATTCCTCCAGTGCTTGCTGTGGGTTTCTTGGGCAATAAGCAATGGCCGATTAATCCAGCTTCAAGGTTCCTGCATAGTTTGGGGGGTAGACAGTTGACATCATTCAGCACAGCCAGCATGGGACCAACTGTGCCTATACATTTACCTGTTGGTTAAAACTATCCGCCAACCCCAATGTGCTTTGTAGCTGTCTGAAGGGGTGCACCCCCCCCCCCCCCATATGGTGCATTCCTCCATTGCCAACAAGTATAATGGAGCACTACACTGATCACCAATGTAGGGCCACTAAAAATGTCACTGTCTACTTTTCTGGCCATTGTTGTTTAACTTCCTGCTGAATATAATTGTCAAGTTTGTGGGCAGGGCTACACTATATGATAAGGATGATCCAATGATGAGGTAAAGTGGAAATAAAGTTGCGCTACTTATATCTAGAAAAGCGGCTAGCATCAATAATAAGACTAATTGAATAAAAAAGTAAAAAATGGGAAAAAAAAATGCAGTGCTACAAAGTGCATAGGAACCCTGAATGGGTACCCAGAGGTGAGTGCTCAATATAAAATATTGGTGAAATAAATGAACATTTTATACCAATGTGCACACTGAAAAACTGAAAATGCGCTATATATATATATATATATATATATATATATATATATATATATATATATATATATATATATATATATATATATATATATATATTATATCCTGTGAAGAAACAAAATCATACAATATTATGGACTCACATGAAAATTCCAAATATGGAATGGTTTTTGCACATCCAAACGAACTACTGTGGAGCAAGATAACCAAAGTAACCATTCATGAAATAGTTCAATGTAACATGTTCAATCCCATAGATATAATCACAGGGCGTTGGAAATCCTAAAATGCAATATTGGAGCTGGAATGTGCAGGGAATTATTTATACATAAAACACGGGGATGTGCATCCAACACCAGGGAAGGGGGGTGAATACTCTTACCCCAAATTGTGGACGCACACGCCAGTGGCGGTGGGTAATACGGGTAGAAACGATCCTCACGGACATACACTCCAGCTGGAACTCCTGTATAGAAGGATTGGTGTACGTCTACACTTGCATTCAAAGGGCCAGCGATGACACTGAGATTTGGGCTGTGATGATGAGGTTCCTGGTAAGGTGGTTCTCTTTATCTCCAAAGGGCAGCATGGATCACAGGAAAAGGAAAAAAAAAGGCCTCCCACATAGTGCAGATGAATCCCAGGTTTAAAAATGTATTTAAATAAAAAAAGTATAAAGTCATACAAACATTGCATCGGTACATAAAGTGAACCTGCCCCAGTTGAAGTACTCTCGTACGAAACATTGCAGGTACATAGCCTGCTCGGCTCTATACACCACGCTTACTTTTTATCGATTTTGTGATCATTTATGTACACATCCGATGCGGTGTTTGTACGATTTTATACTTTTTAAAAAAAAATGTAAATACATTTTTAAACCTGGGACTCATCTGTACTATGGGGAGGCTTTTTTTTTTTTTTTTTTTTTTCCTATGATCCATGCTGCCCTTTGAAGATAAGAGAACCACCTTTACCAGGAACCTCATCATCATGGCAAGTGGGGTGTGTCCGTGAGGATTGTTTCTGCCTGTTTTACCCACCGCCACTGGCGTGTGCGTCCACAATTTGGGGTAAGAGTATTCGCCCCCTTTCCCTGGTGTTGGATGCACATCCCCGGGTGCTGTGTATAAATGATTCCCTGCACATTCCGGCTCCAATATTGCATTCTAGGATTTCCAATGCCCTGTGATTACATCTATGGGATTGAACTATTTCAGGGACTCGTGAATGGTTACTTTGGTTATCTTGCTCCACAGTAGGTTGGATGTGCAAACCATTACATATACCTTTTTCATGTGCGTCCATAATGTATGATTTTGTGTTTCTTCACAGGATTGTGTGTGTGTGTGTGTGTGTGTGTGTGTGTGTGTGTGTGTGTATAGCATTTTCAATGATGATGTAACACTGCTCAAGGTGTGAGTGCTGCAAGTCTAATGTTGCTTCCAAAGGTGAGTTGCCTGTTTGGCTTGCCTCTGAAATCAACAGGGGAAAAATGGATGAATGGCTGCACACCCCGGAAGAATGCCAAATTCTTTATTGTAGTGGTCAACAAATAAAAGCATATACAGCACCTAGGAGATAAAAAAAATGTTAACGCGTTTCACACAGATAACAGCGCTTAATCAGAACATGATCATTTCTGTAATCAAGCGATATTATCTGCGTGAAACATGCTAACATTTTTATCTCCTGGTGCTCACTGTGCTGTATATGCTTTTATTTGTTGTTCACTTCAATAAAGATTTTGGCATCCTTCGCGGATTGTGCAACCATTCATCCATTTTTATTTTTTTTTTCTGTGGGCAAGGATAGCATTCAAATCCTTCACCTTGAGGACTCCTTTACACCATCTGTGTTGAACTGCACAGGTCGATAGGACACATAAAAAATGCACACACCTATTTTCTGACAGCGGCTCTCTGGTCGTGAACTTAGCCATATTATTGCACACAGATCTTGTTGGTGCAACGGTCTGCGATCTTTCTACAGCATTTTATCACACATGCTCCACACTTGTATCTGATTTTATTGTATCAGGTGTTGGGGAGCAGGTACAAATATTTAAATCTCAAATGCGAGCACAGAAACCTTGGCTTACTAGTAATTTTTTAATTTTTTTTTTTCCCTTCATTTGCTGATTTACATGCCAGTATTAGTACGAGGGCGTTCAGACGTAAGCACTGTAGGTCTTGTAGACCTTAGACCTGCACTCCGGCCTTTCCTTTCTTGGCTATTGCAAAGCGAAGCCTGGTTTTGAGGAAGCTAGCAAGACCGCCACTACACTGGGATATGAGACCTGCAGCTCTTGGTCTGGAAGTACAGAAGGAGCTGTACTAATCCTGCACATAAAGGAGCGGATTTTCCAGATGTGGGAAAGCCTGCATTGCAGGGGGTTGCTTTTGAGGAAGAGAAATGTATAGTGCCTTTTTAAAGTGGTTGAAAACCCTTACATAAACCCCAGTGAAGTGACTACCTTTGAGTGATACAGAGTTTAAACCAATCCTCCTACAATACAGTAAGTTGTTCCTGTTTTTATCTACAGTATTCTCTTCTCTACAGCCATTCAAAGTCCATTCAAAGCTTGTCTCAGATGTCAGAAAATGGAGGTGTAGAGCTGAAGCTGCACACTATAGTGCTCAGTGAGGAGAGCTCTGGGAGCTGGTTGGAGGGAAGGGACATGCCCCTTAATTCAGGAACAGATCTGCATTTGTCAATCAACTGGAGCTCCCTCCTCTGTCACCGTTTTGGTCTTGGTGTCAGGGAAACTTGTCACAAGTGACTCATGCTGATGGCAGTGGAAGGAAGCAGCATACAGAAATGACACTAGGTGCTCTGGATTGAGACAATTACACACTATAGAGGGATATGCTTTGTTCATATTTATGGTCTGAGATTTACAACCACTTAAAGTGATTGTAAAGGTTTGAATAAAAAACAAAAAACATACTTGCCTTCTCTGTGCAAGGGTTTTGCACAGAGCAGCCCTAATACTCTTCTGGAGTGCCCCGGCAGCGCTCCTGGCTCCTCATCTTCATAGGGTGCCCCCATGGAGAGCCACTTTCACTGGGGGCACTCGCGTGGGCGTGCTCCCAAGTCCCGCTGCTGCATCCATTGACAGGCAGCGGGACTCTGCCCCGCCCCCCATGTCACTGGATTTGATTGACCACAGCGGGAGCCAATGACTCCTGCTGCTATCAATCTATCCAATCACAGACAGCGTCTGGGACCGCTGGGCTCGTGCACATCGCTGAAACAGATGAGCTCGGGTAAAAAGGGAGGGGCTCTGGGGGCAGCTGCAGCAAAGGTTTTTCACCCTAGTGCATAGAATACATTAGGATGAAAAACCTGGAGAATTTATAGCCCCTTTTTAAATGCTGTTAAGATCTCAATGTTGGGTTTGAATCTCCCACCACTGTTTGTGAGACATCTGCTTGCGTGCAGCTGGCCATGCTAAAGGTTTATGTTCATGCTTTAAGAATACATGAGATTACAACAGAAGTTGTATTTTCCTTGGAGGAGGTCGGATTGGTCAGTGAGGGAGTGTAATATCTCAATCACTTTGTCTTCCTGGCAGTGCTAGCCTCACACAAGGGCTGTTTGTGATCTGAAACAGGATTGGTGACAAGTTAATAACTGGAGCATAACGACATGATTGTTTCCATGCTATTGTCCTGGATACATTGTACTCTGTCACTGCTGTGCACTTGAAATGACAGTCCACACACTAATTCACTTCTGCTTGTTTAGTGGTTGAAGATGACGAGGAAGACTTTCTGCAGAACCACGCAGAGGGGGAGTACAATCACACAAGTAACGGCACTAGAGAAAAATGTAAGTTGATGTGTTTTTTTTTCTATAGCTTTTGTAATGGATTCATTTCTGCTGTTTAGAATTCACCTTTGCATACATAATGTACTGTGATTTGTGTTCCAGTGTCTAAATAGCTCGGTAAGAAAGTAAATTTTGGACTGTTTGCATTGTTGAAAGATATTGCCTTACTAGTATAGTAGTGATTTTGTTAAATTTTTCCTTTCATGTGCAGCCAATGTTTATGTAACTGCTGAAAGTTATCCCCCCCCCCAGTAACTGGTTTTCAGTGTTAGTGGGTCTGATTTATTAAAGGCAAATAGGCTGATGGAATTCAGCAGAGCTTTACCCCATTTACGTTGTACACGTTAAAAAGAAAAAAAAATCCTTTAAATTGAACAGCCTGTTTGCCTTTAATAAATCAACTCCAGTGTTTTATATTATTCGTTGTCCCCTTGCTCCTTGATCTTGTAATTGGCTCCCTGCCTTTCCTGGATGTCTGTTGGCACACAAAGCTCTTTGTAAGCAAACCTTTCTAAAATACAGGTATGCCATTCTCACCTTCTGAAATACTACTGCTTTAAACCCCAGGTATGGTTTTTATTGCTTGGTTACCTTTTGTCCAGCTTGGACCAATTTAAATATACATTTTGCATACCTGTGGGACCGCTGTGCAAGCAGAGAATCACTATTAGTAAACGCTACCACAATGATCGCCGTCTTCCCTGGGTCTTGTGCCAAGTGGTGGCTGCCCTAGTGTACTGCTGTCATTTAACGATTGCGTTAGGCAGGCCATAGAGGGTGCAAATTTCTTTCCTGCATGATTCCCCCCTTCGATACAGACTGCTGACAGGGGAATCCCCCCTGCCGAGTCGGAGATTATTGCAAGTGGCTATAGCGGCCGTAACTCCGGCAGGCTGGTTGTACCCAAGTTGATTGATCAACTTCATACATTCAGCCTACCCACACAGGGTTCAAATGTCAGAGTGTTCCTGCTGAACCAGCTGAGATTTGAACCGTTCGAGCGATGAAGCTTCCCCCACGGCTGTAGCAGTTGCTAGAGATAATCTGATGTAAATCCGTCAGGCTGTTTGTATCCAAGTTAATTGATCAACTTGGTACATTCAGCCTGCCCATACACAGTTCGAATCTCCATCCGGTTCAGCAGGAATTCCAATAGTCTATGGCTGGCTGTAACTTTTCTGTGTAGGACTGCAGTGTGCGATGAGTGAGTTTATTTTCTTGAGTTTTTAGATGCACTTTACTATCTCTCCCAAAACAAATTGCACCAGCAGCATCTGTATGCACTGCTGCCTGCTTCTCTTTGCATTAGCAGAACGTTAGAGGTAGCCTTTCTAGCTTAGAATGCTCAGGACATTGTATAGGAGATCTGCTGCATTGAGAGAGGTTGTACGAGTTGTGAAATGGTTGTCTTGTTCTTATATAAAGTGTGTACGTTGACTTGTGATACTGTGAACATACCTCTGTAAAGCCAGTAATGTCTCAAAATTGGTGGGTATTTTTATTGTACCTTATGTTGCCAAAGAGATGCTAAAAAGTAGTCTAATTATTTTTTCTAAGTACAATTGTCTTTTTATTTTTTTCTTTTTTTTTCTTTCAGTGTTCACGCATGTAACTCCCAAGGGGATTAATGGCATTGATTTTAAAGGAGAAGCCATCACTTTCAAAGCTACTACAGCAGGAATTCTGGCCACACTCTCACATTGCATTGACCTTATGGTTAAGCGGGAGGACAGCTGGCAAAAACGGCTGGACAAGGTGTGTCTTATTTTCCAGGTTTGGATATCAGGCTGACCCATTGTCTATCTTAGCATCAGTTAAAAATGTGGCAGCTGCATTTCCAGGCATCACTTTTTGGCGTTGGCCTTTTCACAAGCTTTTCAACAAGTTTCAGTGGTAGTTATTTAAACCCTGTGTTTTAGGTGGGTGTGCAACATTGGCACAGTTTGGACTGGCCTTTAGTGTATATGGTGGCGTTTCCTCCGGTTCAGCCAATGATGTTTATCAGATAGCGGGACATAGCCAAACAGCACTTCTCAAAATATGGGACGACGCCCTTGAAGCAGCAGATGACGGAGAATCGTGTCTCCTGGTACTGTTAGACCTCAGTGCAGCATTCGATACAGTGGACCACAATACTTTACTTGTCCGCCTCGCAAAAGTAGCAGGAGCTACAGATTCTGCTCTAAAATGGTTTGCATCCTTCTTAGAGAATCGCTCTCAGATAGTGAAACTAGGAACATTCACCTCGGAAACCCGGGCAATCTCCTGTGGAGTCCCACAGGGCTCACCCTTGTCACCAGTGCTATTCAACATCTACATCCGCCCACTCCTCAATATCATCAGGAAAACGGACCTCTGCTTCCACTCATACGCTGATGACACCTAACTCTACCTTCGCATCACTGGACAAAAAGACCTTCATCAGCAATTAGAGAAATGCCTCACTTTAATAGGTGACTGGATGACCATTAGCTCCCTCAAACTCAACGGATCAAAAACAGAACTTCTCCTACACGCTAACAAAAATTCCAAAACTAAGATTCCATGGACACCTCCGACCATCCTCGGACAGACCATCTCTCCAAGCACCAAAGCCAAGAGTCTCGGAGTCATCTTTGACTCAGGAATGACAATGGATGCACAAATAGGATCGATCAGTAGTTAGTGGATCCCACCATCTCCTCCGCCTGCTACGTAGACTCATCCCCTTCATCCCAGAAGAGGACAAAGCAGCAGTTGTTGGAACAATCATCAATTCCCAACTCGACTACGCAAATTCGCTCTACGTAGGATTACCCCAATATCAGCTTGCGCGCTTGCAACTTATCCAAAACACAGCGGCAAGACTGTTAACAGGAAAAAAAACCTGGGAATCCATTTCCCCATCCCTAAAGAGCCTACACTGGCTAACCGTAAAGAATCGGATCACATTCAAGACCCTCTGCCTCACCCACAAATGCATACAAGGAAACGCTCCGCTATATCTCCGGGAGAAAATAAAACACTACACACCTAATCGCAGTCTTCGATCAGCTAACCAAAACCTCCTCATCATTCCCAAATACCGCTACAAAGCAAAGGGAGAACGAAGATTCGCAGTCCAAGGACCCCGGCTATGGAACGCTCTTCCGAACTACATCCGCATGGAAGAAAACCATCAGGCCTTCAGGAAAAAACTAAAGACCTTCCATTTCTAAGAAGCTGACAACAGAGAATGCATCTAGCGCTTTGGGGCGTTTCAGTTCGCATTTGCAGCGCTTTACAAATTCATTCATTCAGCCACTAACCCACTAGCCTTTTTATCGGTTCTCCTAACTCTGATTTCCAGGTAGAAGTAAATCGGCCCGGCTAGAACACCCATAATGGAGTATGAATAAAAGATGAGAGCACACGCTCCTTGAAGCTCCTCCATCAGGCCTTATCTTGAAGTGTGATTGTTAAAATATCCACTATATTTAGTCTAAAATGCGTTCCTTTAGTGAATAACACATCCTAGTTGGATAATGGTACAGACGCATGGATGGGGATTGTTACGTAGAAGTAAGATTTCTATCCTTTTTCTGTAGGAGGTTGAAAAAAGGAGACGTGTGGAAGAAGCATATAGGAATGCCATGACTGAACTAAAGAAGAAAGCCCATTTTGGTGGACCAGACTATGAAGTATGTTACCCTTTTAATGCAAGAAGTATTATCTGAGTGATGCTATGAAAATGTATAACTTGCTTTTCCTGATGTTGCTTGCCATGGACCCATATCCATCTGCTCCCTTCCATCTGTCTCGAGCACATGTAGGCTTCTGTGAGTAAATACTAATTTTACCAGTTTCCCAAACCATTCAAATACATTTGTCTGCATTAGTCAAAGTGTTTGCAGCATTTTTCTTGCAGTTATTTTATTACGTTAATGAAACGCAACTTACATTTTACCTCATTTGTGTTGACGTTCCTTTGTACTGCAATCAAATGGTGACGAGGTGCATTTTTACACCCTTAAACTAAGCCTGCAGCTGCCCTTTGCACCTGGAAATTAGCAATGTTAACAAGTCCTCTTGAACACTACTTAGTAGTGGAAATCCAATGCACTATGCTGCTCCTTGTCTGCCTGCTCACCTATCCTTATATTTCTCTTCTCATTCTCACTTCACTTCACCTACTTCAGAATGTCTGTTACTTGTCCCCCCCCACATCTCCCGCCTGCAGTAAGATCACACTTGTCCTGGTTCCTAACCCCAGCATTCTGAACAAACTTTTCTCCCTCTTTCCCTGGTAGAACAAGCCTCTCCTTGTCCGCTCTTGCCACCCTCACCCTGCAGAATACTACACTCTGTTATCTCTCCTCTCCCTGCCTGCCATTCAGATGCTGCTTTACTGGCTGTGTCCCCTGCCATCTCCTCTTACAGGCTGGGTTTACACGATAGAACGCAGTGGCTCACAGCAGGTGTCCGGTGCGTCTCCATTCACCTTATCAGGTCCGATTTCAGCCCGAATTTTGAGCTGAAGCGGACCAAAAGACACACATGGCTCCTGTGCAATTCGCACCGGAGCCGCTGCAGAGATGTGTGAAGCAACTCCATAGAGGGCCGGTCACAATCTCCTGCTATTCGAATTGGATGTGGGGAAACCCGCATCCAATTCACAATAGTGTGAACCCAGCCTCATTCCTCATCGGCTGCCTGTGTTTGCAGCAAATTCCCATATTCACAACCTTACTTACCAGCTTAACTTCCAGCTCCTGTTTGCCCTTTTTGCTTTTTTCGGCTTGTCAATAACCCAGGCCTGACCCGCTCTAATGCTTCCCCTTTTTTGTGTCCCCATCAGTCACAATGCTCTTTTCTGTGTCCCCCACTGTCCTAACATCTGCCTACTTCTGTCTGCTTTCAGTTGAATTTAAGCTGATCTGAAGGGGAACTGAGATCTCAGGCATCCATCAGGTTCCAAGTGTATATCAAAAATACCTGCGCAACATTTTATGGGATAGCTGCTGCTTTAATGGTGCCTATACCAGTGATGGCGAACCTTGGCACCCCAGATGTTTTGAAACTACATTTCCCATGATGCTTGTCTACACTGCAGAGTGCATAAGCATCATGGAAAAAGGAGTTCCAAAATGTGGGTTGCCAAGGTTCGCCATCACTGGCCTATACTGTCACCATAAAATCAGTAAAGTAAATTGAAAAGCTGCACTGCACAAGTGTATTGCACGTTCTGTTGCACTATTGCACTTTTGATTTAGTATTGAGGACTGCACTTGGACATTTGCACTTTAAAAAAAGATTATATGTCTCAAATAGTTTTTGTATAGTTGATATTTAAGGAATAGTTTTGTAAGCCAGGGGATTATATGTAAATAAGGTTAAGCGCAGCTTTACAATTTACATTACTGAGCCATCAGGTTCCAGCTTCTAAGACCCCTTTCACAATCGGGCTGTTTTCAGGCGCTTTAGCGCTGGAAATAGCCTCTGCTAAGTGCCTGAAAACTGCCTCCCATTCAATCCAGTGTGACTTTTCACACTCGGGCTTTGTGCTTGCAGGAAGTTAGGAAAAGTTCTGCAAGCAGCATCTTTGGGGTGGGTTGGGAGCTCTGTATTTAGCGCTCCCAAAACGCCCTGCCCATTGGAATGAATGGGCAGCGCTTTCAAAGCACCTGGAAAGCGCCGCAAAACAGGTGTTTTTAGCCGCGGCCCCAGTTGTAAATTTAAAACAAACACACCCGAGCCTCATTGGCTAACTGGCTGTGATTGATAGCAACAGGAGCCAATGGCTGCTGTGTGAGCAAATGAGAGCGAGACCTGGGAGAGACGTTGCTCGGGGGGGGGGGGGGGGGAGCTGCACCCAGAAGGGTTTTTACTTTAGAATCACTTTAAAGTGGTTCTAAAGGTATTAAAGTCTGTTTTTTTGTTTTTTTTTAAATACCAAACATGTTATACTTACCTGCTCTGTGCAGTGGATTTGCACAGGGCAGCCTGATTCCTCCTCTTTTCGGGTCTCTCTTCGCTTGCTATGCAAGCTATTGTTTGAAAGCAGCTTGCTATGGGGGCAGCCGAGCTGCAGCTCCATGTGTCCATAAAGACACGGAGCTGCAGTTCGGCCCCGCCCCCTCTATCTCCTGTAGGGCTAACTGACTTTGACAGCAGCAGGAGTCAATGGTGCCGCTACTGTGTCTGCCAATCAGGAGGGAGAGTCCTGGATGGCTGAGGGACTCATGGACATCGCTGGATAGAGATGGGCTTAGATAAGTATTAGGGGGGCTGTGGGGGGCTGCTGCACACAGGTTTTTTTCCTTAATGCATAGAATGCATTAAGATAAACGTTTTGCCTTTACAACCACTTTAGCATTACATTACAACAGGATAGTTCTGCCGCTGATCTTAGGGCCCATCTGCTGGCTTAATTGAAGGTGGGTGGAAATTGATGTCTTTGAGAGTTCAATTCCCCTTCAAATCTACTTAACCCCAGTGGGAAGGCTTTAAAACCGCATGGAGCAAAACCAAGAAAGGAGCATGGTGACAGCAGGGGAGTTCTGCAGTGGCCCGACTGATATGTATGCTATTTGCGACCAGTCCCAGTGATTGCTGCAAAATTGCGTCATTTTTTCTTTGAAAAATTTAGGTAGGAAAGTACTTCATAATAGGTTGCATTTCGTGACACTTCATAGGTTTCATTTTGTGACTTAATACTTCTGACTGCTATGTTCTGCATATGCTACAATAACATCTTCTTACCTTTTTGTGTTCCTTCACAAAAAAGTTTGTTTCCGTCCTTTGTTTCCTCCCAGATAAGGGGAAGTTCTGCAGCAGTCACATGCCAGTGCAGCCATTTTGGTTTTAAGCAGCCTGCTGTTTCCTTAAAGCGGAGGTCCGCACAAAAACTGAACCTCCACTTTTCGGACCCCCCCCCTCCGGTGTCACATTTGGCACCTTTCAGGGGGGAGGGTGGTGCAGATACCTATCCATAGTTACATAGTTACATAGTAGGTGAGGTTGAAAAAAGACACAAGTCCATCAAGTCCAACCAATGTAAAGGTTGCAAAGACAGGTATTTGCATCCACTTCCAGGCATAGACTCCCACTGGAGTCTACGCCGCTTCCCGTCCCCCCACGCTGTCTGCTGGGACACACATGGGTCCTAGAGACAGCAGGGACCATTCTGATTGCGCAGTGCAAAATGCGCAGTAGGGAACCGGGAAGTGAAGCCGCAAGGCTTCATTTCCTGATTCCCTTACCGAAGATGGTGGCGGCAGCAGCATCCGGGGGACGGTTCGGTCTCGGGTGCCGACATCGCTGGACCCTTGGACAGGTAAGTGTCCTTATTTTCAAAGTCAGCAGCTGCAGTATTTGTAGCTGCTGACTTTTTAAAAAAAAAAAAAATTTGCGGAACTTCCACTTTAAGCTTCACACTCCACACATATCATTTGCAGCCCCATTGCACTGTATCTACTGCTCTGTCACCTGCAGCCCATCTCCTCACCTTTAACCTTCTCTTTTTTTTTTTTTTTTTTTTTTTTTTTTTTTTTTTGTCCTCACCTTTTAGTTTTTCCTACATGGTCCATCAGCACTTCTCCCACTCACTCCTACATATAGTAATACTGCCCCTTTCTATCTGTAGGTGAAGTGCAAAAATTACCTGTGTTGATCTTGGTAGAAATTTTGGGAGCTGATAAATTCCTGTGCTCTACCCCTGCTGAATTTTTATTTTTTTTTTTTAAACTGCTTGCTGACCCACCGCAGTACATTTACTGCAGCAGGTCTGCTCGTACAGGCACAATCTTGTACCAGTTAATTGCTGCTTCCTTCCAGGTCCGCTCGTGCATATGCACGCAGCCCTGGCAGACTGTCATTCGCTGCAGCACAAGGTGAACATTGGATCCAAGTCAATAATTTTTTGCCGGGACTTGCAGATCAGCTCAGCGAATGACAAGAGAGCCCTCTTCCATATAGCACTGATGTTCCATCCCCCCCCCACAAAATGGAGTAAAAAGGGCACATTGCTAATAAAACCCCACACAGTGTAAACACGCACTAAACCTTGCTGGACACACTAACTCCCTGATTGCCTTAGATGTTAACCCCTACCCAGTCAGTGTCAGTACAGTGAGAGTGTATAGTATTGGCACTGATCACTGTGTTGGCGTCCCTGGAGATGCCGGTAGCAGTCAGTCCCCCTCCCCAGCGTCAGTTCTCGTCAGAGTGTTCGCCACACTATCACAGCACCATTATAAGTTGCTGATCGCTGCCATTTACTATAAAGCATCATCCACATAGAGCGGAATTTTATCTTCTAGGTCCTCGCTTAAATCCAACGATAGAGGGTAAGGCTCTAATCATAGCCGCCAGTGACTCTACAGCCAGGGCAAAAGGCACCCCTGCCTAGTACCTCTGTAAGCAAAAGGTCTCTGATAGGGAGTCATTTATTTGAATTTGTGCCCTTATAAAGTACCCAGGATATAAATCTGGAACCTAGCCCAAATTTGCGGAGCACCACCCACAAGTACCGCCACTATTGCCTCTTTCATGGAGTCAGGCAAAGCCTGATCGCAGCCATTAGTAGTATAAAAACAAATTCTAATTCTGGTATATTTACCATAACAATATTTGAAAAGGGAATTTGGACTTTTAGAGTTCTTTTTTAGGAAAGAAACTGTTAAAAAAAAAAAAAAAAAAAAAAAAGCATAGTCTTATAGGTATTACTTTCGTTAGTTTATTTTTTAACTTGTGGTATGTAATCTGTATAGGAGTAACTAAATCTTCCTAAAATTCTTAATATCCTTTGTTGGTGATCTGCTTTAGCAGGTGTTACACAGAAGAAAACTGCAATATCTGCAGGTGGAATAAGAGTTATACGTTCAATTTATGTGTTTAATACACAGAAATTAACCATGTCTTGCTTTGACAGGAGGGACCCAACAGTCTTATCAATGAGGAAGAGTTCTTTGATGCTGTTGAGGCTGCTTTGGACCGGCAGGACAAAATTGAGCAGGTAAAGAACTAAATTTGTCTTCCTTTTGATGCAGAGTGAAGACCGATAAAGTGATAAAACAAATACACTTGAAGTAAAAGCTAGAAAATAACTGCACTTTCACAGTACAGGAAAAGTGCAAAGAGTTTGTTTTTTATTTTATTTAATTGTTGGTAAAAGTGACCACGCTTTCATGTGCTGAAATGGTGGAAAGCAAGATGCTAGAGAGAATGTTCTGCGGGCTGATTGCCTGTCCTTTTTGATGCATATAGACAAGTGGCCAGGAGCCATATATACAAGGTGTCATACATTACCTAATCTGAAGAGAAAACGCCGCTCGGGCAGGTCCGCTAATTACCCCATTGTTGCACTAATTAGGTGCTGGCCCAGCTCGTAGCTGTCTTCACTGGAAAGAGAATTTGGTCGGTCCCCCGACTAAAATCACCTTTTATTGCGAATCTTCAATAAAACCACAATAGTATATACACAGAGGGGAAACAGAACATCCTAAAGTGTTTCACGCTTATCCAGCACTTATTCATAGCTAAGTAAGTGAGAAATGTACGGTCTTTACTGTTCTGCCTCCCTCTGTGTATTTGATTTTGTGGTTTTATTAAAGATTTGTAATAAAGTTGGTTTTATTTGTACGGACGACCAAATCCTTTCTTTCCAGTACCATACATTACGTAAAGCTTAAAAAAAAAATAAAGTAGTTTTTAGGGTTGCACTGATACTAGTATTGATGCCGATGCCGATACTGAGCATTTGCACGAGTACTTGGTACTTGTGCAAATGCTCTGATGCCTAATCCGATACCTGGGCAGTAAGGGATGATCGGTGTGGTGGGAGTTAAAAGCACAGATCAACCTGTATAGATTTCAATAAAGCCTTAAAGCTCCTCCCTCATCTTCTTTTTCTTCCAGCAGCTTTATTGAAATCTACACAGGGAGATCAGTACTTGTAACACTCCCCCACCGCCGCACCGATCATCCCTGTCTGTCCCCCGTGTCCTGTGCTTTTCCTCTGCTCCCCCGCCTCCCCAGATCTGTCAGGATGGAGATCAGCGCAAAGATCTGGTAAATCTGTAATTTACTGGCTTTTCTGAATGCACAGGTGGTTATCAGGGACTGTCCATTCATAACTGAGCACAGTAAGCTGTGTTTACCATGCTTCAGTTTATGAATGAGCCGGAGCCTTTGTCTCCTGTACATTCCTCTTTAGTACAGCTAAGGCTGCAGAGAAAGGGACTGGGGGAATCTCTGTCCTCTGTCTCTTGTCCTGTCTCAAAGGGGAGATGTCAGGGGTCTGTTTAGACCCCTGATATATCACCACAAAGTATCGGTACTTGTACTCCGGTCTTAAAGTGGTATCTGTGCAATCCTAGTAGTTTTATGTTTTTAAAACTACATTTTGCATACAAAAGACATGCCATTTGTATGTTCAGCACAGCCAAATGTTCATCTTGGACACTATTGGCCATGGTTTTTATTTTATAGTACATTAGTTTATATTGTGTCATCATATCTATGCTATATGACCAAGAGTGTTAGTACTACAGCATACAAAGATATTTTAGACAACTGCATCTCCATCCCTATGGCAACGAATTGGGGATGGCTAGCTTGTAAAGCATGACTTTGCCCCATGCGCCAAGCCGACTCATTAAAGACCTAGTTTAAGGAGTTTGCATGTGCCAGGAGGCTGCATTACCAGTGTTACTGTACTGCTTGCACATATGCAATGAGAAGCAACTATGTGATGTCAGAAGCCACAGCCAGCTCCAAAATGCAAGATGACAGCGCCAGGGATCCACAGCACTGAGGAGAATTGGCTGCAGGGAAGACATTGCTGGTAACTGGATCTTTAGGCTTGATTCACACTGCTGCAATGCAATTTTGATGCATTTTTTTTTCAGTGCAATTATGTAGTGCGACTTTGTGGTTAGCATGTTCTATGAAGCCAAATTGCAATGAAATCTCAGCAGAGTCGCAGGGAACCTTTTCCAATAAACGCCCAGATGTAAACGGGCACCATTAATAATATTGTGGTTTCCCTTGTCATGCGATTCTGTGTAACTGATTATACAGGATTAGGTGGACTTTGGCTCCAATTTGTTGATATATTTAAATCTGCTTCTTCTGATGAACTCCTTTTTTTTTGTTATTTTTATTCTGATCACATGGACTATGGGAAATTAAAGCAAATAAATTCCCTTAGGCACAGTTCACACTACTGCGACCTGAAACTCAAGCGACTTCTTGTGACTTTACCAAGCGGCTTCCTGAAGATTTGCTGGCGACTTAAGTACTACTTTGATGCAACTTTGAAGTGACTCTCAGGGAATGCCTGGGTAGTAGTCCTGTAATGTCCGCTTCTAAGTCACGTCAGTATAGATGAGGATCTGATTTGGAGGCGACTTCCAATAAAGTCTATGGGCACAAGTCTGATAATCACCTTGAAGTAGTACAGGAACCTTTTCTAAAGTCAGAGCGACTTCAGTAGTGCTAATTAAGACAGCTCTCACTGACTAACAATGGATTTCACATGTCATGGGACTTGAGGTCTCACAAGTCGGATCCCAAGTTGCGGCAGTGTGAACCGAGCCTTGCCCTCAGCTGCAAGTAGCCGGGGTGTGCAGTACACGGGTCCTGCTGCAGCACAGTCCAGAAAAAGTTTACTGAACGCTTTGGGTTAGCATATCTTTATATAATATGCATTCTACTATTAAATGCTAATTTGTGTATTTATTTACCGTATTTATCGGCGTATAACACGCACTTTTTTCCCCCTTAAAATCAGGGGAAAGTCGCAGGTGCGTGTTATACGCCTATCCCCTGCGATCCCGAGCTGCCACAACTTCAAAATCGCCGGCCGCGATTTGAAAATGGCGCCGCCGGTGCCGAAATACAGAGAGCCGATCCTCTGCTCTTTCCGGCGGCTCTCGTTCACTTTCGGCTCCACTCGTAGTCCCGAGCGGAGCTATCCGAACCTACTCGGCTAGGTTCGGATAGCTCCGCTCGGGACTACGAGTGGAGCCGAAAGTGAACAAGATCCAAGGCCTGGCTCTGTATTTTGGCGCCGGCGGCGCCATTTTCAAATCGCGGTCGGCGATTTTGAAGCCCAGGATGGCAGGGACAGGGGATCGAAGGCTGCACTGGGGCAAGGCTGCACTGGGGCAAGGCTGCACTGATGGGCATTTAAATGTAAGTTTTTTTCCCTTAAAATTCCCTCCTAAATTGGGGTGCGTGTTATACGCCGATTAAATACGGTATTGCTTTTTCATGTGTAATTTTTTTTTTTCCCTCATATGTATTTAAAAAAAATCTTTTACCAATACTGTTTAATTTTTTTAATTTTTTTGTTTTTTCCCTCTTTCAGTCTCAGTCAGAGAAGAGTCGGACACATTTATCTTCCCCTATGCCAGCAAGTGACGCATTTACGGGGATGGGAAACCATCGATATGCCAGAACAGTGAGTCTGTTACTTTGTTTTACTATTAATATTTATCATATTTTATACTGCTGATAGTGTTACTAAGGATATACATCATCAGTGCTGTTTTCTTGACAGCATTAATGATATGTAGTAACACCTGTGGTGTTAAGGGAATATTGCCTAGGCATGTAGGAATTACACTATAAAGAGCTATGAAGTGCTGAGACCTCCATATATTTCAGAGGTTATTAACACATAGATTTTCAGTTTTGTGTAAGAAATCCACATACAATAAGTACACTGACTTTCTAATATGTTGCAAATGTTCTCTGATACCTACTTTCCATAACATAAATCTAATTGCTGCTTATCAGCTGCATCCCCAAATCGGTGTGAGTCCTGTAGGTCTTATGGCCTCTGTTGATGGGGAAAATACAATTTGCTTCCAGGTGGCTTCCATTTGCATTTAACATTAGACCCCTTTCACACTGGGGCGCTTTGCAGGCGCTACAGCGCTAAAAATAGCGCCTGCAAAGCGCCCTGAAATAGCCGCTGCCGTCTCCAATGTGAAATCCCCGAGGGCTTTCACACTGGAGCGGTGCGCTGGCAGGACGCTGAAAAAAGTCCTGCTAGCAGCATCTTTGGAGCAGTGAAGGAGTGGTGTATACACCGCTCCTGCCTATTGAAATCAATGATGCAGCGCGGCTATACTGCCAGCATAGTGCTGCTGCAGCGGCGCTTTGCAGGCGGTTTTAACCCTCTTTCGGCTGCTAGTGGGGGGTTAAAACCGTCCCGCTAGTGGCAGAATAGCGCCGCTAAAACTACGCTAAAAATAGCGCCGTTTTACCGCCGATCAGGTCAGCCTGACACTTTTTCAGGCGGACCTGATCGGAGCCTCACTCCTATGGAGTGGCGGATGTCAGCGGTGACGTGTCGGCTGACATCTGCAGCTATCCTATCCGATCGTGTCTGTGAAATCCAGATGGATGATGACCCTATTTTCCATCCTTCTATTGGATGAAAACGGACAGGTGGTCCGTTTTCATCCAATCTCCCTGTAGAGGAGAGCAAAGCTCTGACAGGTCTATCTCAGCACAGTGGACAAGCCCGTGTGAAAGAATCCTTGGAGTCACAGTATGGAGATGTGAATGCATACAGACTGACTTCATACAGATTTTAAGGTCTGCTTTTTTAAGATTTACTTTCAAGGATGTATGTTTTGGAGGAACATATCCTACTCTTTAGGGAATAACAGTTAAGTCTAGTAAGATTGCCATTAACATGGTACTGGAATAAAGGTTTAATTGACCAATCAAAATCTTGCTATAAACCAATCAGCCATGACACTACGACCACTAAGGGGTATAGTAAACTATCATTGGCACCTGAAAGTGGTAGGATATATTGGGCAGCAAATGAACATGTTGCCTCTGAAGTTGATGTGTTGAAAGCAGAAAAAAAATGACCAATCTTAGGGATTTGAGCGAATTTGACAAGGGCCAAATTGTAATACCTAGATGTCTGGGTCAGAGCAACTCCAAAACTGCAGCTCTTGTGGGATGTTTCTGGTCTGCAGTGGTCCGTGTGATGGACGTGGCATCAGACACTAGCCCCCTTAACTTGTGACCAATGGCTGATCAAACTCGCACCGCACTGTCACTGATGCACAATAATGACACATCAGCCTCACCCCGCAGATTTTCCAGCTTTCGGGACCACAATATAAGTGCCAGCCAAATGAGCAATTGTAACTGGGTATTGTTAACTATGCAGGTAACCCTCTATACCCCAAGTCAATCGTTGCCACCAGATCTTTTTATCCTAAAATATCAAACATTCACACTAACAATTAGCGATAACAAATATGACTTAATATAAATGTAACACACACTGTCACCACAGACTGGTATATCCAGAGATTTGCCATATAGTTCCCTTCAAAGAGACGGGGTTTCTCTCAATTCTGCATTAGTGCTTTAGAGACCATATTAATGATTTTGGAAACGTTTGAAATTAAAGATGCAAACAAAATATTTTTAAAAAGAATCAATCATAAAACAGAGAAATTAAAAGGGTTTAAAAATGAGTCTACAGTAAAACTTTCGATTGCAAGTAACTTGGTCTGCGAGTGTTTTTTGCAAGACGATCAAGATTTATTTATTTTTTTTAAACGTTTTAGCTGGATAAATGGGCGATGTCTTGCAATACGAGTAGCAACTAAGTAGAAGCCTGCAGTCACACCGGGTACGATTTTAAAGCCCCACTTCAACCACTACTTAAGCACTACTATGAGATTTGTAACAATTTGATGTGACTTCAGTGCTACTTCAGTGAGGGGAGCTGTCCATCTCACAGGGAGGAACAGTGATGTTTTGAACAAAAGTTTAACGAGCAAAGCGTTAATATTTGCTTTCAGGCTCAAGTTAGGCACCTTTAGGTGTAGCAGTATGGTTACATTTAATGAAGGTATAACATTTAGGAACTCGCATGGTTGATTAAAACAGGATCATCTATGTATGTAAGCATCCAGGGTAAAGCTGTCCACATAGTCTTTTATACTCTGTAGCTCCTGCTAGATTCTGCTTTATGCATTCCCCATTTTTTTTTTTTTTTCTTTGTAGTTCTGAATTTTCTTTATTTTATGGGGAAATTTTGCTTTAATATAGATATACCACTGCTTTGGATTACAAGTGTGTTTCCGGAACAAATTATGCTCACAATCCAATGTTTTACTGTACTTTGGACTTTGCCAGTCCTGCAGAACTGTACTATCAATGAGTAATATGAATCAGGAGCTCTCATAAGTCTTTGTTGATGTTCCTCCTTTGATGGTAGAAGGATAACTCTAGACTGCTGATGCAGCTCCTCTTTTCTGATCCTTGAGGGGGGTACGGACAATAAAGATCTGACCATTGAGAAGGTCTGAGGAGTGGTCAATGGAATTGTCTGTATTCAACAGTAATTTCATGAACAAACACTAAGTATAATGTATATTAGATGGCTATTTCACATAGGAGAGGTGCTTGGGCTTAAAATGCTGCTAATTACTGAAAACAGCTAACTATTGTTCTAGTCATACTTGTTCTGGTTGTATGACTGTTAGCTCTGAAGTTATTAAATACATTAAAGTTTGGATTCTTAGCTAATGACAGCCAGCTGCAAATGTGTATTCGGCTGTTCTACCAGCTGAGCTATTCATGACCGGTGATAAATCTGTTACTATTAGCGCAGAAGGATGTCTGTTAAATTTCTAGTTACTCAAACCCGACCGCTGGAAAGTTTTAAGATGGCCATGAGACTAAGATGTGTATTGTTAGATTCTGCTAATCCTATTGAACTGATAAGAGTGTTTGGAATACAACTAAGTTTAATTGTATAAGATTCCTTCCTAGGATTATGTAAACTGCTGTTGTGTCTTTAGTGTAACAAAATGGCATGGCTGCCTTAGGAATTTTGAACACATGGCTGCCCTGTCTTTTCAACACTTTTGGGGTGCCCAGTTTACATCATAGTCAAGACCTACCAAGTAGGCAAAGTAAGGAAAACAGGCAACAGGGCAATGGGCAACTAAGGCTCATTGGTGTGCGTAGGGACCCAAGGCTGGTTCGTGTAGTCCAATCAAATAGAAGAGCTACTGTAGCTACAGAACGTGAACAATCTGCTACTGATGGCTTGGTGCCAGATATTACAGCATACCTTTTTAGAGGTCTAGTGGTATCAATGCCACAATGGGTCAGGGCTGTTTTGATGGCAAAAAGTGGGACTTTCTCAGTATTGGGTGGGTGGCCATGATGTTATGGCTAATCGGTGTATGTGTCCCGCTGAGCTTTCTTGGCACAGTTTGTGACATGACCTTATGAAGATCCCGCATAACCTGCTAGAGAGATTTCAATTCGGCAAATAAATACAAATCAGAATTCTCATCTTTCTTGTGCAGTGACTTACCATTCTCTTTTCTGCATTTTTGCTCATTTTCACTTGTGTATTTTTATTTATTTTTTGTCTTTTGCTGTCTGACAGTCCCACTGTTATTCCTCTCCAACTGATTTGATCAGTATTTCCAGTGAACACAGATTTGAGTGCCAGGTACTGTGATATTGCACAATTGAGACCGTGTGTTTTCTGACTTTGTTCTTTTTAGTCCCTTCTTTTTATAACCAGACAGACCTTTGTGTTTTTTTTTCTGAACGCTGTAAAATTGCATCTAAACTAAAATTACCGACTAACTGAAAGACTGCGTCTTGCTGTTCTAACAGTAACAAGTGTGTTTATTGTTCATGAGAGAATAAATGTTACTAAAATCATTATTTGCTTTGTTCACACTGGATATGCTGTGGTTGGTGTTATAAACTTGATGTATACTTTGTAGCAATTGTAGAGTTATGCTGGCCATACACTCTGAAAAATCGCCCAAACCCATTTTAGAAAAAGGAAAATTCGGCCGTGAGAGCAAACTATAGTGCCATCATGTAATGACCGATAAATCGTTCAGTGGACATGAATTTTTTTTTTATTTTATTTTTTTTAAATATACATATACCTAGTGCAAACCGTTAGGACGGCAAACACATTAAACTTTCAATTTATCGTTTGGCAGAAAAATTTCCTAACCTGTCCTTCGTTTTTTCGACTCAAACGTCCCAACTATTTTCGATTGTGCCCATTAACTGGCCGAAAAACGAACCAACTGGCAAAAATGACCGCATTTTGGCCTATTCTATTTATTCGTATAGTGTATGGCCAGCATTAGTGTAACTGCGGGTAGTAATATTGCAAGTTATGTCACTTCCTCTGCTCTTCAGTGCTGGAATGTGACTGGCTCTTTACTGCATTTACTATACCTCTACTGTACTACATGATGACATTAACAAAAGGCGAGGGGGGTTTGCTAACAAGAGACTGATAGGTGATCAGCAGGAAGAGCCGCTTTGCGGGAATGGTCATCACAACCAGAACTGGTAGGCATAGACACTGTAGGTATGTGGATTGAGTATCCCATATACAAGCAATATGTTCAATTACAATTCTTATTGCTGCCTAGCATTTGTCTTTAATGTAAGAGGATGCAGAGAAGTGAAACAAAAATCTAGTAATTTTTATTTTTTTTCTTTATATTAAAGGCTTTACCACAGAGCATCTAATGTGAATAGGCCAAGAGAAATTAGGTTTGACCTAAACCACTAATCCTGGCTCCTGTTAGTCCTAAAACGAATGTTCTGCAGTCACATCTTAACCATATGTGTGTGTTTCGTTGTTTTTGTTTTTTGTCTTTTAGGCCTAATGCACACGGATGTGTTTGGACGTTTTTACAGCTGCTATTTTTGGCTTCAGACATTTTTTTTTTTTTTTTCTACACTCAATAAACTCTCCAGCATGTTATCCTATGCGTCCATGCACACATAGGCTGTTATCAACTGTTTTTGGCTGGGGCGTTTCTTGGCTGGAAAAAAACCCCCAAAACTAGTGGGTTCTGGGAGGAGTTTTTCAGCTGTAAAAACTCTAACGTAAAAAACGAAGATAAACACTTAAACGTGGGTCCACCAGCGTTTTTAATATGTTTGATCCATTGAAAATTTTTTATTTTTTTGTTTTTTAAAAAAAAAAAAAAAAAGGTAAAAAACGCGGAAAACCGCCTTTGCACTAACTTTGAAAAACTCACTGCAAAGTTACTGGTGTTTTTATAATGTTATTTTAACGTCCAGTGTGCATGAGGCCTTAAAGTCTAACTCCAACCAAAACTATTGTTTTGTTTGGATCGGGAGAGGAAGGTTTATAGTCCTGGTTTTTACTGCCTTTTCCCCCCCTTCACAGTAAAAAAGTCTGAGAGTCAGGAATTGACAGGGAGCCTCTAACTGTCCAAAAACCTTTTTTATAGGGTTAAAACGGTGGTATATGACTTTATAGATATAGAGGATCTCAAATAAGTACTGTTGATGTTTCCAAAGGACTACATATTATATTCAACATATTTAATGACATAAACACATTTGCATGTTACTGTAATTGAAAATCCATTTCTTAGCAGGTTATAATGTAATTATCAACAGATCATATATTATTTACATCTGTTTGTAAGGTTTTCCATTACAGTAGAATCTAAGGATGTGAACATTTTGCAATTTAGTCCACAGAGGGATTATACCAGGCCATGCAGGGGTAGTTCTATTGTGTGGTGTGTTTTTTTTTTTTTTTTTTCCCTCTACCATTTCCCAAGATAAACCGTTCCACTATATAGTTACAGGAATAGGGACATTTGGCTACGCTGAAAATTCTTGTTCATGACGGCAACACATGATGGGGCAGATTAGCAGTGTATGGGTGTCAGACCACAAAGCATACTTGCTCACACCACGACTAACTCCATGTCCCAAATCCCCCCCTTCTCCAAAACAAATCCACAACAGCCATCGTTGCCTTTCCAGGCAGTAGAGTGTAAAGAGTATCCTTAGGCCCCTTTCACACAGGCGCTTCTGTGGGGCATCGCTCAGCTGATCCCCCGCTAAGCGGGCAGATGAGGGGTCCGTCTCCGCTCACGGAGTGGAGACGGACACACCGCCTGTCTGTTTTCATCCCATTATATCGCCAGACGAATAGAAAATTAAGACCACCATCCTTCTGGATTTTTCAGACAGAATCTGATAGCTGTGGATATCAGCGGACATGTTTCATTTTTCCAAAATCTTTTTATTTTCTTGGTAAACTAACACACGACCGGACAAAATGAAACCTTATACTACACATTGGATCAGAGAGAAAAAGTAAAAATAAAGAAAAAAATGAAGCAGCTTCAAAATCCATTCACATTACATATAGTAAATTGGAGCACCAAAAAAAGGAAGAAGGTTAATATATGTATGTATATGTATGTATATGTATGTGTATGTATGTATATGTGTGTGTGTGTGTGTGTGTGTGTGTGTGTGTGTGTGTGTATGTGTATATATATATATATATATATATATATATATATAATATGTGTGTGTATATGTATATATTTTTTATAATATCCAGCCACTTTGCCCAGGCTTTATCAAGCATACTATGGCAACCCCTATTCATGTAGGCATCTCTATACAATGGGAGATTATCATTTACCAGTTTCCAGTGTAAGGGCATAGAAGGTGGTTTCTTCCAACACAAAGCAATCGCTTTTCTTGCATAAAATAACGTAACATTAGCAAAAACTCACTCTGGGATTATGTTCACATCTAAGGTCAGCGGACAAGTTACCGTTGACATCCGCCGCTCTATAGGGGAGACTGGAGGGTCCAATCAGGTCCACGTGAAAAACTGACAGGCGGACCTGATCGGACAGCCTGTGTGAAAGGGCCCTAAGGGAAATGGCATTGACGGCGATGGAGAAGACGTTCTGCGGCTGGCTGGATGTGAGGTGTTAGGCTTGTGAGAGCAGCAGCCGCAGATGGTAGAAGCCATTGCTCATAAGTTCTAGCTGGAGCAGGAGATGAGCCTGCACTGCACAGGCCACTTACCCCAGATCTTGGAGCTTTAGTAGTTAGTGAACAGGAAGAGGTGGGGGGTTAGTAATGACCCAAGCATACAATTGCAGAAACGGGAATGAATGCTATTGGTTCCAGGTAGAAATGTTTAAAGATGTCGGTGCTACGACAGGTCAGGTAGGTGGGCAACACGAAAACGACTGAAAAGCTGACCACCAGGTTTGGTGTCAGGGTGTTAGACCCCCTGTAATGTTTTTATTTTTGTGTTTTGTTTGCCTTTCTGTCTCAGGGACCCTTATTTTTTTCCTCATCTTCTTATCCTGTTGTCCCCAGGGATAAAATGTTAGCGGAGATGACTTCAGCCAGTCACAAAGAAATAACCTGACCGTAGTTCAGTACTTGCCGCCCCCAATTTAAATAAATTGTCTTTGTATCTTAATGCCTCTTAAATGTATTTTGCAGGTGGAAGAGATGGTACAAAACCACATAACGTATTCACTACAAGATGTGGGTGGAGATGCCAACTGGCAGCTTGTTGTAGAAGAAGGAGAAATGAAGGTAATACATGCCTTTTACACAGTGGTTTTATAAATATTCCTGCTGAGCTCTGCCCTTTCAGTTTTTATACTCTTGAAATCCTTTTGTAGTTTTTATTCAACCTTCCACAGGTCATTTTTTTTTTGTATTTTTTTTTCTCCTTGATATGGTTTGTCTGTTTAACCCCCAACTCCTGGTATAAAATTTCAGTATTTTAACTCCATTCCAGGCACACAAGCCCACCTTTCTTTAAGGACGGGTATAAATGCAGTAGTAGAGGATATCTTCAGTGAAAACTTCATATCAAAACATTTACTAGATCAAAGACACAAGCGGCTAATGCATGTGAATCTTGACATTTCCTGTCAAAACTTGCATTTGTGCCTGTCTCCTATAATGTGATGGTTTATTCACTGACCAATAGAGAGATTTGGTATGGCAGTAGAAGGCAGGGCTAAGCTTGAATTTAATAGGAAAGTCAAGATTTCCTTTAACTTTAGCTGTCCATATCTCTTGATCTACTGAACTTGGCATGCAGTTTTTATTAAAGGTAAATAATGTGCTTCATTAAATTGCTCAGGTTATATAAAGGGTGTGTGTACAGTGACAAGAAAAGGTATATCCTTTGGAATTAACTGGTTTTCACAGGTCCCAGAAGACTACGGACCATTCACAAAGAGCTGCACAGCAGGCGTCACTGCCTTGCGGTGTCGCTGCCAGTGTCCCTTGTTTACAATGCCTGCGCCCGAAGCCGATTTGAAGAATCGGCTCAGGTGGGGACATCACTTGATACTGGGACAGGTAAGTGTCCTTATATTAAGTCAGCAGCTACAGTATTTGTAGCTGCTGACTTACTTTTTTGGGGGGGGGGGGGGGGGCTGGGGTTCCTCTTTTAAGCTGATAAAACACATTCTATCATTACACATTCACATCATTATTCTGCTGCATCTCCCAACTTCCAATAAGCTCATTGTTTACTATTGTGATGCTGTGATTGGCCCACAGCCATCACATGGTACAGGATGACGTGAATGGCACAGATATCCTGTGCTCACTGGTGGCCGATAACGACTGTAAACAATATTATGAATGACTTCTATTCAGGATTGTTTACTGTGACGTGATCGTACAGCGATCACGTGGTATCTGGGCCACTCACAGCAGCCAGATACTGAGCATCACAATCCCCCCTGTCCGGTGACAGTGGTTGCAGAGCGCCGAGCTGTACGCCCCAGGGGAGGTGCGCATGATCAGTGCGACGTATGGGTGAGCCGCCCGCTAGCAGTAAATGTCGGAAAGTGGTTAATTGGACTCCAGGTGTGTAAACTATTGACTCCAGTTAATTTAATTTGAAATAGACTATGGGTTAAATTTCAGTCAATTGCTATGACTTGGATAAGCTTCAGATCACATTTTATGGCAAATTACTGCATAAACAAAAGTTAGTTCTGAGGGGTTGACATTTTTTTTTTTTTTTACCATTGTGTGTATTTTTATTGGAATTAATAATATAAATCTCATGGAAAAAATATTTCACACAGTACACAATACGTATCATTTATACGATAAAAAATGGAACCCATGGTTTAACCACTCCAATCATTTCTTCAATTCAGATTAATGTTACCTCTCAGGGACTTCAATAAAGATGATATTTTTCGATACTAAAACTATATTACTAATTAACATTTAATAAAAATTTCTTTCAAATATTGAATACATTATGACAATATAACATATTTGTAATTTTCTTTAATATACTTTCATGACATATGTAAACAACTTTTTTGTACCAATGTTTTTACGCTCAATAAAAGTTTGTAAACAAAAAAAAAAAGGAATTTAACAATTTTAAGTCCAGTGAATAGCCTGAAATGGTACAAAGGTAAATGGTAATCTGCCAGAGGTGAAAAAAAAAAAAAGTTCAGAGTAACAAAAACTGAAAAATGATGTACGTTTCAGAGTTATACAAATAGGCCCATTTCAGGGAAGAAGTAATGGGTTTAATAACTCGGGAGTACTGCAGCAATGTAAGTTAATTAGGCCTTGAAAGTTTTTATGCTAACAACTCCTGCAGGTGTCAAAAAATTTGTTGATTACTTACAGCTTAAGCTCTCTGTATAAAAGCAGTGATGAAGCAGACTGGGTTACTAAACCCCTCTTAAGCAATATTTGGACAGTATTGTACTGCAGGAAGTAGTATATTGCTCTCAAAATGGTGAGAAAAAGGAAATTAACAAAGCAAGACCAACAGACTATTATAACCCTTAAAAGTGTAGGTCTTTCCATTTAGAGACCTTACAAAGAAAGCCGAGGTGTTTGTGTGTACGAGGCACTTGGAAACTGGGGTAATCTCTTGACAGGAGGTAATCTGGCCGACTGAAAGCCACAACAGAATCGGACAAGCTTCTGAGAGTTAACTGCTTGCGTGACAGGCAGTGCACAGGACAACAGATTCTAGCACAGCTTAAAGTGGAGCTCCAGTCTCCCCCTAAATAAGTCAGCAGTTAAAAATACTGTAGCTGCTGACTTTTAATGTAAGGACACTTACCTGTCCAGGGATCCAGCGATATCCTCACCCAAGCCATCTTGGGTAAGGGAAACCAGCAGTGAAGCCTTCCAGCTTCACATCCGGTTTCCTAGGGCACATGTGCGAGCCGTGCTTTGTGAATAGTACCACAGTCTTCTGGGACAGTTTTATTTCCAGTGTAGAAAGATAGTGTCCAATTTGTTCTATGCTTTTATTTTCAGAGTACATTGACAGGTTAAACTGCGTAAATTTCTATAAAAACTGTGCAAATGGCTGTTCAAAAACTTGACCAGTAGTGTGTAAATCTTATCTGTCTTTCGAAAACTTTTGATATACTCTGAGACAGAAAAATACCAGGTGATCCTGTTAGAAATTTAGTGAGCAGAAATCCTATGCTCCCTGCCTGATGAGTGTTCTCTCTTAGCACAATACCCAGCTATCTATCAACTACAGCATTCCTTCCCCTATGGTATTGAGAAGAGTTGATGGGAGATATTCTGTAGTCCTGTCCTAGAGCAACAACACTACTCCTATATAAATAGTTGGTGTGCATTGACAGGAACAGGAAGGACAGGAAGTGTTACTGGAAGTAGCACTAGATTAAAAGAAAAGCCTAAAAAAAACAAAACTAAATGCAGTTATCACAACGAATGCCCGTTAAGCTGCAATATTTCTAACTTTGGTTCTTTGGTCTAGATGCAACATTGACAACCAACTCAATGAACAGCTCACTGACACTTGTTACTGACATAAAGATTAAAATAGATTCCCTATAGGTTCTGGCATTGGCAGGCAGATTGTTTAACCACCTCAATACAGGGCACTTTCACCCCCTTCCTGCCCAGGCCATTTTTCAGCTTTCAGCGCTGTCGCACTTTAAATGACAATTGCGCATGCAACGCTGTACCCAAATTAATTTTTTTCTTTTTCTTCACACAAATGGCTTTCTTTTGGTGGTATTTAATCACTGCTGGGATTTTTTTTTTTTTTTTACAAAAGACAGAAAATTTTGAAGAAAAAAAAAAAATTTAGTTTGTCAGTAAATTTTGTAAATAAGTAATTTTTCTCGGCTGATGAGCAGGCACCGATGGGCCACGCTGCTGGGGCTTTCCTGTTATCAGGGCACTGATCACCCTGGATATCTGCTCAGGTATCCCCTGCGAGGAGATGCTGCTGATTGGCACTCCTCACCGCACAGTGTCAGTGTGAGTCGAGGAGAACCGATTCACAGCACTTCCGTATTTACATGTGATTGGATATGGGTATGCTTTGTTCATATTTCACATCAGAGGTTTACAACCACTTTAACAGGTTTCATATTTTTTGAGCTTTTTAAGAAGGTAGATGATATAGAGATAGAGATATTCCCCCCCACAAATACAATTGTTGGAGAGATGTGGCTACTGTTGGTACTTGAGCTTTTTATGCTTAAGTATTAGGAGCAAATATACTTATTAATCAAATTTAAAAAAAAAAGTCATTGTTTTACAGTAACTCTGAAGGGAGATTGTGTTCCAGGGGAGAAAAAGCTTTGTGTTACATAATTGGGTTAAAATAACATATCTGTAAATGCATATAGCTAACTATAGAAGAATGCTTTGTTAGGTTGTTTCATTTCCTTAGCTTGGTTCATTGTGTAACTGATGACCTGCTTGTCATGGACATTCTCTAGTATTGAAATCTGTAACAGTAAAAATAGCCTGATCTGAAGCATTTTTTCTTACATTTTATAATATAAATCAACTTGGCCATAGGTTTATAGAAGAGAAGTGGAAGAGAATGGCATAGTACTTGACCCATTAAAGGCCACCCATTCTGTGAAAGGCGTTACGGGGCACGAAGTCTGCCAACACTTCTGGAATGTTGAAGTGCGCAATGACTGGGAAAGTAAGCAGCAGTTTTCTATGAGCCCCCCCCCCCCCCCTCTAGTTTTTTTTATGCAAATATTCACATTGTTTTTATTTTTCAACAGCTACTATTGAAAACTTCCATGTGGTTGAGAAATTATCTCCTAACTCACTCATCGTCTATCAGACGCACAAGGTATGATTATTGCATTGTTCACTTCGCCTGCTCTCTAATGCCTACTTACATTTATCCCAATTAATCACTGCTTGTGATTGCAGAGGGTGTGGCCGGCTTCTCAGCGGGATGTCTTGTATTTATCTGCTATCAGAATGATTCCAGCTGCTAGTGAGAATGAAACAGATACTTGGATTGTGTGCAATTTCTCTGTAGACCATGACAATGCTCCGGTGAGTAAACTGGTTGTGAGTATACTGGTGGCTAAGCAGACGTCTATAGGGAGGTCTTCCCTTTTTATTTATTTTCTCTTCCATAGTGGATCTAGGATCCAATTTTATTAAAACACACAAAACCACACAAGTGCAAAGGATCTCTTACATATTCAGACAATGACAAGTACCATTAAAGTGCATCTAAAGCCAAAACATTTTTTATAACGGTTTTACATCGAGTAGGGGATAGTTCAGGCTGAACTCCAGGCAGATATAAAAGAAGTTACTTGCAATTAAAAAAATACATTAAATGGTTACAGAGCTGCATTTATCTGTGCAAGTACATTACTGTGACCTGTTACATACAGTTGGGTCCATATATATTTGGACAAAAACACAATTTTCATACTATTGTCTCTGTAGGGCACCAGAATAAAATGTAAAACGAGACCATCCAAATGATATTGAAGTACAGACTTTCAGCTTTAATTCAAGGGGTTGAACATAAATATTAAGTACAAATGTTTCGGGAACTGCAACCATTTTTATACAGTCCCCCCATTTTCTGGGGCTAAAATGTAATTAAACAAAATAATATAATCAAATAAAATGTTCATTTTAAATATTTTGTTGAGAATCCTTTACTGGCAATGACTGCTTGAAGTCTGGAACCCATGGACATTACCAAAGACTGGGTTTCCTCCTTTCTGATGCTTTGCTAGGCTCTAACTGCAGCTGTCTTCAGTTGTTCTTTGTGGGTCTTTCTGCCTTTAGTTTTGCCTTCAGCAAGTGAAATGCATGCTCAATTGGGTTGAGATCAGGTGATTGACTTGGCCATTGCAGAATATTCCACTTTTCCTTCTAAAGCTCCTGGGTTGCATTTTGCAATGTGTTTTTTTTGGATCATTGTTCATCTTTACTGTGAAGCGCTGTCCAATCAACTTTGCTGCATTTGGCTGAATCTGGGCTGACAGTATATCTCTAAACACTGCAGAATTCATCCGGCTGCTTCTTTATTCTGTCACATCATCCATGAACACCAATGACCCAGTGCCACTGGAAGCCATGCATGCCCATGCCATCACCCTGCCTTCACCATGTCTTACAGATGACGTTGTGTTCTTTGGATCATGAGCTGTTCCAAGCTGCCTCCACTTTTTTTTTTTCTGGTACAGATTAATCTTAGTTTCATCTGTCCAAAGAATGCTTTTACAGAACGAGTCTTTTTTAGATGTTTTTTTGACAGTCTAATCTGGCATTTCTATTCTTCAGGCTTATGAATGGTTTGCACCTTGTGGTGAACCCTCTGTATTTGCTCTCATGAAGTCTTCTCTTGCTTCTAGACTTTGACAATGATACGCCCACCTCAGAGTGTCTTTCACTTGTCTGGATGTTGTGAATGGGTTTTTCTTTACCATAGAGAGGATCCTGAGATCATCCACCACTGTTGTGTTCTGTGGACATCCAGGCCTTTTTATATTGCTGAGCTCACCAGTGCGTTTTTTTTCCTCAAAATGTACCAAACAGTTTTTGGCCACTCCTAATGTTGCTGCTATCTCTCTGATTGATTTGTTTAGTTTTTGAAGCCTTACAATGGCCTGTTTCACTTGCAAGGACAGCTCCTTTGAACGCATGATGTACAGTCAGGTCCATAAATATCGGGACATCGACACAATTCTAATCTTTTTGGCTCTATACACCACCGCAATGGATTTGAAATGAAAGAAAAAAACAAGATGTGCTTTAACTGCAGACTTTCAGCTTCAATTTGAGGGTATTTACATCCAAATCAGGTGAACGGTGTAGGAATTACAACAGTTTGTGTGCCTCCCACTTTTTAAGATACCAAAAGTAATGGGACAATTGGCTGCTCAGCTGTTCCATGGCCAGGTGTGTGTTGTTCCCTCATTATCCCATTTACAAGGAGCAGATAAAAGGTCCAGAGTTAATTTTAAGTGTGCTATTTGCATTTGGAATCTGTTGCTGTCAACTCTCAATATGAGATCCAAAGAGCTGTCACTATCAGTGAAGCAAGCCATCATTGGGCTGAAAAAACAAAACAAACCCATCAGAGATAGCAAAACCATTAGGTGTGGCCAAATCAACTGTTTGGAACATCCCTAAATAGAAAGAACGCACTGGTGAGCTCAGCAACACCAATAGACCTGGAAGACCACGGAAAACAACTGTGGTGGATGACTGAAGAATTCTTTCCCTGGTGAAGAAAACACCCTTCACAACAGTTGGCCAGATCAAGAACACTCTCCAGGAGGTAGGTGTATGTGTGTCAAAGTCAACAATCAAGAGAAGACTTCACCAGAGTGAATACAGAGGGTTCAACCATTGGTGAGCCTCAAAAACAGGAAGGCCAGATTAGAGTTTGCCAAACATCTAAAAAAGCCTTCCCAGTTCTGGAACAACATCCTATGGACAGATGAGACCAAGATCAACTTGTACCAGAGTGATGGGAAGAGAAGAGTATGGAGAAGGAAAGGAACTGCTCATGATGCAAAGCATACCACCTCATCAGTGAAGCATGGTGGTGGTAGTGTCATGGCGTGGGCATGTATGGCTGCCTATGGAACTGGTTCTCTTGTATTTATTGATGATGTGACTGCTGACAAAAGCAGCAGGATGAATTCTGAAGTGTTTCGGGCAATATTATCTGCTCATATTCGGCAAAATGCTTTAGAACTCATTGGATGGCGCTTCACAGTGCAGATGGACAATGACCCGAAGCATACTGCGAAAGCAACCAAAGAGTTTAAGGGAAAGAAGTGGAATGTTATGCAATGGCCAAGTCAATCACCTGACCTGAATCCGATTGAGCATGCATTTCACTTGCTGAAGACAAAACTGAAGGGAAAATACCCCAAGAACAAACAGGAACTGAAGACAGTTGCAGTAGAGGCCTGGCAGAGCATCACCTGTGATGAAACCCAGCGTCTGGTGATGTCTATGCGTTCCAGACTTCAGGCTGTAATTGACTGCAAAGGATTTGCAACCAAGTATTAAAAAGTGAGTTTGATGGATGATTGTTAATCTGTCCCATTTACTTTTGGTCCCTTTAAAAAGTGGGAGGCACATATACAAACTGTTGTAATTCCTACACCGTTCACCTGATTTGGATGTAAATACCCTCAAATTAAAGCTGAAAGTCTACAGTTAAAGCACATCTTCTTCTTTCATTTCAAATCCATTGTGGTGGTGTATAGAGCCAAAAAGATTATAATTGTGTCGATGTCCCAATATTTATGGACCTGACTGTAGGTTCACAGCAGTAGATTACAAATGCAAATACCATGCTTAGAATCAACTCCATACCTGTTACCTGCTTCATTGATGAAGAAATAATGGAGTAGCCCATACCTGGCCATGTAACAGCTATTGATTCAATTGTCCAATTACTTTTAGTCCCTTGAAAAAAAGGGGGGGGGGTTTACTATTAGCTGTAATTCCTTAACCCTTCCTCTGATTTGGATGTACTTGCCCTCAGATTAAACCTAAGTGTGCACCTTCAGCCTGTATCCATTATATAACTATAAGTTGAATGTGTTTTGGTAAATGTCTGAAAAAATGTCTAAAATTGTGCCCGTGTCCGAATATATTTGGACCTATCTGTAGCTTTCATTGCCACTCAATTAAAGGTGACCATATATCCCTGTGTCCCAGAGCATGGGGTCCTGGCTTATCCAGATACCAATCCAGAGGGCTAGTAAATGTAAAGAAAAAAGGATCGCCTTGGCTAAAGCAGGCCATGGACGAGTTACATAGTTACATAGTTAGTAAGGTTGAATAAAGACACCAGTCCATCCAGTTCAACCTGAGTGAGTGTGGGTCTACAACCCAGACCCTTGTCCCTAACCCTGTACATCGCACACTCACATCAGTCCCTACCCTCAATCCAAGGTCCCCATTCATATACTAGGGCCAATTTTGGACAGAAGCCAATTAACCTACCAGCATGTCTTTGGAGTGTGGGAGGAAACCGGAGTACCCGGAGGAAACCCACGCAGGCACAGGGAGAACATGCAAACTCCAAGCAGGTAGTGTCGTGGTTGGGATTTGGTTGAAAACCAAATGAAAATTCTTGGTCGTTCGTATCACTAGTGTGGCAGCTGCGACACACAATTTTCGCGTCGCAATCAAAAGTACCTGATCCAACATGCTGGATTTTGTTTTGAAAAATGAAACCAATGATGGTACAATCGTTTGTATCACTTTTTTGTTTTTCCATCAACGGAACGTTTTGTTTGACTTGCCTATGGCCTGCCTAACTCCCAGTGGGAAGGGCCAAATGCATAAAGGTGTGTGGTGTGCTGGAAACATGTAGGCTGAAGCAGCTCCTTATTGATTGATCACCTGGGCTGGTTGGGAGTAGCGGGGATCCTTTCCTCTTTACATTTACTATCCCTGTGCAAGTAAATTAGTTTGGCTTGGTATGAGCCACTTGTATTCCTTGTACAGCCGAGCACAAAGAGGGGAATGGAGAAGCAGCGGGATTTGCATGCAAGTCGTCAGCGTCTCCCTTTTGCAGTCCAGTTACAGGATGGGGAGGAGACCTGTAATTTGATAAACTGCAACAAAAAATGAAGTGCCCTCCCCTCCACCCCTTGGGAGGGATGGGAGAATTACTGGCACTTCTGTTCCATAGACCCAATCGGAAGGAAGAGAATCTCTACAAAATAACAATCTCCTTATCAGAACAAGTGACTCCATTGGAAGATTTCCTTTCTTTTCTTTTCCAACTCTATCGTTTTGATTTTCCCCTATTTTTAGTTCTAGTAAAAGTGGTCAACAGGCTATATAGAGTGAGTTAAAGCGTTTGCTACCCCAACATTTCATATTCCTGATAGTTACATAGTAGGTGAGGTTGAAAAAAGACACAAGTCCATCAAGTCCAACCTATGTGTGATTATGTGTCAATCAGGATATGTTCCTGCTGTACCATGTACTTGTATGAGAAAGTATCCTGTTCTTTGTATTGCTTCCTTTATGAGAAATCCTGCCAGTTCCTCTACTTTCCTATTAATAGCTGACCAGACTAAGCAGAAGAGCACAGCATGGTCAGTTCTCTAGGTGTGCCTGCTCTCCTCCAATGATCAGACTTTTCCTGATGTGCTTCCCCTGCACAACCATTCACTGAGAAACTCGGTGTACTGTTGCTTCTCCTCCCCCCAGCTCTTATGCAGCTGAGAACAAGGGGAGCAGAAGGGAATGTGATCACTTATAAAAAGGCAGGAAAAGAGTGTATGTATGTATGTTGGTTTTTATATATACAAATGTTTTGCATTTTTATTTCACTTTTAAACTGAATGGGCTGTTTTACAATCACTTTAATCCCATCAGTGACCTAGATAACGGTAAAAAACTGACAGATGTTCTTCACCTTCCCCACCATCAAGCCAAAGCTTGAAGTGGTTGAAAATCCTTACATGTATTCCAGTGAAGTCTCAGGTGATAGAGCTGAAACAAAAAAACCTACATAAGTTGTACCTGTGTATCTGCAGCCCTCTATCCTAAAACACATTTTACACCTCATCACTTTGCAAAGCAAGAGGTTGGGGAGCTGAAGTCTGATATGGCAGCTCTTAGTGAGGAGAGCTCTAGTCCCTGATTAGAGGTAAGGGACACACCCACCTCACAGTAAATGGGAACATGCACAGCCGTGGCTGTCAATTACAGGCTGTGTGCTAGAGCTCTCCTCCCCTGTCGCCAATTATTTGCAAAAGCTGTCAGAAGTGACTCATGCAGATAAGAGGATTGAGGCAACCGAAAGATCTTTGGATAGAGACAAGTACACAGTATAGAAGGATGTGGTTTTTTTTTTTTTTTTTTGCTAGATACAATATTTGGCTAGATCACAGACCTAGCAGCAACATAAAAAGCCGTGCATTTCATTCAATGAAAAATGAATACAAGTAATGATTCATGTATGAATAACGAACAGTTAGGCTACCTCTGGTTACATTTAACTGGACTTGTACTGTAATGTTGAAGCATATTTGAGGATAACTGTTTCAGCACTGTCTGCCCCCTTCACCCCCCCCCCCCCGCTCTCCATTATGAAACAATCCCCTGTGGCAGCTGGTGGGAAAGGGGCTGGTAAATGATCACTCGCTGTGTTCATTCATAACTGAAGCATAGTATACTGTTTATTATGCTTCAGTTTGTAAATGAACAGGAAGCCGCTTGGCACAGAGCGCTTACCATTCATTCACTGTCCAGTGCAGCTGAGGCTGCAGAGTAAAGGGACTAGGGAATCTGTCAGTGAGGCATCGGGGGTCTGTTTAGACCCCTGATATTTCACCAAAGCCCCCCAAATTGTGAAAAATATTTAAAAGATTGTAAAAACTGACAGTCTACTGCCCGTCGGATGCTGTTCCCTGCACTACTATTTAGTTAGGCCTTGCTAGTTAATTTCTTTTAACCGCTTGCCGACCGGCTCATGCCGATATACGTCGGCAGAAGGGCACATACAGGCAGATTAACGTACCTGTACGTTGCCCTTTAAGAAACGGTTTGCGCAACCTCCGTGAGTGATCGCGGGACTCTATGTCCGCGGGGATACCCTCGATCGTCTCACGGAGAGGAAGAACAGGGAAATGCTGATGTAAACAAGCATTTCCGCGTTCTGCCTAATGGCACTGACACTGACACTGATCACAGCTCCCTGTATTTGGGAGCGGTGATCAGTGTCGTGTTACACATAGCCCCTCCCCCCCACAGTTAGAATCACTCCCTAGGACACACTTAACCCCTACACCGCCACCTAATGGTTAACCCCTTCACTGCCAGTTACATTTACACCGTAATCAATGCATTTTTAATTGCACTGATCGCTGTATAAATGTGGTCCCAAAATCGCACCAAAAGTGTCCGATCTGTCCGCCATAATGTCGCAGTTAGGATAAAAATCGCTGATCGCCGCCATTACTAGTAAAAAAAAAAAAATTTTTATAAAAATGCCATAAAACTATCCCCTATTTTGTAAACGCTATCACTTTTGCGCAAACCAATCAAACGCTTATTGCGATTTTTACCAAAAATATATAGAAGAATACGTATCGGCCTAAACTGAGGAAAAAAAGTTGTTTTTTTTTTTATATTTATTTTTTTGGGGGGATATTATAGCAAAAAGTACCGTATTTATCGGCGTATAACACGCACCGGCGTATAACACGCACCCCAATTTAGGAGGGCATTTTAAGGAAAAAAAACTTTTAGGAGGGAAGTTGAAGGGAAAAAAAACTTACATTTAAATGCCCATTATTGCAGCCTTCCCCAGTGCAGCCTTCCCCAGTGCAGCCTTCCCCAGTGCAGCCTTCCCCAGTGCAGCCTTCCCCAGTGATCCCAGCCATTCTGGGCTTCAAAATCGCCGACCGCGATTTGAAAATGGCGCCGCCGGCGCCGAAATACACAGTGCCGGTCCTCGGCTCTTTCCGGCGGCTCTCGTTCATTTTCGGCTCCACTCGTAGTCCCGAGCGGAGCTATCCGAACCTAGCCGAGTAGGTTCGGATAGCTCCGCTCGGGACTACGAGTGGAGCCGAAAATGAACGAGAGCCGCCGGAAAGAGCCGAGGACCGGCTCTGTGTATTTCGGTGCCGGCGGCGCCATTTTCAAATCGCGGTCGGCGATTTTGCAAATCTGACAGGTCGGGATCGCAGGGGATCGGCGTATAACACGCACCTGCGATTTTCCCCTGGTTTTAAGGGGAAAAAAGTGCGTGTTATACGCCGATAAATACGGTAATTAAAAAAAAATTTTTTTTCAAAATTGTTGCTATTTTTTTATAGCGCAAAAAATAAAAACCGCAGAGGTGATCAAATACCACCGAAAGAAGCTTTATTTGTTGGGGAAAAAAGGACGTCAATATTGTTTGGGAGCCATATCGCGCAATTGTCAGTTAAAGCAACGCAGTGCCAAATCGCAAAAAGTGCTCTGGTCTTTGGCCAGCCAAATGGTCCGGGGCTTAAGTGGTTAAAAAAACGTCCACTGAACCCTGTTGATATTTGAGCTCTTTCATGTTGTTAAAGTAGATCTCCACCCCTCAAAGGTTGCCGTCCCCCTGCTCTATTCTATAGAACTGCAGTTTTCAGCTCCATGTGGGGTCCAGCTTTGCCCTCACCACTGTGCAACACATTCATTACTGAGTACTCCAGTGTATGTTGCTGTGTATTTTGTCCACCCGAAGTGAGAGTATGAGGTTGCCATTCTTTTGCATATCTTAAAAGTTAGACTTGAGAAACCCCTTCTATTAACTCTCAGAATATTTTTGTTCAGTGAATGGGTCGCTTATGGCCTGTCGCTTATTAGCCAATCAGTTACATATGTTTTTCTATTTTAGCTCAACAGGTGTGTCCGTGCCAAAATCAACATTGCCATGATCTGTCAAACACTAGTCAGTCCACCAGAAGGCAACAAAGAAATCAGTAGAGACAACATTCAATGCAAGATTACATATGTTGCCAATGGTAAGACAATTTTCTTATGTGTTCTAGCACTTCACAAGGTAATCAAAGCTTGCCGACCGCAGTGTGTGTGTGTGTGTGTGTATATATTCTTTTTTTTCAGCAGGAACTAGGGGGAACTTGGTTCCACCACCTCTGGCTCAGGTCTTCTGCTCCCTGCTCACCACTATCACTTGGTAACACTGAAGTCCAGCTTCTGAGTTTACAAGTGATAGCTTATCTCCCAGTAGCTCCCACAGGTCAGATATCCTGCGCAGATCCCACTCAGTGTCGGACAGGGACAAGGGAGATACAGAACAGGTGCCCAGGGTTCAAGTGCAGTCATGGGTAGGAGAGGGTGCGTAGTAGGCTGCACCCTCTGTGGTTTTCATTTTTTCCCTGGTGACCAGTTGTTGATGCTCCTACTGCATGATATCCCTTGCAAGTGACTGTAGTATAGTATGCTAGGAGGTACTACAGCTGGATGGGTGCTTCAGCTTAATATTGCAACAAAGGTAAGAAATATGACAGATGGTGGGGAAGATGAGGGCAGTGGAGGGAGGGGTTGTATGCAGAGGGAAAATCTACTATTTGATGCCATTTGGCAGGTATGTGTGTGTGGCGGGCATGGTTGAGTTCCTGCACCTATTCTCTGAGGAAAAAAGCCCTGTGTGTGTGTGTGTGTGTGTGTGTGTGTGTGTGTGTGTGTGTGTGTGTGTATATGTGTTCCCCTGTTGTTTTTGTGCATTTGCCCACTAAAAAAAAAAAATCAGTCTAGAATTTTAATGGTAGGTTTTTTTAAGAGACAGAATAACAAAAATATCCAGAATTAATTTCAAAAAAGTTATGAAGTGATTGGCATTTTAATGAGTGAAATAAGTATGTGACCCCCCCCTTCGCAAAGCATGACTTAGTACGGGGTGGCAAAACCCTTGTTGGCATTCAGGTCAGACATTTCTTGTAGTTGGCAACCAGGTTTGCACATATCTAAGGAGGGATTTTTTCACTCCTCTTTGCAGATCCTCTCTAGGTCATTAAGGTTTCTAGGCTGGCGTTTGGTAACTCAAACCTTCAGCTCCCTCCACACATTTTCTATGGGATTAAGGTCTAGAGATTGGCTAGGCCACTCCAGGACCTTAACGTGCTTCCTTTTGAGCCACCCCTTTGTTGCCTTGGCTGTGTATTTTTGGTCAATGTCATGCTGGAATACCCATCCACAACCCATTCCACCACCCAGGATTTCGGTCCTTCACGGCATAGTGTGTTACCAATTTTCTTGGTGACTATGGTCCCAGCTGCCTTGGGATCATTGACAAGATTCTCCTGTGTAGTTCTGGGCTGGTTCCTCACCGTTTCCATGATCATTGAAACGCCACGAGGTGAGCTCTTGCATGGATCCCCAGACCGTGGCAGATTGACAGTTATTTTGTGTTTCTTCCATTTGCGAATAATCGTACCAACTGTTGTCGCCCTCTCACCAAGCTTCTTGGCTATGGTCTTTGTAGACCTACACAAGGCTGGAATGGGCTACAATCTTGTCCCTGACCTCCTTGGACAGCACTTTGGTCTTGGCTATGGTGGAGAGATTGGAATCTGATTAGCTTCTGTGGACAGGTGTCTTTTTTTATACAGGTAACAAGCTGAGATTAGGAGCACTCTTTTAAGTGTGCTCCTAATCTCTGCTCGTTACCTGTATAGACACCTGTGAGCCAGAAATCTTGCTGATAGGAGATCAAATACTACTTTCACTTAAAATGCAAATCTATATAACTTTTTTGAAATGCGTTTTTCTGGGTTTTTTGTTGTCTCACTTTAAAAATAAACCTACCATTAACATTATAGACCATTTTTGTCAGTGGGCAAATGTACAACATCAGCAGGGGATCAAATACTTTTTTCCCTCACTGTATGTCATTACTTTGATGTTTTAATATCGGGGTTATGGCAGCAGCTAGCTGTCATAACCCTGGTATCATTTCTTTCTGTGGGCGATTCGGTATCAGCTAAAAGTGATCCCAGCAGCGCATTCACCACAGGGTGGCAAGAGGTGAAACACACCACCCCCCGACCCCCCCAATTTCCGGTCACTTCCGCATTTACTGGAGCTGTCGGTAAACACGGTAACTATCCGATCCATTTTTTTTATGGCAGGAAGTTGAGTGAGGACAAGATGGCCCCCACTTGGCTCTATGCCCTTGGACTAGAGCCAGCTCCGACGTCCCTTCTGGTCTTCAGGCAGATCGACAGGATTTATTTTTATTTTATTTTTTTACTTTTTAAAGGTAAAAGATCTGCGGTCTCTTTGACCCCAGATCTCTCAATAAAGAGGGCCTGTCATGCTCATTTCTATTACAAGGGCTGTTTACTTTCCTTGTAATAGGCATAAAAGTAATTAAAAAAAATTAAAAATAAGAAAAAAAATGAAAGTGCCTCATCCCTCTGTGCTCGCATGCAAAAGGGAACGCATACGCAAGTCGCGCCAGCATATGTAATGGGTGTTTAAACCACCTGTGAGGTATCGCCGCAATCGTTGCTAGAGCAATAATTCTAGTGCCAGACCTCCTCTGTAACTCTAAACAGGTAACATGTAAGGAATTTAAAAGCGTCACCTCTGGAGATTTTTAAGTATTGTGGTTTGTCGCCATTCCTCAAGCGTGTGCAGTTTTAAAGCCCAACATGTTGGGTATCTAACTGGTATAACATCTTTTACAACATAAAAAAAAAATTGTGCTAACTTTACTGTTTTTTTATTTTTTCCAACAAAATTGTGTTTGAAAGACAGACTTTCAAATACAGTGTGACATAAAATATTGCAACAATTGCCATTTTATACTCTAGGGCAGTGATGGCAAGCCTTGGCACCCCAGATGTTTTGGAACTACATTTACCATGATGCTCAACTACACTGCAGAGTGCATGAGCATCATGGGAAATGTAGTTCCAAAACATCTGGGGTGCCAAGGTTCGCCATCTCTGCTAAAAAAAACAATATATAATGTTTGGGGATTGTAAGTAATTCCCTAGCAAAAAATACTAATTTAAACAAAGTTCCAGAAAAGGCCTGGTCAGCAAGTGGTTTAAAACTCAGCCTCAACTTCCTTACAGAATTTGAGGATTCTATATGATGCTTAACCACCTCAGCCCCAGAAGGATTTGCCCCCTTAATGACCAGGCAATTTTTGTGATGCGACACTGCGTTGCTTTAACTGACATTTGCGCGGTCGTGCGATGCTGTACCCAAACAAAATTTACGCCCCCGCCACACACACACACACACACACACACACACACACACACACACACACCAATAGAGCTTTCTTTTGGTGGTATTTGATCAGCTCTGCGGCCGAAATATATTCTACATATATTCTGTAAAAAAATCGCAAAAAACATATTGGTTTGCACAAAAGTTATAGCGCCTGCTAAATGGGAGATATATTTATGGCTTTTTAATTTTTTTTTTACTAGTAATGGCAATCTGCTGTTTTTGTTTTTTTGCGGGACTGCGACATTGCGGCGGACAGATCGGACACTTTTGACACGTTTCTGGGACCATTGACATTTATATAGCAAGCAGTGCTGTAAAAATGCACTGATTACTGTGTAAATGTCACTGGCAAGGAAGGGATTAACACTGGGGGTAAATGTGTTCCCTCGTGAGTGTTTCTAACTGTATGGGGATGTGACTGACTAGAGAAGGAGCCAGATCGCTGCTCCTAGCTGGTAGGAACAGACAATCTGTCTCTCCTCTCCTGACAGAATGGGATTTGTGTGTTTACACGCACACACACACACACACACACACATCCACGTTCTGGCTCACGCCCACGATCGCAGTTGGCCGACGGATATCGCGCCCGCCGGCCACGCGCGTCTGGTCCACCCTCCTGCATTGGGTGCGCCCGCTACAGCTGTTTAAAGGGCCGACTTACAGCTACGGCGATTTGTGCGGGAGAGACGACCTGCCGCAGTGGAATGTCGGCGGCTGGTTAGCTTTGTATGCATTTACCACTAGCCAAAGGCTGCATTTCCACATTGTTATAAAATTGATCCCAAGCAACTTATTCTCCCTTTAGAGCTGCTCATAAGATCACCATCCTGCTATTTATGTGAACTAAATCTCCTTAAATTTTTACCAAGTTAAAGTGCTTTCAAAATGTGCTATGAGGGAGGCCGTTACAGCTGAAATGCGTAGGCTTGTTGCCAGCGTGTGTTTGTAGCCATTAAAGATTCGGATTTTACACTACACAGAATTGCTGGCTTGAATTTACCATCAATGTACTTTCAGTATGCCTAAATATGCAGCTTTTTGGTGATTCTGCCATAAAAGTCCTTGTTCAGGAACAATAGCTGAATAATGGCATAATGCTCAGTACACATAAATGGTGTAAATATTTGAGATTCTAAATAAAACTTGGACTTGTCTGTATATTGTCTGTATAGGATATGACTACCGGGTTGTGTAATCTACTGACCTGCTTTCTCTTTCAGTGAATCCTGGAGGATGGGCCCCGGCATCAGTTCTAAGAGCAGTGGCCAAGCGTGAATACCCCAAATTTCTTAAAAGGTTTACAACGTACGTGCAGGAGAAAACCTCAGGCAAACCAATTATTTTCTAATATTTGCCAGGTGAGAATATTATCTGGTTTTTATCCACATATTTGATTATTTATACATCTAATAAAGATCATTTTGATCAACCAGAAGGAGGAGGGGCATAAAGTGCTTCTTCCTTACTCTGAGTGCCCTATAAGGTGGAAAAGGTTTGGCAGAAAACTCACAACATCATATTTTTGTGAGTTAAATGTAAAAATGTGCAGCTTGGCCAGTAGATGAAAAGTGGATTAGATGCTGCAATATCGTTGAAGTGAGATTACAGATGCAGGGGAGTGCTTTGCTTTCAATAAATCAGCAGACTAATGGACTTGAAATGTGAAAAGGAGAAGAAACACAAATGTATAGCATGGAAAAGCAGGAAGTGGGGCATGTTTATGTAATAAGCTAACATGACTGCCCACCTATACATGTGTAATTACAAACTTTTACATTGAAGCAAAGATTTCAAAATGTTAATGGACACTTAACGGCTTATTCACATAAAGCTTAACGCTTTTATGTGTATATTACAAAAAAATAAAAACTGGGCAGTACTGACTAATGCTTGGAAGTGAACCTGTGATTTTTTTTTTTTTTTTTTTTTCCTATGCAGGGCAAAGCAATAGTAAGTATATGAAAACATAAGAGACTTCAGCACTGAAAAAATAGGCAGCTTGCAGTAGGTAAATATACAGCACCCATACTGCTAAGAAAAATGGTGCAGTGCCTCCAAAACAGAATATTACATGTACCAAAATATCAATGTAAATAAAGTCCAAATATGTGATGAATATCAGCGCAGAGAAAGTGTCTTCCACCAACTAATGGAAATCTTCACACGTGAGCAATGTTGGTCAGGAGCTACATGCTGATGTCTCCCCACCACTTCCATGCTTGAAGCTGGCGGCTCTTTGTAAGTGCACGGTTTTATTTGCCATGAGTTTTCCTGGCATTTGGATGAAGCCTTTTCTCTTTGATACCTATACCTTTTTAATAAATATACTACACTATACATGGTCCTCTGCTTGTGACTCTGCTGTGAGTGGTTTTCCCAGACCGTATCAAGTAAACCACCTGACTGTCCCCAGTGGTGAGAAGTGATACTGCTAGGTGTCCACATTGTTAAAATGCTGCTGGTTAACCACGTGTGAGGGATCCTCGCAGCTTAAAGCGGGGTTCCACCCAAATTTTGAACAATATCTGTATGTATTCTCTTCCTTGCCTAGATGCTGACATGCCGTTTAAAAAAATTTAAATCGCCGTAATTACCTTTTTTATTTTTCTATTCTTCTTTGCACTTCCTGGTTCTCCTCCCGTGGGAGTAGGCGTGTTTCTAGCCTCTCCCAGACTCTGCACAGTCTCCTGGGAGCTACTCTCAAGCTTCCCAGGATGCCACTGAGCATGTGCGGGAACGAGCGGTGAATGCTGGGAGCACAGCATTCACCGCATCCAGGAAATAAATGCTTGTGGGCTTCAAATGCCCACAATGAAGATGGAAACCGCCTGCAGTGAATAATATAAGGTATTCTTTCCGACGAAATCTGACACAGGCGGACATATTACACACAATATGTGAGTATGTAATGCTGAGAAGAAAAGTTTGTGAATGAACTCAAAAAAAAACCAAAAAAAAAACGATAGGTGGACCCCCGCTTTTAAATGTCTGCGTGCATTTTAGTTCTGTTGCTTATGTGTAATGAGAACATGTCCATTAGTTGGTGGAAGACCTTTTCACCGTGCTGATATTTATCACACATTTGGACCTTTTTGCTTTGGACTTTATTTACAATAATATTTTTGAGCATTTCTGATATTTTTGCACATTGTTTTAAGCTGTAATCTGTTTTGGAAGAGCTGCACTATTTTTCTTAATAGTACGTGTAAAGACAAAACTTGGTTTTGGATAGACTAGATAGGAGTGTTAAAAATCTATGTATCCTTCAATTCCTGTCCTGCTGAAACAAAAGGAAAGTCCTAAAAGTGAGGGCAATCCCTCCTTATTTGTCACTGGATGGATCTCCCCATTGAAGGGAATCTCCCTCTACCCCAAAACTTCCGATTTTCCTTCAGATTAGGTTGGTCACCGGGCTAAATAAATTCTCACTAATGGGGCACAGGAGCAGTAAAAACTGACATGGGGTCTAACCCTTTGCCCATACTAAACTGTCAAAAAAAAAAATTGGTTTTAACTTTAGATACGCTTAAAGTGGTTCTCCACTCTAACAAAAAATTAAGTCCACCAGCTGCAAATCCTTAATAGGACGCTTGCCTGTTCATGGGTCTAGCACCGTCCACACCCGGGCTAGCTCTCAGGTTCCCGAGGCCGGCATCTTAAGTGCAGGCACCCAGCTGGGACAGCTTGCACGAGCCAGGCTGTGCTTTGTGAATGGTCCCACAGTCTTCTGGGATCTGTGACATGTCCCACTCGGATCGCCTAGGCCAGTGATGGCGAACCTTGGTACCCCAGATGTTTTGGAACTACATTTCCCATGATGCTCAACTACACTGCAGAGTGCATGAGCATCATGGGCAATGTAGTGCCAAAACTCCTGGGGTGCCAAGGTTCGCCATCACTGGCCTAGGCGATGTGAGCAGAAGTGGGAAGCGGGTACCTGTCAAAACTAGGTACCCCCCCCCCCCCCCCCCCCCCAAAAAAAAAGTCAAATTGGGTAGGGGAGGAGGACTTAAAGTGGAACCTTCTGGGTGCAGCTCCACTTTAAGCTGCTCCTTCTCTTCTGCTGAACATATTTGCATTCTTTTCACTCCCTCCTTCTGTGGTGTCACATTGGTGGGAGGGAAGAGAAACACTAGGGGACTAGGGACTGTCTAGGTTTTGTGAGCATAACATGATCCCCTTCCTTTGAAGTTTTTAGTGACTGATGGAGAGAGAATCCTTTGAAAATTTTACCGATCGTGTTTATTTTTATTTCCAGAGAGAAGAGTAGAGGCAGTAAGAACATTCCACATTGGACAAGATGGTAAAATACACCTCAAGATGGAACCCGGGATCTTTTGCCTTTTCCCCATGATGAAAGCATTGTCCTGAGGACAGCCGGTGTATCACAAGACTGAACACTAACCATCTCCTGCTAGGCCTTCTTGCAGAATTTCTATGTAAATTATAACCACGTACTGAAGTACATGTTTGTCTCCTCTGTTCTTATCCTTTTCTGTTTTGCTAGCTTGCTCTGAAGGGTCATGGAAAATTTATTTTCCTAAGGACTGAGGCTTTAAATTTCTACAACCAGAAACTGCTTACATACCATAGGCCTGTAAACCTAACAAAGCCATAATGTATTGTGTTTATGCAAATAGCTGTGCAACTAAACACATGGGGCGTTTTTAAGGTTGTTAGAAACAATGCTTGGAAAGGTGAGGAGGATTTTGAGTTTTGCTTTCTTTAATTTTTATTTCTTTCTCTCTCAGCTAGTTTGTTGCTAGCTGTGGTGATGGTTCTGTAATTCACTGTAATAACTGAGGGCTCTTATCTATGGCTTTGCCTTTCTTTGTGAATCTCCAATGAAGACTGCAAAGTCTGAAGGAGTTCTCTAATATCCAAGAAAGCTTTATTTTTTTTCTCTAAGAAATCTATATATTTCTATTTGTATTTTTAGTTGTGTTAATATCTTTACAGCAAAAATTGTGTTCTGTAAGTTAATCCAGAAATTTCAAGATGATTTCTTGAGCTCATGGTAATCTGCTTGACATGAACCGCGTCCTGGCTAGGCCAGTCTTGTGGAGTTTTTAGAATGTGCAATCCTTAAAGTGTACCTGTCAGCCATAAATAGAGTAGAAAGCCATGTTGTGGATTACATCAATGTTCCCTGTATTAATTCACTGATGCCTGGTGAATTGATTTCCTGCTTTGTCCAAAACATTGGCCTATCCAACAAAATGGCTCCTTCCACTCGGTATGCACACCTCATACACTCTAATGTGTGAATGGGTTGATCAGATATGCGTTTTGCTGTGGTGTGATTTGAGCTGTGTTTTTTTTTTTTTTTTTTTTTTTTTTTTTTCCTGTTTTCCTTCATTGGTTTGACTCTACAGTATATTTTTGCTCCACACAGTGGGGCTGGTCATGTTGTGCATGTGAGGCAGTTAATTCAGGACCTGTGACCCTGTCTGAGGTATATAGCACAAAGGACGGGCACTTTTTCTGAATGAGTGGGCTGAAGGTCAGTATTGCTACCTAAAATGTGCATAGGGTGACTAAAAGATGACTGAATTAAAACCCAATTGAAGTCATGGGCATAGATATGCAGACAGATGGGCATTGTACTGACAATTTCCAGTCATGCATGTTTGTTTTTTTTTGTCAGCAGCTCTACAGAGGGTATTATAAACATGATTGTGTAGTCCAATAGGCACTAGAAGTGACTTACTGCTCTCATTAATTGACACAGACCTCCTTCTCTGCAGTACTGTCTGTATGAGAACACGTGTGCGAAGGGGTGGAGGGAAGGAGAGTGGTTGGTACTCTGCTCTGCCCGCACAAACCACTGCAGGGAAAGGTAGAAATCAGTATTTTCTGAGTGTAAAGGGTACATTGGGGTATGTTTGAATTGGTCACAATATAACAAGCAGGGGTACAGGAATAAAGAAATAAAAAGGTGTATGACTTCAATTTGGGCTTTAAGATGGACTTTAGTCCACAGGTAAAGGAGAGCTCAAGTGAAACCAGTCTGCTACATGGGATGCAGCAAAGCTAGCACAATTCCTGATTCTAGACATATGTCAGAGAATGCACCATACTTGTCCGCATTGAAATTACACCTCTGACACTTATGCCGCGTACACACGAGCGGACTTTACGGCAGACTGCCCGGCGGACGGGATTTCGTCGGACAATTCGATCGTGTGTGGGCTCCAGCGGACTTTGTTTTCTCAAAAGTTGGACGGACTTAGATTTGAAACATGTTTCAAATCTATCCGACGGACTCGAGTCCGGTCAAAGTCCGCTCTTCTGTATGCTAGTTCGACGGACAAAAAGCCACGCTAGGGCAGCTACTGGCTATGAACTTCCTTATTTTAGTCCGGTCGTACGTTATCACATACGAATTCGACGGTCTTTGGTTGATTGTGTGTAGGCAAGTCCGTTCATTCAGAAAGTCCGTCAAAGTCCGCCGGGCAAAGTCTGCCGTAAAGTCCGCTCTTGTGTACGCGGCATTATATGGACAAACTTGCTTGTTGTCTAGAACTGGAGTCTCTCAAACCAAAAGCCAGGAGATCAGAGGTACGCAGATCTAAAATGCATTTCCTGCAAAAAGCTGATTTTACTGGATATCTCCTTTAACGCACTTGCATCTTGGTATAGTTACTTTGCTAGTATGAAGATATAGATCAAAAGTAAAAAAAAAAGGCCACGGAACTTAAAAAAGTGCATTCCAACATCCATTGATATCTAAGTTCCTGACATTTAATATTGTGACATTTTATGTCCATTAGCTGGTTGGTCGCAAAATTTCTTTTCATCGGCCATTTTAAACCCGGTGTGTTCCTTTACACTATTATCATTTAGTAGATCTAGAGGAAAAGGTTCCTCCTTGTATCAAACGGAAATCCATATATGTAAATGTTTCTGGAAATTTTTAGCAAAAAAGATGTTTATCATATAAAGTGTCTATGTAAATGTATATTATATGAATCCCAACATGCATAAATCTATATTTGAGATTACTATTTTGGGTGATGTGGCCGTTTAAAGGGGAGAGCTGAAAAAGCATCTCGTAGGTGAGTTTGATTGTGAAATCCTGTTTTAATGACAATCTTGCTGTAATGGAAAGTGGATGACAAAGTTGTTCTGTTGCAGTGTTCCTCGTCTTATATGTTTCCCAAAACTAGCTGTCTCCTGAGTGTCATTGCAGATGGTCATGAAAACCACATGGCCGCTGAATGCAAATGGATGCTAGAACATGGTTTTACTCCTTGGTTCTGCCCTGTTCTGTATCTACTTTCTATCTCCAAAGTTAACAGTTCTTTCACTCAAATGCTGTTTAGGTAAGTTCTATGGTGGACAATGGTTGTGTGAAGTCGGACTGTGAAATTGGCTGCCCTGGTTCTTGTGGGGGGGCAGATTCTTCCATAGATATGTGTTCAGTGCTAGCATTGAGTAGGGCTTTCCTTGGCAATCAGCCATGCAAATAGCAGCTCAGACTTCACATAGCCATCAGTTTTCCTCTGGAAGTTTGAGGTGGGGGGCTGTAGTTATTGAACTGCCTTCCACTGTGGTTAAAGAAAAACTCCAGGTAACTCGCAAAATATATAGTTGACAATATCAACATAGTTTCCTTGCAGAGATTGTTTGATTCGGTTCAGCTAGTGATTCAGGCATACACATTTGTCACACTGTAGGGCCAGTCAGGTGACACTGCAATATTCCATTCAACTTTCCAGGTCACCGCTCTTCCACCAGCCCATATACACCACAATATGCAGGGAGGGGACACTGGAAGCAGGTCCAGGCAAAGTTGTATCTTTACCTGTCTGGCTGTGCAGTGTATAAATGGTACAAGACTGGCTGAACAGAAAACCATGCATGTATGCATTTCATCCGTGTGTTTAGCTATTAGCCTGCAGTTGCGCTTTACGTGGAAAAAGTTTTAACGGGTTCTTGGAAAGCCTCTTTAAACTGTTTGGATAATATTTAAAATGACTTTACAGCTCTGTGAATCTATACAATTTAGTTGCATAAAATAATTTTTGGCAATCAATTGCCAATGTCCTCTGACCAGGTTATTGTGGAATACTTGCAGTTTATGATAAAGATCTGTACCTAATCCAAGAAGAAAAACTACTGTAACTACCGTTTCCGTCGTCCTTGCATTTCCTACCTGTTAATGAGTGTGGATGGATGTGGGATTCCTGGATGGCTTCTCTGTTCTGTTTCTGTCTTGTGCTTTTGTCAAGGATTTACAGTATATTATATATATATATATATATATATTGGTGTCACATACCTAATGGTTATGTTAACTTTTATAAGCTAGGCTAGGACAAATATACAAATACTGCTGTATATATATTGAGGATTTTGTGTACAAAATGGACAATAACTACCTACAGCTGTCTCCTGTGGGGATCCATGGAATCTTCATAGTTATTACCTGTTTTTACCTGTCCGTTCCTAATAACGCGCATAAACATCCTGCATTGCCTTACCACTACAGAGCTCTGTTCAGGACCAGGAGAAGTGCCTACATGGTAATGAGCAGATAACCAGAAGCCACCAATGGGGTGCGTCAGTGTTTTCCTTCTCTGTAACTGTATTAAACATGGTGGTTCTGTTTTATGACTTCTAGAGCAATGAAAAGGGGACCAGCTTATAAGTCCAGCCAGATTCCTTATTGATGAAAGCTTTAGGGTCAGTCCCCCCAAAACATTTTTTTTTTTTTTTTTTTTGTATGAACCGGCCTCTGCTTGTATGAAAGCTTTTACTTGCCTCTCTGAAAGCCTTCAGTCAGCTTTATTGATGCCTATAACACAACCCTCCAGCACTGGTTTGGGGGGGTTAACCCAGATCTACTTTTAGGGGGGCTGGTTGTCACGTTAAGGCAAGGTTTATCAAACATTGACCCTTCATAAAAGCCTGCTGAATCCACTATTTGTGTTAAGTGATAGGCAGCCCTCCCATTAGGATATGTTTTAACAAGCTTGGGGCTAAAGGAGGCTTCCAAGCCCTCATTCATATGGGTGTAAAGAACAAGTGTTCACCTTGCCTTTCCAGAGCTTTGCAAAGCTAACTCCTGTTCTTCACTTGAATAGCAAATTATCAAAATGGCTGCAAACATGATATACTAGATAAACATGTTCTAAGTGCCCCTAGGTAGGGTTCTTTGCAGGTGTCTAGGGAGCTCTGACAAGGTCCCATGCCCCCATCCCTACCAAAAAATAGGTATTTGTAAAGCCTCAGGAATTGCTAACCCCTCATCTCATCGTTTCTGAAACAAAGTAACGCTATAGGCATTTCAGAAGTGTTTTTTAGCATCAACTTGAAGCTTCTTGAAAGCATTGTTAAAGTGACCCTTGCTTCCTCTGAAAAAAATTGAATGCACTGCTCCCTGAAATAGAAGACACTGGAACAAAGACATTTGCCATCTACTGGAAGTGTTTGACTTTTCTGGAGGCTGGAAAACACACAGGAGGTTTGACTTTCCATCCCCTGGAGAAGGGTTCACAGCCTTTTATTGCCGGGGGTGTTTATCCATATTTTTCAGGGAAAACAGTCCCTTTTTAAAGGTAGATGTACAAAATCCTCTTACACGAGCTGAAGGGTAGGCAAAATCCCCATCTGGCCTCTTTGCATCTCTCAGGCTGCATCCCTGCCACCACTTCCTTCAAATCAAATTTAAGCTGTATTCTCCACAATGTGAAATGAAAATGAGTGGTAAGAAGACCCTTTTTACTTGCCATTAGTGGGTGGAGCTTTAACATTCCTGAGCCCCTGAGAGATCTAACAAAGCAGAGTGAGACTTGACTTGACCCACCCGCATCAGTCCACAGCTGTGACCTCAGTTTTGGGTGGATTGATCCTCTATAGCTTGATTGGTTGGTTTGGACATCCATCCCATTTTTTATGTTCATAAGTAGACCACAATGTCTGGATTTTTTTCTGCAATGTAAAAGCCACTCACTGGGAACAGAAAAACCATAGATGCAGATGAGTGTTGAACATCATTAATTTTTGGTCATCATCATCATGAATGCAAGTTTGTAATATGAGAACTCTCAGAGATGGAGAATTCTACGGTGCATTTTACCCACAATGTATCTGGGTCACAAACCCTTTGAAGTGCTGAAACTGAAAGCTTTATATTACAGAGGCTTATGGGAAGTTTACAAATTATATAAATCCTAATATTAGTTGCATTTGCACTAAATGTGATGTACTTTTGCTATTCTGTAAATAAATGTATTACACTAAAGACCTGTGTATGTCTCCTAAATTGCCATTTGTGTACTTCTTTACAGCTCACCCTTGGGTCCTGCACTTGTAGTGTAAAGCTCCTTGCAGGACTTTTTTTGACGCCCTGCCAGCGCAGCGCCCCAGTGTGAAAGCACTCAAGCTTTCACATTGAGATTGCGGATGAGGCTTCTTTCAGGCGCATTACAATCGCTTTTTTTAACGCTAAAGCGCCTGAAAAACGCCCCAGTGTAAAAGGGGTCTCAGTGTGAAAGCACTCAGGCTTTCACATTGGGATTGCAGATGAGGCTTCTTTCAGGTGCTTTACAGGCGCTTTTTTTAACGCTAAAGCGCCTGAAAAACACCCCAGTGTGAAAGGGGTCTAATGGGGCAGAGAGCAGAGCAGATGTAGTCACATCTGTGCCACTTTCTCCATCACTGAGGACTGCCAACCACTGCGAGAAGATACAGAGAATAAGAGAACCCTGTGCATCACATGACTGGCCTGAATACAGAAAAAGCATAAATTACACAGGGGGTGTTAGAAGGAAAAGGTGTAGCTTGTAGAGAAGTTTAAAATGCAGAAGGAGGAAATTGCTAAATCAGTTAAAGGAGATGTGGGATCATAAAAATGCAACCTTTTGTACAATACTTATGTAGAGGGAGGCACCCTAAAAGCCACTGGTTGCCACACTGATGCCACAAGGGAAAATTTTAAATTACTACTTCCAGAAAGTACAGTCCCAAGGTTCTCACTGGGCTGTGGTTATGGAGCCCCCTTAAACATTTTAAGTCTCCTCCTGTGCATTGTCATATGCAGGATATTTCTGTTTTTTTTGGCACATCTGGAGAATTACATTTTTCTCCCTACTTTTTTTCGCAGGTATAACCTGTAAAGGATGGTAGGCCTTACAGGTTTTTTTTTTGGTTTTTTTTTTAACCAAAATAAGCCTGACCATTCCAGTAGATGGGGTGCCATTAACATTATATATATATATATATATATATATATATATATATATATATATATATATATATATATATATATATATATATATATATATATATATATATATATATATATATATATATATATATATATATATATATATATATATATTATTTTTTTTATTATTGAAGTTTAATCAAACCAGGTACAAATTCATACAAGAAATATGAAGCATCAGTGTTACATTTAGAAATAACAAAACCATCTCATTCTAATCATACTACAACTAAGCAATATTAAAGTGGCAGTCCTCAACCAGCTACACCCAGAGGGGTAAAATAAAAGTGTACAGGAAACAGCAGTTGGGGTCGTCCATATGCGGAAGGTACTGTAGAGGTTTTAATTGAACATGAGGTATTGCAGAATGATTATGTGTATACTGACCTTTGGGGGGGGGGGGGGGAGAGAAACTATAAAAATTGATTCTGTGGGCTCATTCTTGAAATTTGAGATATAATACATTTTTTTTTCACACTTTTTTTTGTGAATTGCAAAAATAAAAAAATAAAGTACTAAAATATAGCGTGAGTTATTTCATCTGAATGTGAGGAATTTTACTATGAAATCATGTATTTTATCTCATGACCTGAGATACAGTGGAGAAGGATTAGAACCACCTGACATTTTTAGTGCTAATAAAGGTAAAATAGTTTAAACTGTAGAAATATGCCAATTCACGAAGTCTGTGCATGTGACATATGTATTAGAGCTGTACGATTATTCGTTAAAAAATCTCAATTAACCCCCAATGATCTTAATCCATAGAAGAGACCTTAGGTAATGGTGGTCATTGCAATATTTTATGTCACACTGTATTTGCCCAGCAGTCTTTCAAAAGCAATTTTTCTCATAGTCTTCCAGGACAGCCTCTGAGACAGGGCTCCTCCCTTCGGGACAGGAAACACATTCACCCAAATAGTTAAAAGGAGGCCTTCCCCTTCAGTTTTTGTGTTTCCTGCCGGACGGGAAGGAAGCATATGAGGAACTTAAAGAGCTCTATGTCCCAGGACTGTCCTGGATGAGTTTCTGGTATACCTTCTCTGCCCAAAGCGCTCCACTGTCTCCTCTGTCTACAAACAGTGAAGAGAGGGCTGCTAGCATACCGCTGCCTAAAGACTCAGAGTCGGACCCCTGAAGAGCGACAGGTCCCTATCTGTTTCGCCGCACACATTCTGGCGCCCGTTGTCCTGAGAATCTCCGGTGGGTGGACCCCTGCACTGCAGACGCAGCGCTCGTTACAGGCAGCGTCCATCGCAGGGGGGCATGTTACCCATCTGTTCTGGGTATACGAACATGCGTGCGTCGGAGAAGGGGCGTCTGCATTCCAACGCACGGAAGTGACGCCGCTTCTGGCGGAGCCGCGTCAGGGGGCGCGGTGAGACGAAGGTTCTATTCTCCAGGCGCAGCGTGTGGCTTGTTGGGCGTCTGGAGCCTGTGGATCCAGCAGAGGCTGTGACAACACAGAGGAGCCATGGAGAGCACTGCAGCAGTTCAGGTGGTTCTCTGGTTCTTCTGGCACTGGCACCTCTCAGGTAAGAGTGGTGAGGGCATACCATAGCTTACTCTGGGAGGGGGTTAGGGTCCCTTGTGGCCAGAGTCCTTCCCTGGATGTGGAACCACAGCTGAAGGGCTGGGCACTTCTCTCCTTCCCCCTGAGCACAGTGTTGGTGGGGTTTGGGACAGGCTCTCATGGGATGTTTTCTGTCTTTTTTCCTTTTTGTTTTCAGGGTAAAACACAAGACAGGTCCCAGATGCAACCTCCCAGGAGAAAGTGTGCCGTTTTGTGGGACAAAACTAGGCTCCAATTGGGAGAAACTTCTTTGTCCAGAATGTGTCAGCAGTTTAAGGATGATTCTATGACCGTGTCATAAAATGCTTAGGTCTGTTAGACTAAATTGCATCCACTTTCAAATCATTTAGAGGCATGATGAATAGGATGCAGGTTCCCTCTGTGCCCATTTCTAGGGAACCCAGATCGCTTGCCTCTTCTGCGGACTCGGGGTCTGATTCTGAAGAAGAGGAAGATTTCTCCAGAGGGTCCAGGTACTGATTGACTCTGGACGATGTGGGGGACTTAAGGTGATCTATGACACCTTAGAGATCAGAGAGGAGTTGTACCAACTTTCTAAGCATGACCTTTTGTATCAGGGGGTCTCTGCACAGAAATCCAGAGTTTTTCCCGTGCACAAATCTCTAGTGGAAGCAATCTTTCTGGAGTGGGAGCACCCTGAGAGAAGACCGTTCTTTTCAGGCAGTCTTAAGCGTAGATTTCCCTTTGAAAAGGACACGGCCCATCCTTGGAACAAGGTTCCTAAACTGGATGCACCGCTGGCGAAGGTTTCTGAAAGGACTTATTTGGCCTTTGACCTGGGATCCCTTAAGGACCCTATGGACAAAAGGGGTGATATGCTGCTAAAGAGGGCTTGGGATGCCTCCTCTATTGGGCCTAAACCAGCCCTTGCAGCTACCTGTGTTGCTAGAAATTTAGAGTGCTGGTTAACCCAGTTGCAGTCTCACATTTCTGCAGGCACGTCCCGACAACAGCTGCTAAAATCTTTTCATTTATTATTTAAAGCAGTTGGGTTCTTAGCTGATGCTTCTGTGGAATCCGTAAAACTAGCGGCCAGGTCTGCAGCTTTGAATGCCGCAAAAAGGGCCGTATGGTTGAAAGCTTGGTCGGGAGATGCAGCATCAAAGCTCAGGCTTTGTGAATTGCCTTTTTCAGGCAATAGCCTCTTTGGACCTGGGCTTCAGGAGTCCTTAGAACGTACCCAGGACAAGAAAAAGTATTTCCCAGAGAAAAAGAAGAAACCTGAGGGTAGATGTTGTTTTCGAGGTTTCAGGCAACAGACCCAACAGGAGCGAGAGGGTCGTCCTAAAAAAACACTGGGCGGGTCACAAGGGACGTGGCAGAGGAGGAATATTCAATCCTCCTCAAACCACCCCAAAGCCCCAATGACTCTTGTGTTCCAGTGGAAGGAAGGTTGGGGGACTTCCTCCTGCAATGGGCCAACACAACTTCAAGCCTGTTTTGTATTAAACTTAATAGAAAACTGCTACAAGTTGGAGTTCAATGCCATTCCTTCACCTACTTTTTTAGTGACCCAGAGACTGGTGAAAGCAGGAGCTCTGAGTTTACTGTTGGGAGAGTTGTTGGATCAACAGGTCATCAGCCCAGTACCTCAGGTGGAACACGGACAGGGGGTATATTCCCATGTGTTCGTAGTCCAAAAGCCGTCAGGCAAGTTTAGGTTGATTCTAAAGCTCTGGCCCCTGAACAATTTTATCAGATACAAGCAGTTCAGGATGGAGTCTATCTTCACGGTAACGAATCTCATGTTTCCTGATTGTTATATGGCGACGATAAACCTCAGGGACGCATATTTGCATGTGTCGATACATCGGGAATTCCAGAAATTCCTCAGACTGGCAGTAAGGGATGAATTCGGAAGTTATCCACTTCCAAATTTAGGGCACTTCCATTTGGACTGGCTTCCTCTCCGAGGATCTTCACAAAGGTCCTGGCAGAGGCCCTAGCTCCGCTGCGTGCGAGGGCCATTACAGTGATCCCCTATCTGGACAATCTTCTGTTTGTCGCCCAGTCTTACCAGCAGCTAGAAGAAAATGTACAGGAGGCACATTTCCTGTGTTCTCTTGGTTGGTTGATCAATCAGGACAAGTCTCAGCTGAACCCAACCCAAGAAGTACTACACCTGGGATACAGAATTTCTTCAGTTGAGAGGAAGGTCTTCCTCCCATCAGAAAAGATAGAGATAGTAGGTCTAGTGGCAGCGCAGCTTCAGACCAATCAGGAAGCCCAGGTCAGATGTCATGAGAGTGATAGGTTTAATGACATCCTGTTTTCCAGCAGTCCCTTGGGCAAGGTTCCACCAGTGCCTGTTACAGGTTCTCTTTCTGCAGTGCTGGGATGACAGCCAGCAGGGTTTGGATCAACTCATGCCTACTTCCACCAGAGTCAAAAAGACTGGTGGTGGCGAACCATTCACAAGTTGGACAGGGGTCTGTTGTGGTCCAGACCAGAAGCTCTAGTGGTAACCACAGACGCCAGCTCTTTCGGCTGGGGCGCACAACTGGAAAGGGATCTGGCTCAAGGATCCTGGTCTCAGGTGGAAGCCAGACGGACCTCAAATCAGAGGGAGGTACTGGCAGTCCAAAGGGTGCTAAAAGCCTTCCAGCAAAGCTAAAGGGTCGGCATCTTCAAGTAAGGTCAGACAATGCGGCCACAGTCGCATACATAAACAAGCAGAGAGGGACCAGGAGCCCTGCACTGCAGAGGATAGCGGGTGAAATTTTCACCTGGGCTGAATCAAACTTGGCTTCTCTCTCAGCAGTACACTTAAAGGGGACTCAGAACACTCTGGTGGACTTTCTCAGTTGTCAGCGAGTGAAGCAGGACGAATGGTTGCTCAACCAGGAAATGTTCGAGCAGGTGGTGAAGGTCTGGGGCATCCCAGAAGTGGATCTGTTTGCCTCGGAAAACAACAAGAAAGTTGCTCAATTATTCTCCTTGCACTCGCTGGATCAAGCCAGGGGGAGGGATGCCTTTGCCAATACTTGGCACTTCTATCTCTGCTATGCTTTCCCCCCTGTAAGGCTAATTGCTTCAAAAATTTCTGACCCAGGAGACGGATCTCATTTTGATGGCCCCGTTTTGGCCAAGGAGGGCCTGCTTTGCAGTCCTAGAGATTGGCCATATTTCCTCCGATTCCTCTGCCAATGAGGGAGGATCTGGTCACTCGGGGTCCTATCCGGCATCTTCCGATAGAGACCCTCAAGCTTACAGTGTGGTATCTGAGGAACAGCTGTTAAGAGTCCAAGGGTTTTCGGAAAGAGTCATTAACACTCTTAGAATGCCGTAAACCAGTAACCAGGGCTATCTACGCCAAGGTCTGGAAGAGGTTCAATTCCTAGTTATCGTGACAGGGGCAGGAAGAACCAGGAATTCCAGCAGTGTTGGATTTTTTTCCAGCCTCGAGTAGAATTAGGTCTTTCTATTAGCACCCTGAAGGTACAGGCTGCTGCCTTGAGCATTTTTATCCAGGTCTCTGCAGCAGGATCGTTTTGTAAAAAATTTCTGTAAGGCTCTCTCCAGGTCAGAGCCTGTCCCTCATGAGATCTGTCCTTGGTACCCAGCGCTCTTACAAAGAGTCCCTGAACCTCTGGAAAAATCTGACATTAAGTGGGTGGTGCTGAAGACAGTCTTTTTAATTGCAATCACCTCGGCCAGAAGAGTGAGTAAGTTGCAGGTGCTCTCGATTAGAGAGCCATTTTTGTTAATGTTGGAGGATAGGGTTGTGCTTAAAACAGATCCTAGTTTCCTCCCCAAAGTTTCTTCTACTTTTCATAGAACTCAGGACATTATCTTGCCAACACTTTACTCCTCTTCAGAGGTCAATGAAGGAGAATTCAGTTTAGTTGACGTCAGGTGTAGCCTTTTAGTTTATTTAGATATCAGCAAAGATTTCAGAGAACAAAATCTTTGAATTTTGCGGGATCACGCAAAGGATTTAAAGCATCGAAATCCACCATCGCCAGGATAAGGATGACGGTTTTAGAGGCATACAGGTTGGCAGGGAGGCAAGCACCTCTAGTTAGGGTGCATTCAGCTAGGGCGGTTTCAACTTCGTGGGCAGAGAGAGCCAGTGCCACTCCAGAGGAGATCTGCAGAGCAGCGATGTGGTCCAGCTACTTCACGTTCGCAAAGCATTACCGCTTGGACCTGATGGCTGATAAAGAAAAGGCATTTGGGTGAAAGGTCCTCCAGGCAGTGGTCCCGCCCTAATAGAGTACGTTTCTTGCTTATCTCAGAGGCTGTCCTGGAAGACGATAAGAGAAAACCGGAGTTTTTCGAAGAAAAAGAGTTACCGGTAAGTCTAACTCCGGCTTTTTTGAGAAAAAAAAAAATACACTTCGGTTAATTAAAAAACCTAAACCGTAAAATAAGCACTTTTTTTTAATTTTATTTTGTATAATGTGAAAGATGTTACGCTGAGAATCTTTATTCTAAGCAAAAATATTGATTCTCATTTTATCCAGAATTGTGCAGCTGTGGGGGGGAGGAGCTGCTGACCAAGATGGCCGCTTAGGGAGATCGTGAGGCTGACATGCTGCAGACGCTAGAGGTCTGTGTGGCTGACACACACCCCTAACTACTCATTGCTGCTTGCTCTCCGCGACATTCTACTTACCCTACCGCGACCCGAAGTAGTTGGAGGCAGCTGAAGGAGGTCAGGAGATCTGGGAGGAACTGAGCCTGTGGGGTTCCGGGATTGTGGCCGAGGACGGAGCCAGGAGACGGCGAGCGAAGCCAGGCACGAGCCTCTGTGTTTTGGCATACGCAGACCGCAGAGGCGGCTCGCTCCAGCGGGGAGTTCGTGAACTAACGGCAGTGATCAAGAGGATCCCGGAGATCTCCGTGACTAGTCAGAAGACTGAAGGAAAAGCCGCCTAGACGACACATTACATAAAACGGAGGACAATTCCGGAGCAACAGGTATGACTATTGAAGCAATATAAAGAACAGGATGCTTTAATACATATGAAGATGATTATACAGAGGGACATAAATGCTCTGAGTGAATGAGACCAATTAAACACCAGTTTAACTGCACCTGGGACAGATTTAATTATTTCCTATTTCGGAGTAGACTAAGGCTGGCCATACAGTATACAATTTTCTTGTACAACTTTCCTTTAGATTTACCAAAACCATATAATAGGAGGTCAAACCTAAACACTTTCAATTTGGATGCAATCAGGCAGGCCCTTGTACTACATAGTTGAAGGTAAATCTAAAGAAAATTGAACAGGAAAATTGTATGGTGTATGGCCAGCTTTAGATCTGATGAGCTAAAAGGACTTTATAAAAACAGGATATCTCAATATAAATAAAAATCATAAAATGATATAGGGGGACAATACAGCAGATACTGCATAATATAATCTACAAAAGAGTTTTGTAGAGAGTAAAAAGAAAGAGGTAAGCTTTGAAAACACTCGCAAGCTTGGCAACCACCTGGCGAAGGAGAAAGAGGGGAGGAAAAGGAAAGAGCAGTGATATGGCGCCCCAAGAAAGGTAATAAAACACCACAACCTCAAAGGAACAAAAAATATAAAATAGAAAGCTAAAATAAAAACACCACAGGGGCACAATCTACGCAAACATCTGATATTAAGGCGTTTTTCTAACAATTACAACCACAATCCCCCCAAATAACACAAGCACTACAAACATCACAGGAACTATCAAATATAGTGTAATCATCCGTAACATCTAGATCGTCACGGGAGGAACAAGTAAACCATCCTAGAAACGGCTCACTAATTGATACAACAGGTTAAATAATTGATCAAAAGGAAGAGGATAAAGAAAAATGGGATATGAAAACATGCATTCGATCTCTCCCAACTAGGGCAGATTCGGATCAATACGTGTATAGACTGGAAAAATCATATAAAATGGAGATACAAGAGCTCAAAATATCCACAAAAAATACACAAGAAAAAAATGGGCATAATGGGCACGAGAGTTTCAAAAATGGAACAAGAATTGATAAAAATAAAGGAAAAAATTCAAGGCAAACAACTAAAGCAAACAATAAATAGTTTAGATGAGCAAGAAAATAGAAATAGAAGATCTAATATAAGAATTAGAGGTTTAAAGGAAAATGTGAGCTCAAAAGAACTAATAACACTACAGAAAATATTTCAGGAAATGGTCCAGGACATTAACATAAAAGATTTAACAATTGATCGTGCACATAGAATAACAGGAATAAGAAGATCAGACCCGAATAAACCATGAGACGTTATCTGTAAAATGCATTATGCTCAAAGGATAAAATTATGTTTGCGGCACGTCAAAATAAAAATATCCAATACGAAGGAGACCCATTAGTATTTTTCCAGGACTTATCAAAATTCACACTGGACCGGAGAAGAGCATTAAGGCCCCTTTTTGGAGCAGTTAATAAAGAAAAATCTTCAATATAGATGGAAATTTCCATTCCAACTACAGGTTCAAAATGAAGGACTTACAGTATCATTTAGAGACTTGGAAGACTTGCCGGAATTCTTATCAACTCTTAATTCCAGAAGTAGAATTACTGGACTGGCCCATTTTATATATGAAAACATTTTAAAAAATCATAAGTGGGTCTGTACAGACGGGGGGAGAGGACTGGAGGGAAGGGAAGTCTGATACAATTATATAATGGATTATAGAATAAGTAAGATAAAATAATACAGTAAGTGGAGGTAAAGAGAAAAGATGAGAGGGAATGTTTTTTTTTTTTTTTTTTTTTTTTGGCACTAGAATCATGAGGTGTATTTGATTGTAATTTTAGGGGACACAACAAGGATGGGGGGTAAGGTTGTGACCATGGAATAGGGGTAAATCCCCTTTTTTTTTTTTTTTTTTTTTGGGCACTAGAATCATGTGGTGTATTTTACTGCAAAAGAATCATAAGAGGAATTTGTAAATTAGAGGATATAAATAGGAACATAAGGACAGGGGGAAATAGTTGCGGGTGTGGAATAGGGGTCATAAATTTTTTTTTTTTTTTTCACAATAATGAAAAAGGTGTGTCACGGTATAATATGATATAGGGTGGAGCACAAGGAGTTATATATATGGATATAATATTATTTTTTGAATGTTTAATACAGAGACAATTTGGGGATATGAGGGAACATAAAACTATGAAATACTTTTTTTTTTTTTTCCCCCAATATTGAAAAAAGTGTGTCACGATATAATATGATAGAAGGTGGAGCACAAAGAGTAATATGTGGGTGTGTATATACATATATATTTTTTTGAACGTTTAATACAGAGATAATTTGGGGATATGAGGGAACACAAAATCATGGAAATTTTTTTTTTTTTCTTCTCCCTCTTTCTATGGGTAATAGGTTTATAAGTATTGTGATATCTTACGATGTAAATGAGGAAAGATCATATAAAGAAGGAGTAATTGGTAGGATGTCCCTTCCCCCCCCCCCCTTCCTTCCTTATTCCGCTTTTGGAGTCCCCGGCCCCGATGTCCTCAATAACCGGGGGGGGGGGGGGATAGTAAAAAGAAATATGGTTTAAAAAAAAAAAATATATATATATATATATATATATATATATATATGTAGTAATAAAAGAAAAGTGAAAAAGGGCAGAGAGCGAAGTAGTAGAAAATAAGTAGAGCAATAGAAAAATGGAGAAAGGAGAAAATAGAAAAGGAAGATAGAAAGCAAAAGCAAATAAGTAGAATTTAAATTGCGGCATGAGGCTAACGATCGGGCGACAAATCTTGGTCACCAGTCTCAGCTTCCCCCATAATAGGGAACTTAGTTTTAGTTAGTAAGATAGACTTTATATAAGTCAAGTAGACTTAGGATAGATTGAGAGAAGTGTGAGCTTTCATTTTTTTTTTTTCCCTTTATTTTATGAGTGAGGTTAAGTTCTATTCTTTCAATGCAAGAGGCCTTAACTCTCCTAATAAAAGAAACCAAATTTTAAACTTATTTAATAAACACAAAATAGATGTTATCTTGTTTCAAGAGACATTTTCGTTCAGATCACATTCCGAAACTAAACAACCTTAACTATACTACTTGGGTTCATGATACATTTTCTTATTCCAAATCAAGAGGGGTATCTATCGCATTCCACAGGAATGTACCCCATCAAATATTACAAAATTATAAGGGCAAAGATGGTAGATCCTTGGTTCTAAAAGTAGCGATATACAGGAAAATGTTTACAATTATTAATCTATACTTACCAAACTATGATCAAATCAGGAATGGGATGAGGGCTTTAAAGAATACAGTGGAGAAAGTGGAAGGTACAACTAACACCCATGTTCATAGAAATAATAGTCAAATAGAGGAATTTAAAGGGTTATTAGCGAAGTACCAACTGGTGGATATCTGGAGGGCTTAACATCAAACTGAGAAGAACGGAGAAGAACTACTCATACTACTCAAATATACACGATTCCTATCACAGAATAGATTATTTCTTTATTAACCACTCTGGAATGACGATGACCCCATCATCAGATATAGGGGGGTTTTTATGGTCAGACCATGCCCCGCTATACTTGGAAATTAAAGTAATAGAATATGTAAAAACAAAGGGTAATTGGAGATTGAACGATAACCTGATTAAAGATAAAGATTGTGTAGAGGACATACGTAAAACAATAAGGGAGTTTTTGTTAATTCATGAAAATGATGAAACATCAATTCCCATGCAGTGCGAAACACTAAAGTGTGTGCTAAGAGGGACGTTCATCAAGCATGGCTCAAGATTTAAAAAAAAAAGGGAACAAAAAAAAATCTCAATTAATAATGGAAATTGAGAAGTTGGACAAAAAACATAAATAGAGTCTTAACTCGTTAGATAAAATAAAATTAAAAAGCAAAAGATTGGAATTACAAGCCATGCTTGATGAGGAATCTCTAAGGATAAGGGAAAAAAATAGAGCACAACGGTATCAATATGGAAATAAGACTGGGAAAATACTGGCTAAAACACTAAAAGATCAACAACCCTCAACTTCCATAATAAAAATATTAAAAACAGATCGGGACTTGACATACGACCCAAAAGAAATATCAAAAGAATTACATACTATTCTAATCTGTATAATATTAAAACACATCAAGGAATAAAAGGAAAAGGAAAAGAAGGGGGAGGAGATTAAAAAATATATTGAGGAGACAGCTTTGCCTAGGTTCCCTAAAGAAATAATTGAGGCCCTGGAAAAATATCTCAATAGAGATTCAGCAAGTTATTACGGAACTGGTTCCAGGAAAAAGTCCAGGACCTGACGGGTATACCACTAGATTTTATAGGAACTTCCAGGATATAATTACTCCCATTTTGAAGAAAACATACAATTCCATATCTAACACACAAAGTTTTGTACCACAAAGCACAGAAGCTCACATTACTTTAATTCCAAAGCCAGAGAAGGATCACACACTATGTAAAAATTATCGACCAATCTCCTTAACTAATATAGATATAAGGTTATACTCTAAAATCATCTCGAACAGATTAACACCAATTCTACCTAATCATATAAAGTTAGACCAAGCGGGGTTTACGAAAGGGAGAGAAACTAAAGATAATATCATAAAGACCTGTACATTGATGGAATATGCCCAAAGAGCCGCCATCCAATCATGCCTTTTGGCTGTCAATGCAGAAAAAGCATTTGATAGGGTAGGATGGCGGTTCTTGGAAGAAACATTAATACAATTCGGTATGGGCCCAAAAATGCTTAGTAGGATTGTCGCATTGTACTCCAACTCAAGAGCTAAAGTGAGAATAAATGGAGTATTATCAGAAGATACAAGAATATCAAACGGAACCCGTCAGGGATACCCCCTTTCCCCTTTGCTGTTTGTGTTAGTAATGGAACATCTAATTACGGCAATAACAAGGATATCAAAGGGATAAAGGTGAAGGATAAAGAATATAAGATCGCTACATAAGCAGACGATTTGTTAATATACAGTATATAACTAATCCTATTACAACAATTCTAAATTTAATGAAAGAATTTAAAAGATTTGGGGAATTAAGCCATTTTAAAGTTAATTATGACAAATCAGGAATGTTGAATATATCAATAACCGAAAAAATATACTCACTCTTGCAAAAAGATTTTCCATTTAAATGGAAGCAAAACGCAATTAAATATTTAGGAGTCTTTATACCAAAGGATTTGAAACAACTGCAGGCTTTGAACTACGACTAGACAATCCGAAAAGCTATTAAACTATTACAGAAATATAAGTTAATGTATTCATGGACGGGAAGAATTAACATAATAAAAATGGATATATTACCAAAAATATTATATACTTTTCAAACAATACCATTAGACCCTCCTAAAAAATTGATGATGGAATTAAGAAAGGCTATGGTTGATTTTATTTGGGCTCATAAAACTCCCCGGATAAAAAGAGAAAATGTAATTAGAAAAAAGAGAAATGGAGGACTTGCACTACCAGATTTTGTAAAATATTTACAAGCAGCATCATTGACCAGTATAATAGACTGGTATCACAATAAAGAAACAAAACAATGGGTTAGTCTGGAAGAAGAAATAATAGGACCTCAACTAAAAGTTCTCCCATGGATAAAACCCCAGTTAAGACCAAAAAAAAATGAATTAACACTTTTTGTAAATGCTACACTAAAAATATGGGATGCCATAATAAAAGGGGGGAATCTTTCCACAATGATTGGACCTATGACCCCTCTGTTTTCCAATCCCGAATTCCCCCCAGCTATGGAGGTTACAAATTATTTGAAGTGGAATAAAATCGAACATGCAAGATTGGTACAAGTCCTTGCGAATGGGAAATTACCCGGGTTGCAGGAATTGGGATTGGAAAATAAGAATAAATGGCTGCAATACCAACAATTGCGGACATTTATAGAGGCTAAAATATCTAAGATAAATAGACCATTAACTAAATTTGAAAAAATACTCGTCGAAGAACAAGCTCCAATTAAAAAATTATCGAAGATATACGACGAGTTACTCCCTTCCGGCCCCCTTAGAGAGATAACTGGAATAAAGAAGTGGGAAGCAGAAATGGGAAATCCTTTGTTAGAGGAAGAATGGGAAAACATTTTTGAAATTATACATAGAACAACTATAGCAAATAAATATCAAGAGAGAAATTATAAGATCGCAATGAGATGGTATAGGTGCCCAGTAGCTTTAAATTTAATCAATAAAGGAAATACAGATTTATGCTGGAGATGTAAAATAGAAAGAGGAACGTTGGAACATATATGGTATGGATGTCAGGGGGTGAGAGGATTCTGGAACAAGATATTTGAGATCTATTACAAAGTATCAGGAGTAGAGGAGACCCCAAGTATGGAAATCTCTTTACTATCTTTGACATCAAAATCAATAAAAACAATTAAAACAGATATCATCCACCACATGACATCCGCAGCCAGAACACGAATAGCAATAAATTGGAAAGAAACAAGGTGTCCAACAATAGCGGAATGGATATGTGAAATGAACGAAATTTAGTATATGGAAAAACAGATGAGATGAAGGGTTTATAATAAACCATATGCCAGAAGTATGGCAAAATTGGGATAAGTTTCGGTCATCAAAAGAAATGTTAGAATTTCTATAAATGGAAGGAACAGGGTTTTTTTTTTTTTTTTTTCCTTTGTATGTAAGTGGTATGTATGTATTAGAGGTATGACTATGGTGGAAATGGGGAGGGTAGGAATATAGGAATAAAGAAATTGAGGGATAATGATTAAGTTTGTTTACTAATTCACGGCTTGGTATATTAAAATATCATTATATGTATTTTTTTTATGAAGGATATGATGTATAGATGTTGATGTTTAATTGGTATATAATTTTCTTTTTATAAAAAAAAAGAGTGAAAATCTAATAAAGAGGGATTGAAAACAGAATCGTGCAGCTCTAATATGTACTACAAAAGAAAAAAAGTGACTAGAATAACAGGCAAAGGGAAGCTGCTTTCACGGGACACACATGGGCATATCCAAAACAACCAAGTTAAATTAAGTAAATATAAAATATCTTTTTGTCAAATATTGAATGAAAATATTTTTAAAAATCATACACAGGTAAATACTGTTTTTCCACCAACAAAAAGATAGCTTTGTTATTGGGGAGATTTCCCTTCACTTCTGTCCCATAGCCAAAACAGGAAGTGAGAGGAAATCCCTGCAAATTAAAGTAATTCCTTGGGGCCCCCAGGTCACCAGTGAAAGATTCCCCTCTTACTTTTCTGGGGACAGCCCAAAATTTGGGATTTTCTTTCACTTTCGATGATGATGATAAACTGGCCAAATAGGGTGAATCACCCTAATGAGGGCAGAGACAGCAATTCAAACCTAACCGGGGTGCTAATTCATTTCCACTTCCAAAACTGAAAAAAAAAAAATTTTGCCCTTAGTTATACTTTAGGTAAATCAGCCCCGATAATTCTGTTTTTCCATATTTGGTTTTCTATGCATTACTGTTGAGAAAACTGATCCACAAAGGTAGAGAGACTCCTCCAAATATTTTTCTCCACAGCGAGCGATCCTCTTGCCCACAAAAGTGATCTGCCACTAAGACCACTTTTATGAAACGAGAGAGGTGCCTCCTGCCCCTTCCCAGCTGGTCATTGGAAATGGCTGAGACGATCCAGTCCTGTGGCCTGGTGGGCAGGAAGTCGAGTGAGGGCATGATGGCCCCCACTCGACTATGCCCTTGGAGGACCAGAGCGACGTCAAACATCACTTCTGCCCAACGGCCTTAAAGGGACAATTTAATTTTTTTGTGTAAATGTGAGGTCTAAGGTCTTTTTGACCCCAGATCTCACATTAAATAGGTCCTGTCACGCTTTTTTTCTATTACAAGGGATGTTTACACTCCTTGTAATAGGAATAAAAGTGATCCCAAAATTTTTTTTTAGAAGGACAATGTAAAAATAATAAAAAAAAGTCAAGCGCCCCATTCCTCCATGCTCGCGTGCAGAAGCGAACGCATATGTAAACAGTGTTCAAACAACACATGTGAGGTATTGCTGTGATTGTTGGAGTGAGAGCAATAATTCTAGCAAAAGTCCTCTAACTCAAAATTGGTAACCTGTAGAAAATTTTAAATGTCTCCTATGGAGATTTTTAAGTTTCAACATATGTCGCCATTCCATGAGTGGGCGCAACTTTGAAGCATGATATGTCGGGTATCAATTTACTTGGTGTAACATTATCTTTCACAATATAAATAAAATGGGGCTCGCTTTTAAGGTTTTCTTTTTTTAATTAAAAAAAGTGTATTTTTTCCCCAAAAAATTGCGTTTGTAAGACCGCTGCGCAATTACGGTGTGACAAAGTAATGCAACGACCGCCATTTTATTCTCTAGGACAGGGATATGCAATTAGTGGACCTCCAGCTGTTGCAAAACTACAAGTCCTATCATGCCTCTGCCTCTGGGTGCCATGCTCGTGGCTGTCAGAGTCTTGCTTTGCCTCATGGGACTTGTAGTTCTGCAACAGCTGGAGGTCCGCTAATTGCATATCCCTGCTCTAGGGTGTCTGAAAAAGAAAATGTATAATGTTTGAGGCTTGTTAGTAATTCTAAAGCAAAAAAACAGATTTTAACTTATAATCAATTCAGAAAATAAAAGCATGAATTAACGTTATTTACCTTCATGTTTTAGGTTTGCGAGGTAAATAACTCCTGAGGTGATAGTGTATCGACATGTTCAGCATCTCATGAGATAATTGGAGAAATGTGTCACGTGATTCAATTATGTCATGAGAGCTTCCTTAGTGAATTGAGCCCTGTAAAACCAAACAATTTCCAGTACCATAAAGAGTAATACCATGCTTCCATACATGGGCTAGAAGAGGCCCAGAAGCCTACGCCAACACTGTCATGGTGAATCAGTATGAAGACTAGACAAAAGAAAAGCGTTAAAATGAAGGCAGAAAAGAGAAGAGCTGATCACCTTGTCTGAGACTGCCAGCCCCAGTGCCAACCCACCCATTAAGGAGATTGGAGGCATCTAATCCAGGGGTTCCAAACTTTTTCAAAGTAAAGTTGTTTGTGCATGCCAGTATTTTCAAACCCACATATAAATAGTTTAAAGTGCTTCTCTTTCCCTAGTTGTATTGGCTTCAAAGCCTTACATTATGGCAATGGAGGTATGTCAATTATTATACAGGATTTATATAGCAATTATATATAATAATTGTATAAATACAATTCAATAGAGGAGGAAACAGGGCCCTGCTCGTTAGAGCTTACAATCTTGAAGGGAAGGTCAATGATACAAAAGGTAATAACTGTGGGGGATGATCTGATGGAGAAAATATAAAAGTACAATTAGGGACAGAATAGGCTTCTCTGAGGAGAAGGGTTTTCAGGGATCGTCTAAAAGCAAACTGAGTAGGAGATAGTCGTACAGATTGGGATAGGGAGATCCATAGGAGAGGCTCAGGAGAAGTCCTGGAGGTGAGCATGAGGTGACAAGGGAGCTAGAGAGCAGAAGGTCTTGGGATGAACAGAATGGGTAGGTTGGTATTTTGAGACTAGGTTAGTGATGTAGCTGGGGGGTCAAGTTGTGGATGACTTTCTAAGTTGTTAGTATTTTGAGTTAAATTTGTTGGGTGAGTGGAAGCACTTCAATAGGTCAATCACTTCAGATATGCAGAACTCATGATGCATAACCCAAGTAAACATTTGGAAATTTCCTCCCAAGCTTGAAGTTTTTATGTAGATGTTTTAGGGGGAATTCAATTTGCCAGGCGATCCTGCATTTCTGTAATGTCTGTTCAAATAAGGGTAACGTGCTGGTTAGCAGAGCTTCGCTGCAAAAAAACGTTAAAGATGCCTTTTGTGGTTGTAGGTTGTTTGACACAGCCCTAGACACTTTTATTGACAAACCTTTGGGTGGAAAAATGCCTTGTGTCTAAAGAAAAACGGTGACTAAACCTTCAGGGGCTAAGAAGTGTTCTTTTCACTCCATTCAGGTCTCATGTTTGTAAGAAGAACTGGACCCAAATGTCCGCTAAATCTGGAAGTAAGGCAGCTTCACACTGGCGGTGTGCCCACTACTACTTTAAGTGGAGGGATGTTTAAAAGATTTTTCAAATAATTTAACAAGGCAGGGGACAGATGCTTGGGTTTGCAGCATAGGATACAGGCTGAAATTCAGGCCTCCTCAACATGTCTTATTTTGCTTGCAAGGTGGATGAACTTGAGTGTGCCTTGACACAGCCTAATTCCCAGGGACTAATTATCTCTGCTTTTTTTTTTATTATTATTTATTTATTTATTCCAGCCTATTCAGTTACCCAAGCAGGGAGGTGTCAGGATTGGTGGAATCTCAGCCGAAAGCTGAGTACACACACCATTTCCCCAGTGAGCTGAATGGAAAATTTGACAGATTGATAAGTGATAGGACCTCTGCGCTACTATCTACCGTGAAATAAAATTTACATGCGATGTGGACAAAAAAAAAAAAATCATAAAGGTGATGCCGCAAAATCAATGGTGTACACTAAATCACCGAGTGGAAAATAAATTATGAATGGGATTTCGCGCAAACACATAAATAATGACATCAATGTTGCGTGTGTCACGTGACCTGTGTACAACAATGAAAGCAACAAATTGACAATAGTAATATAATAAAAAAACAAACAAAAAACTAAGGCCCCTAGCCTAGGGCCAAATCATGGATGGTAAATCAAATAATACAATCCATCTGCTGTTTGTGGTGACTCCAGTGATGATGGTTAATAATTGTTCTTTGAATTAAAATCAAATAAATCAAAGTGCTTCATTCCCTCTGTGTATGTGCTCCCCCTTACCTCAAGGAACCCCAAAGAACAATAGAAAAAAGTCTTTTAAAAAACAGCCAAGAAAATCTTATCACAATGGAGATTATTATGCAAAGCCACAGTCAAACAGACCTTATAATGGCACAACATATGACAGACCGTATTCAAACAGACCCCAATACGAGGGACATCAAAGGGAAAGTAGAGAATACACACATCCCTACCCACACAATAGATGGGAAAGAAGTCCAATCCCCACCCACAATAGATTTGAATCATTAAGACAACCAACACAGTATGACACGGATCACCGTCAATCAAATTATTATCAAGATAAACATAGGGCAGATTTTTTAGATCAGGACCGAAGAGACTATTCACCAAAACGGAGACAAGAACACACACGACAATCCCCGAGAAGATACCAACAAGAGAGACACAACACACCGAGACGACGACAACACGAAGACCACCAGAGTCAAGAGAGGACGTCGAGCAGGAAAGAGAGTCCAAAAGAAAGCGAGAATAATCGGTGAGGGAATATTCAACTTAAGCGGACAGGAACTAACTAAAGAAGAACTAGCAGTCCTGGATAAAGGCCTAAAATATGCGCCTATCCAAAACTTGAACAAATTTGACACATACATTGGAATCCGGAAATATGTGAGAAAAATTACCATCAAGAAATCCATTATGAGTAATCCCCAAATGAAGAATAACAATGGATCGACTACACAAGGCACTATACAACATAGCACTTTACGTAATAAGTCTTTATTCAACCCTCAGATACAAGATAAACAACATATTGAAGTCTTCAAAGATCTAGTCCTGAAAGATTTGGACCAACTGCAGATAAAAAACATCAAAGATCCAATTCATATTAAGAAGGGCATACAAACATTAATTAAGAGAAAAGACCTCGTGGTAAGACCAGCCGATAAAGGAGGAGTAGTTTTGCAAAATAAAGCCAATTATCTTAAAGGGATTGAACGTCAACTTTCAGATGAGTCTACATATACCAAATTACAGAGAAACCCTACGTCACAAATTAAACGAGGATTGGAGCAATTAGTCCAAAAGGGAGTAAAAAAAGCAATACTAACGAATAAAGAAGACAAGTACCTAGTACCAGAATTGTGTAGAATACCAGTAATTTATACAGTCCCAAAGATACACAAGAACAGCGAATACCCACCAGGAAGACCTATTGTGAATTGCATAAATTCTGCAACTTCAAGACTAGGTGAATATATAGATAATTTCATCCAACCAGCGGTAAAATGCACAAAAGCTTATCTGCAAGACACAAAACACATCATACAATTACTGGATTCACCGACTGTTTTAGAGGGAAGAACTCTCCTGGCTACAGCGGATGTGTGTTCGTTATATACAAGCATTAAACACCAACAGGCATTAGAAGCTACCAAGTGGGTACTGAAAAATTTCACCAACTTACATCGCACCCAACGGAAGTATCTAATCAAATGCATTGATTTTTCCCTTCAAAACAATTATTTCTGGCACCATCAAGAATTCTACAAACAGGTGACAGGTATTGCCATGGGAGCTAAATATGCCCCAAGCGTGGCAAACGCTTTCATGGCCCAAAGGGAAGATGAAGCAGTCTATAACAACACCCCGGGTCAATTAGAATTATACAAAAGATTCATAGACGATATTATAATCGTATGGAATGGGGATAAACAGTCACTAGAACAATACCTAACCAGATTAAACCAGAATGATAGAAACATCTCACTCACCTGGAAAATCGATGACAAACAAATACAATTCTTGGATCTAGATATTGTCATTGAAAACAATCAACTTATTACCAAGACGCATTTCAAGGAGGTATCAAGAAATAGCTATTTACCCATTACTAGTTGCCATCATAAACCATGGCTCTTTAACATACCAAAAGGGCAACTAAGTAGAGTCAAACGTAATTGCACGAAAGAATCCGACTACAAAATACAAGCTGATGTAGTTGGTAAAAGATTAATAGAAAAGGGTTACGACTCAAAATTCATCAATAAACAGATCGCAGCAGTTCAATCTCTGGACAGGAAGACTATGTTACACACTCAGAAGAAATTGCCACTATTGTTGGAGGCTCCGGCATTAATCTTGAATTTCAATGTACAACATAAAGACATAGAAAAAATATTAAAAAGACACTGGCACATCTTGAGAGAGGATAAACATTTAAAAAATATACTACCAGATAAACCACTCATTGTTTACAAGAGGGCCACCACACTACGAGATCTAATTGTTAAAAATGTAGTGGATCCCCCTTCCACTAATTCATTTTCTTTTTTTAACAGAAAAGGCTTTTTTCCGTGTAAATATTGTTATGCATGTCAGCACTCTAGGAAATTCCAGAGCAAAAAAACTGAGTTTTTAGCAACCAATACAGGGCAAACCTATCCCATCAAGGATTTTATTAGTTGCCACACGGAAGGAGTTATATATGTTTTGCAATGTTCTTGTAACCTACAATATGTAGGACGGACCAAAAGATCCTTAAAAGTTAGAGTCAAAGAACATGTGCAAAACATAATTAAAAAGTTCCCGAAGCATAATGTATCAAGACACTTTTCCCAGGTGCATAACAGTAACCCGACTGAAATGATGTTTTGGGGCATAGAACGATATCACAAATCATGGAGAGGTAGCCACAAAATGAGGAGCCTAAGTCAAAAAGAATCCCAGTGGATTCATAAAATGAATACTTTAGTGCCAAATGGGTTGAATATAGACTTTGACCTAAATTGTTTTATCAGCGACTATTGATTTATTATGCAGTTATTATATATATTGTTTGTAAACCTGTTGCCAATTTTCCGGATTACAGACCATTATTAATTTTTTCCATTTATAAGTTGTACCTAAGTCTATCAATTTTTATTACTTTCAAGTATTCAGAACACAATCTGGCAATGCTATGCTTTATAACCAAGAACATTCTCAAATGTAGTTTAAATTTTAACCACATGATGGCAGCACTCATAACTGTTTAGTACCGCACTCATCTATTATTGAAGAGATTTGTTACCAATAGATTCGTAATTTATATATTTTAATATAACCTATTTTTATCAACCTCTTCCAAGTTTATACACTTTGGAATTGCGAATAATTGACTGAGGTAGTTTACCCAGCTCTGTATTTAGAGTCTTATATATCTTACATATTATCGTTTAATAACGTCATGTCAATCTCACAGTCACCACAAGATGGCAGCATATTTAATTTTACACTGTACAGATTTGCGATACCCTTTTAGGATATTACATTTAATGATTTATTTAAATATCATGAGTACGTATTTATAAATTATGGATATTCACTAAAAGCCAGTAAAGGATGCACATACATTAGCACTGAAATAGGACAATACTTGTTTGCGCAATAACATTACACTCGGACTACACAAATATGGCGCCCGAACCATTTCCTGTCATTGACTATAAATGGAAGGAGGCTTGGACCAATCCGAATCCCTGATGAAGTCACGAGGTCACGTGACGTAACGCGTAGGATCTAGCTAAGAGATACACACAACGTTCGATGCTGTTTCGACCCCGGACGTTGTAGCTGTGAACCGGAAGTTTTGCACCAGGTGACGGCGTCCCGCCGCCATCTTTGCTTGTCACTGTTCCACACTGTACCCACAGTGTGGATGTTATTTTAATCCACTTTTTTACTTTAATAAACCGGATTTTAAAAATTACTACACCATGGAAGCCCCCTCTTCTTTTCTTTAGTTTTTTTGTGGCTTGGAGATCAACACACAGATCAACACACCCTTATCCAGGAGTAATTGGGATATCCATTCACCTGTAACCAGCGGACACCACCTCACTACCAGAAGAACAGGCACCCCCAGATCATCACTTCACATCTACAATAAGGCTTATTTCTAAGCCCCTTGAGGTAAGGGCATTGGGAGCACATACACAGAGGGAATGAAGCACTTTGATGTATTTGATTTTAATTCAAAGAACAATTATTAACCATCATCACTGGAGTCACCACACACAGCAGATGGATTGTATTATTTGATTTACCATCCATGATTTGGCCCTAGGCTAGGGGCCTTAGTTTTTTGTTTGTTTTTATTATATCACTATTGTCAATTTGTTGCTTTCATTGTTGTACACAGGTCACGTGACACACGCAGCATTGATGTCATTATTTATGTGTTTGCGCGAAATCCCATTCATAATAAATTTGACAGATTGTTGTACTAACATAAGTGATGTTAGTGCAGTGATCTCCCCAGCTGTGCAATTGTGGGGACTGCCCCACCTGCCACAATAAACTGATCATCTGCTGGTTTTTTAGCATGCTCAATCCACAAAAGTCAGATGTGACACCAGCTTCTGTTGGACAGGCAGCTGAATGTACCGAATGTCGGCCAGTTCCTGCTGAGCCAACCAATATTTGGATTGTGTGTACCCAGCTTAACACTGGAGCATATGGGGAGTCATTCCTGCCAGTTCATTGGGAGATTTTAACTACACCTGCCAGTCCGAGGGGCTGGGATTGCACTCTGTCAACAGTCCCTGTCCATTCAGGGTATGTGATCAGCACAGAAAGCTTGTCTTCCGATCCCTACTAGATCTCAGCATTTTGTAATTACAATGCTGGATGTTACAGCTCCAGGCTCATCCTAATATTGGATTGGACAATTCAATTGCTGTAGTATGCTTGATCATCAGGGAGGTACAATGAGTCATGTGGCCAACAGCAAGGCTTTCCACATTCTGTACAAAAACAAAAGAAACCTCCGGGCTCATTAACTAATATAGAACAAGTGACAGAATCTAATCAATGATTGTTGCAGCCAGCCTCTATCATGTGTTCCCACACCGCAAATTACAATTGAATACTAAAAAGTGCAGCACAACACTTAAATGAAAAATCAAAAACCTAAGTGGTCATAAACCTATATAACTATGTATTCATAATGTATCAAAATATAACACCAGTCCTTGATATAATAGAGTGGAACCTCGGATTGCGAGTAACACTGTTTACAAACGTTTCGCAATACAAGCTTTTTTTTAAATCTTGACTCGCAAGACAAGCAGCATTCAAGCCACTGGGGTGTGCAGTACCGCATTTGGCCAGAGGTGCGGGGGAGCTGGTGATGCTGGGAGACACTCAAGAACACTACGTTCCCGAGCGTCTGTGTCTCCGGTGCCCCCACACCACTGGCCACATGCGGTACTGCATAGACAAGCAGTGGCTGTGGAGCGGATTATCTGAGTTTCCATTATTTTCTATGGGAAAACTCGCTTTGCTATACAAGTGCTTTGAATTACAAGCATTCTTCTGGAACGAATTATGCTCTTAATCAAAGGTATTACTTTATAGTAATATAAATCTTTTATCAAAAATCTTTTATAACAGATGCTTCTCCTTTAAATCTTAGTGCAGAATATTAGTAAATGGTTTTTGGTTTTTGTCCGTCCGTGTGCCAAAAAAAAAATAATATGCTTCACCTGGTACTGCTGCCTCTTACCTCAAAGGTCTGACCACAGTCAAAATATCCACCCACAAATAATGTACACTGAAATCCACTGTACACTGAATCGCCCTCTCAAAAACTTCCACAAATAGGCCTCTTAAGGATAGACATCAGTGGGAGAGACACCTGCATGGTGGCCGACCTTGCGCTTCCAGGCGTGATGATGTCACGTAGCTCCACCACTGATGCGTTTCATCACGTGATACAGTGACTTCCTCATAGGAAAAGTAGGCGTGATGTTCTGCATCCCTTTATATACGCCGCCATTAATTAGGTAATGCTCAGCAGTAGTGACCATTTTGTCAGAGACCAAAGCCAACCACTAGAGTCCAATACATGAAAATAGATGTGTGGCCATTTTGTGGCATACCAAGGTAATACTAGAAGGCAAACTAACATTTGAAACAGCTGAAAGCAATGGGAAAAAAAACAAAACAAACACCAATAATCATTAAGGATAAACACCCATAGGATTACATGGTGAGATCACAAAGAAAGCACTTCATACCAACAATAAAGAGGTGGCCTACAAAAATATCAGTAAAAGCAAGTGTCCTTGATGTGCATCCCTTTACATAACTCTGAATATAAAATCAAAACCTACTCACATATATTAGAAACTCCATAAATTAGAAAACCCTATAAATGAACTTAAAAATTCACATAAACTGCAAGAACATGAGTGATTTATTGCCATCTAGTGGCTAACCCCAGCCAGCGCAATAATAAAGGTTATAATAAAGGTTATAAATTATAACAATTGATTTAAAAAAAAAACGAATAAAGAATTTTATTATTCAGGATGGACTGAAAAATCTTAAATTAAACAATTGAGGTCAAAGTCCAGATTTAAACCCAAAAAGGCTAAAGCCTTTTATCATATAAATCCATTTTGCTTCGTTTTGATTAAGCAGTGAAAGCAGTGCATGTTTATTAGTAAATATAATTTCTTCTTACCACTTAGCCATAAATAAATTCACCACAACGGGAGACAATTATGCTTCCATGGCAATGCACCAAATCTGTTGATAGTATTCACCCTTATTCCAAAAATAATTCTGGTTTAACCAGAAATCAAGTTGTTTCATAAGATACCCTTTCTTTCTACCACATAACTCGCCTTCTTTATCTAATGCCTATTTAACTGCCTCAAGGGCGTGCGTGTGGTTGATAATCTTATAGAGTGAGCCTACATTGGCAGTAGCCATTATCACATCACTCATCTTTATTTGTCCTAACAACTTAAGGAGATGCTTGGTGTCTTTAAAATAGGCATTTGTTTTAACCACTTCCCGTCTGACCTATAGCAGAATGACGGCCGGACGGTGGTTCAGTTATCCTGACTGGGTGTCATTTGACATCCAGCAGGATGACATGCAGAGGCGATGTCAGGAAAGGTTCCATCCGCTGGTAATACTATCTGACATTTGGCGTGCAGTACTGAGGTCCACTAGCAGGTGTCTCCTGGCAGTTTGGAACTGTCCCCTGCTGGTGATATGTGATCTTTGAGCCGCAGTACTGGCATCCACAAGCGGGTGGATCCTGGCAGTATGGAGACGTTATCACCTCCTGCAATCAGGCATCACCTGAGCCTGATTGCAGGAAATGGTTTAAATACCCGGCAAGGTTCACACATCCTTGCCTTGGTACTGTGTTTGAGCACTGACCCTTATCCTGTTAACCTGCAACCCTGAACCTGATCCCTGTATCCTGAACGTATTTGTACCTGTTCCTGTATCCCTGGATCCTTGCCCTGCAGCCTGATCCCTTCCACCTTGTGCCTATCTGTCTTACTCCTTGTCCCCCATCTGCTGATCTCCTGTTTATGACCCTGGCCTGGCTAAGACTATGATTCTGGTATCTCCTTTTGCTGTATATGCTGGTTAATTTGTTGTCACTGTTTGGTTGTTTGGTTTATTCACACTGTTTGGTATTGGTGGTGTGTTTACATTTGTATGCATTTATCTTAATAAAATTACTTACTTTTTTCACCTACTTAGATTTGGTTCACTCTGTCACAGTCACACAGTTCTGGTCACATCTGATTTTTGACAGACGCCCAGCACGCCGATCAGCGGTGCATAGTGTCACTCTGACACTCTGCATCCCCGATTGTAGTAAGGAGCCTTTGACGGAGAGTGCAGGAGAGTGTGGTACATAGTGTAGCTCCTCCTGTATAGAACCTTTTGCATAATGGGACCTGAACCTAATGTCCGCTTTCCAACATTCTCCTTTTGGACTGTGGTAGCATCTCTCTTTGATCTTGCCAAGAAAGTCTTTTAGGTGGCTATTACTTACACATGCTCAAAATCAGCAGCATTGCTTTGTAAAGTGCCATTCTTGATTATACACAAAGACCTAGGCAGGATTTTTATTTATTTTTTTGCTTAACCACTTGACAACTGGGCACTTAAACCCCCTTCGTGACCAGACCAATTTTCAGCTTTCAGCGCTCTCACACTTTGAATGACAATTACTCAGTCATGTAATACTGTACCCCAATGAATTTTGTCCTTTTTCATACAAATAGAGCTTTCTTTTGGTGGTATTTGATCACCTCTGGGCTTTTTATTTTTTGCGCTATAAATAAAAAAAGACCGAAAATTTTGAAAAAAACGCATTTTTCTTCGTTTCTGTGATAAGATTTTGCAAAATATTAATTTTTCTTCATAAATTTTGGCCACAATTTATACTGCTACATATCTTTGGTAAAAATAACCAAAATTAGTGGATATTATTTGGTCTTTGTGAAAGTTAGAGAGTCTACAAGCTGTGGTGCAAATCATAAAAAATTGATCACACCTGATGTACTGGTGGCCTATCTCATTTCTTGTGACCCTAACAAGTCAGGAAAGTACAAATACCCCACAAATGACCCCTTTTTTGAAAGTAGACATTCCAAGGTATTTAGTAAGATGCATGGTGAGGTTTTTGATGTTGTCATTTTTTCCCACAATTCTTTGCAAAATGAAGATTCCCCCCCCCCCCCCCACAAAATTGTCATTATAATAGGTTATTTCTCTCACATGGCATGTATATACCACAAATAACGCCCCAAAATACATTCTGCTACTCCTCCTGAGTATGGGGATACCACATGTGTGGGACTTTTTCACAGCCTGGCCACATAGAGAGGCCCAACATGCAGGGAGCACCATCAGGTGTTCTAGGAGCATAAATTACACATCTAACTTGTTGACTACCTATTACACTTTTGAAGGCCCTGGAGAACCAGGACAATGACATGTGACACTGATGTGGCACTGATGACAGATGGCACTGATACGTGGCACTGATGTGGCACCGATGACAGATGGCACTGATACGTGGCACTGACACTGATGTGGCACTAATGACAGATGGCACTAATACATGGCACTGAAAATAGATGGCACTAATACGTGGCACTGACAGATGGCACTAATACGTGGCACTGATGACACGTGACACTGATGACAAATGGCACTAATGTGGCACTGATGACACGTGGCACTGATGACACGTGGCACTGATGACAGATGGCACTGATGACAGATGGCACTAATATGTGGCACTGATGACACGTGGCACTGATGACAGATGGCACTAATACGTGGCACTGATGACAGATGGCACTAATACGTGGCACTGATGACAGATGGCACTAATACGTGGCACTGATGACACTGATGACAGATGGCACTGATACGTGGCACTGATGACACGTGACACTAATGACAGATGGCACGTGAGACTGACAGGTGGCACTGATGACAGATGGCACTATGTGGCACTGATGACAGATGGCACTTATACGTGGCACTGGGGACAGATGGTAGTGGGGACAGATGGCAGGGACATGACAGCAGGGACATGATGACAGGGACAGATGACAGGGACAGATGACAGGGACAGATCAGATGACAGGGACAGATGACAGGGACAGATGACAGGGACAGATCAGATGACAGGGACAGATGACAGGGACAGATGACAGTGAGGACACTTTATTTTTATTTATTTTTTTCACTTACCGCCGCAGCGGTTCGCTCTCCCTCCTCACACGCTGTCTCTGTGAGGAGGCAGAGCCGCAAAACACCGGCGATGAGAGATGATCTCATATGTTTACATATGAGATCATCTCTCATTGGCACCGCCGATCGCGCTGAAAACGGCCGCTAGGATTGGCCGTTTTCAGCGATCTGTGACTGGCTGTGTCCAAGGGACACGGCCAGCACAGAACTTCCTCGATGCGCGCCCGCGGGAGCGCGCAACGTGGAAGTAAACAGGAGGCCGTCCAGGGACGGCCTCCCGGCAATTAGCGTCCGCGCTGTAGCCGTCTTTCGGCTATAGCGCGGACGCCTAGTGGTTAAAGTTCTTTTGTCATTTCATATTACAAACCCAAACAAGTGGCTTTACATTGTTTACATGTAGTTTGAGCTAAAGTAAAAGGACATACCTCTTAGCAATATACATAGAATTTTAGTTTTACCCTACTAGAGGGATCACAAACTGGTCATGCAGCCTTTCATCCTACTATTGCTAGAATCCAAACCTGCTGCTTTTGAAATTTAACATAAGTGCTCAGCTTTTTAGGTCTGTAATGCAGCTACCTGGTCTTTAGTACATACCTTCTGCAGGATGAAATGAATCATCAAGCATCAGCTGATGCAAGTTTTAGACATTAATTCCTCCGGGTAAAATGCCCCCCCCCCTCGGTCCCTCTGTGGTAGTTCTATTACTTGCCAGTAAACTGGGAGCCTGCTGGCATGGGAAGGGGGATAAGTCCAGTCCCTTCTTACTTTTGAATGTCGGTGTCCATTCACCCAAAGGTGGCAGAATATAACCCAACAATAATAATTAGGAAGTCCTGTACTTCAAGAAAATGATTTTACAGTTAAGTCAAACATTTTGTTTTGGTTAAACCTCATTTAGAATATTGTGTACAGTTCTGGGGAGCTCACAAAAGATATTGAGAAGATAAAATCCAAAGATGGGCAACACAAATGGTGAAAGCTAAAAATACAGTGGGTATAGAAAAGAATCATATTTTGTTGCTTTGCAGCCTAAAATGAAAACAGACACGGTTTTTGTTTTATCCAGTTGAATTTGCAATTTATAACATCCAAGTGAAAGATGTAACACCAAAATGTCAGCAAAATAATAAAAAAAAGAATCACTGAGTTGGAATAAGGATCACCCCCTCCTAAAAATGACTTGTAAGCTCAATCAGGTGTAGCTAATCCCCTTCTCAATGGCACACAAAGCCATTTGACTTTCCTGTTTCAATAATTTTTAATATTTGTGTTAGTAAAATAAGAAAGATCAATTGGTAGAGCAGCAAACAATCCTCGCTTGCTCCAAGTGTGCAACAGAGAAAACAAACAAATGTGGGTCTTAATAGAGATTAACAAAGACCCAACATACTTCTATGTGGCCCCCCAACACATTTTAACTAGAATATAGGGCAGGAAAGTAACTAGATCTGAAATACTGATAGGACATTTGAACTACATGAACTTTATGAAGCAATCGTCCTACTAACCACCTAGTGCATTGTGTGTAGCCATTTGACTTTAAACTGGGATCTGCTGCGGTCATTTTGATTAGTTTAGCATGAAAAGAGCTTTTCTGGAGCATTGGGGGAGGGACGGAGATGTCACCTGTGGCAAGTTTGCCCCACGGGGGACCTTAGCAACTTATTCAGAGCTGGTTACAGCACTAGGGAATATATCTATAACAGGATGGAGATACAATCAAATGAAAAGTTTTTTCAAAAAAATTAAACCCCTTCTGAGACCATTAAATACAATAACTAGGTTTGAGAGCCGGTGTGTACACCTGGGGGAAGGCAGACATATGTTGTCCCAGATGTACAGCCTGATATTTAGTACCCAAAAGAAAATAATCCCATACTTTGTCAGGGAATGGGAAAGAGAACTAAATAAAGTACTATCAGACGAACAAATTAAAAAAATGATCCAATCAACTTATTCAACATCCATAAGCTCGTATTATCAGGAAATGGCCTATAAATTTTTGACAAGGTGGTATAGGACACCAGCAAGATTAAATAGGATATATCCAACAGCAGATGCCAGATGCTGGAGAGGGTGCGAGCAAAGGGGTACATTTCTTCACCTGTGGTGGGAATGCCCCAGGATTAAGGAATTCTGGGAAGCAGTTGCACCATGGATCAAGAGGTTAGCCCCTAGATCTATAGAGTGTACACCTTTGGACTTCTTATTTTATGGAACAACTGGCACAATCAAGGCCTATAGGAGGAGCATTACACCACATTTATTAAATGCAGCCAAAGTATTAATTCCAAGATTTTGGAAGCAGATTACCTGCCCAACATTAGAGGATTGGAAAAGGGAGGTCAACCGGACAATGGAAGCGGAAAGATGGATTCATGTAGTTAAAGACAAAAAAGGGGAATTTGAGGACATATGGGCAGGCTGGATACAGTGTGTACAGGGGATAGATTAAGAGGGAAATATGAAACGAGAAGGTGCAGGGAGCCAGGGCCATATAAATACCTTGGATTAGTTGCATAGGGGTTTAGCCAGGGAGGAAAAGGAAGGAATTGGGGTTTTTTTATATATTTTTTTTATTTTATTTATTTATTTTGTTTGTTTAGACTGCTGTCTCTCCCCCCCTCCCTGTCCCTTTTACCCGTATAATGAGATACCTGACTTGGTGAAAGGGGGGAGGGAGATGGCAAGGTGAATGTCTCTTAGTTTTCTTGTTTTTTTTTTTTTTTTTTCTTATTGCTGTTTAATGTGCTGGTTTGTAAGTGCATGGTGTAGGGAACGTCACTAAGGAAGGAAATATAAAGATTGAAACACACAATCAATGGGAATTATGCTAATCACCTAGGGTTTTTTTTTTTTTGTTGTTTTTTTTTTTTGGTTTCTTTTTTTTTATAGATGTTATATTTAATATGGCCGTTAGTGGCCTCTTACACAATAGGGGGTAACACATGAAGGTATTTTAGGATTAATTGGATCACTTTAAATAAATTACTTAATAGAAGTGAGGAACTAGGCCATGACTGGCCAATAAATATAATTATGGGATAATTAACAATAACCACAGGGTATGTACGGGTGTGGTGGGTTTTCTTTTTTCTTAGAAGTGAGGAACAATTACGGAATAACAATAATAAACACGGGGAATGTATGGACGGGGCTGGGGGTTTTCCCTTTTTTTTTTTTTTTTTTATTTTGTTGGTATGTTTTAGGCTTGTTTAATGTGTTGGTTTGTAGGTGGTGGGGGTGTCAATGTGGAATTGGATACACAGACCGATACGCACAAATATTGGGAATCTCATCAATCACAGGATATATTTGGTTGTCGAACATATGTCGGGGGAGGGAGGGGGTTGAGACAGGCAGCGGTTTTTTCATTCCCCTTTTTTTTTTTTTTGGGGAGGGGATAGGGTCAGTTGTAAGAGAACGATGTTACCAATTGGTCTCTTATTAATGTTTAATATGTTAATCCTGCGTAATTATTGTAAAATATGAAATTAAGGATGTTTAATTGTGAATTGTGAAAAGTATAACAGAAAATAAAAAAATTTTGATTATAAAAAAAAAATAACCACCTAGTGCATTGTGTGTGGCCATTTGACTTTAAACTGGGATCTGCTGCGGTCATTTTGATTAGTTTAGCATGAAAAGAGCTTTCCTGGAGAATTTCAGTCCCTGAAAGTGCAGCTGAAGCAAATAATCAACTATGTGACTATTTTAAAGTGGGAGGGTTTTTTTTTTCTATACCCACTGTATATGAGAGGAGACTGAAGGAATTCTCTCCAGAGTGCTCAGGACCTCATACTGGGCCAAAGGTTTACCTTCCAACAAGACAATGACCCTAAGCACACAGCTAAAATAACGAAGGAGTGGCTTCACAAAAACTCCATGACTGTTCTTGAATGGCCCAGCCAGAGCCCTGACTTAAACCCAATTGAGCATCTCTGGAGAGACCTAAAAATGACTGTCCACCAATGTTTACCATCCAACCTGACAGAACTGGAGAGGATCTGCAAGGAGGAATGGCAGAGGATCCCCAAATCCAGGTGTGAAAAACTGGTTGCATCTTTCCCAAAAAGACTCATGGCTGTATTAGATCAAAATGGTGCTTCTACTAAATACTGAGCAAAGGGTCTGAATACTTAGGACCATGCGATGTTTCAGTTTTTCTTTTTTAATAAATCTGCAAAAATGTCAACAATTCTATGTTTTTCTGTCAATATGGGGTGCTGTGTGTACATAAATGAGGAAAAAAAATTAACTTAAATGATTTTAGCAAATGGCTGCAATATAACAAAGACTGAAAAATGTAAGGGGGTCTGAATACTTTCCGTCCCCACAGTATGTACAACCTTGAAAAAATAAAGAAAACTGACAAAACCTTTGATGTTTGGATAAACCTAGGTCATTCCTCAGGTAAAAAAGGTTTAAATGGCATCAATAGGCTTCCTCTTAAAAGATTAAGTCCACGATTTGCAGGAAAAAAATTAAAGAGCCATGATGAATGAGCCTGCAAAGAATTACAACTGTACTCAGTGGATCGTTGGTATTGCAGACTCTTCCTCCACACTGTGTCTGTATGGAGTTGGACGGCTACAGAAAGTGTCGGTGGATCAGCAGTAATCACTGCACTTGTGTTCCATTGAGAACTACAAGTTCATCTGCTGCAGCAGTAGAGAGTACTTGTAGTTTATTCATTCACAGATGTCTCTGAATGATGTGGCTTAGTGGGTGGAGCCCAACCAATTGCAAGTGAAGTCTTGCATGCTGTCAGAGCGGAAACAATTTTGAAGAAGGGAGTTGGGTTTTGGCACCATGTCACTTTTCTAAATATGGTCTTAAAGATGGAGTTAGCCATTAAGTTGCCATGGGGGTTGATTGGTGCACAGCTGCACCAGATTTTGCACTCTCTAGTTTTAGTAAATCAACCCCATGGTGCAGTAAAAATGAAAAAGTAATTATGAGAAGATGAATGTAATTAAAGATTTGAGTCATTCCACCTTGGAAGATATAGCTTTCATCTATGCAATCTATGCAATAAAGCCCAACTCCAACCAGAACTTTTCTAAGGGTGCAACCTTGAGGGAAAGAAAACAGAGGACAAAACCTTGGGGATTTGGAGATTAGATGGAGATGCTAGCTGCCTTACTGACTCAGAACAAGCATGCAGATCAGAAAGAGTGAGGTCAGAGCTCCTTAGCTGCACATTTGTTTCAGTTCAGTGACTCAGGTACTGAAGCCAGAGGATCAGTATAACAGCCAGGCAACTAGTATTTTCTGGTCTGTAATGCAAGCATCCTCATAAAGTGTTTATATATCCCAAACATTTTTTTTTTCTAATTCTAGATATTATAGGAAGGGTTAAAAACCCCAATCAATTTATTTTTTGATGCTTGTGCTCTGCTGGGGAGATTTCCCTTTTACTTCCTGGGCTAGAGCCACAACAGAACAAATGTAAAATCTCTTCAAAATGAACAGAATTCCCATCTTAATTTTTCCCGGATAATGTCCACATTGGAAGATTTTTAAACACCTCTGGTGACAACTCAGTTTTTGGATTTCTACTCAATTTGCGTTCAATTCACTAAAGGATTCTGCATGCAATATGAAGGTCACGTGACTAATTTTTTTTGGAAATATTGCATCAAAGTTAAATATCGAATGTAAGGTAAATGCCGCAAAAAAAAGATAAATCATTAAAGTCAATTCACTAAAAACCACACACGTTCATTATTTATCACCTGACAGTAGGCAGTCTGTTTTTTTTTTGGATATGTAGAAAATAACAAATAAGGGGAACTCTGCACTGGCCAGTAAGTTAAAAGTATACAATGTATTAATGTGATGTTCTGCCCTGAGCTCAGGAATGAAAACAAATTGTAACATTTCACCAGATGGAGATGGTTCTGTGAATGGAGGCACCCTAGAATGTTTTCACCGTTTCATATTTCACAGAACTATCTTCCTCTAGTGCAGTGTCAGCATGTAAAAAAACATTTTGAAAAACTGCCCAAAATAACACAAAATTTACCACTTGCCGACCGGGCCATAGCCGAATGATAGCTACAGCACGTTTGGATAACTCTGGGAAGACCTTGTACAATGACATCCTCCCAGAATCACGCTCCCGCGCACCCCCTGGGGCGAGCACCTGGGAATGACCGTGACCGCCAGGTTCTCGGGACCTGATGCGTCACGGATCGAGGTAAAGGGCCAATCCCAGCGGCCCTTTACCACGTGATTGCTCCCTCCAATTACTGTCAACAAACCAGTGTCATGTCCGGTTCTCTTCCTCCTCACACCAATCGTGTGAGTAGAGGAGGGTGAAGCTGCAGTGTGAGGCTGCTTGAGTGTGGAGTGCAGTGTGGAGTAGTGCCAAGGTGTGCCCCATCAGAGCCCAGCAGTGCCAAGGAGTGCCCCAGCAGTGCTCTAAAGTTCCATTACAGTGCTCATCAGTAAATGCCAGGCTGTGTAAAAGTCTCACACGTGGTATCACCATAATCAGGAGGAGTAGCAGAATATATTTTGGGGGTGTGATTTGTGATATGCATATGCCATGTGAGAGAAATAACCTTTCATATGACAATTTTGTGGAAAAAATAAAATATAAAAATCTTCATTTTGCAAAGAATTGTGGGAAAAAAATTACAACGTGAAAAAACTCGCCATGCCTCTTACAAAATACATTGCAATGTCTACCTTCCAAAAAGGGGTAATTTTTGGGGTATTTGTACTTTCCTGGCTTGTTCTCAAGAAATGAGATGGACCGTCAGTACATCAGGTGTGATCAATTTTCAATGATTGGCAACATCGCTTGTAGATTCTATAACCTTCAGGCCGGGTTCACACTGGTACGACACGACAGTCTACCACTTTGGATCCGACTTTGCCCTGCGACTTGAAGCCCGACATTTGTCTGACTTCAATGAACAGGGATCCAACTTTGCACTGTGTCTGGTATGAATCTTTAGGGGTAACTCCGCGCAAAATGAAAAAAAAAAACTGCATGGGTTCCCCCTCCAAGAGCATACCGGGCCCTTCGATCTGGTATGGATTTTTAGGGGAACCCCCAAGACGAACATCCATACCAGACCCTTATCCGAGCACACAGCCCAGCAGGTCAGGAAAGGGGGTGGGGACGAGCGAGTGCCCCCCCCTCCTGAACCGTACCAGGCCGCATGCCCTCAACATTTGGGGGGGTTTGTTTGCTTTGGGGCAGGGGGGCCCTGCGCCCCCCCACCCCAAAGCACCTTGTCCTCATGTTGATGAGGACAAGGGCCTCTTTTTGACAACCCTTGCCATTGGTTGGGGTCTGCGGGCGGGGGGCTTATTGGAATATGGAAGCTCTCTTTAACAAGGGGGCCCCCAGATCATGGCCCCCCACCCTATGTGAATGAGTATGAGGTACATTGTACCCCTACCCATTCACCTAACAAAAGTGTCAAAAATAAAACACATCACACATATTTTTAAAGTAATTTATTAAGGCAGCTCTGTCGTCTCTTCCGATCTCTTCTCTCCGGCTCTTCTGCCTCCTCCACTAACGTCTTCTGCTGCCTCTTCACCCCTCTCTGGGTCTTCTCTGCACTCCGCTGATGTCTTCTAGCCCTTTCCGGTTCTTCTCCTTCTGTCCGCTGTCTTCTGCTGGGTCTTCTCGCTCTTTTGCCGGGTCTTCTCCGCTGTCTTCTCCCTCTGTTCTTCCGATGTTGACTAAACTCTCTCTCCCGCTCTAATGCTGAGTGCGCCACTACTTATATTGGCATGGGGCGGGGTCACCGGAGGCCCGCCCCTTATGACGTCACTGCCCATCATGCCCTGGGCAGTGACATCATAAGGGGATGGGGCCTCTGGATGACGTTATAAGGGGCAGGGCCTCCGGATTACATCAAATGGTGACCCAAGCCCCATGACAATATAAGTAGTGGCACACCGCGCACCTGGCATTAGAGGGGGAGAGAGCGACCAGTCAACATCGGAAGAACAGAGGGAGAAGACAGCAGAGCAGACCCAGCAAGAGTGAGAAGATAGCGGAGAAGACCCAGCAGAGGCAGAAGACAGCAGACAGAGGGAGACAAACCGGAGAGCGGAGAAGACCTGGAGAGGGGAGAAGAGCTGGAAGAAGACATCAGTGGAGAAGGCAGAAGAGCCGGAGAGAAGAGATCGGAAGAGACGACGGAGCTGCCTTAATAAATTACTTTAAAAATATATGTAATGTGTTTTATTTTTGACACTATTTTTAGGTGAATGGGTAGGGGGTGCAATGTACCCCCTACTCATTCACATAGGGTGGGGGCCGGGATCTGGGGGCCCCCTTGTTAAAGGGGGCTTCCAGATTCCGATAAGCCCCCCACCCGCAGACCCCGACAACCAACAGCCAGGGTTGTCGGGAAGAGGCCCTTGTCCTCATCAACATGGGGACAAGGTGCTTTGGGGTGGGGGGCGCAGGGCCCCCCCTGCCCCAAAGCACCCACCCCCCCATGTTGAGGGCATGCGGCCTGGTACGGTTCAGGAGGGGGGGGCCACTCGCTCGTCCCCACCCCCTTTCCTGACCTGCTGGGCTGTGTGCTCGGATAAGGGTCTGGCATGGGGGTTACCCTTAAAATCCATACCAGACCGAAGGGCCTGGTATGCTCTTGGAGGGGGAACCCATGCCAGTATTTTTTTAAAATTTGGAGTGGAGTTCCCCTTCAAGATTATCAGAGCACAAGTCCCATGCCAAAGTCGGGTCAGTAAAGACGGCGAACCAACTTTGCTCCGACTTCAGTGATATTCAATGGGCTGAAGTAGGATCAAAGTCAGACCAAAGTAGTACAGGGAGCATTTTCAAAGTTGGACCGACTTGTGTCGGACCTGTTAAGACGGTTCCCATAGGGAAATATTGATTTTCACACGTCATGCGTCGTGAGCTCCCAATGTCGGATTGTTTGTCGTACCAGTGTGAACCCGGCCTTACACAGACCAAATAATATACACTGATTTTGGTTACTTTTACCAAAGATATGTAGCAGTATAAATTTTGGCCAAAATTTATGAAGAAAAATTACTAATTTTCAAAATGATATAACAGAAACAAAGAAAGATGCTTTTTTTTACAAAATTTTCTGTCTTTTTTTGTTTATAGAGCAAAAAAATTAAAAACCCAGAGTTGATTAAATACCACCAGAAGAAATCTGTATTGGTGTAAAAAAAAAGGACAACAATTTCATGTGGCTACAGTGTTGTATGACTGAGTAATTTTCATTCAAAATGTGAGAGTGCTGAAAGCTGAAAATTGGCCTGGTTAAGAACAGGGTTTAAGTGTCCAGTGGGAAAGTGGTTAAGTGACAGATATCGCAAAACAAATTATTAATGTATTTGGCAAATAACATGGTTTTTTTAGTGAATTGACTACTTTTGAGATAAATACTCTGTTATTTTAACTAAAAAAATGTACGCGGTATTTATCTCTTAGTGAAGTGACCCCTTTCTCTCAGTGACAGTGGTAAACCAGGACATATAGAAAGGTGAATCTTCTCAATGGTGACACAGTTCTAACCCTTTTCTATCCAAAATTGAAAAGAATAAAGCGTCTGTATACACTTTATAGGGGAATCAGTCAGGACAGATTTCATGCAGGATTTGGGGGTGGTCTTCCCCATCCTTGAATCAATGACTGAAAGCACTGTGTACATGTCAGGTTTTAGGAAATACTCTGCTGACGTTCGTATTGTTTCAGCATATTGATAATTTTGACATCTTCTAACCAAGGCCAGTGTCTACAGTTTCCTGTCCACATCACCTGGTACACAGCACAAACAAGCAGATAATAATTGCTGCATGTAGTTTATTGGTTGCATACACCCTAGTTGATCTGTATAGAAATTAGCATATAGCGTATAGAAATTTTTTGTCTTCTACTTCCTCCAGCTCTGGGCAGAGATTATCCCGGAGGCCAGTCCATCTGTCGTCCGCCAATTACATGCACGTGAAGGTGATAGACAGACTGCGCCCCCTGCTTCCCATCATTGATCACTGCAAGAGAAAACGACAGTGAGGGATGGTGTGAGACACATAAATCAGGGTGGGACAGGCGCTATGACAGGACAGAGACTTAGGACAACATAGGAAGGTCTACAAACAGGAGACATATCCTTCCAGCTATGATAGTGCCATGTAAAGGGGAAAGGGATTAAGGGCATGGACAAAATAAATGAAAATGAGTAAAACAAAAAAAAGTTCCCCTGCACTCTGCCCACATAGCCAGCACAGTGATCCTGTCTACTTTTTATATAAAAATAAAGATTTTTGTTGTCATTTTCAAACAATGGTTAGCCAAAGTACCTGAAGTCATTTGTATAGCAAATAACATACAGAGGACAGTTCACCTTAGAGGTAGCCACTCCACCTGGATTTGAATTCCACTTTTTTATTGTAGTGTTAGAATGAGGTTATTGTCTGGATACTGTGCTGGATATCAGGATAGATTGCTGAGGAGCATCTACGAATTGCCCAGCCATGAGTGCCTTACCACTGACACTTTTATACTGGTTTTATTGGCTGCTACTTCTTTCCTGACAAAAAGTAACAAATAAGATGGAAAGTTCACTTTTGTGGTTAACACCAAGTTACATCCGTGCTTGGATGAAGGGACAGGTGAAGTAAGTTACCTGGGGAGCTGCAGAGGGCTTTGCACTATGTTTACTGGTTGATTTAGGTGCACACTCATACATACATACATGGCATTACATGACCATGGTGTCCTGACCGTTGCTCTTTAAAATTATGATTTAAATCAAGGTTATTTAAATTAAATCTATACTGTTTTAATGTCAAAGCTTAAGGGCCCCTTATCCACGGGGCAGACTGTGTTATGATCAGCAGGGGATGTGTCCGCTGGTCAGAGCAGGTGTATGACAGGTCCATGTCTGCTCAGTTTATGCAGAGCAAACACAGACCAAGCCCACTCTATTCTATGGACTGGCAGGTGTAAACAAACTCCGCTGTCTGTTTACATCTGACTGCCCTCTGATCCGCCTGGACGGAAGGGGATAGATTGGATTGGAGGTAGGCGAGCATTAATGGACAAGTCTGTTTATACCCGCCAGTCCATAGGAGTGAATGGAGGGTATGGTCTGGTCTGGTCTGGTCCGGTCCGCCGGAAAACCTGACAGGCACATCTGATCATGTGAAAGGGGCCTTAACTGAACAAACTTTAGTTAGAAGCTGATTGGTTACCATGCACAACTGCACCAGATTCTGTGTGCTCCAGTTTAAGTAAAGCAACACCAAAGACTCTGAATCCTCTAAAGGAGCTGGCACTAATATGACTGCTTCAATTTCATTGTGAGCTGTTGGAGGTGGTCCTCCTTCTTGATAGCAATATATTGTTACATTTCCATTATTTTATCCCTCCCTCCCCCTCCAAGCCATGCCATATCCAGGACTCAGAACCAATTTGAAGTTTTTATGTCATATCCAGCACTCACCAATCCTGTAGCCCTGAGTCAGCCCCTCCTTCTGTGCCAGGTGGCTGGCTGTGACCAGCAAGTGACCCAGGAGCTATGGAGAAAAGACAGAACAGTAATTGCATCCTGCCAGGCTCACAATTCTGTGACCACAACTCTTGCAGCACCACACAGCATGGCCGGTGAATGTAACCAGGGGACACAACTAGACCATTCCCCACCCCAACCAGTTTGCATTCACCTTTTATTCCCTGGGAAACAGGGCAACAGTTCCATGGTACTTTCTGTTACTGTAGTTTTGATAGATAGATCAATTATCTATGGCATGCCCCAAAGCAGTGTGGTGTACAGTGTGTACCAGCTGACATTTCTGACATCAGATCTGACTGCGGTATGGCAGTGCTGGGCCCCCTTCAGTGGCTCTGCATTACCTGTGTGTCACCCACTGTCACTTCACTTATTCTTGCAATCGGTTTCCTGGGGATGACAAGGAAATGCACAGGACCCTGCGGGGACACATCCCGGAATGCCAAACACTGCAAAAGAAAAAGCAGGCTGTCAGTAGGTGGAGCAATACTACCAAGGCTCCCATGATAGTCTGCGCTCCGTTACCTGTTCATCTTCATAGATGATATCTGCTGGGATGGAACGGTCGATGATCCGGGAGAAAATAGTGACCGAATTACTCTGCGCTTTCTGTGCTCTCTGCACCTCGTCACTGCCAACGCCGTCACTGGCGCAATATGGACGCTAACCAGAGAGAGAGAGAGAGAGAGAAAACAATCAGGAAACATCAAAGTGCGGCAATGTGTTACCTGAATTCACTGTCAGTACAATGTCTACGCAAGCGGAAGGCGTGAGTACTCCCTGCTGGCATTTGCTTGGTCAATCCTCCCCACTGTCAGTGTCCTCGGAGCCGATGCTCCTTTTTCTGAGCCCCACTAAAGCTGGCCATAAATAGATCAAAATTTGGCCAGTTCAGTATGGATCAGACAAATTTTGTTCCGTGTGTGGCCATTCCTGCTCGATACCAACTGTTTTGTCGATTTTTATCAAAGAAGAATGTTGGAAGCTTTTCTCGATTGACAGCTGCAGCCACCAATTAATATATTCTGACAGCTTTGGATCCTGGGATGGAGGATTCCTCCATTCACACAAACGCAGTCTGTTAGTTAACTTTTTTGTTAAGCTTACTTACTGAACAAGAAAAACTGTCTATGGCCAGCTTAAGGGATGGTAAAGTTTGAAAAAATTTACACTACCGTTCAAAAGTTTGGGGTCACATTGAAATGTCCTTATTTTTGAAGGAAAAGCACTGTACTTTTAAATGAAGCTAACTTTAAACTAGTCCTAACTTTAAACAAATATACTCTATACATTGCTAATGTGGTAAATGACTATTCTAACTGCAAATGTCTAGTTTTTGGTGCAATATCTACATAGGTGTATAGAGGCCCATTTCCAGCAACTATCACTCCAGTGTTCTAATGGTACAATGTGTTTGCTCATTGGCTCAGAAGGCTAATTGATGATTAGCAAACCCTTGTGCAATCATGTTCACACATCTAAAAACAGTCTAGCTCCTTCCAGAAGCTACAAAACTGACCTTCCTGTGAGCAGATTGAGTTTCTGGAGCATCACATTTGTGGGGTCAATTAAACGCTCAAAATGGCCAGAAAAAGAGAACTTTCATCTGAAACTCGACAGTCTATTCTTGTTCTTAGAAATGAAGGTTATTCCATGCGAGAAATTGCAAAGAAATTGAAGATTTCCTACAACGGTGTGTACTACTCCCTTCAGAGGACAGCACAAACAGGCTCTAACCAGAGTAGAAAAAGAAGTGGGAGGCCGCGTTGCACAACTAAGCAAGAAGATAAGCACATTAGAGTCTCTAGTTTGAGAAACAGACGCCTCACAGGTCCCCAACTGGCATCTTCATTAAATAGTACCCGCAAAACACCAGTGTCAACATCTACAGTGAAGAGGCGGCTGCGGGATTTTGGGCTTCAGGGCAGAGTGGCAAAGAAAAAGCCATATCTGAGACTGGCCAATAAAAGAAAAAGATTAAGATGGGCAAAAGAACACAGACATTGGACAGAGGAAGACTGGAAAAAAGTGTTGTGGACAGATGAATCCAAGTTTGAGGTGTTTGGATCACAAAGAAGAACGTTTGTGAGACGCAGAACAAATGAAAAGATGCTGGAAGAATGCCTGACGCCATCTGTTAAGCATGGTGGAGGTAATGTGATGGTCTGGGGTTGCTTTGGTGCTGGTAAGGTGGGAGCTTTGTACAGGGTAAAAGCTAAGGAAGGCTATCACTCCATTTTGCAACGCCATGCCATACCCAGTGGACAGCGCTTGATTGGAGCCAATTTCATCCTACAACCGGACAATGACCCTAAACACACCTCCAAATTGTGCAAGAACTATTTACAGCAGAAGCAGGCAGCTGGTATTCTATCGGTAATGGAGTGGCCAGCACAGTCACCAGATCTGAACCCCATTGAGCTGTTGTGGGAGCAGCTTGACCGTATGGTACGCCAGAAGTGCCCATCCAACCATTCCAACTTGTGGGAGCTGCTTCTAGAAGCGTGGGGTGCAATTTCTCCAGCTTACCTCAATAAATTAACAGCTAGAATGCCAAAGGTGTGCAATGCTGTAATTGCTGCAAAAGGAGGATTCTTTGATGAAAGCAAAGTTTGATGTAAAAACAATGTTATTTCAAATACAAATCATTATTTCTAACCTTGTCAATGTCTTGACTCTATTTTCTATTCATTTCACAACGTATGGTGGTGAATAAGTGTGACTTTTCATGTAAAACACAAAATTGTTTGGGTGACCCCAAACTTTTGAACGGTAGTGTAAATGAACTTGTCCTTTCTTACAAGTCATTAACGCTTTGTTTTTGGCTTTCAGAGTAAGCTTAAGGCGGAACTTCAGTCATTTTTTTTTACTTTCCATCTATTAAATCCTCTGCCCTTGTTGTTTTAACTTTGGATAGTAAAACATTTTATTTTCTGCCAGTAAATACCTTATACAGCCCACTTCCTGTTTCTTGTCTGGTCATTAGCCTAGGCTTATGACACCATGCACAGCTCTCACTCTCGTGAAGAGCTGGAGGTGTGTGTCTGTGTAAATCCAGGAAGTGAAAAAGCAGCAGCTTCAGCTGCCCACAGTTAAAATGGCTGCAGCATGTTTGGCAAGTACAGAATCACAGTAAATAAAAATAATATGCAAAGTGGTTGGAGGAAAGCTTTAAAATGGCAAAGACGTTTTTATTACAAATTATGTGAGCAGGCTGCAGTTCCCCTTTAATGACTCCTTAGGGAAGACAGGGACACTTTAACCACTTCAGCCCCGAAAGATTTTACCCCCTTCCTGACCAGTGCACTTTTTGTGATTATGCACTGCGTCGCTTTAACTGACAATTGCGCAGTCGTGCGACGTTCCACCCAAACAAAATTGACGTCCTTTTTTTCCCACAAATAGAGCTTTCTTTTGGTGGTATTTGATCACCTCTGCAGTTTTTATTTTTGCGCTATAAACAAAAAAAGAGCATCAATTTTGAAAAAAAAACGCATTATTTTTTACTTTTTGCTATAATAAATATCCCCCAAATGTATAAAAAAAAACAATTTTTTTCCTCAGTTTAGGCCGATATGTATTCTTCTACATATTTTAAGTAAAAAAAAATCGCAATAAGCGTATATTGATTGGTTTGCACAAATTAGTAATGGCGGTCTGCGATTTTTACTGGGACTGCGACATTAAGGCAGACACAGAAATGCACTGATTACTGTGTAAATGACACTGGCAGGGAAGGGGTTAAGTATGTCCTAGGGAGTGATTCTAACTGTGGGGGGATGGGCTTCAAGTCACATGACAGTGATCACCACTCCCAATAACAGGGAGTAGTGATCTCTGTCATGACACAAGCCAGAACGGGGAAATGCCTTGTTTACATAGGTACTTCCCCGTTCTGAGGCTCCGTGACACGATCGCCGAGAGACTGGGGGCATGGTTACGCTGTACGCGGCGGGCGCGCACCTGCTAACCCTGCCTCTTAAAGGGGACGTACAGGTACGCCCATTTAACCACCGCTGCCAATGTGCCGACGTATATCGGCATGCAGCGTTTGGCAAGTGGTTAAAGTGAACCTGTAAGTACAGCAGAAACTACAAAATTGCTATTGGGGGAGGGGACAGATTCCTCCTCTGTGGGCTCCAAAACTCAGAGCGTGTACACTATGCAAATATTTACCAAAAAAATATATACCTTAATTTTGCAGTCTCCTACTTTTAAAAACATACAGTATCTCACAAAAGTGAGTACACCCCTCACATTTTTGTAAATATTTTATTATATTTTTTCATGTGACAACACTGAAGAAAAGACACTTTGCTACATTGTAAAGTAGTGAGTGTACAGCTTGTATAACAGTATAAATTTGCTGCCCCCTCAAAATAACTCAACATACAGCCTTTAATGTCTAGACCGCTGGCAACACAAGTGAGTACACCCCAAGTGAAAATGTCCAAATTGGGCCCAATTAGCCATTTTCCCTCCCTGGAGTCATGTGACTTGTTAGTGTTACAAGGTCTCAGGTGTGAATGGGGAGCAGGTGTATTAAATTTGGTGTTTTCGCTCTCACTCTCTCATACTGGTCACTGGAAGTTCAACTTGGCAGGAAGTTGAGTGCACATGCTCATTGTCATATCAAGAGGTTGTCTTTGGGAAATAGACATATGAGTGCTGCCAGCATTGCTGCAGAGGTTGAAGGGGTGGGGGGTCAGCCTGTCAGTGCTCAGACCATACACCGCACACTGCATCCAATCGGTCTGCATGGCTGTCCTTCCAGAAGAAAGCCTCTTCTAAAGATGATGCACAAGAAAGCCCACAAACAGTTTGCTGAAGACAAGCAGACTAAGGACATTGATTACTGGAACCATGTCCTGTGGTCTGATGAGACCAAGATAAACTTATTTGGTTCAGATGGTGACAAGCGTGTGTGACGGCAACCAGGTGAGGAGTACAAATACAAGTGTGTCTTGCCTACAGTCAAGCATGGTGGTGGGAGTGTCAAGGCCTGGGGCTGCATGAGTGCTGCAGGCACTGGGGAGCTACAGTTCATTGAGGGAACCATGAATGCCAACATGTACTGTGACATACTGAAGCAGAGCATGATCCCCTCCCTTCTGAGACTGGGCCGCAGGGCAGTATTCCAACAACATGATAACGACCCCAAACACACCTCCAAGATGACCACTGTCTTGCTAAAGAAGCTGAGAGTAAAGGTGATGGACTGGCCAAGCATGTCTCCAGACCTAAACCCTATTGATCATCTGTGGGGCATCCTCAAACGGAAGGTGGAGGAGCGCAAGGTCTCTAACATCCACCAGCTCTGTGATGTCGTTGTGGAAGAGGACTCCAGTGGCAATCTGTGAAGCTCTGGTGAACTTCGTGTCCAAGAGGGTTACGGCAGTGCTGGAAAATAATGGTGGCCACACAAAATATTGACACTTTGGGCCCAATTTGGACATTTTCACTTAGGGGTGTACTCACTTTTGTTGCCAGCGGTTTAGACATTAATGGCTGTGTGTTGAGTTCTTTCGAGAGGGCAGCAAATTTACACTGTAAGGCCCCTTTCACACGTGCGGATCCGTTTTTACTCCTACGCTTGCTCAGCGGGGATCGCTCCGTTGATCCCCGCTGAGCCGGTGGATGACAAGTCCGCCTCTGCACTCTGGGCATGGACGGACCTGTCAGAGCTCCGCTCTCCCCTATAGGGGATCGGATGATTAAGGACCGCCTGTCCGTTTTCATCCGATCCGCCAGACGGATGGAAATTAGGGTTTGCATCCATCTGGATTTTGGGGAGCGGAGCGGATGTGAGCGGACATGTCACCGCTGACATCCGTGCGCACGTGTGAAAGGGGCCTTATGCAAGCTGTACACTCACTACTTTACATTGTAGCAAAGTGTCATTTCTTCAGTGTTGTCTCATGAAAAGATATAATAGAATGTTTACAAAAATGTGAGGGGTGTACTCACTTTTGTGAGAAATTGTAACTACCTTAAAAAAAAAAAAAAAAGTATATAAAGTTGGGCATACACCATAAAATCTAATTCTACAGAGCTTTTGTAATATGAGGACAGACTTAAATGATCCTTTTAACTCATATTAAATGAAGCAGGCCTTTAACACCACATATAAGGACAAAAAAGGGGGGGGATATTTGCGCTAACCACCAAAGTATTATCCAAAGTGACCAAAAATCTATGAATGTACAGGTGATGTGACTATGTATACAGATAACGCAAATAAATGCTGCACCTCTATAGGTTAAATAACACTATAACACTACATGGTTAATAGTAGATCTAAAGGAGAATGTGCAATCAGATTGTACAGTTTTTGTTCAGTCTACACTTCAGCTGTTATATGTGCAAATACAATCAATAAACAGTATTTTTTAAAATACAAAAATCTCTTTGTTCTAAGTCACAGTTTAGCTATGCTCCTCTACCCATAATGCAGTAAAGGTGCCTCAGTAACTGTGGGGTGTGGAGGGTGCAGGAGGTGATATGGCTTCTTAGACTATAGTAGGAGTTTGTATCAAGCTCTCCACCTTCTTTCTCATTTTAGCAGTCAGTGTGGGATGGATATTTTAGCTGGTGTGAAGGGGATGATTGGAATGTAGTATGAAGGACTGAAATGTTACATAATGAAGATGAGAAATCTATAAAGCAGATGGACGTTTCATCATATCGCTGGCTTGGCGAGTTCACAGTGTGGACATTTATTATGAATGATCTCACCTGCTGCTGATATTTCTGATTACTGGCCAGCATCAGAGAGGAACGGACTGTCCCAGCACATCTCACTGCCAGGCTGGCATATAGGACCCGCAACAGCGACTGGCCAGGCATCACTAGAAGAGAAGATCAGGCATTATTGCTGAGCACAAAGGATAACATTTGTTAGTGGAATCTGTAGATGTCTGTGTATAGGGGAACTCCTGTCATTCAGAAATTACTACATTTATTGTATGTATTTTATATATCATTTTCCAGCAGTCCCCTGAACACTACAAAAAAGGGTAGACTTATTGGCCTTATAAACCATTGCATTTCTCCCTGCTGCCGACTTTGTTTCAGGCACTGGGGTCTGGAAACGAGGTCCTTACACCATATTTCAGGCACTGGGGGCTTGAGGTCTTTACACCATATTTCAGGCACTGGGGGCTGGGGAGAGGTCTTTACACCATATTTTAGACACTGGGGGCTGGGAAGAGGTCTTTACACCATATTTTAGACACTGGAGGCTGGGAAGAGGTCTTTACACAATATTTTAGACACTGGAGGCTGGGAAGAGGTCTTTACACAATATTTCAGACACTGGAGGCTTGAGGAGAGGTGTTTACACCATATTTCAGGCACTTGGGGCTGGGGAGAGGTCTTTACACAATATTTCAGACACTGGAGGCTGAAGGAGAGGTCTTTGCAGCATATTTCAGATCCCGGGGGCTGCATGAGCGGTGCCTACACCATTTTTCATGCACTGGGGGCTGGAGGAGAGGTGTCTAGACTATATTTCAGGCATTGGGGGCTGAAGGATGGGTGTTTATGTTCAATATGCTTTTATTAATCGCTTCAGCCCTGGAAGAATTTACCCCCTTCCTGACCAGAGCGTTTTTTGCGATTCGGTACTGCGTCGCTTTAACTGACAATTGCGCAGTCGTGCGACGTGACTCCCAAACAAAATTGACGTCCTTTTTTTCCCACAAATAGAGCTTTCTTTTGGTGGTATTTAATCACCTCTGCGATTTTTATTTTTTGCGCTATAAACAAAATAAGAGCGACAATTTTGAAAAAAACGCATTATTTTTTACATTTTGCTATAATAAATATCCCCCAAAAATATATAAAAAAAACATTTTTTTTCCTCAGTTTAGGGCGATACTTATTCTTCTACATATTTTTGGTAAAAAAAATCGCAATAAGCGTTTATTGATTGGTTTGCGCAAAAGTTATAGCGTTTACTAAATAGGGGATAGTTTTATGGCATTTTTATTAATAATTTTTTTTTACTAGTAATGGCGGCGATCAGCGATTTTTATTGTGACTGCGACATTATGGCGGACATGTCGGACATTTTTTACACATTTTTGGGACCATTGTCATTTATACAGCGATCAGTGCGATTAAAAATGCACTGATTACTGTGTAAATGACACTGGCAGTGAAGGGGTTAACCACTAGGGGGCGGGGTTAATCAGTACTAGGGGAGTGTTTTCTAACTGTAGGGGGGTTGGGCTGTGTGTGTCACTAGACTGATTACAGCTCCCGATGACAGGGAGCAGTGATCAGTGACACTTGTCACTAGGCAGAACGGGGAGATGCTGTTTACATCAGCATCTCCCCGTTCGTCCTCTCCGTGAGGCGATCGCGGGTATCCCTGCGGCGATCGAGTCCGCGGGACCCGCGACCCGACTCACGGAGCTCCCGGCCGATGCACGCAATGGCACGGCGGGGAATTCAAATGGACGTACAGGTACGCCCATTTGCCCAGCCGTGCCATTCTGCCGACGTACATCGTCGTGCGCCGGTCGGGAACCGGTTAAGAAAGATATTGATTACAAAAATATATAAAAGTGTATAACAAGTAGAAAAACAGTCCGGTCATCTACATGACATATTACAGTACCATAAGGTTATTAGTGACAGGAAAAGACACATGTGGGGTAGCAGCCAAGGTCAGACATACAACAAAGCAGTGTATTATGTAATAGAGATACGATATATAGAATACTTTCCTGTGTAAAGGTGTTCAGGTCCCACATTCATATGTAAACGGTGATCGCACCACGCATGTGAGGTATTGTCTCGAACGTCAAAGTGTGAGCAATAATTCTAGCACCAGCGCTCATGTTTAGCCCTACATTGATAACCATTGATAAGACTTTTAAAGTGTCTTCTATGGAGATTTTTCGGTACGGTAGATTGTCCCTATTTCACAGGTGTGCACAATTTTAAATCTTGACATGTCGGGTATCTATTAGTCAGTGTTGGTGTGCACTAATATTCCGCATAAGTGTATTTTTTTTCCTGAAAATTTGCGTTTGATAAACAGCTGCGCAAATATTGTGTGACATAAAAAATTGTAACAGCAGCCATTTTATTTTCCAGGGCCTCTGCTTTCTGAAAATATATAATGTTCGGGTGTTATAATTTTCTAGCAAAAAAAAAAAACTGCAGATTTTACCATGTATATGTGAAATGTCAAAATTGCCCTGGATGGCGATTGGTTAAAGTATGAATAAGAGGCAGCACTTTTTGTATTGTTTTTTTACCCGCTTGCCGACCAGCCGCCGTCATTATACTGCGGCAATGTGGCACAATCCCACAAATCGCCGTAGGTGTATGTTGGCTCGGGAACTCACTTTTGTGGGCACGCTCCCATTGGCCAGCGGGGGAGCCAATCAGCGGGTCCGGTGGACTCGATGTCCACTGGCCACCCACGATCGTTCCCCGCAGTCACAGAACGGGGATCTGCCTGTGTAAACAAAGCAAATCTCCGTTCTGACAGGGGAGATCACACAGATCCTGTCTTTCTGCTATGCAGGAAGATGGATCTGTGTATTTCCCCAGTCACACAGTCCCCCATACAGTTAGTACACAATCAGGGAACACATTTAACCCCTTGATCGCCCCCTGATGTTAACCCCTTGCCTGTCAGTGTCATTAGTACAATAACAGTGCATATTTTAGCACTGATTACTGTAATAATGTCACTAGTTTCCGAAAAAAGTGTCAAAAATGTCAGTTAGGTGTCCGATCTGTCCGCCGCAATCCCCCTAAAAATCACTGATCGCCGCCGTTACAAGTAAAAAAATACAAATCTATAAATCTATCCCCTATTTTGTAGACGTGATAACTTTTGTGCAAACCAATCAATATACACTTATTGGGATTTTTTTTACCAAAAAATATGTAGCAGAATACATATCGGCCTAAACTGATGAAGAAATTAGTTTTTTTACATTTTTTGGGGGAAAATTTTTATAGCAAAAAGTAAAAAATGTAGTTCTTTTTTCAAAATTGTCACTTTTTTTTTGTTTCTGGCGCAAAAAATAAAATCCGCAGAGGTGATCAAATACCGCCAAAAGAAAGCTCTATTTGTGTGGAAAAAAAGACAAATTTTGTTTGGGTACAGCGTCGCACGGCCGCACAATTGTGAGTTAAAGCGACGCGGTGCCGTATCGCAAAAAATGGCATGGTCATTAAGGGGTAAATTCTTCCGGGGCCAAAGTGGTTATGGATAGAGCGGAGAGGGATTAGAACACCTGTCAGGTTCTTAGTGCTGTCTTTTTCCCCCTATTAGAGAGATTCACCCTGTTTACCATTATCATTTAGAGTGAAAGTGAAAGAAAATCACAAATTTTGAGTTGTCACCAAAAAAAGGAACAGAGGGGAAATGTTCCAATGGGGACACTAGTTCTGGTTATTTCTTCTCACTTCCTGTTTTGGCTATGGGACAGGAAGTGAAGGGAAATCTCCCCAATGGGACACAGATTGGAAAAGAACGTTTGCCTTTCGTTCTACTTTAAGCCCTGGGTGGTACAATGCCTCATGCCTGGTGTTCGGGGTAATATTCCATCAGTACTACACTGACCCTGTACACCATGGGGATACAGACTGCCAGCAATGTACAGAACACCACAGCAGGGAAGGGACACAATACATAGGATGGGGTCAGATAGTTGTGTACAGTTGGATACAATGTGTGTTCTGACAGGCGACCCACATATACAGTAGGGAAGGAGAGGATATAGAGGAGAATGACAGACATGGGGACACACACACCACAGAGTAACAGATACACGTTCTTCAATGTGACTTACTAGTCCACTTCCTGCCACGCCCCCTGGTCAGGCAGCATACCATGTGACACGGGGGCGGAGCCCAGCATGTAGACGTGACAATAACTACTTACTGTTTTTCTTTCCTTAGCTTTGACTTTCCTCTCCACCGATTTTTATAAATTATTTATCTGATATTTTTTTTATCACAACTCCTGTGTATCTCTTTGCCTACTTTCGCGTTCCAAGCCTTGTTCTCGTTATATTTACAATCCAAGCCTCGTTCTCGCTGGCTGTTTCAGTATTTCAAGCCTCGTTTTCGTTGTGTGTTTCAAGCCTCGTTCTGACTGTATCTGCAATCCAGACCTCGTTGTCTCAGCTTTAGTGTGGTTCAAGTCGTGTTCTTGTCTGTATCTTACAAGTTTAGATCACTATATTTTGCTAGAAAATTACTTAGAAGCCCCAAAAGTTATATATATATATTTTTTTAGCAGACACCTTATAGCATACAGTGGCTATTGTTGCAATATTTTATGTCACACTGAATTTTTTTTCGAAAAAATACACTTTTTTTTTTTTTAATATAAAAAAAAAACCACTAAAGTTAGCCCTATTTTTTTATAATGTGAAAGATGATGTTACGCCAAGTAAATTGGCACCTAACATGTCACGCTTTAAAATTGTGCAGGCTCATGGAATGGTGACAAACTATGGTACTTAAAAATCTCCATAGGTAATGCTTTAAAAATGTTTACGGGTTACCTGTTTAGAGTTACAGAGGAGGTCTAGTGCTAGAATTATTGCTCTTGCCCTACCTCACATGTGTAGTTTGAACACCGTTTATATGTGCAGGCGCGACTTACGTATGCGTTCGCTTCTGGATGAGAGCATGGAGGGATGGGGTGCTTTAAAAAAAATTCTTATTTATTTTATTTTTTATTTTTACACTGTCCCTTTATTTTATTTATTTTTTATCACATTTATTCCTATTACAAGGAATGTAAACATCCCTTGTAATAGAAATAAACATGACAAGTACTCTTTATTCAAAGATCTGGGGTCAAAAAGACCCCAATCTCTCATTTACCTTTAACCACTTCCCACCCGCCATATAGCAAAATGATGGCTGTAAAGTGGTTGTATTATCCTGACTGGACGTCAAATGACATCCAGTCAGAATAAGCCGCTAGCGTGCTCCTGCGGGGGCGCGCAGCGCGGCGATCGGTGGTAAGGTGTGTCAGTCTGCATCTTTGATCTAGGTAAAGAGCCTATGACATAGGCTTTTTACCATGTGATCAGCTGTGTCCAATTACAGCTGATCACAGTGTAAACAGGGAGAGCCATTTATCAGCTTTTCCTCCACTCGCACTGACAGGCACGAGTAGAGGAGAGCCGGTTGGCTGCTCTCCTGACGGGGAGGGGTCTGCGCTGATAATCAGCGCATTGATTATCAGTGAAGACCCATTGAGGATGCCCACTTAGGACCACCAGGTGAGCCCACCAGGGGTGCCCATTAGGATGGCACTCTGTGCCCATCAATAATGCCTGCCAGTGCCTCCTGATCAGTGCTGTCTATTACTACTATCTATCAGTGCCACATATAAGTGCCCACCAGTGCTACCTATGATTGTCCATCAGTGCCACCTATGAGTGCCCATTAGTGCTGCTTATCAGTACCGCCTATCAGTGCCCATTAGTGCTACATATAAGTGCCTCATCATCAGTGCCACCTCATCAGTGCCAATCAGTACTGCCTCATCGCTTCTCGGCCTTTTGGCTAAGATCAAGTGTAGTATCGACTTTAGCCCTTAGGGGTGTCTCTGCTTCACAGCTAGGACGTTGAGAACCACTTGCATCTATCCAAGCCAATTGGTCCTTGTGGGGTACCCTCTGCTCGGCCTGGTAGGATCGTTGATTAAATTCAGCTTCACCTACTTGCTGCTATTGGGTCAGAGGCTTAGCCCCCACAGGGAACGAGATTGCGGTCTTCCCTCCTCCCCCACTCCGCATTACTACCTCCGGGCAGTAGATGCTAGAGCCTTTGTAAAGGCTACGAAAAAGAGCGAAGACATCGAGGAACCAGAAGGAAGCCGCCTAAGAAAGATCTGAAGCGACATCCAACTCCTTGACGATGGGGAAGAGCGAAAAGAAGACCGGAAAAGAGAAGAAGAACCCCGTTCCAGCCACTTCCTCCGAGCCTGGGAATGCCGCTGCCTCAACCCCCGCCCCTACCCCGGCCGGCACCAGCCGACCAGGACCAGCCAAGCCAGACCAGCCTGCAGACGGGCTCCCAGCTTTGGAGCCATGGATGAAGCAGACGGTCGTGCTGCAGCTGAAGGAGGTGGACGGAAGAGTCCCCGACATGACCCCGGAGATCTTCGGAAAGAAGATGATCCTGGAACAGGGGTTCAGCAAAGCGGAGACGCTTTCTGTGCAGGCCTTCACAAGAGGTATATTCTTTATAACTTTTGTGTCGTTTCAGGTCTGCAGAAGATACTGGGAGATGGTGAAGACCAGTGGCCCTGAATCCCCTTTCCGGAAGTTCACTGCGAACTGCCCCATAACACGGGACGAAAAGTGGGTGACAGTGGCCATGAGGAACCCCCATACCAGTGGAAAGGACATAGCCACCTACCTCCAGAGGTTCTGCACCGTGGTGAAGGACCCGATCCAAATCTTCGATGCCAACGGCTTCTGGATAGGTAAGTGGTCTGTGCTCTGCAAACTGAGGAAAGACCCTTCGGGGGACATCCAGCACCTGCAGCCTTTCTTCTCCCTGGGATCCTCCGCAGGAATCCTTTTCTATCCCGGCATACCCTACAACTGTAACAAGTGTGGGCAGCCGGGACACATAGGTAAGGATTGTACAGAGCTTGCTTGCAAGTTCTGTAGGGTGACAGGCCACGAGACCAAGGACTGTCCGAGGTCCAAAGCCTGCAACCTTTGCGGATTGGCGGAGCATGTCTTCAGACACTGCCCCCAGAGAACCCGGACCTACGCTGGAGCCGTGAGCCAGGGTAAGCCATCCGGGAGGAAGCTGCCAGAAAAACCGAAAGAAACTCGAAAGGCCAAAGGTAAGTCCACTCCCGCCCCTCCTGCCCCTGCCCCTCCTGCCCCTACCCCTGCCCCATCCCCTACCTCCAGCACACCCCCACCCACCCCCTCTGTGCCGGAGGAGCCCCTCCCCACCCCTTCCCCCCCCAACCTGTCCTCCCTGGAGGACTTCCCCACCCTCCCACCCCCCTCCACCCCCACCAGTGGCCCAAGAGGAAGCCGGAAACATAAGCCAGAGAGCCCAACAGCTGAGGAACCTGCCACCTCCACCAAACGGCCCCACGGGGTCCAACGCGACAGCGATGGACCCGAGCAAGTAGTGGAGGACCTAGAGTCTGCAGGAGAGGAGGAGGAAGGGGAGGAGATCGTGGTCGACCCTGAGCATGACCTCCCCCCCAACGTCCACATCAGCCAGCAGATGATGGAGTCTGTCCTTGAGGAGCTGGGCCTGGCCCAGAACACAGGACAGGCAGAAGACGCAACGGAAGAGCCACCCCCCCCCCTCCAGGGAGGTAAGTTCGGACCCTTGTTAACTAGACCCTCATACCCTTTTTCATTATGGCTGAGATCTCAATCTTTTCCATTAATGTGAGGAGTATCAAGGATACATCTAGAAGGCAAGCGGTCCTGACCTTTCTTTCAAGTCAGCAGAGTGATGTCTACATGCTTCAGGAGTGCGCCCTTCCTCCCTTGAGGAGGTACACTCATCTGTCCTCCCAGTGGACCCTTGGTCCCTCCTACTGGTCCGGGGGTGGCGATTGCAAGTCTGCAGGAGTAGCCATTCTGGTCAGGGATGGGCGCTTCACGGTTGACTCTATCCATGAGCTAGTCTGTGGCCGTCTTTTGGTCATAGACGGCTCGTGGGTGGAAGAGCCAGTTAGGCTCATCAACGTGTACGCCCCCCCAGACAAGAATGCGCGTCTGGAATTTTTCCAGACCCTGCGGACCCAACTCGTCACCACCAGAACAGTAGTGATCGGCGGTGATTTTAACTGTCCGATCGAGGAGGATGGGCGCAGCTCCAGCATATACGCAAAACTTGATGCTACTTCTAGGCTGCTCAAGGAGATGATCTCGGAGGCCTTCTTGCAGGACGCCGTGGGATCCATAGGGAAAGGGACCGTGAACTATTCGTGGTGCCGACCCGATGGATCTGTGCGTTCCAGGATTGACTTCGTGCTCACTTCAAGAACAGTCAAGCATCGTGAGTTCTCCATGGTCCCCTGCTTTTTCTCTGACCACAGGGCTATTCACTTTCGGGGTGACCTGGGCGAGGGCTTTGCCCGCGGACCGGGTTCCTGGAAGCTGAATAGCACCCTGCTGGAAAACGAGGAACTGATGGGGGAACTCCGGGAGGACTATGCCACCTGGACGGAGGAAAAGAGATTCTTCGGAAGGGTAAGTGACTGGTGGGAGTTTGTGAAGGTTAAGCTGCGCAGCAAGGGGACGCCAGCGTGTGTGCGCCAGGAGGAGGGAACTCAGGAGACTGCAGCGTCAGTTGCAGTCCCTGCAGGACCTTCATCACTGCGGCTGGGACGTTAGGCAGGACCTGGAGGACACCAAGAAGAGCCTGAAAGGACACTTCGAGGAAGAATCCAGGCACATTGTCTTCCGTGCCAAGGTGGAGAATCTTGAGAAAGGTGAGAAGTGCAATTCTTTCTTTTTCAGGAAACTTCACTCAGGACACACACCCTTGTCAGAGCTGCGTGACGAGACCGGAACACTCCAGAAGGGGAAGAAGGCTGTGATGCAAGTGGTCAGCGACTACTACACCAACCTCTACTCCCCGAAAGAAACGGACACTCAGGCGGCCGACAGGTTCCTGTCAGGTATCTCTAACCAAATTGATCCTGCAGGTTCATCAACCGTCAGCGCCCCCTTGGTGTTGGAGGAGCTGCACTCTGCCGCTAAATCCTTTAGGCGGGGCAGGACCCCGGGCTGCGATGGTCTCCCAGTAGAGCTCTATGTAGCACTGTGGGATCTCGTGGGCCCGGACCTGCTCGAGCTGTACGAGGAGATGGTGGTGGAGGGCAGAATGCCTCCGTCACTGAGGGAGGGGATGATCACGATTTTGTATAAGCGGAAGGGGGAGAGATCGGATCTTAAAAATTGGCGTCCGATCTCTCTTCTGAACGTGGACTACAAAATCCTCGCCAAGGTCCTGGCCAACAGGCTGAAGTCTGTCATCGGACAGATCATCCACCCGGATCAGACTTGCGGCATTCCTGGTCGCAGGATTGCGGACAGCCTTGCGCTTGTCCGGGACACGGTCCAGTACATTCATGGCTGCCGTGTGCACGCGGCCCTGGTCAGTCTTGACCAGGAGAAGGCCTTTGACCGTGTCTCCCATGAGTTTATGTGCAGAGCTCTGCGCAGGTTTGGTCTTGGGGAAATGTTTTGTTCGTATGTGAATGTAATGTACACTGACATTTCTAGTTTGGTGCTGGTAAACGGCTGGAAAACTGACCCCTTTCCAATTTTGTCTGGGGTCAGACAAGGCTGCCCTCTCTAACCTCTGCTTTTTGTTTGTTGTATAGAGCTCTTCGCCCGAAGCATCAGATGGAACCCAGAGATCAGAGGGATCACCGCACCAGGACCGGACAGACGGGAGGTCAAGTGCTCACTCTACATGGACGACGTGACGGTGTTCTGTGCTGATCGGCGCTCCATCGACACACTCGCCCAGACCTGTGAGGACTTCGGCCAAGCTTCAGGGGCAAAGGTCAATTGCGGGAAGTCGGAAGTCATGCTCTTCGGAAAGTGGTTCCTGCCTTCTTCTGCGCCCATTCCCTTCAGCGTCAAGACGGACTTCATCAAAATCCTTGGGGTCTGGTTTGGAGCTGAGGGCGCAGCCCTGAAGTCCTGGGAGGAAAGACTGTCAAAGATGCGACAGAAGTTTGGACTTTGGAGCCTCAGAGAACTCACCATCGAAGGCAAAACACTGGTACTCCGCAGCGAGATCCTCCCTGTGTTGCAGTACCTCGCCCAGGCCTGGCCCCCTCGGGTTAACACCTGTAAGGCCATCACCAGGGCGGTGTTTCACTTCATCTGGAGCTCCAAAATGGACAGAGTGAAGCGGGCGGTTATGTTCAAGGAACCCCTCAAGGGCGGTAAGGGCGTGCCCGACATCGCTACCTTATTGAGGGTGTGCTTTGCTTGTAACTGCATCCGCAGGACATTGGTTGACAGAACTGTGGACTCTGGCGGTAACTCCATGTCCCGTTTTTTCCTCCTGCCTCTTTGGAGGACCCTGGGATGGGACAAATGGGACAGCTCCATCCCCTACAACTGGGACACCCCTTGGTACTACTTGGACACCTTCAAGTTTATTAAGGAGCTGGGGCTACATGGAGTGAAGCCCGACTTGTGGAAGCCAAAAACTATCCACAAGTTGATCAGAGCATCGGACATTGTTGAGACTGTTCCAGGCCTCCCTACAGCCACTTGTAAAGTGGTCTGGAGGAATGTTTCTTCAAAGAGACTCACCAACAGGCACAAAGATCTGGCATGGATGGCAATCCAAGGGGGGTTGCCACTCAGGACATTCATGCATGCCAGAAACCTGTGCAGATACAGGCACTGCCCCTTTTGCATCATCCAGGAGGAAACTGCTCTGCATGTTTTCTGGGAGTGCCCCTTTGCACAGGACCTGTTGAGGGCCTTGGAACCTGAACTCAAAGACTTTGTGCCACAGACTGCTATCACACACTTTGGTGTGTTGAACGGACTCTTCTGTGGAACTCATTCACAGGAGGACATTGACGGTGCCTGGCGGGTGCTGTGTTGCTTTAAGGACGCTTTATGGTGCGCCAGGAAGCGCCTCATCCACCAGCGGGAGAGGATGTCCATCGAGGACTGTCGCAGACTGGTTCACAGTCTACTCAGAGACTATCACTTGATGGACTTCAAGGAGGAAGAGGAGGTCTGAAGATTTCCCCATCCCCCCCCTCTCCCCCGTGTATCCTTTGGCAGTTCAAATAAAGCTTCGGGCCTGTGAACTCTTTTTTCCCTCCCCTACCCCACCTTCTCCACCCCCCCCCCATCACACCCATTGCCCATTTGAATGTTATTTGACTGTATGACCGGACTTTTTGTGAAATGTTATTGAAGTACTGCTTTCAGGGTAATGCGGCGTCATGCATGATGTGATGTTTCGGGGTATTATTACTCTGCACAACACATTAGGCATCATACCGCAGGATGAATGTAATTTATTTGTATGCTTGGCAATGTATTGTTATGTAGTGTATTTATGCGCTGCGTCGCAATACTGAATGTACCCTGTTTAAGTATTTGTTTTTTGTATATTTTCTTGCAAAATAAAGTATACATTTTCAATCAAAAAAATCAGTACTGCCTCATCAGTGTCCGTGAGTGCAGCCTCATCAGTGCCTGTCAGTGAAGGAGAAAACGTACTTATTTACAAAGAAACGGAGAAAAACTTTTTTTTTCAAAATTTTCGGTCTTTTTTTTATTTGTAGCGCCAGAAATAAAAACTCCAGTGGTGATCAAATACCACTAAAAGAAAGCTCTATTTGTGGGGGAAAAAAAACGATAAAAATTTTGTTTGGGTACAGCGTCGCATGACCACGCAATTGTCATTAAAAATGTGACAGCGCTGAATGCTGAAAATTGGACTGGGTAGGAAGGGGGGAAAATGCCTTGTATTGAAGTGGTTAAAAAAGAAGACATTTTGACTTTAATAATAAAAAAAAATCCTGTCCATCTGTCGGAGGACCGGAAATGACATCAGAGGTCGCTCCGGTCCTCCAAGGGCATAGATATGAGTGGGGGCCATCTTGCCCTCACTCGGCTTCCTTCCTATCCATCCGATGGATTGGGTCGTTTCTGTGTTTACTGACGGCTCCAGTAAACGCGCCGCCCCTAAAAATGATCCCGTGGCGAATCCGCCGCCGGGATCACTTTTAGTAGATGCCAGAAGTGATCCGCCGCCGGGATCACTTTTAACAGATGCCAATTCGCCTACAGAAAAAAATGATGCCAGGGTTATGGCAGCAGCTGGTCAGCAGAGGGCCAATCAGCACTGTCCAGACAGATGGTCAAGGGTCATGACAGTCAGAGGCAGGGCTGGTGCAAGGATTTTTGACACCCTAGGCCAGGGATATGCAATTAACAGACCTCCAGCTGTTGCAAAATTACAAGTCCCATCATGCCTCTGCCTCTGGGTGTCATGCTTGTGGCTGTCAGAGTCTTGCTATGCCTCATGGGACTTGTAGTTGTGCAACAGCTGGAGGTCCGCTAATTGCATATCCCCGCCCTAAGCGAAACCTCATTTTGCCACACTCCCCCCTTGGCTCCACCCCTGACTCCACCCCCTTTGTCCTGCCCATGTATGCCCCACCTTTGTAATGACGCGCCCATCAAATGCAGCCCACCAGCGTCCATCAAATGCAGCCTCACTAGCGCTCATCAATGTAGCCTACTAGTGCCCATAATGAATGTTTGCTTGCTTCCATTCATTCGGGAGTTGGGATACAGACACAGTCCTCCGTTGTCACTGCACCTTTGACACTATGTGCGAATGGAGTGGCAGCTGCCTGCTGATGCTGAGATTTAGTTGCTTATTGCAGAGAGAAGAGAGTAGGAACACCAGTGGCTGGGCGCCCCTAGGCAGCAGTGCGCCCTAGGCCACAGTACCCAGCTTGCTAAGGGGGAACTTGCTAAGTGGGGGACTGCTAAAGAGGATAAAGAGGAGGTTCGGGACTACTCTCACCTTGCACATAGCAGGTAAGTATAACATCTTTTTTTTTTTTTTATGTAGCGCTGGTAGATTTGCAATCTACCGCAGGTTAGGTAAATTTAGTAAATTGTGCGTTAGGAAGGTTAAAGTTTGCCTCTGTTCCAGCTTGGCTGACGTTGTGTGTGCTTCCGTGCTGACCAGTGGGTGTCGCTGTTACCACTGGTCAGGGTTGGAAAGGCAACGTGTTGAAGCGAATGGATGCTCCTCTGTCCCGGAGGCACGCTCGGTGGAGGTGGTCCTCCGAGTTGCATTCTGGGCGAGGGTATTTATGGAACAGACGATATATTTTGGTGTTCGTTTTACAGCCACCTGCTGGCCCTCCTGGCCGACAGGTATGCGTTAAGGAGCTACCTCGTGGTCCTCCGATCGGGAGGCCCACGATACAGCGACGCAGGGGTGGGTCCGGAGGCTTGTCTGGAGCCTACCACCGCGGCCAAGGAATGGTCCTGAGCTGTCGGTCCTGTGTGAGGGAGCTGGACAACCGAGGAGATCCCAGGGGAGGACCCGTCTTGGAGAGGTCACGCAGCGTGCTGGTCTATAGAGGGGCCTGGTGACTCGGTTGGAGGACGTATCCAAAAGTAACTATACAGCATAGTGTTGCCGACTCGGCTTAAAGGTTCAAGCACTGTGACTGACTTTCACTATAGAAAACCCTATACATCCTGTGGCAGAGGATTGTACGGATTTTGTTCCCAAACAAGTCTGTGGCAGAGAATTTGATTCGTGCTGCGTGCTGGCTGCTATACCGGTGAGAGAGGCCTATCCAGACGAGCAAGGAGTGTGTCCCACGAGGGGAGCGCATTCCGAATAGTATTTGAATTCTACCAGGACATTTTGTCAAGAGAACCCTACCAGAGAATATTTGAGTTTCTTCTGCAAGTTTCCTTTCTACCTCTTTCCTGCTACTTCCTAATGCCGCGTACTTCGCCCGGCGGACGGGATTTCGTCGGACAATTCGATCGTGTGTGGGCTCCAGCGGACTTTGTTTTCTCAAAAGTTGGACGGACTTAGATTTGAAACATGTCCGGTCGAAAAGTCCGCTCGTCTGTATGCTAGTTCGACGGACAAAAAGCCACGCTAGGGCAGCTATTGGCTACTGGCTATGAACTTCCTTATTTTAGTCCGGTCGTAGGTCATCACGTACGAATTCGATGGACTTTGGTTGATTGTGTGTAGGCAAGTCCGTTCATTTAGAAAGTCCGTCGTAAAGTCCGCCGGGCAAAGTCTGCCGTAAAGTCTGCTCGTGTGTAGGGCTGGGGAAAAAATCGATTTAAATCTTGAATCGAGTTGAGAGGTCAAATCGATTCAAAATTTAGGCAAATCCATTTTTTTAGATTTTTTTTTTCACCGCGCCGGTCCCGAGGCGCTGCGGGCATGAGTTTTTAGGCGAGGCCGCAGCTTCGGCCTAGTCCACGGCTACGGCCGGACGCCACGGACTAGGCCGAAGCCGCGGCCTCGCCTAAAAACTCATGCCCACAGCGCCTCCGGACCGGCACTGACACCGCGCCGGGCCTGAAGAGCTGCTGGCAAGGAGTTTTTAGGTGAGGCCGCGGCTTCGGCCTAGTCCGCGAGGCCGGACGATGCGGATTAGGCCATAGCTGCGGCTTCGCCTAAAAGCTAATGCCCGCAGTGCCTCGGGACCGGCGCGGTTTCCAAAGAAAAAAAAAAACTCGATTCGAATCGTGAATCTAGTTTTTTTTAAGAGAATCGAAGATTTTTTTTTTTTTTAGAAAATCTCCCAGCCCTACTCGTGTGTACGCGGCATAAGTCGTTTGTTTTAATAAAGCATTGAAAACGTACTCCAGTGTTGGTGCGTGTGTTGTCCAGGAGTAAACTCAACGGAACCCTAGACCCGGTGCCGGTGAAACAGAGGGAAGCAGAGTGAAGGTAACAGACCCGCTTAAACCACCGTGAGTTAGTGCTTCATTAATAATAATAAATAAAAAATCAGCCTTTAGTATCACTTGAATGAATGATGAAGGGAGGTGATTATTATGGATCAGGATTAATATGACAAAGAAATCCAGCATAGATGAGTTGATACAGAGGCACATTTAAATGTTAAAAGAACAAAATAAGAGGGCATTACAGTAGATATCAACCTTTATTAACTACCATTCAGTTTGTTAAGGAACAGTTTAGAAAAAGCAATTGTCTTTTTCTATTTTTGAATAGTTTTTAAATATTTAAAAAGGTTTGACCTTTTTATCTATTGTTGCATCCCAGTGCAGCTGATCTGCCACAGTCTTTTTGCAGTCACTTCTGCACATACTCCAGCAACGTCTGAATAGCATTTGTCGGGGTGGGTTTTCTAATGGTGACAATAGTGGACCACCCAGCATTGTTCATGATGAAATAGCTATTTGGGAGCCAGGGACAGACCACTGACACGCTATAGTAGAGTGTATGAATAGGGAAGCAGTATTACACCCTCAGTCCTATCTTACATCTAGCCCTGTGTAACTAGCTATATCATAAATGTCTTTCCCCTCATTTCATACCAGAACACATTTCTCTATTTAAAGATCTCCACACCATGGCCCTCTCCACTACACTTCATCCACGCTTCCAATTGGGGAGTGGGCACTCTTCAAGTAGAATGATACAATGTGTTGGGACTACATGTCCCATGATTCATTGAATAGTGGCCACACTGCCCACGAACACCCTAAATATGACACCCAAGTAGGCACAATCACAATGAACCTGGCCACAATGCATTTGTGGGCTCTAAGCATGCCATCCGTGTGGGTACATAATAATGACCCCTGGCTCAATGTGTTTGCAGGCCCAAGCCTAGCACCTGAGCGGGTACATAATGATAAAGACCCAGATGGGAAAGCACACATCAGGGTGGCTCCAGGGAGACTTTTAAGGCAATGTGACTGGTCACCCTTATAGGCTGAAATGAATTACACTAAACCTTTGAAAGCTAATTTAGCTGCAGAAACAGTTTAAACCTAACCGAAAAAGAGAGACTGAAAACAAGCATAAACATACAAAATGTTACTACATTTTATTTTTTCTATGGAGGGTCTAATAATAATAATAATAAGTGAGAATGAAGCCTGCATTGTTTACAGGCCTAATTACCATAATAAATCTGCCCATAATGTCACCTGCTAGTGTGAAGAAGTGTTTAGGTTGCCATTTAACCCTTTAATAACTCAGTCTTCCCTGTTTCCCTTTAGCCATTTTTTTGTACTCTTTATATGTAAACTTTTTTTTTATACATTTGCACCACATGCCTCTTCTACAGATTAAAAGGTACCACAAAGTCCATCCGAATCTGTTCTCTGAGGTGCAAACAGTGGTAATTCCATAGGTAAGTAGTGATTCTGTGACTTGAGTAAAGGGATAATGGCGCTGGTTGCTAGGGGAAACACCAACCCACAACAGGCCTTCCTCGTCAAATATTATATAATATGAACAAATATTAAGTCAATGGCCGGTGCTGCCGCTGTTCACATGTAATTGCTTCTCTGAGTGGTTATATGCAATTAGGGACTCTAAGTGGCCCTTAATGCAGACAGTTTACATCCAGGGTTGATGCCTATGACTGTATTCACACTAAATTGTCTGCAGCTAGACATTCACTTTGTATGCAGCCAATGCACAGAGTTCTGATACGGCATTTAGCTGCATATGGGTATAGCAGCCTATATGCCCTCATTCATTTGTTTGAATGAGGCCATAACATGGAATTAAAGGTACAAATACTCACCTATGCTCCAACGGCCCAATGCCCATTGGGTCCCTTGCCAGCACCAACATCTTCTCCCCAGGTTCATCTGAACATGTTGAGTGTGCTGGTGCAGGATGATGCCCATGTGCAGCTCAGTGTACATTCTGCAGGGAAGAGGGGATTGTGAACAGGCAGGTAGGTGTATTTAATTTCAGAAGAGGCATTGCATTTTAATTTTTTGTTTCACTTTAAAGACCCTGCAAAAAAACCCCCCAGAAAATATGTATTGATCTGCCAGAAATGAACCCAGCTCCCAATTTCTGCTGTGGGCTAAAAACATTTGGCATTTTTGTGGAGTGGTGTCAGCCCTCCAAGTTTTCTTTTGCTAAACTAGTCAACATTCCCCCCAATCCTATTCTCCACAACATAGAGACTGATCATTCTTTAGTACCTAGATAAGAACTAGGAGGAATGGGAACAGGGGTCCGGGGCGTGGTATGGAGAGAGGACGAGCTGCGTGAGCGTGCGGAGGTTCCCGGGCTCTGAGAGACACGAGGAGCGGTGAGCTCTAACGATAGCTCCTTCCTCTCTGCCTATAGTTTCTCCCCCGTAGCCAGGAGAAGAGCCACCGGAGACGCCGGCACAAAAACAGCGGAAACAGAGAGTCCTAGGAATAGCCTCTCTATCTCCTCCATCAGCTTCTTTAAAAAAAAAAGCCGGGAGAGAGCAGCCAGAGACGCCGGCACGGAGAGACGGGAAGTGGAGAGCACCGGCACTAGCATACCCCTCCCCTCCACTAAACTTACTCACTCAGCCGAGAGAGATCGAGCAGGAGATGTCGGCTCGAAGACGCAATGCATTACACCCCTGTGGTAAGGGGAAGGCACAGTCTGGCGGTATGAAAGCCTACCTGTCACCACAGAACACGGAACAAAGTAAGGCTGAACGGAGGTTGTCAGGACATGGCGGGGCGAGGTCTGTGGTGTCAGACGCCCGAAGCAGCCAGAAACAAGGTGAGGAGACGCCATTGAGGGACCAGCGGAGCCTAAGGAGGATGGAGACCTGGCGGAGGGGGGAGTGGAGAGGGTTGAAAGTGGGGTATGCTATGAGCAAGGCAACCATGAAGTGGTGGGACTGAGTTATAAAGAAAACCACAGAGACGGCCAAAAGTTGGAAGGAGGACGGGGGGGACAAGATACATGGGGAAATGGGGGAACGGAACCCAGAGCTGTGCCAGGAGAGAAGACTGGGGGGGGTGAGTGTTGGAGTGAGCCACATGGAGGAGAAATGGAAGCTGCTAATAGTAGTACAGTAGCACAGAAGCAGCAATGGACCCCTACGACCCCCATGACTCAATCCCCCAATACAGAGCAAGAAACATACCAGCCAGAAATAGTGAGGATAAACCTGGATAAGGAATTTAGAGAGCACTTGAGATCTCTCCCCACTAAAAATGACATACAATTACTTATCTCTATGGTGGAATCGTCCTGCAAACAAATGGTTGAAGAGATCAGAGAGGATACAATAGCCTTGGGACGCAGAGTGGAGGAAATTGAGATGAACCAGGATGACCTTAAGCAAGCGGTGGTGGACACTCAAGAAGTAGTAAAGGAATATGAGGAAAAACTAAACTCACTATTAGATCAAATCGACGATCAAGAAAATAGAACACGCAGGCAGAATATTCGTATAAGGGGTTTAAGCGAGAGAAATGGGGCTGCAGATCTAGTACAATTGGTGACAGAGTTGTTTCTTCAAATACTGGGGGTACAATCCCCAGAGGTTATCGAAATAGACAGAGTGCACCGCACAACGTCTCTCACCAATCAGAGTATGGACAGACCCCGAGATATTATATGTAAACTGCATAAATTTGCTTTGAAAGAGGCAATTATGAATGCAGCACGCAAAAACCCTAGGATAGAATATGAAGGGCACCAGATCTCTCTGTATGCAGATTTATCATATCGGACATTAATGCAGCGCCGCACAGTCAGACCTCTATTGGAAGCTATGCGAGTAGCGGAAGTGAGATATAGATGGGGATTCCCCTTTTGTGTAAAGGCTTCCCGAGAGGGAAAATCTGCAGTTCTGAGAACTAAGGACGATTTACAAAAATTTACAGAAGTTTTGGGATTACCGTTGATCGATTTTCCAGGTTGGAGACTGAATAGCTCTAGAGCTCCTTTGCCACGCTCAGAACAGTGGAATCAAGTCCCAAGTAGAAGCAGAGGAAGGAAGATTAATAGAGATGGACAAATATGATTATATGATTATAGATAGAGGAAAAGTGTTGGGTATCTGGGTGGGAGAAGGGGGAGGTGGAGGGGGAGAGGTGTTATGGGGGGGTGGGTGGGATGGGCGGGGGGATTGTGGGGGGGGGTTTCGCTGTCTGGTCTTTCCCTTCCCCCCTCTCCCTTTCTCCCCTGTGTTTCTCTCTCTCCCCCTTATCTCTGAATCCCTGGGTTGGGATAACCCTACCAGCTTGCACGCAGAGTCCCAGCTATCTGTCTGTCTCTTGTCCTTAGAATTAATATCATCTATTGTGTAAATGGCTCCTCTTGCTCTTGGGGCCCAGGGAGAAACTGGATTTCCTTAATCCATACCGTGAGACATCTTTGCCCCAATAGGAAAGTCCCAAAAGGGGGATTAATTTTTCTGCAGCTTGGCAGAAGGGAGGACAATCTCAGGGATAGGAGGTATACCTATAGGGGGATTGATCCACCAATTAGGGGAGATGATAGGAAATACAATGTGTGTGTGTATCTGTTGGGGGGGGGGGGGTTTGGGGTGGGGGGTGTTTTTGTTTGTTTTTTTTTGTTTTGTTTTTTTCGTGTACCCTCTCTCTCTCTTCTTCCTCTTCCTCATTCTGTTTTATCCATCCCAGGCATCGTACATCTTCTTACTTTCAGAGTGGAGATACATACGGAGAAGATAAGGGGATCCCCTGGAGCAGCGCGGAGACAGGTACAGGGGGGTACATATAGATGGATTAAATGGCAGAAGTGAAGATAGTATCGTATAACGTAAGGGGCTTAGGAGCACCTAGTAAGAGGGGGCGCCTCTGGTGTGAGCTGCGCAGCCTGAAGGCAGATGTTATATTCCTCCAGGAGACGCACTTCACAGCAGGGTCGACCCCCAGATTGCCATGCTTTCCATTTAATCAATGGTTTCACTCGACTTCACCTATTCATGGAGCTAGAGGTGTTACAATAGCATTTAACAGAACAACTCCTTTCCTGCTTGTAGAAGTTGATAGGGATCTGGAAGGTCGTTTTTTGTTTGTAAAAGGAAGAATACAGGATCAATGTTATACGTTTGCATCAATTTATGCCCCTAACAATGGTACAGTAGACTTTATATCAAAAACAATGAAAAAACTGGAAAAGTTGAGGGAAGGTATACTGATATTGGGAGGGGATTTTAACCTTACTCTAGACCCTGAAATGGACACCTCATCCGGTAAGACAGTACTATCTTTTAGGGCTCAGAGACACTTAAGAAAGAGTTTGAGAGCGCTTCATCTGGTAGATAGCTGGAGGATTTTGCATAGCCGTGAAAGGGATTATAGTTATTATTCAAGAATACATAATACCTATTCACGGATTGATCTATTACTGGTTGATCAATTTGATTTACATCTTGTGAAATCTTCGGTAATTGGCTCAATTACCATATCAGACCATGCGCCAGTCGCTTTGAGCTTACGAATGAGTGGTGTAGGCAAAAAAGAAAGGAACTGGCGATTAAATGAATCCATCTTGGATGATAAAAGGGCCTTTGAAACCCTGAAGGAGGGACTGATATTGTATTTCGAGATCAATAGACCAGGTGAGGTGTCCAATCAAGTAGTGTGGGAAGCACATAAAGTGGTTATTAGGGGGGAGATGATTGCACAGGGGTCAAGTCTTAAGAAAGAAAAACAAAAGGAAATTACGGATATCTTAGAGGAGATACATAGAAATGAGTTAAAACATAAAAACAGTCTGGACTCGGAGGAAGATAATAGGCTGGTGGAGCCCAGGCTTAAGTTGACTAAATGTTTTGATCTGAAAGTTAAAAATAAGCAAAGATACTACGCGCACCGTTTTTATGAACAAGGTAGCAAGGGGGGAAAACTGCTAGCGAGAGTTAAAAAAACAACAGGAAGCAAGGCATGTTCATAAATTAATAGTAAATAATAAACAGGTTATTGACTCCCATAAAATAGCAGCAGAATTCCAAAGGTATTATAGATCTCTATACAATATAGAGGGGGACAAAAGAGGAGAAGAGGGGGAAGGAGTGAGGCAGGAGATCAGGGAATACCTAAGGACATCAGAACTACCAGTAATTTCAACTGTGGCACTGGAAGAAATGGAACAACCAATTACAGTGGAGGAGCTGGGTAAGGTGGTGGGAGGACTATCATTGGGGAAAAGCCCGGGCCCTGACGGTTTTACGAACATTTATTATAAAAAGTTTCTCCCAGAGCTAGTCCAGCCCCTCTGCGATTATCTCAACTCTACAACAACTTCTAGCCCATTGCCACCAGAAGCATTGATGGCACATGTGACGGTCCTCCCGAAGGAGGGGAAGGATCCTCAGATGTGTGTTAATTATAGGCCCATCTCCCTCTTGAACTCAGACACGAAGATCCTATCCAAAATCCTGGTCCTTAGGATGCAAGATCATATAGCAAAAATAATACAACTAGATCAAACGGGATTTATAAAAGGACGGGAAACCAGAGATAATACAATTCGTGCCTTACAGATATTGCACTGGGCTCAAAATGGACCAGAGCAAATTCCAAGGGTATTGATTTCTATGGATGCTGAAAAAGCATTTGATAGGGTTGATTGGATCTTCTTGTCGGAAGTTCTGAGGGAGGTGGGCCTGGGAGAACGTATGATGGGATGGGTTCTGGCATTATATAATAATCCCAGAGCAAGGGTCAAGGTAAATGGAGGGCTATTGGATAGCTTTGAGATCCGTAATGGGACTAGACAGGGGTGTCCATTATCACCCCTGTTATTTGCCTTGATCCTTGAACCCTTTTTATGTAAAATAACGAGGAATCGAGGGATTAATGGGATCCGTATCGGGGCAGTAGAGCATAAGGTATCGGCCTATGCGGACGATCTTTTATTTTACTTATCTAAACCACAAGAATCTTTAAAGGAATTGATGGGGGAAATAGAGAGGTTTGGAGCCCTATCTAATTTTAAAATAAATCCTGATGCCAAGCCATGTCCCCCCCAAGATTAGGAAAGCCATACAAGATAGCTTTCCCTTCATCTGGAATATGGACTCTCTGAGATATTTGGGGATAAATATAACAGCGAACTTAAAGAAGTTATACGAGCTTAATTATGGCACACTTTTAGTAAATATACAGAGAGACCTGAAAAGTTGGAAACGTCAATTGATGACTTGGTTTGGAAGAGTGAATGCAATAAAAATGAATGTCCTACCGAAAATTATCTATATCTTATATACCATCCCTATAACACTCCCACAAGCTTTCTTCAGGCAGATAAGAAGGGCCCTTACGAAATTTGTATGGGGGGATAAACATCCAAGAATATCATATGATATACTGAGGAGACATAAAGAGGAGGGAGGGTTAGGATTACCAGACTTAAATTTGTATTATAAAGCTATGGCACTAGTCCGAATATTGAACTGGCGCCATGACTCCGCAAATAAAATATGGGTAAATCTGGAAAAAACAATAGCTGGTAGAGATCTAGAAGGGGCACCCTGGATTCCAACTGCGAATAGGGGATTATCGGAATGGACATCACCTATAACCAAAACAACATTATTAGTCTGGGATAGGGTAAACGCCCAAGGTAAAATTGCACCTATGATTTCCCCACTGGCTCCACTTGAGGGATTTCCTTGGTTTCAACCAGGGGAGGATAAAAGGAATTTAGAAGGGTGGGGAAGAGAGGGAGGGGTAACTTGTGCGAGGATAGCGCCATCGGGCAAACTGATCCCTTTAAAGGATCTGGTAGAGGATAGGGGGGATATTCCGATGTCCACGTGGAGATACTTCCAAATTACAGATTTTTATAATAAAAGGAAGTCTCTGATCAGATCTCTGAATACCCTCACAGTTTTTGAATCCTGGTACCTGGAGATTCCAGAAGCTAAGCATCTATTATCTAGGATGTATAAACTAATACTTAAAATCAATAGTACTACAATACCCTATTTTGTTAAGGAGTGGGAGAGAGAAATAGGAGAGAGGTTTTCAACTTTACAGGTAAAGAGATTGATTTAAACAACTCATAGCTCCTCAATAAGCTCACATATTCAGGAGATGGCATATAAATTCCTGGCCAGATGGTACCGTACCCCTGCTCGCATAGCACAAATGTTCCCAAAGGGAGAAGCACGTTGTTGGAGGGGATGTGAGGAGTGAGGCACATACCTCCACATATGGTGGACGTGCCCGAAAATTAAAAAATTTTGGGAGGCAGTGGCCCCTTGGATCAAGAGGATGACGGTAAAACATATAGAATTTTCGGTATTGCACTTCCTGTTCCATGGGATACCATTACCGAACAAAATATACAAAAAGAATATCACCCCCATTTGTTGAATGCGGCAAAGGCACTGGTACCAAGGTATTGGAAAAATACTAGATGTCCAACAGTGTCGGAATGGAAAAAAGAAGTAGATAAAATAATGGAGGCGGAAGAGTGGGTATATAGGATTAAGGATAGACAGGAGGAATTTAAGGAGATATGGAAAATTTGGAAACAACACTCAGCCAAGATATCATAGACCGGAAGAGAGAAATTGGAGAGAACAGGGTCGCTCTGATTAAAAAGTAAGAAAAGGGAATAAATATATTAATGGAGGATGCCCGGGATGAGAATGGGGAAGGTGGCTTGAGGTGAGGCCTTGACTCGCCCATATAATGGAGAGGAGCGGGGGAGGGGAGGGGTTCGAGTTTGGGGGGGATTCACCTTTTTTTTTCTCTTCGTTTTTCTGGAACTCTCTCCTTCCTGTCTTCATTTTTAGGGCTATGCCCGTTTTTGAGCATGATATTCACACAAAAGGATGGAGGAGAACACTTGTAATTTGTGGTCACAAAGGGGGAAAGAGAATATTGTAACCGGAATAAGGGTGGGGCAAAGGGGTAGAGGGAGGGGGGAGTATGATATACTGGAGGTGGGAAAAGAAAGGGTAAAGGGGAATGATGAAATAAGTTGATCACAATGAAAGGGATATAGAATTAAGGAGGTGATTAAAGGAGTAAGACTATGAATGTGACAAGTGAAGGTAATGAGGAATACAATTTTGAGTGGGGTTGGATTATTTGTTGATGTGGGGGGGGGGGGGGGGGTTTGGGAGGGAGGGAGGGATTTGACACATTGGGACCGGGGGGAAAGAAAAGGAAAATTTGGAATGTTGAAATAGTGTGAACACAAGGAAATGGAATGAAAATAGAGTCACAGGGGTAACCAAAGAAGGAGTGGGTTCAAGAAGGTTATGAGCAAAGGTAGTGGGGAGTGTAATTTTGGTTGTCACTGGATTATTTGATGTGGGGTGTTTTTTTTTTTTTTTGGCTCCACTTGAAGGACACTAGGAGATCTGTTAAAGGTGAAATATGTGAATACACTGATCTGGAATGTAGATAATTCACGGGGGTCATTATTGAATGTTATAGGTGGAGGTGATGAGGGGGGGGGGGATTAAAGAAAAAAAAACTTTTTTTTTTTCTTGTTGGGGTCTTAGGTGGGGAGGGAATCACCCAACAGATTGTTTGTTTATATATTGTGTAAGTAGGATGAAATGTTTTGTAATGTATTTAAGATTGGAATGTGATATAAGTAAATAAAAAATACTAAATAATAAAAAAAAAAAAAAGAACTAGGAGGAATCATTCAACTCCTTAACCCCTTTCCACACAGCCCTGGTGTCCCTTTTAGTTGTTCTTTACATCTGGGGGATGGGATGACCATTGTGATTGGCTGTCACGGTGGTCACATGATCAGAAGCCCGTCCCCCTGGCACCCGATCATGGCTGGAGACCAATAGCTGTCCATGAAAGCTTGGTCACTGTACTAGGAGAGTGCACTGATTAAATTCCCAACACAAAAACCTTGGCCATTCATGGACGCATAATGTTCTCAAAAGTTTGCATACCCTTGGAGAATTGGTAAAAAATTTACAATTTTTAAAGAAAACATGAGTGAGCAGGCAAAGCACATTTCTTTTATTTCTTATGGGATTCATATTCTGTAACTGTAGCTATAACTGTAATGCCCCGTACACACGGTCGGACATTGATCGGACATTCCGACAACAAAATCCTAGGATTTTTTCCAACGGATGTTGGCTCAAACTTGTCTTGCATACACACGGTCGAACAAAGTTGTTGGGAAATCCGACCATTCTGAACGCGGTGACGTAAAACACATATGTCGGGACTATAAACGGGGCAGTAGCCAATAGCTTTCATCTCTTTATTTATTCTGAGCATGCGTGGCACTTTGTGCGTCAGATTTGTGTACACACGATTGGAAATTCCGACAACGGATTTTGTTGTCGGAAAATTTTATAGCCTGCTCTCAAACTTTGTGTGTCGGAAAATCCGATGGAAAATGTGTGACGGAGGCTACACACGGTCGGAATTTCCGACAACAAGGTCCTATCACACATTTTCCGTCGGAAAATCCGACCGTGTGTACGGGGCATTAGTCATAACAGAATAGCACAATCATAAAAAGAAACATGTAAACTAAGAGTATATCTGTGGTTAAACTACAAACAGATAATAGGAAGCGGCTAGCACATTTGTTGGTGATAAAAAGTATAGAATATAAATTGCAGTGCTTCTACAATTAATAATGATAAAGTCCAATAGCCCAATAAGGGTGATTAAAAAATCATAATATATTCATGGTAAGATAAAAACACATATGAAAAAGTCCTTCAACTGTGGGTGAAAGTGCTGACAATAACGGATTGTGGTGTAATAAATTCACACATATAGCAGAGTCTTTCCAATAAAAAACACTGGTAGCTCTGATAGAAGGCACAAATCCAAACTGGAGTCCGCCACCTTAAACACCACCACCTTAAACACCACCACTCACATCCTCTTACCAGATAATGTTGACCCCCTATTACGGAGGGTCAAACACGCTTAAAAGATATCCTCAAGCAAGCTCCGAACATGGCTCCCCTCGTCAGGTGCCCCCTCAGTAAGGATTCAATTCCTAGCACCACGTCAATAAAGGATGTCCCGTGTGCAACTTGGATCCGCAATTACAGTCAGGTCCATAAATCTTGGGACATCGACACAATTCTAATCTTTTTGCCTCTATACACCGCCACAATGGATTTGAAATGAAATGAATCAGATTTGCTTTAACTGCAGACTTTCAGCTTTAATTTGAGGGTATTTACATCCAAATCAGGTGAACGGTGTAGGAATTACAACAATTTGTATATGTGCCTCCCACTTTTTAAGGGACCAAAAGTAATGGGACAATTGGCTGCTCAGCTGTTCTATGGCCAGGTGTGTATTATTCCCTCATTATCCCATTTACAAGGAGCAGATAAAAGGTCCAGAGTTCATTTCAAGTGTGCTATTAGCATTTGGAATCTGTTGCTGTCAACTCTCAATATGGGATCCAAAGAGCTGTCACTATCAGTGAAGCAAGCCATCATTAGGCTGAAAAAAAAAAAAAAAAACCCATCAGAGAGATAGCAAAAACATTAGGTGTGGCCAAATCAACAGTTTGGAACATCCTTAAAAGGAAAGAACGCACCAGTGAGCTCAGCAACACCAAAAAGACCACGGAAAACAACTGTGGTGGATGACCGAAGAATTCTTTCCCTGGTGAAGAAAACACCCTTCACAACAGTTGGCCAGATCAAGAACACACTCCAAGAGGTAGGTGTATGTGTGTCAAATTCAACAATCAAGAGAAGACTTCACCAGAGTGAATACAGAGGGTTCACCACAAGATGTAAACCATTGGTGAGCCTCAAAAACAGGAAGGCCAGATTAGAGTTTGCCAAACAACATCTAAAAAAGCCTTCACAGTTCTGGAACAATATCCTATGGACAGATGAGACCAAGATCAACTTGTACCAGAGTGATGGGAAGAGAAGAGTATGGAGAAGGAAAGGAACTGCTCATGATCCAAAGCATACCACCTCATCAGTGTAGCATGGTGGTGGTAGTGTCATGGCGTGGGCGTGTATGGCTGCCATGGAACTGGTTCTCTTGTATTTATTGATGATGTGACTGCTGACAAAATCAGCAGGATGAATTCTGAAGTGTTTTCGGGCAATATTATCCGAACATATTCAGCAAAATGCTTCAGAACTCATTGGACGGCGCTTCACAGTGCAGATGGACAATGACCCGAAGCATACTGCGAAAGCAACCAAAGAGTTTTTTAAGGGAAAGAAGTGGAATGTTATGCAATGGCCAAGTCAATCACCTGACCTGAATCCGATTGAGCATGCATTTCACTTGCTGAAGACAAAACTAAAGGGAAAATGCCCCAAGAACAAGCAGAAACTGAGGACAGTTGCAGTAGAGGCCTGACAGAGCATCAACAGGGATGAAACCCAGCTTCTGGTGATGTCTATGTGTTCCAGACTTCAGGCTGTAATTGACTGCAAAGGATTTGCAGCCAAGTATTAAAAAGTGAAAGTTTGATGGATGATTGTTAATCTGTCCCATTACTTTTGGTTCCTTAAAAAGTGTGAGGCACATATACAAACTATTGTAATTCCTACACCGTTCATCTGATTTGGATGTAAATACTCTCAAATTAAAGCCAAATTAAAGCTGAAAGTCTGCAGTTAAAGCACATCTTGTTTGTTTCATTTTAAATCCATTGTGGTGTGTATAGAGCCAAAAAGATTAGAATTTTGTTGATGTCCCAATATTTATGGACCTGACTGTAAATTCTCAGTCCTTAGATGTGGTGACTGCATTAGGTTTTCTTTTTTAGGCCTTTGTTGCTTTTATTCTCGCCTGGTGATCCAGCCAGTAACACACCTTCTATCTTGGAGTGGCTACACTCCACTGTATCTATGTGATGAGGGAGCAGTGCAGCCACCTTTGGACAGCGTTACTGTCAACCTGTGGAGGAGATATCTTTTAAGCGTGTTTGACCCTCTTTAATAGGGGGGTCAACATTATCTGGTAAGAGGCTGTGAATGGTGGTGTTTAAGGTAGCAGTCTCCAGTTTGGATTTGTGCCCTCTATCAGAGCTACCAGTGTTTTTTATTGGAAAGACTCTTCTATATGTGTGAATTTATTATACCACAATCCGTTAAAGTCAGCACTTTCACCCACAGTTGAAGGACTTTTTCATATGTGTTTTTTATCTTACCATAAATTTATTATGATTTTTTAATCACCCTTATTGGGCTATTGGACTTTGGATCATTATTAATTGTAGAAGCGCTGCAATTTATATTCTATACACAAAAAAGAAACATGGCAGCAAGTAAACAAATGAAATGACCCCTGTTCAAAAGTCTTCATACCCTTAATTCTTAATACTGTGTGTTGCCACCTTTAGCAATAATGACAGCATGGAGTCTTTTGTAACAATTGTCTATGAGGCTCCGAATTCTTGCAGGTGGTATAGCTGACCATTTGTCTTGGCAAAATGCCCCCAGGTCATGCAAAGTATTTGATTGTCTTGCATGAACCACATGTTTGAGATCTCCCCAGAGTGGCTTGATGATATTAAAGTCAGGAGACTGTGATGGTGTGAGGTATCTTGCGGTGGACTTCTGCGTTACTAAAGTGATTAAGGAATACTCTGTGTAATGCTGCAAAATCAAATAGTGAACACCACTCCACTACCTAAAATCTAAAAATTGCACAACAATTAAATGATTCTGTGAATCTGCGCAAAACCTCTCCACTAATAAAAAGTGAGCAATAGGTAATATCAATATGTGAATCAACAAAAGATGATACTCTATGTAAAATATAGCATACAAACATCTACAGTGACTTCAGTGCTGGTACATAAGGTGAAGTCACTGATGCATAAATATAAAGTGACTGAACAAAGTGCAAGTGCGTTGATAGAAGATCTGGTGACTTTCGTTTTGTTGGATCCCCACTCGGGGCTCCCAGAACTCTCACCTTGATGACACAATGAAAGTGCCTGTTAGAATCCGTCGGATGTTGTACTCTTTCCGCCTGGATCAATGCTGACGCTCTGGTGTGCCTATAGGTAGGCGATCGGCGGTGTTCCCTCCAATGAATGGGCTCCACATGGGGAATAATCAAAAGGAGGGGACTCCAATGGTGTAATAACGTATGACCAAAGATTTTATTAAAAAATAATAACTGCTTACATTAAGAACGAAAAATTGCGCTGGGCAGAAGTAAGAAACAGCGTGGTTTCAATCCCCGCTACGTCACTTCCGGTCCGCGTGTGTTGTGTATCCGGTCACGTCCTACGCGTTACGTCATGTCACATGACTTCCTCAGGGCACCGGAGTGGCTATTGCCATTGTATATTTATATCATTCGGACAGGAAGTAAACAGATCGCCATTTTGTTGTGGACAGGATGTGTGTCAGTACCGCGGCCATCTTGTGGAGGATGGTCGCGCTGGTAGTGTATTAATAAAGTTTCCTTGTATACAAACAAAAAGGTAAAAAAAGGGGGAGCCAAGGTGTTTGAACTGTAGGGAAATCTGATAAGTGACTGATGTAGTATGGATGGATTCATGATCGCTCGACTTGCGATCATGAATACAAGTTCAAACAAGTAGAACAATAATGGCAATCCCCATTGTGTAAAAATAATTAAATAAAAAAAGGTTGATGCCTAAAAACAAAAACGTTATGTATAAAACCCCGAGCTTTATTATATAACCGCTAGTGATTCAGCTATAAAAATAATTAAAAACACTGGATAATTAAACCAGGTAGGTAATCAATACTACATATACAGGCCCATATGTGTGTGCATATATCTGCATGAGAACGTATATGTGTTGATATGTATAAAAATTTTTATTAAAAAATATTTTAAAATATATTCTAAAAATTTTTTAAAAAAATGTTAAAAAAACCCCTATACAGTAGGATTGGACAAATGATAATAGCAACGTATGGCACACCGGAAATGATATAGTGGGTTAACATGGATCAGTATAAAATGGTTAAAAGTCACTTATAAAACAGTTTAAGTCAAATTCTATGTTTAACCCTTCGGGTGCCAATGTCCCAATTTTATGTATCCACTTCGACTCATTCTGACTGAGTGCTCTAATTTTATGATCCCCTCTCCACGATCTGTTATATTTCTCTATGCCCCAAAACAACAATCCCGTGGGGTCTTTATTATGCTTTAGCGCAAAGTGCTTAGATACATTATGTTTCGGACATCCTTTTATAATGTTTTCAATGTGCTCTTTGATTCTGGTTTTTAGTGCTCTCTTTGTTCTCCATACGTACTGTAAATTACAGGCACATTGTAGAATATACACTACTCCTTCTGTATAACAATTGATAAAATTTTTTATAGGGTAGGTATTTCCTGTGCTAGTTGCTTTGAACTCGTGTCTTTTACCCTGAAATTTTTTTGCATGTGTACATGCAAAGCAGTACTTGCAGGGATAAAACCCTTTGCCATTGAAAAATGTAAATTTGTTTTTGGGGGGAGGTTCAACCACATTTTTAACAATAATGTCCCTCAAAGTGGGTGCTCTTTTGTAAATAATCGATGGTTTCTCTGGTAGTATTCTTTGTAAATGCTTATCTTCCTTTAGGATATGCCAATGTCTTCGAATTATCCTTTCTATGTCTTTGAATTGGACATTGTAATCTAGAATTAGACTTGGTGCTTCTGAAAATGGTTGTACCTTCTTGGGTGTATGTATCATCTGTTTTCTGTTCATTGTTTGAATCGATTGGATCTCTCTTTTAATCTGCGCTTCTTCATACCCTTTGTTCACAAATCTTTGTCCAATCAGGTTAGCCTGGGTCTTAAAATCTCTATCAGTGGTGCAGTTACGCCTGATTCTCACGAGTTGGCCTCTCGGAATGTTATATAACCACGGTTTATGGTGGCAGCTTGTTATGGGTAGGTAGCTGTTCCTTGACACTTCCTTAAAATGGGTTTTGGTTATTAATGAGTCTTCTTCAATAGTGATTTCTAAATCTAGAAATTCTATTTTTTTGGGATCTATGTTCCAGGTTAATTGTATATTCCTGTCGTTATTGTTTAAATTGCGTAAAAATAACTCTAACGACTCTCTACTTCCATTCCATATGATGATGATGTCATCAATGAACCTTTTAAACAGTCCTAGTTCATGAGGTTGGTGTTTGTACACAGATTCCTCCTCCCATTGTGCCATAAAGGCGTAGGCCACACTCGGCGCAAACTTTGCACCCATGGCAATACCAGTGATTTGTTTGTAGTACTTTTGGTCATGCCAAAAGTAATTATTTTTTAATGAGAACTCAAGACATTTGATTAAGAACTTTCTTTGTGTACATTTTAATGTACTAAATTTTCTCAGAGCCCATTTAGTTGCTTCCCATGCTTGGTGATGCTGGATTATAGTGTAGAGAGATGATACATCTACGGTAGCCATTAGGGTCCTTCCTTCCAGGACTGGTATGTCTTCTAATAGTTGTAGGACATGTTTGGTGTCTCTTACATACGACGTTGTTTTTTGGATAGCAGGTTGGATAAAATAGTCGATATACTGGCCAATTCTTGCTGTTAGGGAATTAATCCCATTCACTATAGGTCTCCCCGGGGGGTTCTGAAGATTTTTGTGTATCTTGGGGACTGTGTAGAGGACCGGGATCCTATGTGAGTCAGGAACTAGATATCTTGCTTCTTTCGCATCAAGTATATCTTTTCTAATACCCAGAAGTACAACTTTGTCTAATTCTTTTTTGCATTTACTTGAAGGGTTCCCAAGTAGCTTTTGATAAGTGCTGGTATCTTCCAATTGACGTTCAATCTCTGCTGTGTAATCCATTTTGTTTTGGATGACCACCCCTCCTCCTTTATCTGCCGGTCTTATTACCAGGTCTTTTCTATTGATTAAGGAGCGTATACCTTTCTTAATGTGTATGGGGTCATTTACCTTCTTAATCTTCAATTGGTCCAGGTCCTTTAATACTAGATTTTTGAATACTTCTATGTGTTGATTGTCGTGTATTTGGGGGTTAAAGAGAGACTTATTCCGCAATCCACTATGTTCCACTCGTTGTTCTTCTTGTATATTGGTTATTCGTCTGGTTTGGGGGTTGCTTAAAATTGCTTTCTTGATGTTAACTTTTCTCACATATTTCCTTATTCCTATGTAAGTTGCAAATTTGTCCAAATTCTTCGTGGGGGCATATTTTAGGCCTTTGTCTAATACAGCCAATTCCTCAGTGGACAGAGTTTGTCCACTTAAGTTGAAGATCCCTTCTCCCACTATACCCTTTTTCTTTTTGAGTCTCTTTCCCGCTCGACATCCCCTCTTGGTTCTGGGGTTCTTCTCCTTTCTTCTTGTTGTCGTCTTTGTGGGGAATGTTGGGATTCTTGTGGGTGTCTTCTCGGGGATCGGTGTGCATAGTCTTGTTTCCTCCTCGGTGTTGTTTCTCTCCGGCCACGATCTAAAAAACTATTGCCATGTGTTTCCCTATCATATGGGTATTGGCGAGAATATGAATTGGAGCCATTATAGTTTCTGATCGGTTCAAATCGGTTATGAGTAGGTATTGGACTTCTTTCGTATCTGCTGTGTTGGTTCTGATACGGTACTTCTCTATACTCTCTGGGTGGGCCTTCATTATATGGTCTGTCATTGTGGTGTCTTTGATTGTATCCACTGTTGTGGCGAGATTTTTTAAAAGGTTTTTTAAAAGGTTTTTTCCAGGTATTTCTCGGGGTTTGTTGATCCTGGGTGCGGTAATTATGTTGCTCTTGGTAGGATCTGGGAGTTTGGGGATATACCTTCCTGTTGTGGCCATTATATTGTAATGGTTGGTATGGTATACTCTCTTGAGGAACAAAAATTTTCACCTCTTTTTCTGGTGTAGAGTATGCTGATGCTGTAACTGGTTCTTCAACTTTATTTTGCCATTTGAAGACTTGATCTGTTTTGTAGTCTGTGACGTCTCTCTGATACTTTTTAGTTTTCCTCTGCTGTGTTTCCAAATCTTTGGTCATCAGGTCCTTATTAAGTTGGTTTGCTAATTTTTTTAAATCTTCAGATTCCTTATGTGGTTCCAGTTTGGTTTTTAATTCCTCAATTTGTAGGTCTATGGCTTTCATTTTTCTATATTTTCTATCTAGGAGGAATCTGAGACCTTCAATGCTCTTTGCATTAAAGAAACTGTACCATTCATTAATGGAAAGATATACTTGATGCGAAAGAAGCAAGATATCTAGTTCCTGACTCACATAGGATCCCGGTCCTCTACACAGTCCCCAAGATACACAAAAATCTTCAGAACCCCCCCGGGAGACCTATAGTGAATGGGATTAATTCCCTAACAGCAAGAATTGGCCAGTATATCGACTATTTTATCCAACCTGCTATCCAAAAAACAACGTCGTATGTAAGAGACACCAAACATGTCCTACAACTATTAGAAGACATACCAGTCCTGGAAGGAAGGACCCTAATGGCTACCGTAGATGTATCATTTCTCTACACTATAATCCAGCATCACCAAGCATGTGAAGCAACTAAATGGGCTCTGAGAAAATTTAGTACATTAAAATGTACACAAAGAAAGTTCTTAATCAAATGTCTTGAGTTCTCATTAAAAAATAATTACTTTTGGCAGGACCAAAAGTACTACAAACAAATCACTGGTATTGCCATGGGTGCAAAGTTTGCGCCGAGTGTGGCCAACGCCTTTATGGCACAATGGGAGGAGGAATCTGTGTACAAACACCAACCTCATGAACTAGGACTGTTTAAAAGGTTCATTGATGACATCATCATCATATGGAATGGAAGTAGAGAGTCGTTAGAGTTATTTTTACGCAATTTAAACAATAACGACAGGAATATACAATTACCCTGGAACATAGATCCCAAAAAAATAGAATTTCTAGATTTAGAAATCACTATTGAAGAAGACTCATTAATAACCAAAACCCATTTTAAGGAAGTGTCAAGGAACAGCTACCTACCCATAACAAACTGCCACCATAAACCGTGGTTATATAACATTCCGAGAGGCCAACTCGTGAGAATCAGGCGTAACTGCACCACTGATAGAGATTTTAAGACCCAGGCTAACCTGATTGGACAAAGATTTGTGAACAAAGGGTATGAAGAAGCGCAGATTAAAAGAGAGATCCAATCGATTCAAACAATGAACAGAAAACAGATGATACATACACCCAAGAAGGTACAACCATTTTCAGAAGCACCAAGTCTAATTCTAGATTACAATGTCCAATTCAAAGACATAGAAAGGATAATTCGAAGACATTGGTATATCCTAAAGGAAGATAAGCATTTACAAAGAATACTACCAGAGAAACCATCGATTATTTACAAAAGAGCACCCACTTTGAGGGACATTATTGTTAAAAATGTGGTTGAACCTCCCCCCAAAAACAAATTTACATTTTTCAATGGCAAAGGGTTTTATCCCTGCAAGTACTGCTTTGCATGTACACATGCAAAAAAATTTCAGGGTAAAAGACACGAGTTCAAAGCAACTAGCACAGGAAATACCTACCCTAAAAAAGATTTTATCAATTGTTATACAGAAGGAGTAGTGTATATTCTACAATGTGCCTGTAATTTACAGGACGTAGGGAGAACCAAGAGAGCACTAAAAACCAGAATCAAAGAGCACATTGAAAACATTATAAAAGGATGTCCGAAACATAATGTATCTAAGCACTTTGCGCTAAAGCATAATAAAGACCCCACGGGATTGTTGTTTTGGGGCATAGAGAAATATAACAGATCGTGGAGAGGGGATCATAAAATTAGAGCACTCAGAAGTGGATACATAAAATTAGGACATTGGCACCTGAAGGGTTAAACATAGAATTTGACTTAAACTGTTTTATAAGCGACTTTTAACCATTTTATACTGATCCATGTTAACCCACTATATCATTTCCGGTGTGCCATACGTTGCTGTTATCATTTGTCCAATCCTACTGTATAGGGGGTTTTTTAACATTTTTTAAAAAAAATTTTAGAATATATTTTAAAATATTTTTTAATAAAATTTTTTATACATATCAACACATATACGTTCTCATGCAGATATATGCACACACATATGGGCCTGTATATGTAGTATTGATTACCTACCTGGTTTAATTATCCAGTGTTTTTAATTATTTTTATAGCTGAATCACTAGCGGTTATATAATAAAGGTCGGGGTTTTATACATAACATTTTTGTTTTTAGGCATCAACCTTTTTTTATTTAATTATTTTTACACAATGGGGATTGCCATTATTGTTCTACTTGTTTGAACTTGTATTCATGATCGCAAGTCGAGCGATCATGAATCCATCCATACTACATCAGTCACTTATCAGATTTCCCTACAGTTCAAACACCTTGGCTCCCCCTTTTTTTACCTTTTTGTTTGTATAGAAGGAAACTTTATTAATAAACTACCAGCGCGACCATCCTCCGCAAGATGGCCGCGGTACTGACACACATCCTGTCCACAACAAAATGGCGATCTGTTTACTTCCTGTCCGAATGATATAAATATACAATGGCAATAGCCAATCCGGTGCCCTGAGGAAGTCATGTGACATGACGTAACGCGTAGGACGTGACCGGATACACAACACACGCGGACCGGAAGTGACGTAGCGGGATTGAAACCATGCTGTTTCTTACTGCTGCCCAGCGCAATTTTTCGTTCTAAGCAGTTATTATTTTTTAATAAAATCTTTGGTCATACGTTATTACACCATTGGAGTCCCCTCCTTTTGATTATTCCCCATGTGGAGCCCATTCATTGGAGGGAACACCGCCGATCGCCTACCTATAGGCACACCAGAGCGTCAGCATTGATCCAGGCGGAAAGAGTACAACATCCGACGGATTCTAACAGGCACTTTCATTGTGTCATCAAGGTGAGAGTTCTGGGAGCCCCGAGTGGGGATCCAACACCACGAAAGTCACCAGATCTTCTATCAACGCACTTGCACTTTGTTCAGTCACTTTATATTTATGCATCAGTCACTTCACCTTATGTACCAGCACTGAAGTCACTGTAAATGTTTGTATGCTATATTTTACATAGAGTATCATCTTTTGTTGATTCACATATTGATATTACCTATTGCTCACTTTTTATTAGTGGAGAGGTTTTGCGCAGAATCACAGACACATTTAATTGTTGTGCAATTTTTAGGAGACTGTGATGGTCACTCCAGAACCTTCACCTTTTCCTGCTGTAACCACTGGAAGGTCAACTTGGCCTTGTGGTTAGGTTCATTGTCACGCTGGAAAGTCCAAGAGTGTCCCATGTGCAGCTTTTGTGCAGAATACAAATTGTCTGCCAGTATTTTCTGATAGAAGGAATGTGATGTAAATAATAATAATAGTAATCTGAAAATGTCTATTTTCTTATGTGCATACATATTTTTCTCCTTACTCATTATATAAGTATACAGATTTGCTCTGTTCCTATATTTTCTCAAGATGGCGGGTACCCCCTACATCCCACACATCAGAAGAACGCGGAACTGAAGATAAAACCAAACAGCCAGACCTCGTTATGAAGATTCTCCATTTTCTTTTTCTATCTTAACCAATGAGATGTACCTATTAGTCTAACATAGCAATGACGTATTTGTGTGTATAAAACATTAGCACCACCTTGAATAAATTAGAAGTGTAAGAAGTAACGGTACTGAGCGTGTCTCAGAGTGTTTACTTTTATATGCATGCATATCAACACTTTCAAATTAGAGACAGCAGCAGATAACCTTGGGCTCGATTGGAGCTCTTAATCATTTCCATAACAGATGGTGCCGAAACCCGGGACCTCAGGCTACAGTCGAAGCTATACCGCGACAAGCATTCGGGCGTTAACTGATTGATGAGAGTGGGGTTTGCGCAGCCCTAACAGTACCGGTAAGTTTGATTTATATTCTTACCACTGTACGACTCTCTTATCTTTCGGTTGACGGCTGGATTCTGTCGGTATGCTGAGACTGTCTTAGAGGCAGGTATTTCCTCGCCTGAGGTTGTTTTAACGAACCTGCCGATGGGTTTCTGCTGACTGTATTTGTTCACTGTCTGCCATTCTTTGGGCTACGAAACTCAGCAGTCTAAAAGTGCTACATGTGTGTTCTCATCTCCAGAAGAGTTGTCGGCCTCTGGAGTGAGATGGGTTATTGTGGCAGTCGGTTATAGGACGGGTTACTCAAGGATTTGTCGGATCTTTAAAAGGAAATCTCAGCTGCTGGCGTTGCAGTCTGAAAGCATTACAGATGTGTCACCCCCAGATGTGCTGTCGGCCTCTGGGAGGTAACTGTAATGACGGCCTTTAACTGGGTTTTAGGGGGAGTTGTCTGCCCCTGGGGTTATCTTAGCCTGCTGAAATTTTGCAGTTCGAAGAGTGGCAGGTGTAATGTCCTGTCGTGAGTGTATTTGTGGTTTACTGTTTGCTATACACGAGCTCCTCACTACCCCTGACGTGTTTGTTCTTGTTCTGAGATTAACCGTACATTACAGGGTTATAGCAAATGTGCCCCCACCGAAGGAATTTGTTGATAAGAACACTGAGAAAAAATATTAACCCCTTGGTTGTATGTATTCTCCTCTCAAGCCGTTAGCCGAGAAACAGAGAGAGAAAAGAATGTGATAGTGAAGAGGAGAAAAGATGTTGAAATAGTTAACAAAGTTGAAAGAAGTGGCGAAAGTTATGTTGCTGAAGAAACAGGGAGAAAAATCCTGTGTGATAAAGAAAATTGGATAAAGGAAGTTAAGAAAGATGGCGATTGTATTATGTATGTGTATCACAGAGCTGATGATATGTTGGAACTTGAAACAAAGGAGGGGAGGGACAGCACTGCCCTCCGTCTAACAACCACTCCTTTCTCACCACCCAAGCACAACCCACTGTGACAACTCAGCCCGGCGGCCATCTTAGTGCACCCATGCCTTCACTTTCTACCCAGTCCAGTGCACTTCCTGCCGGCGGCCATCTTGGTACACCCAGTAAGCTTAAACAGCCTGTACCCAGCCCTCCCTGTTTTAAACCAAGATGGTTCATACCACACACCTGTCTTCCCCAATACGGGAGCATCACATTCCCAGGCCGGATATGTTAATGATGAAGAAGCATCTGAGTGGGAAGCCCAACAGCAGGCAGCAAAGCCACCCACTGATTTAACCCCCAATCCGGCTGCAGACTCTCAGTTCCGAGAGGATCTCAAACACATGCTGGCAACCGTAAGGAACAGTGCCCCTTGCCAGCCCCCGCCCCAACAACAGTTTCGGTTACCAGAAGGGGCACCAGTGATGTATGTCGCTTTTACTCTATCACAAGCAGCGGCCTTAGTGACAAGTCTGCCTGACCCAGAGAAGCAGCCAATTCCCTTCTACCACAGGATAGTGCAGATACAAGAAACTTACTCAGCTGCCTGGAGAGACTTGATCAGCCTATGCCAAATCAAAGCAGGACATGTCTTTTGGCCAGTCATGCAGACGGCCTTCAATGATGCCAGCCTGACAAGTGCCCTTCCTACACCTCAGGCGTGGAGTTCTGTGCACAACTCCACGACTGGGCAAAGAAGAAGTTGATGGATCAGAAGACCACAATCCAAGATATTACCCAAGATAAAGGGGAGTCTGAAGAAGTATCATACTAAACTCGTACAGGCCTTTGATGATCTGAGTTTCTCCCACTATGAAAAGAGACACACACGTTTCCTGCGTGGGAGTGGATGGGGTGCTCCGCTCCAGTCCATTTGTAGAGCCACTCCAAGTGGGGACATTTCCAGATTTGTGGCGTCCTCTACATGTCCCTTGAATCTACTAGGAGCTGATGTGTTGTCCAGACTACAGGCCTCAATCAGGACACGCCTGAAGGGGGGATGAAGTTACATACTCCCCTATCTTTAGAAGACTAATCTGCGTTGTGTTCTCAGCCTCTCCTGATGACACTTAATGAAGCAAAAACTTCAAGTTCAATACTGCAGGAAGTACTTGACAGAATCCCTGCGTGCCTATGGTCCACAGGACCGGAAGACAACGGTCACTTAAAGGTGCCACCAGTTTCAGTCAAGCTAAAAGAGGGCGCTTCATTGCCCCGGAAACCACAATAACCCCAAGAAGAGAATCCTAAAAAGAGAACCAGGTACCTATTGTGGATGCCTTTGACTGCAAAGTACCTCACAGAGGTGGACCTTACAAACGCTTTGTTCAGTGTCCACCCTCACCCCTCCTGCTGGTACCTTTTCGCATTCATCCACGGAAAGAAACGGCAACATACCTAAACAGTTGTGCCACAAGGGGCACAGAACTTTCCAAGCCAGTTTGCAAAAGCTATGGCTATCATCCTTGACACATGACAGGAGGAACACCCGGAAGTGATTCTCTTCCAACATGTTGATGACCTTCTCCTTTGTGCAGCTGACTTACCCCCTGTTGAAGTCACCTCAGAAAGCCTGTTGTGCTATCTTGCCAACCAGGGCTGCAGAGCCCCAAAGCCCAAATTGCAGTGGTGCTCAACACCTGTCATTTTCCTTGGACTAATTTCCTAGTGCAGAGCATGGATTACAGAAGCCTTCCTACTGATGCTCTGCAATCAGACGACTTCCAGATGTCTCCTGAAGAAATATCTAAAGTTTAAAGCCTTTAAGTGTGCCATCTCAGGCGCTAGGGCTCCCAGACTACGAAAAAACGCTCAAGCTCTTTGTATCCGAACGTCTGGGACATGCTGCAGGTGTACTCACCCAATCACACGGCATCAGCCTACGCCCCGTAGGATATTATTCCTGTCGGCTGGATGCGGTAGCAAGAGGAGGCCTATTGTGTCTGCGAGCTGGATTTGCTACACAAGCCTTGCTTGACAAAACTTTGAACTTGGTCCTCGGACACTGCCTCGTTGTGCTTGCCCCCCATGACGTTGTTGCCATATTCAACCAAGATCCAGCCGAAACACTTGTCCACTACCAGACACTTGAGACTCCTGTGTTCCCTCCTACTGGACAGCATTACTCTATTAAGTTGTCAAACACTGAACCCTACCACCCTTCTTCCACTTCTCGAGGGGGGAAAGGAGGAGGAGGAGTAGAGCCTTGATTTGTCACCCCATGACCACACAGGACACGCGGTCACCACTGAAAACACTGTTCTACAAGCTGAAGCCTTACCACCGGTGATGTCTACACAGGGGGCAGAGCTGTAAGCACTTACTACAGCATGTAAATGGGCAGAGGGAAAAAGAGCCAACATTCATATGGACTCAAGATATGCTTTCAGCATTGCCCATGATAATGGTGTTATCTAGGACAGAGGATTCCTGATGTCTGCAGGAACACCTGTGAAAACTTGATTGATGCATTGCTTCTCCCAACCCAAGTGACTATTCTGAGTAAAAGCACACGACAAACTGAACTCAAAGGAAGCTTAAGGCAATCATCTAGCCAATTCAGCTGCCAAACAGACAGCTGGTGGTCCACGGGAAGTGGACAGCAGGGTGGTAGAAGAAGACCACCCCGTGCTTACCTTACAGACTTTCCCAGTGGACAGAGTTTATCTAAAAGAACTACAGGAAACAACAAGTCCGGATAAGAAGGAAAGCTGGAAACAGAGAGGAGCAACTCTCAGAAATGGACTATTCGAGTGCAACAAGAAGCCTTGTCTACCCAGGAGTATGTACCCAGCTGTGGTGCAATGGGCACATGGAGCTGCCCACTTGACAAAGACTTTTATGAACTCTCTTATCAACAAGTGTTGCACCAAGAGTTACTCCACTGACCGACAACTTCTGCAGATCATGCATTATCTGCACCAAATGTAACCCAGGATGCACAGAAGAAGCACAGAAGAAGCACCTGGCAAAAGCCCTATACCCCATTCCAGAGGATGCAAATTGATCATTCTCAAGTGCCAAGAAGTGGCAGATTCGAATACGCCCTAGTGGAAGTGGTCATGACTGCCAGGACCACAGCTAAGAAACTACTGAGTGAGATAGTATGTAGATTTGGGGTCCCAGAGGTGATATTGAGAGATCAGGGCCCAGCCTTAACAGCAACCCTTACTAAAGAGATTTGGGCAGAACTGGGGGTTCAGTTGGCACTACACACCCCATACCACCCTCAAAGTAGCGGGAAGGTAGAAAGGATGAATGGGACACTAAAAACAGGATGTTAAAGATGGCCCAAGAGACTAACATGAGTTGGCCAGACAGTTGGCCCATTGCCCTGTTCAGTGTCAGACACACCCCCAGGGGAAACATGCCCTATCCCCTTATGAAATTCTGTTTGGTTCAGCTCCCAGACTTGGTTGTTACTTTCCACAACAGTTACAGTTGCAGTCTGATGTGTTGACTAATTATGTAACCACATTATCACGAGAATTAACCTGAATGCATGTCCAGGTGTTTTCTTCCATTCCAGATCCTGAATTAGATACAGGAACACACCAACTACTGTCTGGAGATCCTTGAGCCAAGCTATGATGGTCCATTCCAAGTTTTGCTGACCACAGCCACCTCAGTCAAGTTGGCCAGGAAGAACACCTGAATGCACGCTTATCACTGCAGGAGAGCGTGTTTTCGGGTGCTGCATATCCTTTTTCTGTTTGATCTAGGGGGGGAGGGGCCCAGGAGGTGGCCATCACAAAAATGATAACATAATTACGTTTTGGTGTAACTCTTCAGGTACACATGTGACCACCTTTACCTTAGATTACTGTGACATAGTACCTTGTCCGTTTGACCCTTCATGGTGATGCCATTGGTACAGTGATATCCCTGACGGTAAGGACATATATGTATGCCACACAGACAGTTACTGGGGACAGAGTTGTGGTTTCTGTGGGGGCGGGCGACCACAGAGTGCATTAGACAAAAAAGATGAAAATAGAAAGCCCCCATATCCTAACCAAAGATACCCCTGATACATACACTGACCCAGCACACAGTCAGAGGAGGAAGCGAGCAGCTCTCTCCGGAAGCTTTGACCCTCATGTATACATAGATGCCATAGGGGTCCCAAGGGGGGTACCTGATGAATTTAAAGCCAGGGACCAGGTAAAAGCTGGTTTTGAGTCTCTGATCCCCATAAAAACTGTCAGCAAGAATGTAGATTGGATTAACTACATGTCATAGTTATGCAATAGAGTTTGTCGATCAGCATAACTGTCTCCATGTGTTCATCTCTAGAGACCAGCTGACCCTCACCTGACTGCTTTTGTAACCTCCCCTCTAAGCATGGCCCCACCCCAGGCCCTATCAGGGAACCCTATATTAACCTGTGCACCACAAGCCAGCAGTGCTGATCAACCACTGTGTGTTAGCCTCTGTGTGTACTTGCTGTGTTTCCTACATCTGATTCCTGTTACCGACCTTGGCTTGTACCTTACTTTCCTTGTTGTTCCAGCCTGCTGCCTCCTTCCTCTTCTCCTGTAGTCTACGGTGAGCGTGAGCTGTGAGACCCTGGGGGCCGCGACCTGGAGCCAGACTGCAGCGCAGTCCATCCTTACCATTAAAGGCTCTGGTGAACACCTGCTGGCTCTTAGACTCCGCGCCCTGGGGAATCTATGCTCTAGCTCCCAGTGGGATCTGTGTCAGTGATCCAGTAGACCTGCTTCCTGAACCTCCCAGGGTTCAATCCGCAGCAGTCAGCCGTAGGGTCCACTACCTTGCGGTGCACTCCTGATCCCAACGGTGTGCATCTGTCACCCAGCCTCTAGGTGACCTGACACTACACATATTATAACCAACAGAGATTTGTAAATTACATTAAAGATGCCCTCCAGCGAATTGCTGACCAGTTATCCCCCACTTCCTACATGACATTCCAGGACCTGATGGCCTTAGACATGGTGTTAGCTGGGAAAGGAGGTGTTTTGTAAAATCATAGGAAAAAACGGGAACCTGTTGTACATACATTCCTGATAATATTGGCCCAAATGGTAAGGTTACTCTAGCTATAAAGAAATTAGAAGATTTGAAGTTGAAGAAGAACTCAGGTATCACAGACCCATGGGATCAATACTTTAGCTGGATGAGTGGGTGGCAGAAGGTGCTCGTCCAGATAGGGGTAACGGTATTAATAATCCTGGTTCTTTTAGCCCTGATTGTATGCTGTATTCTACCTTTCGTAAAAAGTTAATGAGCAAGGCTGTAGACAATAGCACACCTACATTTCTCCACCAAGAAGAAGAGGACCCCCTTATGATGGAAGATGACAAACCCTTCACTCCTCTACAGTCACTCCCTGTCCATAATCTCACAATCCTATAGGGTTTTAGGGATAGATAGCGCCTGACTGCACCTCTCCAGCTGTATCGAGGAGGGAAGTGAACAGTTGCTGCCCAATTCTATATACAGCCTAAAAGAGTTGCTGAGGAGAAGGGCCAGGCCAAAGTGGGACCTTTAGTATTAGGGACAGAAAAAAGAAAATAGTCATTTTAGGGGGGATTGGGAAGGAATGTGATGTAAATAATAATAATAGTAATCTGAAAATGTCTATTTTCTTATGTGCATACATATTTTTCTCCTTACTCATTATATAAGTATACAGGTTTGCTCTGTTCCTATATTTTCTCAAGATGGCGGGTACCCCCTACATCCCACACATCAGAAGAACGCGGAACTGAAGATAAAACCAAACAGCCAGACCTCGTTATGAAGATTCTCCATTTTCTTTTTCTATCTTAACCAATGAGATGTACCTATTAGTCTAACATAGCAATGACGTATTTGTGTGTATAAAACATTAGCACCGCCTTGAATAAATTAGAAGTGTAAGAAGTAACGGTACTGAGCGTGTCTCAGAGTGTTTACTTTTATATGCATGCATATCAACACTTTCAAATTAGAGACAGCAGCAGATAACCTTGGACTCGATTGGAGCTCTTAATCATTTCCATAACAATACATTATTACACCATTGGAGTCCCCTCCTTTTGATTATTCCCCATGTGGAGCCCATTCATTGGAGGGAACACCGCCGATCGCCTACCTATAGGCACACCAGAGCGTCAGCATTGATCCAGGCGGAAAGAGTACAACATCCGACGGATTCTAACAGGCACTTTCATTGTGTCATCAAGGTGAGAGTTCTGGGAGCCCCGAGTGGGGATCCAACACCACGAAAGTCACCAGATCTTCTATCAACGCACTTGCACTTTTTTCAGTCACTTTATATTTATGCATCAGTCACTTCACCTTATGTACCAGCACTGAAGTCACTGTAGATGTTTGTATGCTATATTTTACATAGAGTATCATCTTTTGTTGATTCACATATTGATATTACCTATTGCTCACTTTTTATTAGTGGAGAGGTTTTGCGCAGAATCACAGACACATTTAATTGTTGTGCAATTTTTAGGAGACTGTGATGGTCACTCCAGAACCTTCACCTTTTCCTGCTGTAACCACTGGAAGGTCAACTTGGCCTTGTGGTTAGGTTCATTGTCACGCTGGAAAGTCCAAGAGTGTCCCATGTGCAGCTTTTGTGCAGAATACAAATTGTCTGCCAGTATTTTCTGATAACATGCTGCATTCATATTGCCATCAATTTTCACAAGATTCCCCATGTCTTTAGAGCTCACACACCCCCAAAACATCAGTGAGCCACCACCATGCTTCACAGTGGGGATGGTATTCTTGTTGCTATAGGCTTTGTTGACCCCTCTCCGAAAATAACACCTATATTTGTGACCATAAAGCTCTATTTTCATCCCGTTACTCCAGATTACAGTGTGCCAGAAGCTGTGAGGCGTGTCAAGGTGTTGTCGGCCATATTTTAATCTGACTTTTTTGTGGCATTGGCGCAGTAAAAGCTTCTTTCTGGCAACTCAACCATGCAGCTCATTTTTGTTCAAATATTGTCATATTGTGCTTCTTGAAACAACCAAACGATCTTTTTCCAGAGTAGCCTGCATTTCTCCTGTAGGTTTTTCTTTGTATCCCGAAAAATTCTTCTAGCAGTTGTGGCTGCAATCTTTCTTGGTCTACCTGACCTTGGCTTTGTATCAAGAGATCCCTGAATTTTCCATTTCTTAGTACGTGATTGAACAGTACTGACTGGCATATTCAAGACTTTGGATATCTTTTTTATGTCCTTTTTCATCTTATTAAAGTTCCATTACCGTATTACTCGGGTCTTTTTACAGTTCTTTTCTGCTTTCCATGGCTCAGTATCTAGCCTGCTCAGTCCATCCATGTGAGAGCTAACAAACACATTGTCTATTTATGCACAGGCACTAATTGCAATTTAGAAAGCCACAGATGTGGGAAATTAACCTTTAATTGCCATTTTAACCTGTGTGTGTTACATTGTGTGTCTGTACCGAGACAAACATTCCAGGGGATGGAAACTTTTGATCAGGGCCATTTTGGGTGATTTTTGTTATAATTATGATTTAAAAAGAAGCCAAACAACTATGTGATAATAAATGGCTTCATATGATCACTATCCTAATTAAAAGACATTTTTTAGCATGATTGGTCATATTATTTCAATATCAATGCCAAAATTTCAGGTTTTTCTGCCAAGGTATGCAGACTTCTGAGCATAACTGTATGTGTTTGATGAAGGTGTTAAAGTCCTCTTTATGTGCCCCAGGACATTTACCTTGCGAGGGAGCAAGAGGTTAAGATAGCTAATAAAAGCTGAATTCAGAAAGCTAACATATCAAAATAAGGATACTTATTTTCAAAAAGGTGGTAGTTATTGCAGCAATGAGATTTGGATAATACAGTCACATGGTTAAAATAATGATTCATAACCTGCTGTAAAAGTGTTGTGCATTGAGCCTGAGATGTGTTAAAGACACGGAACAGCACTGAAATTTTGACAACAGGCATTTTTGCACTTATCAGACAGATATAACGAACATGCTTCCAATGGTACCACAAGGGTAATCTTTATAATATTTTAATAAAGTTGATCAGCAGGTGGCGCCAGAACTCTCAGCAGAGGCACTGAACTGCAGGCAAACTGCTACACACAGATGAAATACATACAGTACTGTATATGGGATTAGTTTTACCTGCCAAAGTTTTCTGTCCATCCTGTTCTAAGATTTACACAGCCCCATCACCCAGCACAGCTCTGTATGGCCATTTATGAAACCTGATTATTCTCTGCTGCAGTTACAGATGTACTAAAGGCTAAACATTTGATGACTTAATGCATTCACAGCATCAATGTAAAACATGCCCCAGTGCTTATGCTACTTTCCCATCCCCCTATCCCAGAACACCAATATGGTGTCCTTCTCACAGCTGCCATGTCTCTCTATGTTCTATGCCACTCCACAAACGTCATGGTTAGGGAGGGGATATATATATATATATACATATATACAGGGCTTTTTTTCAGGGGGAACTTGGTGGAACTCAGTTCCACCACCTCTAGCTCAGACCCTCTGCTCCCTGGCCACCACTATCACTTTTAAACACAAAAGTCCGGTTTCTGTGTTTACAAATGACAGCTCTGCACTCTGTGTGTAATGCAATCCTGGTATTTAATGACCTTTAAGACTCTCCTACTGTTCGTGAAATTTGATTGACCACACCCACTATTTGATGTGATTTGGAGGGTGTGTGTAGGGGAGCAGTTTTGGGGGGTCGTGGTTGAGTTCCAGCACCTATTGTTTGAGAAAAAAAGCCCTATATATATATATATATATATATATATATATATATATATATATACCGTATCTCCCAAAAGGGAATGACACTTTGCTACAATGTAAAGTAGTGAGTGTACAGCTTGTATAACAGTATAAATTTGCTGTCCCCTCAAAATAACTCAACACACAACCATTAATGTCTAAACCGCTGGCAACAAAAGTGAGTACACCCCTAAGTGAAAATGTCCCAACTGGGCCCAAAGTGTCAATATTTTGTGTGGCCACCATTATTTTCCAGCACTGCCTTAACCCTCTTGGACATGGAGTTCACCAGAGCTTCACAGGTTGCCACTGGGGTCCTCTTCCACTCCTCCATGACGACATCACGGAGCTGGTGGATGTCAGAGACCTTTCGCTCCTCCACCTTCCATTTGAGGATGACCCACAGATGCTCAAAAGGGTTTAGGTCTGGAGACATGCTTGGCCAGTCCATCACCTTTACCTTCAGCTTCTTAACCACTAAGCCACCGCCCACCATCATATGACGGCTGGACGAGGCCTCTATTGTTCTGGGTGGGCGTCATATGACGTCCTCGCCCTCCCGAGCCACTAGGGGGCGTGCGCGCGCCGCCGGCGGCGCGCGCGCGTGCCCGCTGCGTCGCTCGGGACCCGGTGCGCGTGCCCGGCGGCCGCGATGTCCGCCGGGCACCCGCGATTGCCGGGTAACAGAGCAGGACTGTGGATCTGTGCATGTAAACACAGATCCACGTCCTGTCAGAGAGGAGAGGAGACCGATGGTGTGTCCCTTGTACATAGGGACACCGATCGGTCACCTCCCCCAGTCAGTCCCCTCCCCCCACAGTTAGAATCACCTCCTTAGGTCATACATTAACCCCTCGATCGCCCCCTAGTGTTAACCCCTTCCCTGCCAGTCACATTTACACAGTAATCAATGCAATTTTATAGCATTGATCGCTGTATAAATGTGAATGGTCCCAAAAATGTGTCAAAAGTGTCCGATGTGTCCGCCGCAATATCGCAGTCACAATAAAAATCGCAGATCGCCGCCATTACTAGTAAAAAATAAATAAATAATAAAAATGCTATAAATCTATCCCCTATTTTGTAGACGCTATAACTTTTGCGCAAACCAATTAATATACGCTTATCGCAATTTTTTTTTACCAAAAATATGTAGAAGAATACATATGGGCCTAAACTGAGGAAAAAATTTGTTAAAAAAAAAAAAAAATTGGATATTTATTATAGCAAAAAGTAAAAAATATTGTGTTTTTTCAAAATTGTCCCTCTTCTTTTGTTTATAGCGCAAAAAGTAAAAACCGCAGAGGTGATCAAATACCACCAAAAGAAAGCTCTATTTGTGGGGAAAAAATGATAAAAATTTCTTTAGGGCGCAGTGTAACATGACCGCGCAATTGTCATTCAAAGTGCGGCAGCGCTGAAAACTGAAAAATGGCTTGGGCAGGAAGGGGGTGAAAGTGCCCTGTATTGAGGTGGTTAAAGGGGTTGTAAAGGTAAAAGTTTATTCACCTTAATGCATTCTATGCATTAAGGTGAAAAAACATCTGACAATACCGCCCCCCCCCAGCCCCCCCGTTTTACTTACCTGACCCCTTAAAAGTCCCGCGCTCGCCCCCGACATCCTCTTCGCCGCTCAGCCTGGCCGTTGATTGGTTACAAAGGATGGATTGAAAGCAGCGCAGCCATTGGCTCGCGCTGCTGTCAATCACATCCAATAACGCGGCACGCCGGGGGCGGGGCTGAGTGATACAGTGAGCGGCTATGGCCGCCGGCTGTATCAGGGGAGCGTGCCCGCAAGCACTCAACACCATGTGACCATGAAAAGTGTTGAGTCCTTGCGGGGGGAGCCGAGACAGCCGCCGAGGGACCCCAGAAGACCAGGTTCGGGGCCACTCTGTGCAAAACGAGCTGCACAGTGCAGGTAAGTATAACATGTTTGTTATTTAAAAAAAAGAATATCTTTAGTGATCCTTTAAAGAAGGCAGTGGTCGTCTTGGAGGTGTGTTTGGGGTTGTTATCATGTTGGAATACTGCCCTGTGGCCCAGTCTACGAAGGGAGGGGATCATGCTCTGCCTCAGTATGTCACAGTACATGTTGGCATTCATGGTTTCCCCAATGAACTGTAGCTCCCTAGTGGCGGCAGGACTCCATGCTTGACTATAGGCAAGACAGACTTGTCTTTGCACTCCTCTCCTGGTTGCCGCCACACACGCTTGACACATCTGAACCAAATATGATTATCTTGGTCTTATCAGGAAATGGTTCCAGTAATCCGTGTCCTTAGTCTGCATGTCTTCAGCAAAATGTTTGCTGGCTTTCTTGTGCATAATCTTTAGAAGTGACAGCCATGCAGACCAATTTGATGCAGTGTGCGGCGTATGGTCTGAGCACTGACAGGCTGACCCCCCACTCCTTCAACCTCTGCAGCAATGCTGGCAGCACTCATACGTCTATTTCCCAAAGATAACCTCTGGATAAGATACTGAGCATGTGAACCTCTTTGGTCAACCATGGCGAGGCCTGTTCTGAGTGGAACCTGTCCTGTTAAACCGTTGTATGGTCTTGGCCATCGTGCTGCAGCTCAGTTTCAGGGTCTTGGCAATCTCCTTAAAGCCTAGGCCGGGGATATGTAATTAGCGGACCTCCAGCTGTTGCAGAACTACAAGTCCCATGAGGCATAGCAAGACTCTGACCAGGGGCGGATCCAGGGGGGGGCAACAGGGCAATTCCCCCCCCCCGAAATAATAGCACTGTCTGAAATGTCATTGTCTCCTGCCGCTGCCGACCCGAGTCTCTCTCTCACATGTGCCGATCAGCGGTGCCGAGAGAGAGACTCGCATCTATGTGTGTGGTACGGGCGGGGGTGGTCACTCACACTGAAGGAAGGATACCAGGAGGAGGTGGGTGGAGCCTCTTCCCTGCACTTGTTGCTAGACGCCAGGCGGCCCAGGCGTTAGCAACGAGTGACGTCAGTCACAGTGAGTGAGTCACCGTCACGTTGTAGCGGAGGTCGGACTCGAGTCTCAGCCTCCGCCGCGGCTGACAGTGCGGGCAGCCCTGCAGGTGACAGTGCGGGCAGCCCTGCAGGTGACAGTGCGGACGGCTCCACAGTGAGTGAGTCGGTGAGTGGGCGGGTGAGGGGGGTAGCTGGGCGGCTCCATGTGACTGTGAGTGGTCTGCTGGCCAATCAGGGAGCCGGCGGGCACGGGAGCAGAGAGATGACATCTCTCACCACCCTGCGCCCGCCCTGCATCCCTGCAGTTCCGCCCTCACTGTGTAGGCAGCTGTGGGCAGCAGAGAGATTACATCATCTCTCTGCTGCCTGACTCTGGGACATATCAAGAGACTACCTTAGCAGGAAAGTGTGACACGGCAGGTGACAATCCGCATCTGGTGACAGGCGATGTGGCAAGTGACAATCCGCAACGTGTGGCAGGTGACATGGCAAGTGACAATCCGCAACGTGTGGCAGGTGACATGGCAAGTGACAATCCACAGCGTGTGGCAGGTGATGTGGCAAGTGACAATTCACAACGTGTGGCAGGTGACGTGACAAGTGACAATCCACAACGTGTGGCAGGTGACATGGCAAGTGACAATCCCCAGCGTGTGGCAGGTGACGTGGCAAGTGACAATTCACAATGTGTGGCAGGTGACGTAACAAGTGACAATCCACAACGTGTGGCAGGTGACGTGGCAAGTGACAATCCACAACGTGTGGCAGGAGACGTGGCAAGTGACAATTCACAACGTGTGGCAGGTGATGTGGCAAGTGACAATCCGCATCTGGTGGCAGGCGACGTGGAAAGTGACACACTTAGGGCTCCCACTGATTCTGCATTATGGTGAGTTGAACTATTTAATTTTATATTACAATGTAAAAATAGAAATAATGCGCTTCAATCATCCTGACACCATAATAACCATGGTGCTGTGATGATTGAAGCGCCAACACCAGCTGTTTCCCCGATAAATTGTCCGCAAAAAAAAGGTATTTTCTGGCAGTGCCCCTCCCGAGATTAGATGCTGGATCCGCCCCTGACTCTGGCAGCCACAAGCATGACACCCAGAGGCAAAGGCATGATGGGACTTGTAGTTTTGCAGCAGCTGGAGGTCCGCTAATTGCATATCCCTGGCCTAGGCCATCTTTATGTAGAGCAACAATTCTTTTTTTCAGATCCTCAGAGAATTCTTTGCCTTGAGGTGCCATGTTGAACTTCAAGTGACCAGTATGAAAGAGTGAGAGCGATAATACCAAATTTCACACACCTGCTCCCCATTCACACCTGAGACCTTGTAACACTAACGAGTCACATGACACTGGGGAAGAAAAATAAGTAATTGGGCCCAGTTTGGACATTTTCACATAGGGGTGTACTCACTTTTGTTGCCAGCAGTTTAGACATTAATGGCTGTGTGTTGAGTTATTTTGACAAAAAATTTACACTGTTATACAAGCTGTACACTCACTACTTTACATTGTAGCAAAGTGACATTTCTTCAGCGTTGTCACCTGAAAAGATACAAAAATGTAAGGGGTGTACTCACTTCTGTGAGATACTGTATATATATATATATATATATATATATATATATATATATATATATATATAAAATTTGCACTTCCGTGTAGGGAACATGCACCACTTCTGCTGTGATTTGTTACAACAGAAGCCGATTGCCAGCCAATTGATGTCCGCTGGCACCTGCTGATGGTCAAGAAGACAGGCTGGATGGAGTTTTGCATATGTAAACAATGCAGAGCTCCATCCTGTCAGCGGGATGTGCTGGATTTTGTTTTCCTGCAAAGCAGCGAATACAATCTAGTACATCCCTTAGTGAAAGCAGTACACACAAAAACACTGGTTAAGCACACACCCTTTGATTGTCCTAGATGTTTAACCCCTTCCCAGCCAGTGTCATTAGTACAGTGACAGTACATATTTTTAGCACTGATCACTGTAATAGTGTCACTGGTTCCCACAAAGTGTCAAAAGTGTCAGTTAGCCCTCGTTCACACTGAACATGACTTTTAAATAGTTCAACTTCAACTTCAGAGGCGACTTGAAAGACATCTGTGAGGGTTCATGCACAGATATCTATTGAAGTCGCTATGGAAGTCGCCAAAAGTAGTGCAGAAACTACTTTTGGAAATCGATTGGGACGCTCCTATCTCCTATAGGCTGCGATTTGACATGTGATTTGACCTGCGGCTATAGGCTGCAATTTGACATGCGATTTGACCTGTCAAATCGCACAGATGTGAACGGGGGCTTAGTGTCAGATTGTCCACCGCAACATCACAATCCCCCTATAAGTCGCTGATGGCCGCCATTACTAGTTTAAAAGAAATAAAATAAATACAAATTCCAGTATATATCCCATAGTTTGTAAATGCTACAAATTTTGTACAAACCAATCAATATGCAATTATTGGGATTTTTTTACCAAACATATGTAGCAAATTACATATTAACCTAAATTTCTGAAGAAGTTTGATTTTTAATTTTTATATTGGTAGAATATATATATATATATATTTATATTAGTAGAAAATAAAAAATATTGTTTTTCTTTTTAAATTGACAGTCTTTTTTTGTTTATAGCACAAAAAAAGAAAAACAAAACACAGTGGCGATCAAATACCACCAAAAGAAAACTCTATTTGTGGGGAAAAAATTGACATACATTCGATTTATGTACAGCGTTGCATAACCGTGCAAATGTCAGTTATAGTAACGGCATGCCGTAAAGCATAAAATAGCCTGGTCATGAAGGGGGGGGGGGGGGGGGGGGGGTAAATCTTCCGGAGGTCAAGTGGTTAATTAAACTTTGACAAAAAACTGGAAGCTGATTAGTTTCTATGCAGAACTGCACCATATTTTGCACTCTCCAGTTTTAGTAAATCAAACCCAATGTCTACGTTTGGATTTGCTTGAATGAAATAAAAAAAAAGACTTTAGTATCACTAAAATATAAAGGTTTGTTCCTCCCCCAGTCTTTGATGGGACAGTGAAAGAGAAGCAGCCCACTGATGAGCTCATCTCCCTGTCATTCTTCTCTTTCCGGCTATCAGCATGCTCCTTGTTAGCGCATGAGTACTGCAGCATAACCAACTTGTGCTGCTTTCTCCTCTTCCAGTTTGAGCTCTGCAGTACACATTGGCAAGAGGCTGATCCCAAGTCAAAATCAAGTGCTTACACTAGTTGCATTAAAAAAAAGAAAACATTTGAGACTCTTAAGCATAATATAGAAACTGAACTGTTCTAACATGTGAGGCATGTATTCATATTACTTTTTTTCCCCCTTCTTTGGTATTTATTTAAAAGACAAACCCAATAAAATCAGAATGAATCAAAATGAATTAGACTGAATTAAATAATCAATTAAATAACAATACATTTAAAGTGGAACTTAACTTCCCCCTATTTACAGAGGCCATAGAATCAAATACATTTGTGGAGTAGAGTTCCACATTAATAATGAATTTGTAAATACAGAGTTGCATTAATTTCTCTACTTGGGGTTCAGCTTTGAGCTGCAAATATGTTTGTAAATTAAGCCCTATAATTTATTAATAGAACTGAAAATTATGATAATATATTTTAAGGATAAAATTAAGCAGAAAACGTATGCATGATATCCAGAAGTAGTTACTTCATGCATGTCTATGAGACTGTCATTCTAGTAGTTGTTCAGTGATCATCAACAGAACACTGATAGTGTTGGCCCAGGTGACAGTATGCAGGTGACAGTATCACACTTTACTTTAATGTCTTTTTGTTTTGTGCTTCCTTAATGGCTTCTAAAGACAATAAAGCTGATAGCAGCAGAAAAAGTGTCATATTAAGCCTCTTACAACTAATCCTATAATACATCCCTTATCCCTGGCAAGACTGTACAAAACTCTGCCGCACTCCTTTTTATTAAAAATTAGGATGAAGTCTGTAATGAAAGTTTTCATTAAGAGGGAATTAAAGGCAATTATGATTTTGATATAATTGGAATGTTTATTTTCAGGACAGGTATTGGATATTTTACATACATGTTTACCATTCCTTTCATTTAAATGTAGCTTTGTTTGAGGTTTAAAGGTCCACTAATACAGACACAAGAACTGAAACATCTCACAGAGGTTCGTTCACACCAGATGTGTCTATGAAGTTTGCTGCATATCTATTAGCACTGGGCTAATAAATATGCGCATACGCGAACTCGCCCCAACACACGAGCAGTCATGCATTCTCGTGCACGCCGGCACTTGCATTCACCCATGACAGATGCTGACACCAAGCAGACTATTTAAACTTAGCCAGTGCTCAGGATCAGTGCAGCCTTCTGTGTACCTGTGATCCTGTGTACCTGTATCCTACTTCCAGTTGCTGGCCTGGCTTGTCTTGACCATTCTCTGAACTCCACCTGCATCGACCTCAGCTTGTCCCCTGGCCTCTGCTTCTGTCTACTCCTTTGGCTCCTGTTCCACTGATCGGTTCAAGACCTGGCTTGTCTCCTGACCAGGTTCCTGTCTGTGCTTTGTGCCCATAGGTGTGCGCAGCCTCTTGCATTAGGGTGTGCACCCCAAAACTCTTAACCACTTCAGCCCCGGAAGGATTTACCCCCTTCCTGACCAGAGCACTTTTTACAATTCGGCACTGCGTCGCTTTAACTGCTAATTGCGCGGTCATGCAATGCTGTACCCAAACAAAATTTGCGTCCTTTTCTTCCCACAAATAGAGCTTTCTTTTGATGGTATTTGATCACCTCTGCCGTTTTTATTTTTTGCGCTATAAACGGAAAAAGACTGAAAATTTTGAAAAAAAAATGATATTTTCTACTTTTTGTTATAAAAAAAATCCAATAAACTAAATTTTAGTCATACATTTAGGCCAAAATGTATTCGGCCACATGTCTTTGGTAAAAAAAATGTCAATAAGCGTATATTTATTGGTTTGCGCAAAAGTTATAGCGTCTACAAACTAGGGTACATTTTCTGGAATTTACACAGCTTTTAGTTTATGACTGCCTATGTCATTTCTTGAGGTGCTAAAATGGCAGGGCAGTACAAAACCCCCCCAAATGACCCCATTTTGGAAAGTAGACACCCCAAGGAAATTGCTGAGAGGCATGTTGAACCCATTGAATATTTATTTTTTTTGTCCCAAGTGATTGAATAATGACAAAAAAAAAAAAAAAATTTACAAAAAGTTGTCACTAAATGATATATTGCTCACACAGGACAATGGGCATATGTGGAATTGCACCCCAAAATACATTCAGCTGCTTCTCCTGAGTACGGGGATACCACATGTGTGGCACTTTTTGGGAGCCTAGCCGCGTACGGGGCCCCGAAAACCCAGCACCACCTTCAGGATTTCTAAGGGCATACATTTTTGATTTTACTCCTCACTACCTATCACAGTTTTGAAGGCCATAAAATGCCAAGATGGCACAAACCCCCCCCAAATGACCCCATTTTGGAAAGTAGACACCCCAAGCTATTTGCTGAGAGGCATGGTGAGTATTTTGCAGCTCTCATTTGTTTTTGAAAATGAAGAAAGACCAGAAAAATTTTTTTTTTTTTTTTTTTTCTTTTTTCAATTTTCAAAACTTTGTGACAAAAAGTGAGGTCTGCAAAATACTCACTATACCTCTCAGCAAATAGCTTGGGGTGTCTACTTTCCAAAATGGGGTAATTTGGGGGGGAGTTTGTGCCACCTGGGAATTCCATGGCCTCCGAAACTGTGATAGGCAGTGAAGAGTGAAATCAAAAATTTACGGCCTTAGAAAGCCTGAAGGCGGTGCTTGGTTTTCGGGGTCCCGTGCGCGGCTAGGCTCCCAAAAAGTCCCACACATGTGGTATCCCCGTACTCAGGAGAAGCAACAGAATTTATTTTGGGGTGTAATTTTACATATTCCCATGGCATGTTTGAGCAATATAACATTTAGTGACAACTTTGTGCAAAAAAAAAAAAAAATTTGTCTCTTTCCCGCTACTTATGTCACAATATAAAATATTCCATGGACTCGACATGCCTCTCAGCAAATAGCTTGGGGTGTCTACTTTCCAAAATGGGGTCATTTGGGGGGGGTTTGAACTGTCCTGGCATTTTATGCACAACATTTAGAAGCTTATGTCACACATCACCCACTCTTCTAACCACTTGAAGACAAAGCCCTTTCTGACACTTTTTGATTACATGAAAAAATTATTTTTTTTTGCAAGAAAATTACTTTGAACCCCCAAACATTATATATTATTTTAAAGCAAATGCCCTACAGATTAAAATGGTGGGTGTTTCATTTTTTTTTTTTCACACAGTATTTGCGCAGCGATTTTCAAACGCATTTTTTGGGGAAAAAACACACTTTTTTAAATTTTAATGCACTAAAACACACTATATTGCCCAAATGTTTGATGAAATAAAAAAGATGATCTTAGGCCGAGTACATGGATACCAAACATGACATGCTTTAAAATTGCGCACAAACGTGCAGTGGCAACAAAATTAATACATTTTTAAAAGCCTTTAAAAGCCTTTACAGGTTACCACTTTAGATTTACAGAGGAGGTCTACTGCTAAAATTACTGCCCTCGATCTGACCTTCGCGGTGATACCTCACATGCATGGTGCAATTGCTGTTTACATTTGACGCCAGACCGCCGCTTGCGTTCGCCTTAGCGCGAGAGCAGGGGGGACAGGGGTGCTTTTTATTTATTTATTTTTTCTTTATTTTTTTTTGCTTTTTTATCTTATTTTTAAACTGTTCCTTTCATTTTTTTTTTTTAAATCATTTTTATTGTTATCTCAGGGAATGTAAATATCCCCTATGATAGCCATAGGTAGTGACAGGTACTCTTTTTTGAAAAAATTGGGGTCTATTAGACCCTAGATCTCTCCTCTGCCCTCAAAGCATCTGACCACACCAAGATCGGTGTGATAAAATGCTTCCCCAATTTCCCAATGGCGCTATTTACATCCGGCGAAATCTAAGTCATAAAATGCTCGTAGCTTCCGGTTTCTTAGGCCATAGAGATGTTTGGAGCCACTCTGGTCTCTGATCAGCTCTATGGTCAGCTGGCTGAATCACCGGCTGCATTCTCAGGTTCCCTGTTGAGACAGGAGAGCCAGAGAAAAACACGGAAGACGGTGGGGGGGGGGCATTCCCTCCCACTGCTTGTAAAAGCAGTCTAGAGGCTAATTAGCCGCTAGGATTGCTTTTACATGAAAGCTGACCGCTGGCTAAAAAGAATGATACCAAGATGATACCTAAACCTGCAGGCATCATTCTGGTATAACCACTCAAAGTCGTGAATGGCGTACCTGAAGACAAAAAAATGGTTAACAATAAAGCACAGTAAACGGTAAAGTATAAAAAATTGCATACCTGAAAAGCAAACATGATAAAACATAATAACAATAAAACATTGCAGAATAGAATACAGTAAAAAAGAGCAGAACAATAGAGAGAGAGAATAGAGAGAGAGAACAATAAAACGACAACTATTTTTTTTTATTTTTGTTTGTGTTTTTTTTTTTTTTTACACTTTTTTTTTGTAACTGTAACTTTTATAACTGTAACCGGTTCCAGGTTCGGGTCTCTCAAAATGCGATGGCATCTTGGGAGACCCTGTGAAAGTGTGCCTAGTCTGTGCAATGCTGTACCCTACGCTAATACTCAACTAGTGAATGGTAGCGTTCAAAACATTCACCAATGCAAAGACCAGGATTGTCAGGACAGGAGGGACAATAATAGCGGGTGTCACGCCTATATCCGCGCTTGCTGCAGACACAACATCTTTTTTGGGGGGGTTCGTTGGGTAGGGGTACTTGGGAGGATATATAAATGCCTCTCATGCAGCCGACTGCATTTGGTTGGGGATGTGAATGGGGGAAGTACGGGCGCTGCAGAAGCGGTGGGTTCCCAATTAGGATTGGCGAATGCAGCAGGAAGGGCACTATGGGCACGACGGGCCTGTGTTTGTCTTTTTGGTGGCAGCGGGACACTACTTGTGCTTGCCACCTCACCAGCTTGAACTGCACTTATGGAACTCGCCACGTCACCAAGCGTTACTGCAGTGCTGGTTTGACTACGACCGGGGTGTACTAGGCCGCTGGTGCTTGCCAGTTCACCAAAACGCTACAAAAAAAAGTGACAGTGATCGATCGATACTGCACTTGGGTGGGCTGGACTGGGCTGGGCCGGGCGGAGGGGCAAAACGCAGGTGCTAGCAGGTATCTGGGCTGATCCCGCTAACACTGCGTTTTTGGGAACCCTAAACTGCTGGGAACGCTAGTATAGATCTGATCGGATCAGATATTGATGCGTTCAGATACTATACCACTAAGGGAGGTGTACGGTGCGTGTACGGTGCGTGCGTGGGTGTTCGCGGTACTGGCGCTAATCTGACGCTGCCTAGGGCGACGCATATCACCGCCGGGCGATCAGGGGGCTAAACCTTTTTTCGGTAATAAACGGCGGGTGCCCTGACACTATAAAAAATAAACAAACTAACCAGCGTCACCCGTAACGGTTATACGGTGATCAGTGGTAAAAGGGTTAACTAGGGGGCCATCAAGGGGTTAAAACATTTATTAGATAGTATATGGGGGTCCCTGTCGCTATAAAACACTGACGGCGAACCTAAATATTTACGTCCCTAACTAGCGTCACCAGCGACACTAATACAGCGATCAGAAAAATGATCGCTTAGCGACACTGGCGACAGGGGGTGATCAAGGGGTTAAAACTTTATTAGGGGGGGTAAGGGGGGTACCCTAGACCTACAGGGGGCTAAACCTTTATTCGGTAATAAACGGCGGGTGCCCTGACACTATAAAAAATAAACAAACTAACCAGCGTCACCCGTAACGGTTATATGGTGATCAGTGGTGAAAGGGTTAACTAGGGGGCAATCAAGGGGTTAAAACATTTATTAGGTAGTATATGGGGGTCCCTGTCACTATAAAACACTGACGGCGAACCTAAATATTTACGTCCTTAACTAGCGTCACCAGCGACACTAATACAGTGATCAGAAAAATGATCGCTTAGCGACACTGGTGAGGGGGGGTGATCAAGGGGTTAAAACTTTATTAGGGGGGTAAGGGGGGTACCCTAGACCTACAGGGGGGTAACACTCACTACCCTAACACTGCTAACTGTCACAAACTGACACTATGCAGTAATCAGGAAAAAAAAAAAAAAAAAACCTGCTTGGTGTCAGTTTGTGACAGGGGGGGGTGATTGGGGGGGGGATCGGGGGGCGATCGGGGGGGGATCGGGGGTGTAATGTATGCCTGGCATGTTCTACTGTGTGTGTGTGTTGGTGCACTTACATGTCATCTCTCCTCGGCGCTGGAACGGAAACTGGCCAGCCGAGGAGAGATGACATCACATCCTCTGCCTCTGTGTACTATACAGAGGCAGGGGATGTTTCTCATTGGCTGGGAGCGATCGCGAGGGGGGGGGCCACGATCGGATGGCCTCCCCCTCGTCTCTCATCGCTTCCAACCAAATGCCGACCGCAGCTGGCACCGGGGGGGGGGGGGGGGGGGTCCGATCGGACCCCCCACCTGCGGGAAGGCAATCACGTTTCAGGTACGTGATTTTGCCTGCCCGTGCCGCTCTGCTCACGTATATAGGCGTGAGGCGGTCGGCAAGTGGTTAAATACATATGCATGTGTATATGTACTGATGGTGTCAGTAGGGCAGTGGACAGTGTAATTTAGTTAATTTTCTTTTCCCCAAATTTTTGGGCTTGTGTAACATTTGTTGGGGGGGATGAAATATCAGTGGTCAAAACAGGGGGGAATATGCAGCACACAAGGCAATTAGGGTGTGCCCAGGCACACCTGGCACACCCTGTGCGCACGCCTATGCTTGTGCCCAATCTATCCCATATCTGTATGACCCAGCCTGCCTGACCTTGCTTCTCTGCCTGCTGTCGCCAGCACCAGCTGATTGCCTGCTTGCTGAAGCCATCTGATGACTTCTGCCCAGCGGGGACACCTGCCCCGATGCTAGCAAGACTTACAGGCACTCTGCACTCCTGCGCCTCCTGTCTACACTCTCAGGGGCCCAGAGTCAGAGGTGTAAGAGAGGCCTAACTCATCATATCAGGCTATGCTACCAGGTACATGATAGTAAGACATTTAGTTCTGCTTCTTTTGAATGTAAATTGTTTCTATCCTCTCTTATTACTTGGTCCTCCGATCGCTGGCCATGATATCTGTTGTAAGAATGGCTCCTCGGAGGGTCTTATAGACTCCCAACTGAGCCACCATTACATGTGCATTCACAGAATACTTGCAGGGGCTGCCTACAGGCAGCCCTGAGGGATAGAAACAATGACCTGATGTCCTATCATTCCATAGACAATGGCACCAGGAATGATGGAACATGTTATTCTGAGAAGGAGACTTTTGTTTATGGAGTGTGTGCTTCCCAACTGGAAATTCAGGGGGAGGCTGCACCAGTAAAATGAATTAAATGTGAGTGTTCAGTGGCATTGTTTTTAAAAATGATTAATTGTCCAGTAAATAGCGGGTCAAGAGGAATTTATTTCTAATTTAAAAAGTTAAACAATTAGTTGTACTTTAAAGTGTTTTTTAAAGGTAAAGAACAATTACAGCCAGTCCTCTCTATTAATCTCTTCTACACTGTGTAATTGTTTTTATAAAACAATGCCTGTAAATAGTATCTATAAATTATCTATAAATATTATCTATATAATAATATATATATCTATATCTATTAAATATATCTGATATTTTATGGCCTGTCACGTGACCTTTGGCTCCTCTATTCCTCTGATCTACAGAGGGAGAGGCCGAGTTCATCCTCCAAGGTCAGCCGGGGAGGTGACGTGACCGCTGTGATCGGCCAGAAGAGATAAAAGATAAGGTATTTTTCTTTCTTGTGCAAAAACATTTACACAGTGTAAGAGAGACTACTATAACAGAGGAGCTGGCTGTGATTGTTCTTTACTTTTACTGCCAGCTACTAATAGTAGCAGGAGGAGGGCTGAGAGGGGGAGAGACACACACAGGAGCTGACAGGCAGAGAGGGAGGGGGGGTGGCGGGATAATGGAGGCACGTAACCTGACCATGGTAATCAGGGATCAGCAGCCATAATCACCATGGTCAGCACACAGAGGGGGACACAGGAACAGGCAGGATCAACCAGGTTTTTTTACAGCTTAGAAAGGGACAGATTAAACAGCTAGACAGCACAAGCACTGTGCTGTTTAATCTGCTATAGTGGAACATGATCTCTTTTTTTTTTTTTTTTTTTTTTAGAGTTACAACCACTTTAAGCCCAAAGCCAGAAAAACATGGAAGGGTGAAGCTGATCCTCAGTACTCGCTGTAAGAAAGCCTTTTTCAACCAGGGTGCCTTCTGGATTCTTTAGGGATCCCTTGGCAAAATGCCTAAAAATTGCCTCAAATTGCCCAAGAATTGTCAACAAGTCGAGAGGTGGATCAAGCCTTTGTTTTTTTTAAACAAAGCCACAGGTTTTTATTGGGCAGCATTACAAACCTGGGCAGTGTGTGGGTCTGCTGCCAACTTAAAGGCATCCTTCTTTGCCCCTCTCTGTCAGCACTGGGGTAACATTAGCTGAATGACAAAGAGAAACTGAGTGAGAAGAGAATATCCCTGTGCAAAGCTATATTGCTTTGTAAACACAAATCACCTCTAATGTTGGGTGTCCTACATATGTGGATGCTGCTTTTTTTATGTAAAACTATTAGTTTAGTTTTCTACATTTTTTTGAATGGTTGCTTCCAGATCATTTAAAAGGGTGCCTTGACTGAAAAAAGGTTGAAACACCACTTTAAGACATGGTAGTTGGCAGGGTGCTTGACAAGTGCCCCATTTTAAAGTTGGCGTGATTTAAAAGCCTAACAAATGCATAGGCAATGGTTATTTTCAGCAGATCTAACAGTTTATGCAGCTTGAAATAAAACTATCCTAAAAATGAATTCTCAAACCACCCATCAATGTCTACATCATCCTTCAATACATGTACTTACCACTACTCCCATCCTCATCTCCTGTGTACGGCCTATTAATGAAAATATAAACAAAGAAAGAATTTCTCCTGTGCTCGTGAAGGCATTGTTGATGTAAAATGGTAGTACTTTCAAAAGAAAAAAAATAATTAAAAGATAATCATGCAAATCCTGCTGCCTAAACTGACCAGGGGTGGTCCAAAGAAAGCCAGGTGCAAGAAAAAGGTGGAAGGCACGTTATCTGATGCATTGATCAAAATGTTACAGTTTATTCATATACAAAAAGGATAAATGCATACAAAAAGTATCTACGTGTTCATAAAAACTAGGTTACAAATATACACATTAAAATTAGGAATTAGACACGCCCATACCCACAATTACTTTTCCTATGCGAGTGAGTACTATAGACAAACTAGAGGGAGAGCCATGGGAGCCAGATTTGCTCCAAGTTACGCAAACCTCTTCATGGGTTTCTGGGAAGACAGCTCAATTTGGGTCAACAATCCCTTCAAGGCTTAGCTATGTATATAAATGACATCTTGATTATCTGGAATGGATCGAACACGGAGCTAAACAGATTCCTTGAGTACTGCAATTCTAATCTGTTTGGCATATCTTTCACCCATGTGGTTAATGATACATCACTCGTCTTTCTAGGCCTTGAATTGCAGATTGGTGAATAAGGCACGATCATCTCTAAAACCCACTTTAAACCAAGTGCTGGGAATTCCTACCTACATGCCAAAAGCCATCATCACCCAAAATGGATTAACAACATCCCATATGGGAAATTTTGTAGGCTGAAGAGAACATGTACCAGGAAAGACGATTATGAAAAGCAAGGGTCCATCCTAAGAAGAAAGTTCCTAGAGAAAGGATATAAAGAAGAACTCATAGAACAAGCATTTTCAAAATATCTGACACAGTATGACGAAAACCCCTCAGACACTATGGTGATGGAGGCCAATATAACTCAAAAAAATAAACGGACCATCAACAAACAAGATTCCTCCAATTCTATTAGATTCAGTACGCAATACAACACAAAGTCGTTCGATATCCAGAGAGTAATCCAGCGCAATTGGAACAGCTTCAAACAAGATTCCATCCTTAATCAAATTTTGCCATCTAGGCCCAAAGACGTGTTCCGTAAATCGAAAGATTTTAGAAGTCTTATAGCACCTAGCAGAGTACGGAAAGTCCCAAATACAACAAGGATCACTACCGGTCCCTTGTCATCAATCTTTGACCAAAAGGGAAACTATAGATGTGGAGTCAGAAACTGTGGAGCCTGTGCATTTATGTCACACCGCAAAAAGGAAGCCATAGGGCCCAATGGCCATAACCATAGAATAAGCCAATTTATCAACTGTGGCACTTCATATCTGGTTGATGGTATAGTCTGTCCCTGTGGCTTACTTTATCTTGGGTGTACAACAGGTCCACTAAGAACAAGATTCAGTAAACACAAATGCATTATCATCAATGGCAATGTGTATGACCATTCAATGAAAAACAAGAGACACAACTATTCAGTTCCCAGGCACTTCAAGGAGTGCCACAATGGAAACCCAGCAGGCCTTAAAGTGTTTGGCATAGAAGCAATTAAAAAAGATGACAATATGGGAAGATTTCAGAAACTCTGCAAACGAGAATCGTTCTGGATCTTCACACTTGGTTCCTTGGCCCCTGCTGGGATGAACGAAGATCTCGAAATCCATGGGGTAGTTTAGATGTGCATACGGGTTATTTCTAACATCAAACATCCCCACTCCAGTCATGTTCACCTTTTCCATACCTATATCCTCATATTCCTATTTACATCTATCTATATCCTTGCATCATTAAACTCACATACATCTAAATCCATGTGTGTTTCCCGTAGTTACCTGCTCATGAAGCCTGATACACTTTTATACATTTGAATTACACTATCGCCAACAAAGGATATCTACCAATACTCATCATAGCAGATCAGCATTAGACACTTAGGCACCTTTCACACTGGGGTGGTGGGTGCATCAGAGGTAAAGCACCGTTATTTTTAGCAATGCTTTACCGTCAATTTCACAGCGCTATTCGCCCGCTAGCGGCCAAGAAAGGGTTAAACCCACCGCAAAGCGCTACTGCAGCAGCGCTATGCCAGCGGTATAGCCACACTGCCCCATTGATTTCAGTGGGCAGGAGCGGTGAAGGAGCAGTGTATGCACCGCTCCTTCACCGCTCCAAAGATGCTTGCAGGAGTTTTGGTTAATGACCTGCAAGCGCACCGCTCCAATGTGAAAGCCCATGGGCTTTCACACTGGAGAGACAGGAGCGGCTCTCTACTAGCGCTATGCAGGCGCCATTTTTAGCGCTGTAGCGCCTCAGTGTAAAAGGGGTCTAAGTGTATATCACCTTCTCTTTCATTATTCATTTTTATTTGTGGCTTTTTTCATTAAGTTCTCTCTTTCTACTATTATTAGCATCTTTCACCATTTGTATATTGCAATCTCCAATTTGCCTGGTATTGGCAAATTTTAGTTTTTTTAGTATTGGCTGATCACTGGTCATGTGAGCGGCCTTTGGAACGCACGACCACGCCCACAAACATGACGGTGTGCGTTCCACTGAAAGACCCACCCACTTGTTATGTCTGACACTAGGAGCTACAAGCCCGCCCCACTGACCCGCCCACTGCCTGTTCTTAAACAAGCCCACACTTTTTAAAGACTGCTGATGTCTCACATAGATGGAGACAGCTGATATCTTCTTTGCAACCAAGACAACTCTCTGATTGGAGTTACTTAGGACCCACACAGAAGCAACTGCCTTCTGTTCTCAAACTGATGCATGCAGGCTGCAACCTCCTTACAAACTTGGATGCAGGTTAGTGACATGAATATTTAATTCTTCTATGTATTTATCCATCATTTTATGCACATCATCACTGACTGATATTGTCTAGCTTGACATATATTAGCAGATTGGGTTATCCTTCCAAGGTCCATCCTTTGTGTCATTTCTCTCTGTAGGTACAACGACAGACATATATGGAATTCCCAAAAGGAACCTATGAATCACATCTCTCTATGCTATATAGGTAGGTGCGCTTCAGATTCCCTTTACTCTCACCTGCTTGTCACCTCATTCCATTTCAGTAGGCACTTCTACAAGCTTAAACCATGCGCACTTCTCTGCAGGTATGTGTCTATGTGCTTTGATTGCATGCTGATGGTTTCACACAACAGTCTTTTTTTTTTTTTTTAACAAGAAAAGAAATGTTTATTCGATGTTTACAATACAAGCAATGTAAATACACAATTGTTCACAGAATTACTGTTACAGAGATTGTCACAGAACGAATGAGCAAAATCTTAGAACAGGAGAAAGATGTATAGAGGTACTGAGTTATATCACAGTAGGAGATGAGATCCAAGGTAGCCATTGTCGGCATTATTATTTGAGGAGGTCTTGAAGGCAGGGGGGGTGGGAGGGGGGGGCAAGGACTGGGAAGGAAAGGAGGGGAAGGAAGGGAGGGGGAGGGGGGGGAGGAGGGAGGGCCCGAGGGAAGATCTCATCTATCCTGTTAGGTTCACAGAACTCAAACAATGATTAAACATTCAAAAGGTAAAGGATAATGGCAAACTATTGCTGGGCGGGTCCAACATCAACAACTCGGTGGTCATCCTCCACCTCTGTGCCCCATGCATCTATCCATCCCGACCATATCTTGTCAAACTTGGCAGGACAGTTTTGATTGGCATATGTAAGTTTATATAATGGTAACACTGAATTCAATTTAAGGCGCCATGAGGTTACCCTGGGCGGGGCATTGTCCTTCCAGTGGAGGAATATTTCTCTACGGGCATAGAATGTGGCATAGTTCAAAAATAGTCTAGTATGTTTGCCTCTTACCCTAGAGTCAAAAACATTGAGCAGCATCATTTTGGGGTCTATTTCCAGTTCCAAAGAAGTAACCCTAATAAGGGTGTCAGCTATCTCTAACCAATAGTCTCCGAGGCGGGGACAGGACCAAATGATATGGAAGAAGGTGGCGGAACTCTGACCACATCTAGGACAGGCCACTGGGACACTAGGATTCATAATTGTTAACCGCTTTGGAGTATAATAGGCTCCGTGGAGGAACTTGAGCTGCATAAAACGGTCTCTGGCCGAAATCATATTAGTGACAAAGGATGAGACACATGACTCCCACTCCTCCTCTGACAAATCTGGGATGTCTAGTCTCCATTTATCATGGGTTTTTTCAAGTTTTTTCAGTGGAGCTATGGACAAATGGAAGTACAGGGAGGAGAGGGGTTTGTCTATGACTTTGGCTGTGAGTAGTCCCTCCACAGAGTCTGATTTTAATATGATTTGTGCTGGAAATTTTCTCCTATACGCGTGTCGAAGCTGGTAGTAACGAAACAACATCCAGCCCGGCATTGAATAGGCTTGTTTGAGATCAGAGAAGGGTCTCAATTTACCCCCCTGAACTATATGCTTCAGTTTAACTATACCTTTCTTTGCCCAAACCTGGGGGTCAGGTACTGTATTCAGGTGCGGTAGATTAGGATTACCCCAAAGAGGAATGTGTTTGCTTCGGTGGTATACTCTTTTATTATTCCTGTTTCTTTGTTTTTTGAGTTGAAATTGATGACTCGTCCATTGGGCAGAGTTGGGGCATTTATTATAGATCATATACTTATGATGGTTTTTTATTCCTCTTGATAGTTCGATTACCTCTCCATAGTGATTTTATTAATATGTTCGTAGATATGCTTAATATACATTTTTTAATATTAATATTCCTATAATAAAGTTTATTTTATTTTAATATTTTAAATAATATTTTAATTTTAATTTTAATTTTAATTTAAATTCTATCGATCTATTCTTGTGGTTAGCGAACATACATATAATTTTTATGTTTGTTTTAATACTCATTAGATAGGATACTCTGTGGTATATAAATGTTTGTGGCTATCTAAGCGTGTGGGGTGCGTGGCGGTGCTCTCTTTGCCAGACTGCTCCGTCCTGTATAAAATTATTTAAATTATTTATTTCAATGCAGTTATTTAAATATCTGCACAATACTTTATTGGATCACTTATCGCGCGATCGTGTTATCATTAGTGCACATCTTGCTATTTAGTATATCTGTAGCCTTAGGGAAAATGGCTGTTGGAGCTGTCTCTACAGTCTATTTGTGGTCCTAGGCAAAATGGCTGCCATGATTGACATGGCTTATCTTAGCTTGGTCCATGGTCTAAGGGAAAATGGCCGCTATGGACGCAGCTGTAGCCTCTGAACAATATTGTCCGCGGTCTTAGGCAAAATGGCCGCCGGAGCTATAAATTTACTCTGGAGCTCCCGTCCAATCAGATTCCCCCTGATGAAGGCACGTGGTCCCGGTGCCGAACACGCGTAGGGGAGGGGCCTGGACGGAGCTGTCAGCAGAGAGGGAGAAGGAGAGTTTCGATACACACACCGCATCGTACGCCACACCGCGAGATTGACCGTTCTTTGTTTGTTAAGGATGGTGCACTCACGCACCCATAGTATGTGAGTACCCCAGCAAGGGGAGAGAACTATTTTATTAAAATCCTTTTATTACACCTTGCAATATTGCGCTATGGAGTTTTTTTCTTTTGCATATATTATCTTCGTTTGAGAGCATTGGAGGTCTGCACAGCTGGTTCCAAATGAGCACAGGAGTGGCTCCAAGGCTTTGTTTGACATAGTTTAATCGCTGTGTCACACACAGGAAGGTGAGCATATACACCTGTGGGGGTGGCTGGAAGACACTACAGCATGTTTCTTGGTGATACACTTTTGGAAGGAAGGATATGTGAATTTCACTAAATCTTCGGACTATGTTTCTTCTGGGCACTCTTATATTTTTGGATATATACTGTTTTGGACTTTATTTCATTCACCAGGAGTTATATCCCTTTACATTTCATTTGATTCATTATTTATGTGATATGTTTTTTGATTGATCACTCACATTGTGTGTTTTATATAGCACTGTGCACTTTATATTCTAGTACTTACATTGTGTGTTTTATATAGCACTGTGCACTTTATACTCTAGTACTTAGGGGTATTTTCACTCAAGTGTATTATTTGTTAAACACCTATGTTGCTTATGTTTATTATTGCTGCACTTTTGATTGATGTGATTTTTTTCTAGCGCAGACACATTGCTTTAGTTTTATTACTTTGCACGATTATGAAACGTGACTGAGTGTTTGCAGCTGGTCTCCACTTAAGATTAATTACTCACCATTTTGTAGGCATTCATCCGTAAGTGGCTCGCAGGGTTGCTCACTACTTTTGGGGAGAAAACATCTCGGGGGAGGCAAAGCGGGCCCTGGCTTAATTCCAAATATTAATGGTGGTACGCATCAGATCCGTGATACCAGGGTGAGATCTCGCCCCCCTGAACACCACGTTACCAAGAGAAGAGTATGAGCCCATTATGGCTGCCTCCAATGTTACAGCTGGGTTGTCCTGCAGTTGGGAAAACCACCATCTGACCGTCACCAGGACGGCGGCCCAAAAGTAGATCTGAAAATCCAGCAGGAACAGACCACCCTGGGTGACGGGCAGCTGAAGGGTAGTAAGGGCCAGTCGCGGGGATCTACCGTTACAAACAAAGGAAGAAACTATACTTTTTAATTTTGCGATAAATGAGGCCGGAGGAATTAAGGGGGCATTACAAAAAAAGTATAGGAATTTAGGGAGATAAACCATTTTAACTAGGTTCACCCTACCAACTGGTGATAGAGGAAGGGTCCTCCAGGCTATACACTTTTGTGAAAAATTTTTTAGAAGCGGTTGAAGATTCAGTTCATAATATGAAGACAGTGGAGTCCCGATCCTTACTCCTAGATATTTGAATTCAGACGTCCAGTTTAAGGGGGTGCCTGTTGGTGAATGATGACCCGACCCATTCAACGAGAAAAGGAGAGATTTCCCCCAGTTGACTCTAATTCCCGAGTACGATCCAAATTCATCTATTATCTGTAGCGCCGGTGGGAGGGAGGAAATGTCTTTAAGAAAAAGGAGGGTATCATTGGCGTATAATGAAATTTTGTCAGTGATCACACTGACTTGAATTCCCTTTACTGAGGAGGCAGATCGAATACGAGCTGCCATGGGTTCCATGGCTAGCGCGAATAATCCCGGGGATAGTGGGCAGCCCTGTCTAGTGCCTCTAGACAGGGGAAACGGCGTTGACAGTGAATTATTTGTACGTATATTGGCTGTAGGATTGTGGGATAGCATCTGGACCCAGCTAATGAAACGAGGGCCAAATCCGAATTTGCGGAGAACCACCCAGAGGTAGCGCCACTCAACCGAATCAAAAGCCTTTTTAGCATCTAGAGAGGCGACTACCTCCGGGCCGTCCCCGCTCGCCCCGGACAAATGCGTGAGGAAACGTCGGATGTTGATGTCGGTCCTTCGGCCCGGCATAAAACCAGACTGGTCCACGTGCACCAGTGCCGTAATTACAGTGTTCAATCGACCGGCCAACACCTTGGCCAACAGTTTGGCATCCACATTAAGGAGAGAGATAGGGCGATATGAAGAACACTGTTCAGGAGGCTTGCCCGGTTTAAGGATAACTACGATAACTGCCTCAGCCATTGTTGGGGGCAACAAATTCCCTTCCATGGCATGTCGCAGCACTGTTCTAAATGATGGTAATATTTCCTCTACATAAGTTTTAAAGAATTCAGCAGGTATCCCATCCGGGCCTGGTGTTTTGTCATTTTGCAAGGAGGCCACAGCGTGCTGTAATTCCTCTAGTAGGATAGGACCGTCCAAAGCTTCCCTAAACGTTGATATCAGGCAAGGGAGCTCCACCCCGTCAAGATATGTCGTCAGTTCGGCATCTGTGCAAGTCATTCGAGAAGCATAGAGTTCCCGATAGAATGACGCAAATCTGTTATTAATGGAAGAGGGATCTGTTAGGATCGTCCCGTCCAGGTCATGAATAGTCGAAATAGTCACTGGGGAAGAGTTTTCCCTCGCCAGCCATGCCAGCATACTACCAGTTTCTTCCCCGTGCTCGAAAATTCTTTGGGACTGATGTAGAAATTTAGTCTTAGTAGCAGACGTTCGCAGCAGGAGAACATCCCGCAATGCTGCCTGAAAGGCAGAGTACGCTCTCGGAGTCCGAGACTCCGAGTACTCCTCCTCAAGCATCGCCACCCTCTCCTCACCCCTTTGGGTCTCCTCTCTCAGATTCTTACGGATCGTACGGATATGTGACTGTAGTCTGTCCCTAGTGAAGATTTTAAACGTGTCCCAGGACGTGGTCAGAGATACTGATTGGTCCAAGTCCCGCCAATACTGCGCCGCCTCAGACCTATATGGCTCAGAGATCCTGGAATCATCCAGCCAAAATCTAGACAATCTCCGGAGATTCTCACCTGGTGAATAGAACACGCACAGATTCAAAGCAAGCGGAGCGTGATCGGATATACCCCCGGGGAGAATGGTGATATCCCTAACCCTGGGTAGGTTAACAGACCCCCCCCCGCGTAGGCAAGATCTATGCGTGATAGGGTCTTGTAAGAAGCCGAGTGACATGTGTAAGCCCTTCGAGAGGGATTACGCCATCTCCACACATCCGTCAGGTTGGAGGCCTCTGCCCAGGAGAGCAGCTCTGAAAATGAGCCCGCACCGGGCGAGAGTCTGTCCACCCCAGGGTCCGGGGCCAGGTTAAAATCTCCCAGCATCACCACAATGTCCGTAGCGTAAGCGGCAATTTTAGAGACAAGCTGTTTAAGTAATCACGTGGAGGCCGGGGGGGGGGGGGGCAAATACAACCCCACCACCACCAGTTCTAATCTATCTACCATAGCGTGAAGGATAACAAAACGACCCTCCGGGTCTAGTTCCAGCGCTAGTAGTTTGAAGAGACTTATGAATTAAAATGCTGACCCCTCTAGAATAATTGGTGTAAGTGGAGTGATACTGGTGCCGCACCCAGGGCCGTCTAAGGCTCAGGGTCTTACTGCCTGTCAAATGGGTTTCTTGTAATATACATATGTGGGGATGATAAGTTTTGAGAAACTGAAATACTAAGGACCGTTTTACAGAAGAGTTCAAGCCCCTAGTGTTCCATGAGACAATAGTACAGTCAGCTATTATCATATGTTAGTACATTTTCAAGCCCTGGGTTTCCACCCAGAATAAGATGCAAGGCTCGGATCACCACACAGATCAGAACATGGCATCTTAAACATCTAGTGACATATATGTGTACATCGCTTGTGAAAAAACAACATAGGAACCAAACATAACAAAATAAACCCAACCAACCCCCCCACCCCGCCAACCCCAGCCCCAACTTTGGGGAGGCTCAGGATCCCAATTGCGAACCAAGGCGAAATCGCCTATGAAGGGGGAACGTGTGCAAAACGGCATCCACAGTTCAGCAGTGAGATCTTACATCTAGTCTCTTGCTGGAGACCGGATTAGTAAAAGAAAAAAGCAGGTGGAGGCTCCCGGCAGCCGCCAGGGGTAGAAACTTAAACATGAACGTTGCAAAGTTAAACCAGATGCTCCGGCCATTCCAAAGGAAATAAAACAGAGTGGCAGTGGACAACATAGGACAAGAGGCCCTGCTAGGCCCAATGTATAAGAGAGACACGTCTGTAAGGCCACTTATGGTTAAGGCAGTTAAAGGCCGGATTCCCAACCGTATGGATAAGGCCGGATTCCCGCCCATATGGGTAGCGGTAACTAAGTATCTGCTGTCCATTCGAAGTCGATAATGGGCCTGGATTCAGAATGCGCAAAGGTGGGGAGGGGGGAGGGAAAAGTAGGATACAGCCTGGAAGCCACCTTTGCAGTGGAGAGGCCTCAAAAAACCTGCTCGAGGCCTAGTGGTCTGACCCTTCAGAGTTCAGAAGTAAAAAACACATGTGGAGGGTATTAAAATCCAGTAAGAAGATCTAGCCCAATATGGGTTTCCAGCGAATAATCCGGAAAAATTAGAAGCTTAGCATTTTCGAAGCGGAGTTCACCCTGGGCTCTGGCCTCTCTCAACACAATATCTCTGTTCCGAAAATGAAGGAGCTTAAAGATGAAGGTACGAGGCGGTGCCCCCTGTGGCCCCCTGGTGGTGGGTATGCGGTGAGCCCTTTCCACAGTAAAGAACGGGGAAAAGTGCGCTATAGGGAGTAGTTGTTGTAATAAACGTTCCGTGAAGGCCGTAGGATTCGTGCCCTCTGCCCCCTCAGGGAGTCCCATAATGCGCAAGTTGTTTCGTCTGTTGCGGTTCTCTGCATCTTCTGCGCGGGACTCAAGCGTCTTTACTCTGGCTCTAAGTGCATTAATGTTGGCTCCATGGTCACATACCGTATCCTCCGCCTGGGAGACCCGTTGCTCCACTTCAGATACTCTTCCCCGAAAGGCGTCAAAATCCTTCCCAATAAATTCTACATTCGCCTGTATATGGTCCACCTTACCGGTCAAAGTGGTTATGGCCTGTAGAACTGCTTTAAAATCGGCCGCCATGGCAGGCAGCCTATCAGGGTCTTCAGCCTGGTTCTCCATCCTGGCCGGAGTCCTTGGCGAGGCCCCGGCTGCGGCCTTGTCTGTGATGTCGGGCTTTGTGGCCTTTTTCCGGGATCTGGGCTGACTCTTTCTTCTTTGCATAACCCAGGGAAGGTACCAGGAGTAGAGAGGGATAGAGGGAGCCCTCCGGAAATTCCGACGGCGACTTCCGGACCGGGACCACGCCGACCGTGCAAGGCCGCGGGCAGGAATTCCTAGGCGAGGCCGCGGCTTCGGCCTAGTCCGCGAGGTGTGGCCTTGTCGCCTGTTTTGAGGTTTTTTTTCGGCCGATTCGACTCAAAATGGTCCCAAATGAACCCCCCACCAGGAGGAATCTAGTGAGTGCAAGATTGTGGGGTCTGCACCCTGAAAATCAGGATATATTCAGCCGGTCTCAGGGAGCTCAGACAAGCACGTCTGCTCCCTCTGCCATCCTGGACACGCCCCCCCACACAACAGTCTTTTTAATTCTGTGATTCTCACTCTGTAGAACATGTGCATTTTTGTGTGTGCACATGCATGCTTGCACGTATGTGCTTGTGTGCATGCGCACTTGCCTGTAAATGCTGTGTGCACGCACATGCATGTGCTTTATGTATACTTTATATAATAATTTTAATTAATTTAATTCTTTATATATATGTATTTTTATATATGTGTTTTTATATATATATATATATATATATATATATATAGTGGGGACGGAAAGTATTCAGACCCCCTTCTATTTTTACTCTTTGTTATATTGCAGCCATTTGCTAAAATCATTTAAGTTCATTTTTGTTTCCTCATTAATGTACACACAGCACCCCATATTGACAGAAAAACACAGAATTGTTGACATTTTTGCAGATTTATTAAAAAAGAAAAACTGAAATATCACATGGTCCTAAGTTTTCAGACCCTTTGCTCAGTATTTAGTAGAAACACCCTTTTGATCTAATACAGCCATGAGTCTTTTTGGGAAAGATGCAACAAGTTTTTCACACCTGGATTTGGGGATCCTCTGCCATTCCTCCTTGCAGATCCTCTCCAGTTCTGTCGGGTTGGATGGTAAACGTTGGTGGACAGCCATTTTTAGGTCTCTCCAGAGATGCTCAATTGGGTTTAAGTCAGGGCTCTGGCTGGGCCATTCAAGAACAGTTGCGGCGTTGTTGTGAAGCCACTCCTTTGTTATTTTAGCTGTGTGCTTAGGGTCATTGTCTTGTTGGAAGGTAAACCTTCGGCCCAGTCTGAGGTCCTGAGAACTCTGAGAAGGTTTTCATCCAGGATATCCCTGTACTGGGCCGCATTCATCTTTCCCTCGATTGCAACCAGTCGTCCTGTCCCTGGAGCTGAAAAACACCCCCACAGCATTATCCTGCCACCACCATACTTCACTGTTGGGACTGTATTGGACAGGTGATGAGCAGTGCCTGGTTTTCTCTACACATACCACTTAGAATTAAGGCCAAAAAGTTCTATCTTGGTCTCATCAGACCAAAGAATCTTATTTCTCACCATCTTGGAGTCCTTCAGACGCCCCCTCCCCCAAAGCACCCACTCCCCATGTTGAGGGCATGCGGCCTGGTACGGTCCAGGAGGGGGGGTGGCGCTCGCTCGTCCCCACCCCCTCTCCTGACCGGCCAGGCTGCGTGCTCGGATCGGGGTCTGGTATGGATTCTAGGGGGGACCCCACACCGTTTTTTCGGCGTAGGGGTTTCCCTTTATAATCCATACCAGACCTAAGGGCCTGGTATGCCCCGCGACGGGGCTCGCAAGGTGTCAATCTCGCCGATAAAAGCGGCAAAATTGACATTCTTTTCTAGTCCCGTCGCACCTGAGTCATGTTCAAAATCAACGGACTTGTCCGTGTGTGGGCAAGTCCGTTCATTCTGAAAGTCCGCCGTAACTCCGGCGAAAGTCCGTCGGAAAAACGGGCGGACTTAGCCCGCCGCAAAGTCCGGTCGTGTGTGGGCAAGTCCGTCCGTTTTAAAGTCCGGCGCACCTGGCGGACAAAGTCTGTCAGAAAGTGTGCCGGACCAAGTAGGCCAGAAAGTCCGACCGTGTGTACGCGGCATTAGGAGCCTTAAGTGCAGCAGAAATTTTTTTGTAACCTTGGCCAGATCTGTGCCTTGCCACAATTCTGTCTCTGAGCTCTTCAGGCAGTTCCTTTGACCTCATGATTCTCATTTGCTCTGACATGCACTGTGAGCTGTAAGGTCTTATATAGACAGGTGTGTGGCTTTCCTAATCAAGTCTAATCAGTATAACCCCTTCCCGCCGAGCGTACGCAGATGTGTGCACTCGGCTTTCCGGGGTTATACCGGGATAATGCCCGCAGCAGCAGGCATTATCCCGGTACTGTTTTTTTAGAGCCGGCGATCGGCTATCCAGTTATAACAACCGATGCGGCTAAAAGCTGCTCGGCTGTTATACTGCAGGAGCAGGAGGGGACCCCCCCGTCGCTCTTACCGGGCCTCCCGTTCCATCAGGAGGTCCGATGACCAATCCGCCGGCTCCGGCGGCTAGGGACAGACTGGAACGAAGCCGTGAGCGGCTTCGTTCCAGCCTCCTTATCGTATTACCCCAAAGCACCCCTGCCCCAAAGCAACCTCCCCATGTTGAGGGCATGCGGCCTGGTACGGTTCAGGAGGGAGGGCTGCTTGCTCGTCCCCACCCCCTTTCCTGACCGGCTGGGCTGTGTGCTTGGATAAGGGTCTGGTATGGATTTGGAGCGACCCCCATGCCGTTTTTTTGGCGTAGGGGGTTCCCCTTCAAAACCATACCAGACCCTGAGGTAGGAGAATAACAGTATATTGTAACAGTTCATTAGTGGCTTGAAGGCACTCTTCTCTATTCTTGGCGGCGATCAATAGATCATCCACATACTGGAGTAAGACTCTATTCTCAGGGTCAGACTTAAAAGACTTCAGGTCTTGGGTCAGGGCAGTTCCAAATAATGTGGGGGAATTTTTGAATCCCTGGGGTAAACGCGTCCATGTCAGTTGTCCCTTTCCTCCCGTCTCTGGATCCTCCCACTGGAAAGCAAAAATACGCTGGGATTTTTCTGCCACTCTGAGACAGAAGAAAGCATCTTTTAGGTCCAGGACTGTGAAATAGGTGGCCTCCCCCGGTATTAATCCCAATAGGTTGTAAGGGTTCGGGACCGCTGGGTGGATGGTCATAACAGCCTGATTGACCGCTCGGAGGTCCTGAACAGGACGATAGTCTGCTGTTCCATGTTTTTGTATTGGGAGTAGAGGTGTATTCCAAGGAGACTGACAAGGTTTTAGAATTCCAAAGTGCAAGAATTTGTTTAAATACTTTTGTATTCCTATTAGGGCTTTTCGAGGGACTGGGTATTGTTTCAGGCTGACTGGAGCGGCTCCTGGTTTTAATTCAATAAGTATTGGGGGGATGTGTCTGGCTAATCCAGGTGGGTTACCTTCTTCCCATACTCCCGGAAGGTTCTGTAGTCCCCTTGGGGTAGGAAACGGTTCTTCTGAGAGAGCAAACATTCTCCATTCCTCCTCCTTCGGTATACTGAGGACCATAATACGGGCTTCAGAGGGATGGGGCAATTTCAGGATAGCCTGACCGTCAGATTGGAAGTATATGTGTGCTCTGAGTTTAGCAAGTAAGTCTCTGCCCAACAAGGGAATAGGACAATCCGGCATGTATAGAAATTGATGTTGGACCTGATGCCCTCCCAAACTACAAAGTCTTTCTGTTAGGAAGGGTCTTTTTACTTTATTTCCCGTGGCTCCAATAACGGTAATCTGTTTGTCGGAGAGGGGGGCTATTTGTTGGGTCATTACACTGTGTTGGGCCCCGGTGTCAATCATAAAGGTGGTCTTGAAGCCCCCTACGTTTGCGGTCACTACTGGTTCTTGGGGGCCTAATGGAATGGGGCCCGATTGGCGTCAGTATTGTTCTTCATCGGGATACACTGAGCCTGTCAACCCCACAAAGTCGGTATCTTCCTGCCTGTTCCTCTCATAGCGTCCGTTTTGGACTTGTCCTTCCCGCGTTTCTCTTCTCGCTGTGTCTGGTCCCCTTCTCCCATGTCCTTTTTGGGGGCAGTCTTGCTTCCAGTGTCCCTCCTCTTTGCAATATGCACACTGATTTCTTCCCAACCTCCGCACATAATCTCCTCTTTCCCCCTTGAAGCCTCCATTGGAGCGCTCCTTGCTTTTTTGAGCTTTTTCAGACAGCGCCTCAGCTAGTAATTCAACTTTCTTTTTCATTCTTCGGTCATCTTCTCGTCTCGTCTCTATGTCCCTATTTACAAACACTTTTGTGGCTATATCCAACAGTTGGGAAAAGTTCATTCCTGCAAATCCCTCCTGTTTTTGCAATTTTCTTTTAATGTCTCTTGTAGACTGGCCGACAAATGCTGTATTTATCAGATTCTTGTTATCATCTGCCTCTGGGTCAAAGGGGGTATACAGTCTGAAAGCTTCGCATAGTCGCTCATAGAACTGTCCTGGACTTTCATTGGGTTGTTGGAGGACCTCACTAGTTTTAGAGAGATTAGTGGGTCTTTTGCCAGCTGACTTCATCCCCTCTATAATGGCTGTCCGGTAAAGGTGAAGTTTATCCATATCCCCTTTATCATTTGGGTCCCACTGGGGATCTGTTTGTGGATAATGGTCCCCAAGCCAAGCCGGTGGGTCCCATTGATTCTTCCCTAATTCTTCCATATATTTCTGCGCTGCTTGGTTAATTCTGTGTCTCTCCTCAGTATTAAAGAGGGTCAATAAAAGTTGCTGACAATCAGACCAAGTGGGGTTATGGGTCTGAATTATTGACCGGAGTAAATCTGTCATAGCTTGGGGTTTCTCAGAATAGGCCGGGTTATGAGTCTTCCAGTTCAGTAGATCTGTTGTGGTAAATGGGGTATAAACTAGAGTCCGGCATCCCCCCCCCGCCTGTTCCCTTAGGGGCATTTGCAGAGGTATGTTGAAGGACGGGGCAAGAGTTCGGCCATTCATATCAGGATTTCTTGGAGTGGAAGTGGACACTTGATTAGGGAGCCCACTGGCTGCCACTGAGTTCCCTATTCCTGTCCTGCTCACACTCAGAGTGTTACGTTCGGGAGTATATTTGCTGAGATTTGGCATTGACTTACTTGCTGAATCTGATGTAGGTGGACAACAACTTGAGTCTTCTTGTCTACTGGGTAGGGCGTTCGGACATGGTTCAGACTTGTCTCTATCTGAGGTCCGTTCCTCTACATATGGGGGAGGTTGATCTGTCTCTTCGGGTTGAGAATATATGTGTTTTTTTTGTTTTGTCAGTGGCACTACTCTTGTCATAATCATAATTCTGCACTGTTCCTCTTTTGCAGCTTGTATCCACTGCGGGTCTCTGTCTATAACTTTTCTCCAACAGTCTATGTACGGGATCTGGTCATGTTTCTGTGAATCTGACCTAATATTCTCAAATAAACTGTCAATGGTCTCTAAGTCAAAGGTTCCCTGTGGGGGCCACCGCGTTCCATAACGGGGCCAATCTTTCTCACACAATGTTATCAATTTCTCAGGGCTAAGTTTTAAATTACAGTTCTTAGAAAATCCCTTCTTAAAGTTGGAGATCATGGTTTGTAGGGGAGATTCAACACTATGTTTCCCACCCATTCTTATAACTTAACAGACACCAAGACAGACACAGAGGGTAGGGTAAATGATGAGAATTCAGTAAGGGGTCTGAATCCTCGACACAGGTAGGGACAATAGACAACGCTTCCCTCGGTCAGTGGCCTGGACGTGGTCTCCCAGCCAGAAAACGCACTTAAAAGAGGACACGGTCACTTCACCACAAAGTGATGTCTCATACACACATCAATCATACCAGACATTCCCACCCAAAAATTACTGACTGACTGAGGATTCGTCCGAAAGATGCACAATCATCTGAACGGACGTCTCTCTCGGAAGGTGATCAGGCTTCCCTTCTCTCGATCCGTCGAGAGGCTGGCTGGCTGTCTTAACTGTTATCCAAAAACAAAAGTAAAAAGGCTCTCACCTGTTCCCGTTGGAGCTCCAGCTATCTACTTCTCGGATTCCCAGGTCCTTTTGACGCTACGAAGGTCGTCCACAGCAGGCCACCAAATGGGACACAGCGCAGTCTCCTAGATAACAGTTCTAGAAGGCGCCTTTTGAGACTACGATATAACCCGCAGGGCTGGCCTCTCGGACCATTCCTTGTAGGTCTGGTGGAAAACAGTGCCACCTGCCTCAACAGGTCACACCGATATTCCCCCCTTACGGCCAATGCACCAAATGAGGTAGGAGAATAACAGTATATGACTGCTGGACAATGAACTTCTGGTATGCGAGTTTTTTATTTCATTCTTCTAGCTAGCAAGAATGAACACTCCTGGCCCGACTCGTGTCTACACGCCAAAGAGTATTCTTTACAGGCGATTCATTGTACATATAACTCTATCACATTACGTCACAAGCACACAGATGATACATTTCCTTTACAAAATATTCTGACCCTTCACCTACTTCTACTAATGCAAGCAGCTTACCAAAGCATATAGTTTCACAAGCATTGCCCAAGCCTTGCTCTGCGGTTACCTCTTTAATCAGCTGACTGGCCTTTGACACATCCTGGACAGGAAAAGTGTGCTAAGCTTAAGCACAGATGGCTTTGCTAAAGGGGGAAGTGTTCATTTGCCAATTCACAGCCTGTCACATTCTTCTAAATCAGCCCTACTACACACCTAACCATGGCCATATAATCTGATCCCCATTCCTACTTCAACCCAAGGGACTGGTATGCTCCTGGAGGGGGAACCCATGCCGGTTTTTTATTTAAAATTTGGCGTGGAGTTCCCCCTCAAGATTCAACTCGGATCCCCGTTCATTGAAAGTCGGACACATGTCGGCTTCAAGTTGCAGGGCAAAGTCGGATCCAAAGTATGACGGCTGCTGTGTCACACCAGTGTGAACCTGGCCTTATGCTGGCCATACACTATACGAAAAATCGGCCGAAAAATCATTCATATAGACACTTTGTTCGTTTTTCGGCAAGTTAATGGGCACAAATCGATAATCGTTTGTGACGTTTTTGTGGGAAAAAAACGAATGGCAAGTTTGGAAAATTTCTGCTGAATGTACGGTAAATTGCAAGGTTAATGTGTTTCCCGTCCGAACTGTCTGCACTAGGTATATGTAAAAAAACGAAAACAAAAAATTATTTATTTATGTCCACTGAACAATTTATCGGTCATTACATGATGGCACGATCGTTTGCGGTCACGGTCGAACGTTCGTTTTTCGAAAATGTGTTCGGCCGATTTTTCGTATAGTGTATGGCCAGCATTAGTCATGAAAGGGATAATCAAACACAGCTGGACTTAAATGAAGGTGTAGAACCATCTCAAGCATGATCAGAAGAAATGGACAGCACCTGAGTTAAATATATGAGTGTCACAGCAAAGGGTCTGAATACTTAAGACCATGTGATATTTCAGTTTTTCTTTTTTAATAAATCTGCAAAAATGTCAACAGTTCTGTGTTTTTGTGTGTACATTACTGAGGAATCAAAATGAACTTAAATGATTTTAGGAAATGGCTGAAATATAACAAAGAGTGAAAAATTTAAGGGGGTCTGAATACTTTCCGTTACCACTGTATACATACATTGTATATTTGCACACGGTCTACTTATACTTGCACTCAATCTGTAACTATGTACAGCATACCCACTTCAGCAAGTAGCAATGTCTTTGATACCTCCCTAGCAATACCATAAGATATCACTCAGTTTTTGACTTTTTAATGTTTTAATAATGTTTTAATATTTAAATCATTTCAAAACTTAAATATATTTATAATCTATAATTTAAACATTTTAAGTGTAATTTTAATTTCATTTATATTTATACGCCTCTTGGTCTGTATTGTGTAGTATACAATTTCAACACCATTTTATCTATGCTCTGTACTATATACAGTTTCAATTCTATCTAGAGTGCTAGGATGTGGACAGCCTTAGAGCTTAGGAGAATCCATCACTTACCATGTGACACACCTCCCAACTAGCTACTCCCTTTTATGTCAGTCCACCATGTTGTACAGACTTTCCTTGCTGTTCTTCAAGGCTCTGATGAAGAGGGAACCCGTTGAAACGCGCCAGCCCACCTTTAGCACTTCCCGATGTATGGGCATGTCTAATTCCTAATTTTAATGTGTATATTTGTAACCTAGTTTTTATGATCACATAAATACTTTTTGTATGCATTTATCCTTTTTGTATATGAATAAACTGTAACATTTTGATCAATGCATCAGATGACGCGCCTTCCACCTCTTTCTTACATACGGCCTCAATTGACGACAATGACTAATAATGTTAACAATGGCACACCTGAGTATTACAGCCACCCAAATCCCTAAATACCTGGGACGTGGTGATAGGGTGCTAGGCCCCTGCATTGTAGGGATACGTGCCAAGGTGGCTGCCTATCATATTATCCCTTTTAAAGTGGATGTAAACCCCATTCATGAAATCTGACCTGGACACATATATTTGTAGTGTTTACTTATCTCTTTCCAAAGCCCTAAGTCCCATGTCTTTCTGCTGCTCCATTCCTCTGTTATCAGTATGATAACTTCTGACAAGTTCTCCAACACAGGAGATAAAATAAGCTGTAAATTTGTGTCAGGGAGGTAGCTTAGAGATAGATAAGCAGAGAGCTTGTCTATTCATATTACAGCTCTGCAAGTTTCTTCGTTCCTCTGCCTATGTGGAGGGAGGGGTGTGTGCCTTTCCTCCAATCAGCTGTCACACAATGTATGCCCAGACTCCCCTCCCACTGCTGAAACATATAGAAACAATTCTAACATGATGTGCACTTTATAGAGAATGTAGAAAGCTGAAGACAGCAGACATACATATAAAACTTATGTAGGGAGATTTGTTTTATCTCTGTGAATCATCTGAGGCTGTTCACTTCACTGGGTATATATGAGGGTTTACATCCACTTTAAAGCTTACTTATGTACACACACACACATATATATATATATATATATTCATATACATACAGTGCAGATCTTTTCTTACATTTATAAGTAGGCTCTGAAGTTTTCCACACTGTGTGCAGACATGATGCAACTGCTCTCAGGGAAGCATATCATATGAATGCATAATCCTCCATAAACTGACCTAAAACTGGCATACAATCTGGTTGTATAGACTCCTTTAGATTTACCAAAACTATGTAAGTTTAGGGCACACCTAAACAATACATTGAAGTTGAAAAATAAATAAATTGGCAGATCCTTGCCTACATATTTATGCAGTAGATCCAAAGGAGATTGTACAATCCTAATTTTATAGTTGTCAGAAACCATGAATTAGACCGAGACAGAAGTACAGTTAAATCACACTTGTTTAATAATAATAAAAGTAAAGAACAAATGTAGTCAAAATATAGCCAAATTTTCGTAACGAATAGTCAGACACGCCAGGAAGTCAGGAAGCCAGGGATCAGCAAAGTGGAACAGCCAGCAGGATCTGGAACCAGAATGGCTGAACATCCTGTCAACTAAGCAAGTCTTTAACAGGCACGCAGGAGAAAGTCTCTGTAATGTTGACCAGGCAAAGGCAGAGAAGATCTGGGCTGGATGGGGTAAGTAAGCAGGACTGACAAGCAGGATATCATCAACAGGTGAGCCACTGTGGAGAGATAGGAGCTGGCAATTAACCAACAGCTGAGCGGCCAGCTCAGAGAAGGAAGGGCTGAGCCCAGCCCTGACAGTACCCCCTCCTCAATGACCCCTCCCCCTCGGAGGACCACCAGGCTTGAGGGAAAAAGATCTATGGAAATCACGGAGGAGGACAGGGGCATGTACGTCGAGGATGAGACCCAAGAGCATTCCTCCGGACCGTACCCTTTCCAATGCACCAGGTATTGTATGCGCCCACAGAACCTACGGGAGTCAACAATGGACTGTACTTCATACTCCTCATGGTTCTCAACCTGTACAGGGTGAGGACGTGGCACTGAGGTGGTAAAATGGTTGCAGACCAAAGGTTTTATTAAGGAGACATGGAATACATTTGAGATACTTATATTAGAAGGAAGGTCTAAAGCGTAAGCCACTGGGCTAATCCTGTGAAGAATATGAAAAGGCTCAATGAACCAAGCTGCCAACTTCAGAGAGGGAACACAGAGTCGGAGTTTGCGAGATGTATGCCAGACCCTGTCCCCAACCTGGTGGGAAGGCGCAGGCAGGTGTCTGCGGTCAGCATGAAGTTTATACCTATCACTGGCATGTCACAAAGCCTCCTGCACTTGAACCGGTCAACCACCATAAGGAAAACTGTGTTGCCCTGGGAGTTGGGTAACTCCACAATGAAATCCATAGACAGGTGGGTCCAAGGCCTCTCTCCAATGGGTATGGGTTGTAGGAGACCCACTGGAAGGTGTCGTGGATCCTTACTCTGAGCACACAGCAGCTACGAAGGTGCCTACAGCAGCACATAGACTAGGCCACCAGAATTGTTGAGAAATGGCCCAAAAGGGTTGATTCTTCCCAGAGTGACCAGCAGCCTTGGGAGAATGGTAAGTAAGGCAATACGGAGACTCTCAGGGACAAAGCAGCAGTCACAAGGTTTCTCAGGAGGAGCATGGACCTGAACAGCAAGAATTTTGTCACCCAAAGGAGAAGTGAGACTGGTGCAAACCGTAGCCAGAATACGTTCAGGAGGAATCACAGGAACCGACTCCATCTTGGAAGTGGAGGAAAATTGTCACGACAGAGCGTCAGCCCTTACATTCTTAGTACCGGGTAAGAATGAGACAATGTAATTGAAACTTGACAAGAAAAGAGCCCATCACGCCTTTCTCGGAGAGAGGCGTTTAGCCTCAGACAAGAATATGAGATTCTTATGGTCAGTAAGAATGAGAATCGGCACAGTGGTACCTTCGAGGAGATGTCTCCATTCTTTCAGGGCTAAAATGATTGCTAACAGCTCTCTGTACCCATCTCGTAATTGCATTCTGCAGGTGACAATTTCTTGGAAAAAGTAGCCACAAGGATGCATAGCGGTCTCAGAGGTAGGACATTGAGACAGAAGGGTGCCAATTTCAATCTCAAAAGTATCAACCTCAAGGATAAAGGGTAACGTAGGATCATGATGTGCCAACACAGGAGCAGAAACAAAGGCAGCCTTGAGACTCTCAAAGGCCTTAATGGACTCGGGAGACCAACTCTGTGAGTTACCGTGCTTTCTGATCATATCAGTCAGGGGCTTGACCAGAGCCAAAAAGTTATGAATAAACTTCCGATAATAATTGGCAAAGCAAAGAAAACGTTGCAGAGGACATAACCCCAGGGGTCGGGGCCAATGTAGGACTGCTGAAAGTTTCATCGAAAAACCGGCAGTGGAAATGACATAACCCAGGAATTTAACCTGTTCACCATGGAACTCGCACTTCTCCAATTTACAGTAGAGATTGTTCTCTCTTAGTTTCTGAAGCACAGGACAGACATCTGTGTGGTAGCTCTCTAGGGACTTTGAAAATATGAGGACATCGTCGAGATAAACAACCATACATAACTGCAACAAATCTCGGAGGACATCATTAATAAATTCCTGGAAAACCGCCGGAGGGTTACAAAGGCCAAATGGCATTACAAGGTATTCTTAATGGCCTGTTCTGGTATTAAACACAGTCTTCCATTCGTCACCCTCCTTAATCCTCACGAGATTGTATGCCCCTCTCAAATCGAACTTTGAGAAAACCGTTGCTCCCTTGAGGCGGTCAAATAACTCCATAATCAACGGAATCAGATAAGCATTCTTAATCGTGAAACGATTGAGACCTCTAAAATCAATACAAGGTCTCAGTTCACCACTCTTCTTCACAAAGAAGAAACCAGCACCAGCAGGAGATGAGTAATTGCGGATGAAACCTCAAAAAAAGTGCGTCTGCAACATACTCCTCTATGGCCTTATCCTTCGAGACTGACAAAGGGTAAAAGCGGCCACGAGGGGGTATGGCACCAGGTTGAAGGTCAATTGTGCAATCATACGACCAGTGTGGAGGCAAACTACCAGCTTTACCTTTGTCAAAGACATTGCTAAAATCACTGTACTCTTCCGGCAGGGGGGAGAGTGAAGAGGTGCACAGGACCTTAGCCACCTTTTGAAAGCATGTCTTACTGCATTGTGGCGACCAGGAGAGAACCTCAACAAGAAGCCAATCAAAAGAGGGGTTGTGCCTCTGTAACCAAGGATAACCAATAACCAGCGGAAATTTAGGTGAGGAAATAACGTACAAATGGATCATCTCATGGTGAAGAGCCCCTACGAACATGGACAACAGAGCAGTCTCATGAGTCACATGGGCACGCTGTAGAGGTCTCCCGTCAAGAGCCTCAACGGCAAGTGGAGTGGCACGCAGCTGCAGCAGAATCGAGTGCTTCGATACAAAGGCATCATCAATGAACAGGCCTGCAGCCCCAGAGTCGATTAGAGCCTGTATCTCGACAGACAACTCAGCCCAAGAAAGGGTAACCGGAACCAGGGGCTTATCCTTCTGGATAACTGGGGACGAAACAACGCCACCTAAGGTCTGTCCGTGACAGGACCTCAAGGTTCAGGCGTTCCCTGAATGGGTTGGACAAGACTTCAAGAAGTGACCTGCCTGGCCACAATAAAAGCACAATCTCTCTCTCGTCTTAAGGGCTCTCTCATCCGCAGAGAGACGTGTGAAGTGCATTGGTTCACCTTCACTGACCGACTCAGTACCAGGAGGCATGGAAAGAGAGGGAGGCAAGGGTGGGACTGCAAAGCTCGAAGCCAAAGGTACAGGAGGCTTCTGCAAGCACTCCTTAAAGGAAGGTCTCTTTTGGAGTCTGGAGTCAATAAGAAGAAAACGAGGGAAACAAGATCAACCTCTCCAACTCAGTGGGTATGTCTTAGGCTGCTATCTCATCTTTGATGTTATCTGAGAGACCATGAGAAAAAGCAGCCATGAGGGCCTCATTATTCCACACAACCTCTGCTGCCAGAGTACAGAATTCAATGGCGTAATAGGCAACAGTTCTCGTACCCTGTTTGATGGACATGAGGCTTTTGGCAGCAGAAGTGGAGCGTGCGGGAACATCAAATACCCTTTTAAAGGAAGCCATAAACTCTGAGTAAACCAGGACAATGGGTTTATGCGTGGAGGGTTTGCCCAGGCCAAGGCTCTCTCAGAAAACAAAGATATAACGAAACCTACTTTGCTTCTGTCCGTGGAAAACGCCTGGGGGCAGCATCTCAAAGTATATCTCAACCTGGTTAAGAAACCCTCTGCATTGAACTGGATCGCCCCCAAATCGCTGGGGAAGTGGAGCAAAACCAGACATACCTCTTACAGAGGTAAAACTCGAGGCGGATGCCTGCACAGAGACTGGAGCAGCAGCAGGGACGGCAGTAACACAGGTTGTACTGGAGCAGCCACAGTGGGAGATTCCAGGTGAGCCGTGCAACTCAGGAGCATCTGTAACACTACGGCAAACTGATCCATGCGGTGATCCTGGTCACCCAATCTGGAAAAAATATTACCAACAAGTGGATTAACTGCATGTTCTGAAATCATGGCCTTCTCCTACTGTCAGAAACCATGAATCAGACCAAGACAGAAGTACAATTAAATCACACATGTATAATAATAATAAAAGTAAATTGAGCAAAAGTAGTCAAAACATTGTCAAAGTTCGGCAACCGGAACGAATAGTCAGACAAGCCAGGAAGTCAGGAAGCCAGGGATCAGCGTAGTGGACTAGCAAGCAGGATCTGGAACCAGAAGGGACATCAGCCAAGCAAGTCTTTAACAGGCACGCAGGAGAGAGTCTCTGTGATGTTGACCAGGCGAAGGCAGAGAAGATCTGGGCTGGACAGCTTAAGTAAGCAGGACTGACGAGCAGGATATCATCAACAGGTGAGTCACTGTGGAGAGATAGGAGCTGGCAATTAACCGACAGCTGAGCGCCAGCTCAGAGAAGGCAGGGCTGAACCCAGCCCTGACAATAGTGTATGGTCAGCTTTTAAAACATAAAAAATACCATATAGCTGAGGGTTTGTAAGCACATGAATATAACACCTGTTTCAGCTTGTTGGCATTGTATTCTAAAACCATTGCCATTCAAGTGTATCTAAACCCATTAAGAAAAATGTAATATATTTCAGCTTACCAGTTCTTAGATGTGGTAGCTACATTAGTTTTCTTGTTTATAGGCTTTTTATATTTATTTTCACCTGGCAATCCTGTGAATAACACACTTCCTGTCCTAGGCTGGCTATGATTATTCTCTGCATTGTATCTATGGAAGGAACCATGGTTCCCACACAGATTTTTGGGTAAGATCAAAAGATATTTTGGAGGGTGTCTGTTGGAACGTGTGCCAAGTCAGCCAAAAGAGCATTTGCAAGGATAGAGACTGATGTTGGACAAGAAGACCTGATTCACAATAAGCTTTCCAATTAATCTCATCAATGTTCAGTAAATTTGATATCAGGGATCTCTGCAGGACAAACTCACCAAACCATATCTTCATAGGCCTGGCTTTTTGTGCACGGGGCCACAGTCAGGATGGAAAAGAAAGGGCTTTCAAAAAAACTATTGCTACAAGGGTAGAAGAACACAAATGTATACATATGTCTATGAATGCTGTAGCATTATTAGAACCCTTCCCTGGAAAGTCCACCAACTTTAGACACATTAGTGTATGTGTATTTTTTTATATCATGTTCCATTATGAAATGAAATACTCTGCCTTTCTACCCAACACTCTTAATGACAACACCCTGTTCTGTACCTGGTTATGGAACATTTAAAACTTTGAACTATGGGTAATCTACTTTAATGGCAAAATAACATTGAATCCTAAACAAATACTGTACATGTATTCTTATCAATTCTATTTGGGTGTTCTTTAATTATAAAAAATGATTTTAAATAGTAATCACAATTTTATGAAAATTCTAGCAACATTATAAAAACACTACACTTGTTTTCACTGCTTAGTTCACTTCTACTTTAACAGAGATGATGATGAAAGAAATATTCCAGTCAATAAGAACCCCATCCAGCTTTCCTTCTAAACTAAACCTTCCAGCTGGCAGAACACCATGGGCCCCTGGCATGGGAAAAACCTGCCACCTTTGCCAGTATCTGCAGATACTTAATGTTCCAGGACACGAAACGTGGAGTATGAATGCGAGATCCTGATGCTAACATCTCCCTTTGGGCTGGTAACTGGTGGCAATGTGGGTAGCATGCAGGTTAATTCAGTAAAACGGTGCTGAAAAGGGCATTGATGGTGTTAACAGAGCAGTAATCCATTCTTCCTGTAGAATATAATATCCACAATCCTTTGCTGTCTTGTAGGATCCCTTGTTTGGTTGATGACCTACTCTATATGACAGTGCCTTGGTTTGAGGTGCCAATTGCCCATTTTAAACAATGAAAAAAATGATTGTGATGAGCTGCTGTGGTTGTATTAATTTTTGTATGTGCCACAATCCTAGTAAAAGTGTACGAATATACAACACAAAAGTAGATCCTCTTAAGTGAAAATAAAGACTTAAAACGTTTGAGCACGAAATTATAACTAACAATGTGAGTCCAAAACCATTAGTAATGATAGTGTTATCCAATGTATAACATATGTCTAAGGGCGCTTGTTCTCCTATATGGGGGTAATCAATCAGATGTATGCAATCATCAGGGGATGGTCAGCACTCCTCGCCTCCAGTATCTACTCTCTCTTTATTCAATCTGTCTCATCTCCTGTGTGTTCCCTAAACAGAGCTCAAGACCACAGATAGACTGCCATAGTGTAGTAGTTAAAACCTCCGATAGTTTATTTAAAAGTGAATTTTGCACTCACATGTAATACGCTTGTAATATTGCATTCAAATGAACAGATCCGGTGTTCTGCCGAGAAAGTTCTGCCGGGCGGATAAGGACCCCCCTGTACTGAGCAGGTGCAGCGCAAACGCAGTACGAAGAACTACGAAGCTGGCGAAAATTGCCGAACATAAAGAGCTGTGAGTGAGCTGTACACCGCGCATGCGGAATTAACATGACATTGTAGCAGACGATGCCACACGCTCCCGATGCTCATGCTACTCTGCAAGGGGCAGGTCTATTATTACTGTTATATCGTGTAAGGGGCGGATGCTTACAGATCCAACAGTAATAATAGACCGTAATAATAGACCCGCCCCTTGCGTAGACGATCTAACAGTAATAATAGACCCGCCCCTTGCAGAGTAGCACGAGTATCGGGAGAATGCGGCATAGTTTGGTAGAATGTCATGTTAATTGCGCATGCGCGGTGTACAGTTCACTCACAGCTCTTTATGTTCGGCAATTTTCGGCATCACCGTAGTAGTTTGTACTGCGCATGCGCAGTACAGGGGGGTCCTTATGCGCCGGGGAACTTTCTCGGCAAGACACCGGCATACAACGAACACAACTTGCCGTTAAAACTTGTAACTCATCCGTGACGTCACCTGACTCCTCCCCACGCATATCGTCACTAACCACTATGGATTGTCATTGCACTGCAAGTGCATATATTGAGATGAAGGGGCCAATTGCATAAGGAAGCAAGGATATACACCCCTAAAATACAGCAGTTTGGCTGTGAAGGCACAACACCCTCTTGGGGGGTGAGCTCTCTGGTGAGTGCACTTTACAAGCATGGATAAAAGGCACATTTCACTTTGATTTTGAATGATGGTTTCATATTATGTCAACATACATGGATTGATCATTTAGACCAGGACTTGATTACTTATAAATCGATTTGGATTACTATTAGAGTCTTTTTCACCAGTTGTCACTTTATTAATTAGCTTGTTCGTTTTTAATTTATTTACCATTGATGGTTTGCTTATGTTTATTTGCTTTGTGGATTGTTCACAAACAACCAGCACTTGCTTGTCACTTTATTTGAAGGAAGACACTTGGATTGTCATATACATATCTCATATCACTTTTTATTTAATAATACAATTTGTTGTACTAGTTTGTTAAACTGAGAGACTTCCACTTTAAGGAATCCTGACCCCCTGACATATCACATTTGGCGTGTCATTTTTTTTTGTGGGGGGGTACCTAGTTTTGACAGGTACTCAGCTCCCACTTCCGCTCCGCTGCCTAGGCGACTCCTCCTCTGCCCCTCCCTCCCTGCAATCTTTTGGGAGACATCACAGGTCCCAGAAGAATGCCCGGCCATTCAGGCAATGCTGTATCCTGGCCCAGGCCGACAAGGCCCAGGCCTAGGGCAGCACTTTGCAGGGGGGCAGCACGGAAAGAGTTCCTGCTGACTTGAGTTACACTGTTAGTGTAGCACCAGTCTTATGGGGTGGACTGGGCTGAGAGGCAAATTAGTCTAGCACCCACATAAAGCGGCCATACTGCTTCTGGTATGCGGGTGGCTGGCATTCCGCAACTGTGGGGGGGGGGCTTCTAATTTTGACTGTCCTCTCATCCTGGACCACAAACCTTCCTCATTGTGCTATATGTTTTCTGCTGCACCATTGGCATGGTTATATCTTCTTAGTCCTCCCCATAAAATTATCAGAAATTTGTGCTTAAAGTAGAACTATAGGCAACATTTTTTTTTTTTTTTTTGGATAGAGTAAGGGAGGGTTATAACTAGGGTTGTCCCGATACCGATACTAGTATCGGTATCGGCACCGATACCGAGCATTTGCCCAAGTACTTGTACTCGGGCATTTGCTCCCGATGCTTCCCCCGATACCTAGAGGACAGCTGTGATCGGCGCGTGGGGGAGTTACAAGATTCTCCCCCAGTGGCTTTCACCAGCTTTAGTGACATACAGCGGTGATCGCTCACAGCTGACTGTCACTGCATCCTCCTCCATGCCCCCTCCTTTCCTCTGTGCCTCTCCGCTGTCCCCTTCGTTCCTCTCTCCTTATCTGTCCCCTCCGTTCTGCTCTCCTTATCTGTCCCCTCCGTTCTGCTCTCCTTATCTGTCCCCTGCATTCCTCTCTCCTTATCTGTCCCCTCCGTTCTCCTCCTCCGTTCCTCCGTCCCCCTCCTCCTTCCTTTGTGTATGGAGAGAGTCAGCTGACTCTGTCCATTCACATAAATGAAACATTGTAATCTCCTGTGATTACGATGTGTCAGTTTATGAATGGAGAGAAGCTGTTGTCTTCTCTCCATTCATTCTCAGTGCAGCTGAGGCTGCAGAGAAAGGGACTGGGGAATCTCTATCCTCTGTCTCTTTCTCTGTCTCAAGGGGGAGATATCAGAGGTCTGTTAAGACCCCTGATATCTCACCAAAGCCCCCCAAAAGGGCTGATTAAAAAAAAAAAAACAATAAAGAATAAAAAAATATTATTGGAAAAAATAAAAATTGTAAAAAAAAAACAAAAAAAAGAAACACACACACATACAACGTTCACCCCCCCCCCCCAAAAAATAGCAAAAAAAAAACCTGTCACGTGACATTAAAAAAAAGTATCGGTAATCGGTATCGGCGAGTACTTGAAAAAAAGTATCGGTACTTGTACTCGGTCCTAAAAAAGTGGTATCGGGACAACCCTAGTTATAACCCCTGCCAGTTTATTTTTTACCATCCCTGTCCCATTGCAGAGATTTCCCTTTACTTCCTGTCCCATAGCCAAACAGGAAGTGAGAGGAAATCTATTCAAATTAAGGGAATCCAATTTCCCCCCAGGCCCTCAGAACTAGTGTCCCCACTCGAAAATTTCAGGGCTGGTCTTAAACAGCAAAGGGTGTGGCCTTGACAGGAAGGGGTGGGTCATATTTAAATTAGGGGGTGCACAAGTTTAGTCAGGCCTAGGGCAGCACAAAACCTAAATACACTACTGCATTCAGGACCCACAGCGCAACTCGCACATGCACAGTGAGCACTCGGCTGTGAAGCCGCAAGCTGTCACAGCCGGGTGCCCACACTTGCAATGCCGGCGCCGTGGACAGGAGGGGGAGAGAAGCAAAGGTTCGGGCAGCCGCATCGCTGGACCGTGGGACAGGTGAGTGTCTGTTTATTAAAAGTCAGCAGCTACACTTTTTGTAGCTGCTGACTTTTAATAAACAAAAAAATGAGTGGAACTGAATAATGGGGCATGGCAGAGGGTGTCTCCATTGGCTCTTTACTTTGTGCTATAATGTGTCCCACTTTCCCATCTCAAAAAGTGGGAAGGTATGAGACTGTAATATACAGCTAGTTCAAGGCAGTTAAAAGTTGAATTGTTTAAGTGTTTAAAGGTGAATTGTTTGCTCATGTATTTGATCAAATTTTCAGTTACACTTCCTATTTATGTTTAAAAACGTCAGCTTTTAAAATGCAGCGCTTCATCCAATACTTGTAAATTGAGCCGCCCTGTGTTGAATATAAGAGCCGTGTCTGTGTCAGTGCATGGTTTACATGTTCAGAACGAATTCTGCCTCTCCCCTCCATTCAGAAAGTTAAGCCTGGGGGCCAGGCTGTGTGCTGAGGAGATGTGATGTCTATGGAAATCATTGGCTGAGGCAGCTCTGCTGAGTACACATCATGAATGATGGTAGGCAGGCCCAGAGGCTACTGTCCCAATGATAGCGTGCAAGTGAAAATTAGCAGCTAGAGCTTTTTTTGTATTCTTGATTCACTCATAATATCATAAAACTTGTATAGCTACTTTAAATGTTGCAGACCCAGAACAAGTATGCAGCAAGTGTTAAGACTCTAATCTGTATACTTGTTCCTGAGCATGTGACAGCCAGGAAACTGACTTAAAAGAAAACCTTCACAAGGCTAATCTCTAGGTTCCATTTAATTTTAAATAGTTTTTTTGAACCAAGCTGGTCCATTCAAACTATTTCAAGTTAAATGAAACCTGGAGTACAGTTTTAAGTTATATACCAACAAGAAATTCCCTTTCTGCGGATGCAGTTTCCTTGTTAAAGAACAAAGTTATGGAGGCAGCAGAGTATGAGTAATGCCGCGTACACACGGTCGGACTTTCTGTCCTACTTGGTCCAGCACACTTTCTGATGGACTTTGTCCGCCAGGTGCGCCGGACTTTAAAACGGACGGACTTGCCCACACACGACCGGACTTTGCGGCGGGCTAAGTCCGCCCGTTTTTCCGACGGACTTTCGCCGGAGTTACGGCGGACTTTCAGAATGAACAAACTTGCCCACACACGGACAAGTCCGTTGATTTTGAACGTGACTCAGGTGCGACGGGACTAGAAAAGGATGTCAATCTTGCCGCTTTTATCGGTGAGATTGACACCTTGCGAGCCCCGTCGCGGGGTATACCAGGCCCTTAGGTCTGGTATGGATTGTAAAGGGGAACCCCCTACGCCGAAAAAACGGCGTGGGGTCCCCCCTAAAATCCATACCAGACCCCGATCCGAGCACGCAGCCTGGCCGGTCAGGAAAGGGGGTGGGGACGAGTGAGCGCCCCCCCTCCTGAACCGTACCAGGCCGCATGCCCTCAACATGGGGGGTGGGTGCTTTGGGGGAGGGGGGCGCCCTGCGGGGCCCCCCACCCCAAAGCACCTTGTCCCCATGTTGATGAGGACAAGGGCCTCTTCCCGACAACCCTGGCCGTTGGTTGTCGGGGTCTGCGGGCGGGGGGCTTATCGGAATCCGGGAGCCCCCTATAATAAGAGGGCCCCCAGATCCCGGCCCCCCACCCTATGTGAATGAGTATGGGGTACATGGTACCCCTACCCATTCACCTAGGGAAAAAGTGTCAATAATAAAACACTATACAGGTTTTTAAAATATTTTATTAAACAGCTCCGGGAGGGGGGGTCTTCCTCCGACTTCGGGGGTCTTCTTCCGGCTTCGGGGGTCCCTCCGGTTCATCTTCTCCCGGCGTCTGGTTGGTTCTTCTCCGCTCTCTTCTCCCGGTGTTCCAGTTCTTCGGCCGGCTCCTCTGCTGTCTTCAGGTAGCTCTCTTGCCAGCAGAGGTCCAGACTTCTGGGCTTCTTGTCTTCTGGGCTTCTTGTCTTCTCTTCTCTTCTCTTCTCTTCTCTTCTCTTCTCCAGATGTTGACACGACGCTCTCTCCGGCTGGACTGCTCTCTGAGGGCTGCGTTGTGACTTATATAGGCGGAGACCCCACCCCCTTATGATGTCACAGTCCCTGGGCATGCTGGGACTGTGACGTTTTAGGGGGCGTGGTCAACATCACCCGGTGACCACGCCCCCTAAAACGTCACAGTCCCAGCATGCCCAGGGACTGTGACATCAAAAGGGGGCGGGGTCTCCGCCTATATAAGTCACAACGCAGCCCTCAGAGAGCAGTCCAGCCGGAGAGAGCGTCGTGTCAACATCTGGAGAAGAGAAGAGAAGAGAAGACAAGAAGCCCAGAAGACAAGAAGCCCAGAAGTACGGACTTCTGCTGGCAAGAGAGCTACCTGAAGACAGCGGAGGAGCCGGCCGAAGAACTGGAACACCGGGAGAAGAGAGCGGAGAAGAACCAACCAGACGCCGGGAGAAGATGAACCGGAGGGACCCCCGAAGCCGGAAGAAGACCCCCGAAGTCGGAGGAAGACCCCCCTCCCGGAGCTGTTTAATAAAATATTTTAAAAACCTGTGTAGTGTTTCATTATTTACACTTTTTCCCTAGGTGAATGGGTAGGGGTACCATGTACCCCATACACATTCACATAGGGTGGGGGGCCGGGATCTGGGGGCCCTCTTATTATAGGGGGCTCCCGGATTCCGATAAGCCCCCCGCCCGCAGACCCCAACAACCAACGGCCAGGGTTGTCGGGAAGAGGCCCTTGTCCTCATCAACATGGGGACAAGGTGCTTTGGGGTGGGGGGCCCCGCAGGGCGCCCCCCTCGCCCAAAGCACCCACCCCCCATGTTGAGGGCATGTGGTCTGGTACGGTTCAGGAGGGGGGGAGCTCGCTCGTCCCCACCCCCTTTCCTGACCGGCCAGGCTGCGTGCTCGGATCGGGGTCTGGTATGGATTTTTAGGGGGACCCCACGCCTTTTTATTCGGCGTAGGGGGTTCCCCTTTATAATCCATATCAGACCTAAGTGTCTGGTATGCCCCTCCGCTCGCTGCAATAGGAAAATTTGTTTTTCCTATTGCAGCAAACACGAAATGCAATACCCTGCCCTCGCGTCGTATCTGGTCCGTTGGACCAGCATAAACACGAGCGGGCTTTCCGTCGGACTAGCACACAGACGAGCAGACTTTCCGCCCGAAACTGAGTCCGACAGGAAGATTTAAAACATGTTTCAAACCTAGGTCCGGCGGGCTTTTGGGAAAAAGTCCGCCGGAAAAGTCCGCCGGCGCCTACACATGGGCGGATTGTCCGGCACACTCTGGTCCGCCGGACCAAGTATGCCGGAAAGTCCGACCGTGTGTACGCGGCATTTGAGTGAGCACACACAGTCATTTACTAAACCCAGAGAGTGAAAAATCTGGTGCAACTGTGCATAGAAACCGGCTTCCAGGTTTTATTGCCAAAGCTTAACCACTTCCCGCCCGGCCTATAGCGGATTGACGGCCGGGCGGTGGTTGTGTTATCCTGACTGGGCGTCATATGACGTCCTTCAGGATAACATGCCGCCGCGCGCCCGCAGGGGCGCGCATCACGGCGATCGGTGGATCGGTGTGTCAGTCTGACACACCGCTACACCGATCTTGGTAAAGAGCCTCCGGCGGAGGCTCTTTACCACGTGATCAGCCGTGTCCAATCACGGCTGATCACGCTGTCAATAGGAAGAGCCGTTGATCGGCTCTTCCTCACTCGCGTCTGACAGACGCAAGTAGAGGAGAGCCGATCGGCGGCTCTCCTGGCAGGGGGGGTCTGCGCTGATTGTTTATCAGCGCAGCCCCCCCGCAGATCACCACACTGGACCACCAGGGATCGCCACTAGGACCACCAGGGAAGGGAAACATGTGGATGGCCAGGTATGTACCCCATGGCCATCCACATGTGCCCAGTCAGTGCCAAATCTGTGCCAATCAGTGCCCACAAATGGGCACTGATTGGCACAATTATGTTGCAGTGATGCCCAGCAATGCCACACTTAGGGGCATCACTGCCATCAATCAGAATCATCAGTGCCACCCATCAGTGTCCATCGGTGCCACCTGTCAGTGCCCATCTGTGCCCACCTATCAGTGCCCATCCGTGCCCATCTGTGCCAACTATCAGTGCCACCCATAACTACCCATCAACGCCACCTACGAGTGCCCATTAATGCCACCTACAAGTGCCCATCAGTGCCGCCTATCAGTGCCCATCGGTGCCACCTATCAGTGCCCATCAGTGCCACCTACCAGTGCCACCTATCAGTGCCCATTAGTGCCACCTATCAGTGCGCATCAGTGCCACCTATCAGTGCCCATCATCAGTGCCCCTCAGTGCCACCTCATCAGTGCCACCTCATTGGTGCCACCTCATCGGTGCCCATCAGTGCCGCCGTATCAGTGCCCGTCAGTGCAGCCATATCAGTGCCCGTCATTGAAGAAGAAAACGTACTCATTTACAAAAAATTTTAACAGAAACAAAGAAAAACGTGCTTTTTTTCAAAATTTTCTGTCTTTTTTTATTTGTTGCGCAAAAAATAAAAACCGCAGAGGGGATCAAATACCACCAAAAGAAAGCTCTATTTGTGGGAACAAAATGATAAAAAATTTGTTTGGGTACAGTGTGGCATGACCGCGCAATTGTCATTCAAATTGTTACAGAGCTGAAAGCTGAAAATTGGGCTGGGCGGGAAGGTGTCTAAGTGCCTGGTATTGAAGTGGTTAAAGAGGAGTTCCAGTCAAAAAAAAAAAAATTAAAAGTCAGCAGCTACAAATACTGCAGCTGCTGACTTTTAATTGGACACTTACCTGTCCCAGGGTCCAGCGATGCGGGGGATCGAAGCCCCGCTCGTCTCCCCCTCCGTTCAGCGGTGCCGGCATTGCAACTGTGGGCGCCGGGCTGTGGCTTCACAGCCTGGCACCCACTGCGCATGCACGAGCGGCGCCGGGCACCGTGATTGGCCGCTCAGTCACCTGGGACCTGTAATGGGTCCCAGATGATTGACAGGAGGGTGGGAGCAGAGCTGAGCCCTTCCTGTGGCGAGGGGGAAGTGATGTCACCAGCCCAGGCACTGGAAGAGGCAGACTACGAGGGACCCCCTAGCAACAGGCATTTAGAGGTAAGTAAAAAAAAAAAATCCAAATTTTTTTTGTATTTTTTTTAGGATTTTTCATGTAGTTTTTTTTTTTTGGGTGGAACCCCACTTTAATTGAACAAGCTGAAGTTAAAAGCTGATTTTCAACCATGCACCGCTGACCAGATTCTGTGTGTACCAGTTTTAAATCGCCCCGACAGTTTTAAATCTCCAAGACAGTTTAACGTTTTATGGGAGGAAGCATGCTAAATGTATATTTAAAAAATGATTTGTATTCCCTCTAAATCCTCGAACACACGATCAGACTTTTCGCAGAAAAAACATCAGACTTTTTTCCGAAGGGCATTGGCCAGGAACTTGTCTTGCATACAAACTGCACACAATTGTCGGCCAACAAACACGAACCTGGTGACGTACTATGTGGCTTTTCAGCTCTTAAGCGCCACCCTTTGGGCACCTTCTGCTGTTGTGTTTGGTGAGCATTGATTCCAAGCATGCGTGTTTGTACTTTGGACTTTTGTGTACACACGGAAAATCCGACAACAGACCGTTGTCCGCGGAAAATTCTAAAGTCTGCTATCCAACATTTGTCAGTGGAAAATCCAACAACAATTGTCTGATGGAGCTTACAAACAGTAGGATTTTATAGGATGCATTAAGGTGAAAAAACACGAGGGTTTACAACCCCTTTAAGCTGAATGCAGGAATCTGTATCTTGTAGCAACTGCTGTCTCCTATAGCAACAAAATCTCTCACAGTACCCCCCTGTAGATCTTCCAGGTTAATTCACAGTATCCCACTGTAGATCCTTAAAGCAGGGGTCCACTCGACCATTCCCATTTTTTTTTTTAATCATTATTACACATGTACAATCATAAAGTGACACTCACTGTTTCAGTTGTTTTAAGCTGCTGCTGTCCGTTTTCGTTTTAAATATATATTTATAAATCTCGATCGTGACCGTTCCCATCTTGCTTTTGGGCATATGAAGCCCACAAGCATGGATTTCCGGGATCTGGTGAATGCTGAGCTCCCAGCATTCACCGCTATTTCCCGCGCATGCTCAGTATTTATGGTGAGCAGCCCTGTAAAATTCAGGGTTGCCATCACAACGGGCGGGCGTCGTCATCAAAATCCCACGAGAACTCGCGGCAGGCCTCCGCAATGACTCCTGGGAATAATGACAGGAGCTCCCAGGAGACATTGCAGCTACAAAAGAAATTACGAAATAGCCGCAGATGACCCGCCCATATCCGCAGGGAGCTAAGACAGGAAGCAGAGATGGACATTGAAAAAACACAGGTACAAACGAAAAAAAAAATATCCGTTTATAACTGAATATAGTCCTGGCATGTGATTGAGCAAAACTTGTAAAATAGGGTGGAGCTCCGCTTTAAGCTTGCCGTCTCTCACTAGACTTCTTGGACTCTCAGCTACCAGCTGAATCCCTCAAGCTTCACCCACAGCTAACCACCGTACTCCTTCAAGCTTTACTCAAAACTACCCACTGCATTCCTGGATGAGTCTCCACTGAAGCTTTTCCACTTACTTTACCGTCCCCGGCTAGTCAAGCGTCTGCTCTGGTACTCCTTCAGAACTTCATCCCTTCCAAACTTGCCTCTGGTAACAGAAGTGGTCGTTCCTTTGTGGCAACTGCTACTCCTTTACCTTTGGCAACGATCAGGCTCCCCTCGGGCTGAACCTCTAACACACGCAGTTCCGCCCCAGGCTTCAGGCTTAACCTTTGCTGCTCCTCCTTTGTGGAACTCTGAACTACTGGATAGGCCTTAAGTAGACCTAGCAGCCAATATGGCTCCTGGATAGACCTCAGGCTTCAGGCCTAGCAACCAGCAGTTACTCGACACACAACCACCCAGGACACAGCCCCGGTCTGGGAAGAACCCTGATCACCAGACCCCCCCAAATAAATTGCCTATCCTAGCATGCACAGTGGCCAAAGAAACTCCTGCTGATTGGCTGAGACAACGAATTTACCCATCACTTGAATTCTCTGTAATCCATCATCCTAATGCCAAAGGCAACAGTGCCACCTATTGACAGAAGAGAGACACTACAAATTAGACTCAGACTTAGGACAGAAATCAGTGGATCAAAACTACCAATTAGCCAGGCTAGTTACCACCTAGCAAAACTAGAATTATTAGCAGCCCTGTTTAGGACCAGGGTGTTACATATATATAAACAAACAGATATCAGTCAGCACTTACTGCATAGATTGCTGCCAGTACTTAAAGGAGAAGTCCAGCCAAAGCTCTTTTTACTGGGCTTCTCCTATGGATCGCAGGAGTGCAATCTGTTTTGCACTCCTGTGACCCGTTTTCAGCAGAGAGCAGACTGATGTCTGCTCTCTGCTGACATCACGGATATCAGTCCAGGCACCGTGTCATCCTGACAATGTACGTCTGGATCCGCCAGGTGCCTGGACTGACACCCCACTCAGCCTCTCAACGAGCCACTAAGAGCCTGAGACATCCACTCCCCACCCCTCCACAGCCCAGCTCTACAATGAGCAAGCATGAAGCAGAGAGCTGTGACTGACAGTCTACAGCTCTCTGCTCGGGGAACTGTCAGAACCGAGCGATTGACGGTGTTCGATCGCCCAGTTCTCAGTGCAGAGGCGCCAGGGGACATATGCAGCATCGGATCGATGCAGCATCGGATCGATGCTGCATCCACCAAGGTACAGTTGTGCTCATAAGTTTACATACCCTGGCAGAATTTATGATTTTTTGGCCATTTTTCAGAGAATATAAATGATAACACAAAAACTTTTCTTTCACTCATGGTTAGTGTTTGGCTGAAGCCATTTATTATCAGTCAACTGTGTTTACTCTTTTTAAATCATAATGGCAGCAGAAACTACCCAAATGACCCTGATCAAAAGTTTACATACCCCAGTTCCTAATACTGAGTATTGCCCCCTTTAACATCAATGACAGCTTGAAGTCTTTTGTGGTATTTGTGGATGAGGCACTTTATCTTCTCAGATGGTAAAGCTGCCCATTCCTCTTGGCAAAAAGCCTCCAGTTCCTGTAAATTCTTGGGCTGTCTTGCATGAACTGCACGTTTGAGATCTCCCCAGAGTGGCTCAATGATATTGAGGTCAGGAGACTGAGATGGCCACTCCAGAACCTTCACTTTATTCTGTTGTAGCCAATGACAGGTCAACTTGGCCTTGTGTTTTGGATCATTGTCATGTTGGAATGTTCAAGTACGTCCCATGCGCAGCTTCCTGGCTGATGAATGCAAATGTTCCTCCAGTATTTTTTGATAACATACTGCATTCGTCTTGCCATCAATTTTGACCAAATTTCCTGTGCCTTTGTAGCTCACACATCCCCAAAACATCAGCGATCCACCTCCGTGTTTCACAGTAGGAATGGTGTATCTTTCATCATAGGCCTTGTTGACTCCTCTCCAAATGTAGCGTTTATGGTTGTGGCCAAAAAGCTAAATTATGGTCTCATCACTCCAAATGACTTTGTGCCAGAAGATTTGAGGCTTATCTCTGTGCTGTTTGGCGTATTATAAGCGGGATACCTTGTGGCATTTGCATATTAATGGCATATTGGCATATTAATGGCTTTCTACCGGTGACAGCCCATCTTTCTTCAAGTGCCTCCTTATTGAGCATCTTGAAACAGCCACACCACATGTTTTCAGAGAGTCCTGTATTTCACCTGCAGTTATTTGTGGGTTTTTCTTTGCATCCCGAACAATTTTCCTGGCAGTTGTGGCTGAAATTCTATTTGGTCTACCTGACCGTGGTTTGGTTTCAACAGAACCCCCGATTTTCCACTTCTTGATTAAAGTTTGAATACTGCTGATTGGCCTTCTCAATTCCTTGGAGATCTTTTTATATCCCTTTCCTGTTCAACTACCTTTTCCTGCATAACCTTTGACAATTCTTTTGCTTTCCCCATGACTCAGAATCCAGAAACGTCAGTGCAGCACTGGGTGAAAGATGCAAGGGTCTGTCAGGAGTCCAGAAACTCATTGATCTTTTATACACACACACACACTAATTACAAGCAAACAGATCACAGGTGAGGATGGTTACCTTTAATAGCCATTTAAACCCCTTTGTGCCAACTTGTATGCATGTTATCAGGCCAAAAATCCCCAGGGTATGTAAACTTTTGATCAGGGTCATTTGGGTAGTTTCTGTTGCCATTGTGATTTAAAAAGAGTAAACACAGTTGATTGATAATAAATGGCTTCAGCCAAACACTAACCATGAGTGAAAGAAATATTTGTGTGTTATCATTCATATTCTCTGAAAAATGGCCAATAAATCATAAATTCTGCCAGGGTATGTAAACTTATGAGCACAACTAAGTATGATTCTAAAAAAAAAAAATGAAACCCATACTTCTCTTTTAAAAAAGTGTTTTCACCTCACCTTTATACTCATATATGATATATTTAGTACAGCACAATCATCAGTAAAGTGATAATATAACATACATAAAAAACAATATAGGTGTACCAAAAAGCAAAAGTCTCTTAATATCCAAGTATATCAACACAATTCACTTCTTCCCAGAAACGTGCAAAAAAACAAAACATTTCAAAACTAGGTAAAAATGATTAAATCCTTAGATGGAATATTCTTGCCACCTCTATGTGCAACGATCACAATAAATCTAAAATAGGTGCTTGTGCAATCTACCACCAGTGCTCTCTAGCAGCTCACTTCCAGCTTTGACTCCTGTTTTACCAGAGAGTCAAACCATGCAGTTCCCCTTGAGGGATATATGGAGATCTGTGCGAATGGATGGATATCCTTATAGCATTCACAGCTCTGCTCTCTCCTTCATGGGATGTTCACATGTAATACCGGCCATATAAAACAGAAAGCATACCATCTAGTGCTCTCTGTAAAAAAAACATTTCATTGCCATAAAATCATATAGTGGTTCACTCACATAAAAAGGCACTAAAAGCCGTGCCAGCTGAAAATAGCACAATGTAAAATCCACCGGCTTACTGCCGTCTGGTCAGGAATGGTCATGGGATAGCTTCAGCTGCTGACTCCTTACTCCTTACACGTTGCGTCCTCGTGTGGACTTCTTCAGTGGGGTGGAGTTAACTTGACGTAACCAATATTTGTATAAATAGACCAGCTGGATACTAAGTATTCTGCCCTTCTACCTCTTCCATCCGATATATCTTTAGTCCAGTGAGTCCAGTGTATTATGTCAAAGGTAGGATAAAACACACAATAAAAATTATACTCAAATACAATGCCATCCAATCAGAGCTCTGCAATGCGTACTCTATCTATGTTCACTCAGGCCTTTAATCAAGCATTTGTTAAAAAGTTTGCTAGGTGGTTCTGCGTGTACAGTGCTAAATAAGTTTGCTCATCATGTCATATCACTGTAAGGGCCCGTTCACACCACATGCAGTGCAGTGCTTTTTTTTCTGCATCAAAAATGCATGGAAAGTAGGTTAATGTGGGTTCCAATGGCATAGTTCACACCAGTGCAGTGTGTTCCAGTGTTTTTCAGTTTCAGGATTAAAAATTACAACATGCTGCTTTTTTCCTGCACAGAACTGTACTGGAACATGGTTAAGAGCATCAAAATGTATCAAAATTGCACTCGACCAAAGTACAGTAGGAAAAAATAAGAAAAAAAGAATCTGCAGCCAGAAACACATAAAAAATGCACCAAAAATGCATTAAAAACGTGCATCCGGAACGGATCTGGAGGACGTTTTTGTGGTGTGAACGGGCACTAAAAGTGTGTAATGACTAAAGGAAGCCATACACAGCACGATTTTCTCTTGCTTGGCCAATAGGATTAAGAAGAGAAAGTCAATCAAATCCCCATTCCCATGCTAACAGCGTGGCCGGAGGAATTTCCACTGCCGGCATTTGTATTCTGAAAACAGCGGCACCCTGAGTGCAGTGGCACTGCCAAACAGTCAGATGCAGTCACTGTTAGGCTGAAAATCTTTTAATCGGCTCTGTCGATTTTTAAACCTATTTTTGTAAAGCTTTGTGGTGCTTGCAGGGCTCCTGCTGATTAGGTAGAAATTTGAGCCAATAATGGCCAGCCTAAAACTTTTGTTCTGTAATTATTTATTCACGCCATAGCTGCAGTGTCTGGTTCTCAGTTGCAGTTAGCAAAAAACAGCAGAATTTTAAAAATAACTCTGTGTTGCAAATTGGCCTTTCTAGTCAACAACACATGACCAGGACCATGTTTAGGTACCACAATGCCCTCGGCACAACACAACTGTCTTTTATTTTAGTAAAAACAATACTCTGCTTCATTGCAGAGCTAGTTTTCAACTGTACAGGTTACTAAGCCAGACAAAAGATATGGCAAGTTTCCAGGACTATAGACATCCTTCCAAGTACTCTCAATATCATGCCACTTTTTTTGCTCCTTTGGCTCCCATGCTGAAATTTAGCCACAAATGTCCCAAGGTGGAGGATTGAGCAACCACATTTTGAGGCTTGGCACTCTCCCCTCTAACCCCACTGTACATTATGGTAAAGGCAGCATGGGCAATGGCACTTGAGATGCTGCATCCTAGCAGAGGGATACATTGTCAAGCCATAACTAAGGACTGCATGGTTGAGAGCTGTATGCTTGTGTTTCTGGGTCTGCTGTGGCAATTATAAGGGGTCTTACTCTCTGTGTTTGACTTTTTATTTTAAATTCTGGTGATTAGAGGAGCTGGGAAACACACGGGGTCATTTAATATAGCACTGAAAAATGATCCTGCAGTCCCAGAAAATAGCACCCAATTAAGGCCAATTAAGACTTCAACTCTCAGAAACTGAGCGCTAATGCAAATGGAAAGCAGCGCTACTGCAGGCAAAAATGCCTGTCAGATCACATATGCGGGAATAGTGGAAGTCAATGGGGCTCGAACCTGCAAAATCCAAAGTTCTCACTGAAGGCTTATATGCAAGTTCTTTGCCATAAAAAGTGTATAGGGACCAGCGTCCTGCTCCAGGGGACATGTATCATTGCAAAAAAATGTTTTCAAAACGGCAGTTTTTTTTAGGAGCAGTGATTTTAATAATGCTTAAATTGAAACAATAAAAATGAAAAATTCCTTTAAATATCGTGCGTGGGGGGTGTTCATAGTATGCCTGTAAAGTAGCGCACCTTTCCAGTGTTTATTACTGTAACGCAGCAAAATTACATTTCATTCAAAATTGCTTGCGGCTGTAATGAATTGCCGGTTCCTGCCAATATAGAGTTAAAATCATTGAAAAGAACGGCGTAGGTTCCCCCCACTGGTCCATACAAGGCCCTTCGAGTCTGGTGTGGATATTAAGGGGAACTCCATGCCAAATTTAAAAAAAAAATGCTGTAGGGGTCCCCCCAAAATCCATACCAAAACCTTCAGGTCTGATATGGATATTAAGGGGAACCCTGCATCAAAATAAAAAATTGCGTGGGGGTCCCCCCAAATTCTATACCAGGCCCTTCAGGTCTGGTATGGATATTAAGGGTTACCCTGTGCTAAAATGGCATGGGGGTCCCCCTCAAAATCCATACCAGACCCTTATCTGAGCACGCAACCTGGTAGGCCGCAGGAAAAGAGGGGGGACAAGAGAGCGCCCCCCCTCCTCCTGAACCGTACCAGGCCACATGCCCTCAACATGGGGAGGGTGCTTTGGGGTCCCCCCAAAACACCTTGTTCCCATGTTGATGGGGACAAGGGCCTCATCCCCACAACCCTTGCCCGGTGGTTGTCTGCGGGCGTGGGGGCTTATCGGAATCTGCACATTCACCAAAAAAAGCAGTGAAATGTGACAAAAGACAATAGCAGTTTTCGACAATTCCTTTATTAAAAATGTCTTCTTCTACCCCCCGCTTCTTCCTCCGGTCTTCTCCATCTTCCTCCAGCTTCTTTTTTAACCGGTCCGTCCTCCGGTCTTTCTCCTCCATCGCTCCCGCTAAACATTAAAAAAAATGAACCTCCTCCAATGCTGCGAAGGGGCGGATGACGTGACCCTGAGACCCCGCCCCTTGTGACTTTATTGCATGGGGCATGATGGGTCAGTGATGTCACAAGGGGGCATTGTCTCCTGATGATGTCATCTGGCAGCCATGCCCCATAGTTATATATGAAATGTGCGCTATGGAAGCGGACAGAACGGCTGGGCACAGCGTCAGAGGAGGTTCATTGTTCTCATAGCAAGAAATGAAACAGGATCCCCAGGTGGCGGACTTTTAAGGCACAAAATGGTAAAAAGGTATATTCTAATATAAAAAGTATTTATTGAAATATGAAAAATACACAACATTTAATAAAAAAACATGTTGAGAATAAACATTCCAGTGTTGTCATACAAATCAGAATACATATAACGGACTAGTGTTTCCTGTACCCAACGCATTTCGGAGTGAAAATGTAATCCTCCTTCTTCAGGGGTATAGTTTAAACAAGAAACTCGGTATTATAGACTGGAAGTCACAATTGTTTAAAAACATAGAGGTGCCAAGAGGAGTTGTTTCCAAATTGCTCGGTTACCCGATACCCATTCAAATAGGGGGGGCGGGATCTGGGAGCCCCCCTTATTAAAGGGGGCATCCAGATTCCTATAAGCCCCCTGCCCGTAGACCCCCACAACCACCAGGCAAGGGTTGTGGGCATGAGGCCCTTGTCCCCATCAACATGGGACAAGGTGTTTTGGGCAGGCCCCAAAGCACCCTCCCCATGTTGAGGGCATGTGGCCTGGTATGGTTCAGGAGGAGGGGGGCACTCTCTCGTCCCCCCCTCTTTTCCTGTGGCCTGCCAGGTTGCGTGCTTGGGGTTTGGTATGGATTTTGGGGGGCCCCTATGGCAATTTTTTTCATATTTTGACGCAGGGTTCCCCTTAATATCCATACCAGACCTGAAGGGCCTGGTATGGATTTGGGGGGAACCGGCGCTATTTTTTATTTTGATGTGGGGCTCCCCTTAATATCCATACCAGACCTGAAGGACCTGGTATTGATTTTGGGGGGACCCCCACACAATTTTTTATCTTGATGTGGGGTTCCCCTTAATATTCATACCAGACCCAAAGGGCCTGGTAATGGACTGGGGGGAACCCCACGCCATTTTTGTTAAATGTTGGTGTGTGGGGTCCCCTCTGAATCCATACTAGACCCGAAGGGCCTGGTATAGACCTGGGGGGGGCCCCAAAGCAGTTTTTTGCGATTTTTTTTTCTGGCTGGCATTTTTTTTTACTTTCAGTAGGGAAGCCGCTGACAGCTGAAGATTCATTGGTTGTTAAGGATGCGGCAGCTGGCTTTCCGGCCCCCCGGTTAGCAATCAGCTATATACAGTGTTAAAATAATAAAAAACAAAAAAACTAAAAAAAAACAAAAAAAGAGAGAGGCATTTATATTTATTATTTTTATATGATTTTATTTTATATTATTTTATTTCATTTATTTTCTTTTTCACTTTCCTCTCTCTTCCCCCCTCCCCCCTCCTTGCTATTATCATTATTATTATTATCATTCTTAACTATATCTTCTTTATTGCTGTTTCTTGTTTAGTTTTTTCTTATTCTTTTTTCTTTTTCTTTTTCTTTTTGTTTTGTTTTGTGTTTTTTCTATTTAGTTTAGGTGCCCCGCTCTCTCCCCCCCCTTCAGCTGGGGTACTCATTATCATATGATTTCTCAGCAATCCTTCATTCCCCCCCCCCCCTTTTCTCTTTCCCCCCTCCCCCGGGTTCCAATTTATATCTATACATCTAAATTATTCCTTTATTTACACATGATCTGCCAATCACCGCCGCTGACCATTCATTGCTATATTACGTATTTATTGCTTATACCCCCTTGCTGACACTTCTGGCCACACATCGTCTTCCTTTACTATTATTGTGGCCATTCCCCCTGCCTGTTCGTTACCTAGTCCTGCTCGGACCATTTGCAGCACTTCCCATTTTAGTTCACCCCTCTTCTTTTCCCTTCTTATGGCCTCTAGCTGCATTCATCTATAGCCTGATGAAGGGGCGCGGCTGTCGCGTCACCGCAGCCCATACGCCCGGCTTGCCAGTGACGTAATTTTTCCTTGCCCACCCTCCACCTGCGCTCCGAGCCTCATTTTGGTTCTCTATTGGTATTGCAGCCGGCTTCAACATCTTAGCAATATCCTTCCACACGCAGGCAGAGCAGCCAGTAGACAAGGCTTTTTGACCGACCTGATGACACCCCCCTTGATGGATATTCCACATTTATATGCCTTTTTATGATCTTCTAAACGTGAGTGTGATTGACACAAGATAATTGAATAAACTGTTTTTAAAGTCTACACCCAGAGGCGCCTCTCTCTTTTTGTGTTTCTCCTCAGGATTTGGAACCCAGTTTCAGTTCCCATTGAAGGCAGCCCTACATGTGGACTCTCTGTCCTGGTTTGGACTTTTCTGTATATACGTGGTTTATTATACATATATATACATTTACCATCATGACCTTCTCACGCTATTGTCTTTGAATATATTTTATTACCTGAGATGGTTTTATAGTTTTTATGTTCACAGTATCCCAATTGTTCCTTTTTATTTAATTCTGTGGATTAAGGGTTGTTTTGCTGCTTTTTTCAGTTTATTGCGCCCATACTTGTTTATAGTGTTAAAATAATAACCGCAAAACACATCAAAAATCCCATCACAAACGCAACAGTTGCGTTTCTGGTGCGGCTCCATTGAAATCTATTACCCGCAAATCGCGTGAAAAAAAATCCCCGACCATTTCCAAAAATGCACTGGCCGCAAAACGCATAGGTGTGAACTAGTACCATAGGAAACCATGTTAAATGGACTGTAGAGTGTTTCTGAAAACTGCAAAATGCACTAGAAAATGCATAGGTGTGAACCTAGGGTCAGGGCCAGTTCACACTGGAGTGAGAGGAGAGGCTCTTTACAGGCGCTATTTATAGCACCTGTAAAGCGCCTCCAGTGTGAAAGCAGCCTAAGATATAAAATATCTTGCATGTCCCCAAAACCACCACCCCCAAAACTAATTAAAAAGAAGAGAGAAAAGAGAAAAAAAAAACACCACACCAAACAAACAAGCTCAATAATGTACTTTTATTTTGCCAGCAGAAACAAAATTTTGTACATTCATTTACTAGCTTCAAAAAAAAAAATTCTACAGGATATATGGTGCTACATTTAGCAAAACAGTTAGCAATTCTGTTTTAAGGGCCCTGCTCATAGGAGCTTACAATCTAAAATGTGTCTAAACCTTAGAGTGGACACAGCTTTACGTTCAGTGTAACAAATCACATTTTTATCTGCAAGATTATAGAAAAGTACTTAACAGTCATTATTCTTACAAAGCATTCCAATATAATATTAAAAAAGCCACACATTCCAAATATAACACCCGCCACCACCCCACAAATCCACACATACAGGTATACATACGTTGGTGACCATGTTCTGCTGGAAGCTGCATTTCTGTGTACATGATTAAGCTATGAGATCAAAGAGTAGAAGGTAAGCACATGCTCCCAAACCATGTTTGCATGAACAGACAGGAACAATACACACACAACATTGACAGCATGGCCACATTAACCCACTTTTGATTTAAAAAATGCACAAGAATTTCAGCAAACAAACAGTCCTAGTTGGGCGTTTGTCAATAGGCACAATATCATTCCTTCTCCACAGCAAAATAAACCTGACCTTCTCAGGCCAAACAAACCCCCCTACTGCAGCCCTTTATATAAGATAGGTTGTATTGTTAGCACACTGACACACGCCCACCAGTATCTTTCAATCTATCTCTTTGTGTATGTCTAAAGTGATTGCATTTGAAGGGAAGGAACACATAATACTATTTGCAACTGTGGTAGCCCTTGGCTATGTGCATCAAATCTCCAACTACAGGCCAAAGATCGAAGTCCATTTGCATGCACATAAACAAAGCCACGGTTTTCCAAGCATGTACCTGTGCAGTGTAAACCCTACAATTTTAAATGTCCAAGTCCCTGGGCATGATTAGTGCTAACAAACATTAACATCAGTCCCTGGCTGCAATGAGCTTCCAATCTAAAGTCCAAAACTAACTTTCTTACATTAGAGACTATTTCGACAAGAGACAAATAGGGTGCCAGCATGTCTTTGGATTGTAGTGAGAAACCCACACAGGGAGAACATATAAACTTCAACAGAAGCATTAGCATGTTGGGGAATTGAACCAGCAACCCCAGTGCTGCTAGACAGAATTGCTACCCACTTAGCCAGCAGGCAGCCTCACACATGTGCTCTGCATCTCTGTGGTGTGAACCAGCCCTAAGTCCATAGCCATGCTCAGTGTCACATGCTCAGTGTCACAAACAATATACAATATATGGGCCTAAGTATTTAAACGCACATGAACTGTAATGGCATCCCAGTCTTAGTCCGTAGGGTTCAAAATTAATTTGGCCCACCCTTTGCATCTATAACTCTTCTGGGAAAGCTGTCCACAAGGTTTAGGAGTGTGTCTTTGGGAATGTTTGACCATTCTTTCTAATCCATTTGTGAGGTCAGACACTGATGTTGGACAAAAAGGCCTGGCTTACAGTCTCCGCTCTAATTCATCCCCAAGGTGTTCTGTTGTGTTGAGGTCAGGACTCTGTAAAGGCCAGTCAAGTTCCTCCACTCCAAACTCACTCATCCATGTCTTTATGGACCTTGCTTTGTGCACTGGTCCAAATCATTTGGTGGAGGGGGGATTATGATGTGGGGTTGTTTTTCAGGGGTTGGGCTTGGCCTCTTAGTTCCAGTGAAGGGAACTCTTAAGGCATCAGCATACCAAGACTTTTTGGACAATGTCATGCTCCCAACTTTGCGGGAACAGTTTGGGGATAGCCCTTTTCTGTTCCAACATGACTGCACAAAGCAGGGTCCATAAAGACATGGATGAGCGAGTTTGGGGTCAAGGAACTTGATTGGCTGCACAGAGTCCTGACCTCAACCCGATAGAACACCTTTTGGCTGTATTAGAGCAGAGACTGCGAGCCAGGCATTCTCATCCAACATCAGTGCCTGGCCTCACAAATGTACTTCTGGAAGAATGGTCAAACATTCCCATAGACACACTAAACCTTGTGGACGGCCTTCCTAGCCTTCCCAGAAGCTGTTCTAGCTGCAAAGGGTGGGCCAAATCAATTTTTAACCCTACAGACTAAGACTGGGCTAGCCATTAAAGTTCATGTGTGTGTAAAGGCTGGCGTCCAAATATTTTTGACTAGATAGTGTATCTGGCAAGATTACAATGGTGGTGGAACCCTACTACACATAAATACTACATTTAGACATAGGGGGTTATTTACGAAAGGTAAATCCACTTTGCACTACAAGTGCAAAGTGCAGTCTCTGTAAATCTGAGGGGTAGATATGAAATGAGGGGAACCTCTGCTGATTTTATCATCCAATCATGTGCAAGCTAAAATGCTGTTTTTTTATTTTCCTTGCATGTTCCCCTCGGATCTACAGCAACTGCACTTCCAGTGCACAGTGGATTTGCCTTTAGTAAATAACCCCCATAGTTTTAAGACCTGGGAGATGAGACAACTTCTCTACATGAAGCAGCATGTTTAGGAATCAAACCCAGACACTCAGGGATGCTAAGCAGAAGTTCTAACCTCTAAGCCACGGAGCTGACACATGTGAAAACCTCCTACACATACATACACATAAATACTGAATTTCTTTTGACATACAGGTGATGGAATTACATTACTCAGGAGTTATTCTTCTTGATTTATTTTGTGATATTTGGTGTTTTTTTGTGGGTGAGTGTAGAATAGTGATATTACCCTTAAATTTTGGGGAATTACATTTTGATTTCTGCTGTTGGTACACATATCACATTTTTTGGGCTCAAATTATAATTATTTGGAAATAATAAAAAGCACAAAAAAATGTGACTCATTTTAAATCTGCATCAGCAATGGTATTATTTGTGCTTTGTAAAGACACCTGTGTGAGGTTGAGTAAAGATTGTTGTGAGATGGAGAGTAACAAGTGAAAGTGACAGAAAAATATATTTTAACAAAACATCAAAACATTCCACATTCTAGCATTCTTAAAAACAAAATATTTGAAGTAGAAGCAACAATGTTGCAAAGGAAAATTTATTTCAGAGTAAGGGTCCTTTCACACGGGGCAGATCAGTGATGATCCGCCCCGTGAACACCCGCTTGCTCAGCGGGGATCGCTCCGCCGATCCCCGCTGAGCAGGAAGATGACAGGTCCATCGCTGCTCACTGTGCAGCGACGGACCTGTCAGAGCGCAGCTCTCCCCTATGGGGGATCGGATGATGACGGACCGTAGTGTCCGTCGTCACCCGATCCGATCCGAAAACGGATGGAAAAGTAGGTTTTTCCTCCGTTACACTTTTCAGATCGGATCGGGTCGGATGTCAGCGGACATGTCACCGCTGACATCCGACGCTCCATAGGGATACATGTATGTCCGTTTTTCATCCGAAAACAGAAGGATGAAAAACGGACATACGGATCCTTAGTGTGAAAGAGGCCTAAGATACATTTCATCTCAACATTAAAAGGGTTTATTTGTGAAAGTTACAATTGTACGATTAGAATCAATGGCTAAAACTTGCATTGCACGAGAGACACTCTTGATCAGTAGTTCTCAACCTGGGGGTCGGGATCCCCTCGGGGGTCGAATGACGATTTGCCAGGTGTCACCAAATCCTGGGCTGTTCCTGAAGCCACACCACTCTCCCAGCCTTTTCGCGGCCACCCAGCAGGCTGGCCATGGACCCTGTGGAAGCCCAGCTAGGCTGTTCCTCGAGCCCATGGCCTCCCACTCAGCCTCTTCCCAGCCGCTCATTCAGTTCATGGCATGGCTGGGGGGCAGAGACTAGAGGTCAGCTTACTGGTGGGAAATTGTGAAGTGGGAGGGGCTGGAGGAGACCCCATCTCCTGATTTCACCACAGAGCTGGAGACACAGTGAGTAACACTACTTGTGATTAGAGTTGCCATTAAAAGTCCCCACTACAGTTCTCAGATCAGCAGATGACCTTGATCAAGAGCACCTAAGTTGGCTGATCAGAACTCCCCCCAGTACTGCCACTCATCCCAACTTCCTGCCAGCACTGCCATTCATCCCATTCCCCCCACCCCCAAGGCATAAGAGAAGGAATAAAAATAGAGAATACGTGGAAGGGAGAGGAAAAGAGGGGGAGGAACAAAGAAAAATGGAGAGAAAGAATAAGAAAAAGATGGCTAGAGAGAGAGATGGGGGAAAAAAAACAAGAAATTAGGATAGAGGGAGATAAAAAGGGAAGAAAGGAGAACAAAGAGAAAGTGGTACATCCTAAAATGTACCATAAGGGGTTTTAATACTGTACGAGCAGAAGGGACTCAGGGAGTGCTAAATGTCCGTGGGTTAGGAGCGCAAATTAGTTGTCTTGCCTTGGGTGCTGACAACGCTACGAAAATAATTTTACTGTTAGGGGTCCCCACAACTTGGGAAATTTTATCAAGGGGTCATGGCACTAGAAAGGTTGAGAACCACTGTTCTAGATCCTCCTATTGTTGGTTCTCACACTTCCCCCCATGCTTTACCCCCCTCTCCCATCTTATCCACATCCATACCTCATGTCCCCGGCTCTTCTCTGCCCTTTGATCCTTCTTTTTTAATGCACAGTCCTCCTCGAACCAACCGGAGAAAAAGAAAACTTACCGGAGAGGTTGCAGAGGACGACGGGGAAATAAACTCAGAGACAAACACAATAAAACTCTGCAAACTATGAAGATTTTCAATTTATCTTCTCTCGAACGCTCCACTGCTGACATCAGTCTACTTAATAGGGGACTTAACTTTGCCCCAATAAATAAGCCCAATCCCTTCCATGTGTATGGATCTATATAGATACATTCGTAACCTCACCTTAAAAAGGTTTTTTATGCTAAACAACGCAAACCCACTGTTGATGACATAGTTCCATCCCCTCCCATCTTATTTTCCAATCATTTTTGAATACGATGGTGATCTAATAGATGCCCTAGAATCCCTAACTGAGGAAGAAGATGCCTTATTAGGACGAAACGTCGGGACGGGCTCTGCTGATGCCATTGCTTGCTTTGATTTTATCCAATGCTTTTAATGTCTTCTCAAATGTGAGTGACCATTTTATCATTTTTCAATAAATGCTTTATATTTTACGGTATCACACTATGTAGTCCTATTATTTCTCCTTTTGCCATATGTCATATTGAGAGGAATCGCTCACGAATTCTGGTCACTATTCCTATGGTAGACACCTACTGATGTCAAAATTGTCACGGATCCCTATCTGATTTGTTCTATCTTGGAAGTCGTGGTTGCTGTACCTCCTTGGGTGTGTTACACCAAAAGCTTGGTTGACTCATCAGGCATACGCCTAGTTGGGTTCAACCTGTCTGGTAAGCCCCTTTCCTTATGGTGGTGGATTATCTACAGGCATCCAGTTCACACAGATTCACAGTCACTATATTTGATGTCATATATGGACTTTATACACTTTATATGCACTGACACTGTTGGTTTATGCTATTTTATCATTTTTGTTGTGTTATTTTATTGTTGTGTATTTTTGTTTTGAATATTCATTTACCATATTCACTTTATATTGGGGTAATTTTATTGCTTATTTTACCTTTATTAGCTCTGCACTATATCACTATATTTGTTCACTTATTCACAGATTATCTGATGTGCTGGCAGCTACCACTACTTGTATAAGACAGCACGTTTTTTTTCACAATTTTTTCCACACACTGTTCTGTCTAACTCTCCATTGCTAACATCGGTCTACTTAATAGGGGACTTAACTTATATAACTTAACTGCCCCAAAAAATAAGCCCAATCCCTTTCTTTTGTTTAAGGCTCGAAATAGATACATCAACTTCACCCTAAAAAGTTTTTTTTTACGCTAAACAAAGCAAACCCACTGTTGATGACATAGTTCCATCCCCTCCCATCTTATTTTTCCAATCATTTTGAATACGATGGTCATCTAATAGATGCCCTAGGATCCCTAACTGAGGAAGAAGATGCACTAAGCCTCTTTACTCAGCATTTGGCTACTTCACCATCTATAGTACACTGATCATTCAAACCTAAGTCAGTCTTTTACCCTGCCCAGTCCAAAGGTCCCTATTTGGAAAGCTTTTATAGAGTTGTGTATGCAGACTTTCACAAGCTCTGTCAGTCATCTTCTTCAATACCACCCCACAAACACAACCTTTCAGTTGTTGAAACTCGAGCTCTAGAGTCCCTAATCCAAACCACAGTTTTTATCAAATCCGCTGACAAAGGAGGAGGTATAGTCGTACAAGACAAAGCTGACTATATCAAAGAGGCCCATAGACTCTTTTCGGATAAAACCACCTACAATAGGCTGAAAAAAGACCCCCACCAGCGAATTTGCTACTGAGGCTAACTGTCTAATTCAGTCAGCTCTTGAAAAAGGAGTAATCAACAAAATGGAAGCCTCTTTCTTTTGAAAAAACTTCTATCAGGTTCCCTACTTCTACCATTTGCCGAAAGTACACAAAAATTTAACATCTCCTCCAGGCAGACCTATTGTGGCTGCCATGGACAGTGTTACCACTGGATTTAGTCAGTTCATCAATCAATATTTACAGCCAATAGTCCAGCAGTTACTGTCCTACATTAGAGATGATTCACATCTTTTAGAACTTTTAGCACCTTATAGATGGGAACCCACTTATACGTGGCTCTCCCTAGACGTCACCTCGCTTTATACCTCTATCCCCCACCAATTTGGTCTATTAGTTTTAGAATTCTTCCTTGCCCAGGACCCCCTTATTAACCCCAGACAAGTTGCCTTCATCCTCGAGGCTACAAACTTCTGTTTGACTCATAACTACTTTGATTTTGATGGCAAGTTCTTCCTACAGATTCAAGGGACTGCAATGGGAGCTAATTTCTCTCCTTCTTATGCTAATTTGGCTATGGGTTACTGGGAAAAAACTTCATTTAGCATAATAATCCCCACTCATCGAATATCGTCTTTTTTGGGTGCTATATCGATGATCTAATAGTTATCTGGGATGGTACTCCCAACCTTATTGTCTCTTTTGTGGACTATTGCAATCACAACCCTTACGGACTAGCATTCACCCACGTTTCTGATCGCACCAGCCTGGCCTTCCTTGATTTGGAATTAGGCCATGCAGGTGAAAACATAATAGCCAAAAATTACACCAAACCTACAGCTGGTAACTCTTTCTTACATTTCAGTAGCTGCCACTACCCAAAATGGACAAAAAACATACCTAAAGGACAGTTTTGTCGCTTGAGAAACAACTGTACATTGGATAGTGACTATGCAGCATCCAGTATTCCACTCAAACAGAAGTTTGCTGACAAAGAATATCCAAAGGAACTGGTGGATGAAGCATGTGCTTTGTATGCCAAAGAAAAACCCACCAAAAAAGTAAAAGAAAAAATAGATCACTCCACCAGATTCAGTACTACTTTCCACTTCCAATATAAAAAAATGGAGAACATATTGAGCAAACATTGGGGTATCTTGTTACAAGATCCCCTCCTTAAAACCACCCTACCCAGAGTCACATACCGCAAAGCTCCAAATCTTAAAAATAAAATTGCCCCTAGCAAACTCAAAACTACTCATACCAGTACCAATTCTACCGTTCTCATACCCCTAGTTGGTATGTACCCATTGTAAAACCTGCTCCTTTATCGAACACGGCCAAAATCATTCCTTTCCAAAGGCAAAACATACATGTTAGATCAATTTTATAATTGCTACTCTGATTTTGTTGTATATGGCCTCACATGCCCCTGTGGTTTAATTTATGTTGGTCCAACGATCTGCCCACTCAGGCAGCGTTTCGGCCAACACCGTAGGTTGATCGAGGAAGGCAAGGACATGCACAGTGTCCCACGGCATTTTGCTGAGCATCATAACAAATCCACCACCAGCCTAAAAGTCTTGGTAATTGAGCATATCTCCAAATCACTCACTGCAGCAGAACATTTTAAAAAACTGTGTGCGAGGGAGACATTCTGGATCTACACTCTCAATGTCCTCTCGCCCGGTGGTTTAAACGAGGGTATTGAGATTGCCACCGTATTATAACCATTCACTGTGTTCTAGTTACCATTATTATTCTTGATGTCAGTATTGAGTTAATATATTTACATATTTTCTGTCATTCTTACTACAGGTATTTTTTCCATATACTGTCTCTCTTTTATTATATGGGGGTGGCGGGGTTGTTTTTTTCCAGTAAGTATTACATTGCCCTACCCCATCCTTCTCTCCCCCCCCCCCCCCCTTTATCCTTATTTTTCCTTTACCAAATTCATCAATTTTTTATTGTTATGTTGTTATTGTAATGTTATTTAGTTTTTAAATCCTTTTCCTGTTTTCCAGCAATTTGCTTTTTAACAGATTACTTTTCTTCTCATATTTTGCCCTATTAATGCGCTGCTTGTCCTCTAGCTTTTTTGTGCTTTTTAAAAATGTGTGTATTGATTTTGGCACCTCCCCTATAAGACTATAAAGATTGTGTCCCATGCCCATACATCTTATGCTTAAAAAAGGAGTCCTGCGGCGCACATTTGTGACATCACAGTCTGGCGCCACGCTCTGCTGTGCTTTTCAAGCCACGTTCTGGCTCCCCTCACATGGCCGTGTTATCTCTACACCATGGATGCCGCACAGGCTTAACAGATACAGCAGCACAGCCTGTGACAGGCTTTGGCGTCCTACTCCCCTCACTCCCGGAACCCACACCTGGCCGGACGACTTCACCAATGATTTCATCTTAACTTGGTGTGCCACTTGGACGTGGTAAAGGAGAAACCGCTGTGCCCCACCACCTCACCCTATCCTTACCGGATTTGATGTGCTGCCAGCTATATATGGACTTGCTGAGACTTGCAGTCCCCCTCCTCTTCCAGTCCAGAGACGTGCTAGAACGCAACTTTGCAGTCTTTCATGTGAGTGTATTTTGCTTTTTTAATAAATGTTATATCGATACATATTCAGAGGCGCCCCTTTCCTTGTTTTTTTTTTAAACTTGCATTGGACTATAATAGCGCCGATTTTCACTTCCATAAAATGCTCTTTAACACAGCGCTCATTTTCGTATTTACTATAGCGCCTTGTAAAAAAGACACTGGAGCTAAAATGAGAGCTATTTGCAGGTCTGAGCATGCTCAGTTGTGTTGGTACCTAGTTGTACAAAAACAGGAATTTATCTCTTCTCAGACTTTTAAAGATATTTCAGTGTAGAAATCACTTTTTCACACAGTTTAAAAGTGGATTATCTTTAAATAACATACCGCATATTTCAGTACTGGTTAGACAATTATATCATGCTCTAAACAATATTTCCATGTGCAATTCTCCAGCTTTTAGCAGAGTAAGGGTTTGGGCACTATTTGGTTTCAGGGAACTATAGTAAATTCGATTTTGGGAGTATTTTCTTACCAGTGCTATAGTGAATACCGTTTTAGCGCTAATTACTGCGATTAGCGCTAATTCGCAGTAGTTAGCGCCACAGCGCTATAGTAAATGACCCCCACTGTGGGCAGGAGTAGCTGAAATTCCCAACATATTCTGGTACACACATAGCTTCCAGAATCGGAATAACCTCCTTACAAACTTGCACAATACTGTATTCAGTCATCATTTCAAATTGAATTTTTTTATGTTCCTGCAGGAAAACACAAAATTAAGTAAACCAAAATTCATGTTTTGTGCTAAGTGATATATAATGGCAACACGCCTAGTGGTTGATTCCTGTAAATCTGTCTCAGTACACATATGTGACAAATCCATATCATACAACATATGCAGTATTTTCACCACTGTTATTGGCCATTGCTTGGAGAACCCTCATTTCCTGGTGCATGGCAGCATACATGTGGTAGTAGCCCCGTCTACTTCCACCCACAGGACAAGTGTATAGCTATAAAGAGTTAACACCCACAAAACAACCCATTTCCCTTTTTCGTCTTCATGGAACTCACGGCCAGTGTGAAGTGAAGAAACCCTTACCTGCCATCTTTGCTGGTTTTCCAAACAGGTTCAGCCTCTCCTGTAGCGCAGTCCCTGACCTGGTGACACTAAATGCTCTAATAAGGCAGGGGATACCTTCTGTGTATTTTTGGTATAAAAATCGAGTGCTAACTAGCCCCGCATACAGCAATGCAGCCTTGTTCCTCAGTAGAGCTGTCAGTGTCTGGAGCCTGCTTCCCAGAAGTGAGTGGATCCATGGAACTGTGACACCACATTTCCAAGACAAGTATGTTTTATAATTTTTGGGGAATTTAGCTGTGAATGGCCTCATAAGTTGTGAGTTTCATCTCCTCTCTGAGAGGTTGCCTATCTGGCCCCTGAGGTCAAACTAAAAGCTAGGCAGTTTTGGCTCAGGTGCAGTGGTCCTCTGGTAGGATGCTCTGGTGACTCTCAGTACTTCCTTTTTAATGAAGGTCTTAATTCTTAATTTTAAATCTTTCGCTGGACATGTGATGCATGCTTATCTTGGTGTAAGCCTCAGGACTTTCTCCCCAGAAGTTTCTTCACTGGACAAATCCTCTTCTGCAGCTGGGCCTAGGTCAGCATTTAGCTCTTAATATTGGTGCCCATGTGATTTTGTGGGATCTTAAGTATTTCACTTGTAGCCTTCACTTGGGGTGGTGGACTGTTCAAGACTGGTGGCCTTGTCTGGCATGGAACCTTTCATGGGTTTAACATAAGATAAGGTTGTTAGAACCCATTTATCCATCTTGCTTGGGGTAGTTTCTATCTGTCTCCTCAAACAGGACATCCTTATTAATTTCTTTGGTCTGCATGAAAGTTCACTCAAAGAAAGTTTCCGTCTCTTGGTTGAACATGGTTGGGATGGAAAGTTTATCTCTCAGCCTTTCCTCTTGTTTCTCAAGATGGACCCTGTACTGATGCTCCGATTTCTAGCTCCATGTCCAGTCGACTCAGCAGACCATCAACCATCTCCATGGTCTAGGGTTCAGGTTCCATCTTGTCCAGACAAGATGCATGCTACTAAATCTGAGTGCATCCAGAGCTTTTGGCTGCAGACTACTGTTTCTCAGATCGTCAAGGCTGCCACCTAGGCTTCTATCCCCACTTTCATTGTGTTCTACCAGGGGCTTGAGGTGATTGTAGCCAGGATAAGTGCACTTGCTACAGCTGCATTTGGGTGCAGTCCATTGTCCTTTTTCTGTCTGCACTGGCATTTTTGGGGTGGGCTTTCGGAGAATTCCCCCTTGTGGGGGGTGCACTCCGGAGGCCTGTCCTGGGGTTTCGGATGTTGGTGCGAATGGGGAAGGTAACTGTGGATGGGGAAGGTAACGCGGATGGTGCTCAATTGTTTTTCTACCAGGTGGAAATTCACCCTTATCTGAAGTCAGCTTCTGGTATAAGAATTCTTGGGAAGGCTCTTCAAGCTGCAGGCAGTTCACAGCTTTGCTGTTGTCATGGCTTCAACAGCCTGTGGATGTTTGTTTGCCTATCCCAAAGTAGGATTGCTTTAACCAACTTAGGTGAAATACTCCTTCAATACATCCAGATCAATAATAGTAGACTTGCAAACAGTCATTTGCTAGCCATAGCAGCTTTACCTAGTTCCTTAGAAACCAACAATGATAGAAGGCTCCAGCGCACAATTGCCTTGCCTTTCCTCAATTTAATTCCAAGGTTCCACTATATGGCTGGGCTGCAACCACTGAGCGTAATTGCTGTACGTTCCTCCAGCAGCATCTGAACATTGTGGGCACCTTATGCAGAGATGTCCGCAAACACAATAGGTAGGAGAGCCAATCAGGTTCTATTATGGTGCATTGTTTCAGCACTACTGATGGGCTTAGTAGCCCTCACTACAGCTGTCTTTGGCATGAAGCCAGTAGTTTTGCTCACTTTCTTATCATAGGCTTTGCTGAAGCTTCCCACCCTGGTAGCTAGTTATTGATCTACCACATGTATGCTGCCATGGAGGCACCAGGAAAACAGAACATTGTATCATACTTACCGTAATTTTCCTTTCCTTGCGCCTGTTCGTGGCAACATAGTGAACCCACCCAGTTTGTTCCTAGCAATGCACAGGGAATGGGCTGTTGCATGGGTGTTAACTCTTTATAGCTATGCACTGGTCCTGTGGGCGGAAAAGTAAAGCAACTACCACATGTACGCTGTCATTGATAGGCAGCAGGAAAGGAAAAATATGGTAAGTATGGTACAATTTTCTGCTTGATTGCATGCCTTATGTGTCAGGTTATCAGGTATTTACAGTGGAGACGGAAAGTATTCAGACCCCCTTAAATTTTTCACTCTTTGTTATATTGCAGCCATTTGCTAAAACCATTTAAGTTAATTTTTTCCTCATTAATGTACACACAGCACCCCTTATTGACAGAAAAACAAAGTATTGTTGACATTTTTGCAGATTTATTAAAAAAGAAAAACTGAAATATCACATGGTCCTAAGTATTCAGACCCTTTGCTCAGTATTTAGTAGAAGCACCCGTTTGAGCTAATACAGCCATGAGACTTTTTGGGAAAGATGCAACAAGTTTTTCACACCTGGATTTGGGGATCCTCTGCCATTCCTCCTTGCAGATCCTCTCCAGTTCTGTCAGTTTGGATGGTAAACATTGGTGGACAGCCATTTTTAGGTCTCTCCAGAGATGCTCAATTGGGTTTAAGTCAGGGTTCTGGCTGGGCCATTCAAGAACAGTCACGGATTTGTTGTGAAGCCACTCCTTCATTATTTTAGCTGTGTGCTTAGGGTCATTGTCTTGTTGGAAGGTAAACCTTCGGCCCAGTCTGAGGTCCTGAGCACTCTGGAGGTTTTCGTCCAGGATATCCCTGTACTTGGCCACATTCATCTTTCCCTCGATTGCAACCAGTCGTCCTGTCCCTGCAGCTGAAAAACACCCCCACAGCATGATGCTGCCACCACCATGCTTCACTGTTGGGACTGCATTGGACAGGTGATGAGCAGTGCCTGGTTTTCTCCACACATACCTCTTAGAATTAAGGCCAAAAAGTTCTATCTTGGTCTCATCAGACCAGAGAATCTTATTTCTCACCATCTTGGAGTCCTTCGGGTGTTTTTTTAGCAAACTCCATGCGGGCTTTCATGTGTCTTGCATTGAGGAGAGGCTTCCGTCGGGCCACTCTGCCATAAAGCCCCAACTGGTGGAGGGCTGCAGTGATGGTTGACTTTCTACAACTTTCTCCCATTTCCCGACTGCATCTCTGGAGCTCAGCCACAGTGATCTTTGGATTCTTCTTTACCTCTCTCACCAAGGCTCTTCTCCCCCGATAGCTCAGTTTGGCCAGACGGCCAGCTCTAGGAAGGGTTCTGGTCGTCCATTTAAGGATTTTGGAGGCCACAGTGCTCTTAGGAACCTTAAGTGCAGCAGAATTTTTTTTGTAACTTTGGCCAGATCTGTGCCTTGCCACAATTCTGTCTCTGAGCTCTTCAGGCAGTTCCTTTGACCTCATGATTCTCATTTGCTCTGACATGCACTGTGAGCTGTAAGGTCTTATATAGACAGGTGTGTGGCTTTCCTAATCAAGTCCAATCAGTATAATCAAACACAGCTGGACTCAAATGAAGGTGTAGAACCATCTCAAGGATGATCAGAAGAAATGGACACCATCTGAGTTAAATATATGAGTGTCACAGCAAAGGGTCTGAATACTTAGGACCATGTAATATTTCAGTTTTTCTTTTTTAATAAATCTGCAAAAATGTCAACAATTCTGTGTTTTTCTGTCAATATGGGGTGCTGTGTGTACATTAATGAGGAAAAAATGAACTTAAATGATTTTAGCAAATGGCTGCAATATAACAAAGAGTAAAAAATTTAAGGGGGTCTGAATACTTTCCGTCCCCACTGTACATTAACACAGGTTTTCACTCATATTTAAACTATCACTAACTTCTTAATAGCTTAGTAATTTTAGTTATTAGTTTTAGTTTCTATAAAAATGTCCAAATACATTGAAGAAAAGGCCTATCAAGGGTAAAGATACACGAACACTCCATCAGTTAAAAATATATATATATAAAAGTCTAAGGAAAAAAGTTAAATACACTCATACAGCTTACTGAAATGACCCGACAAAGACTCATTTATTCACATATAAACGGTCTGTATTTGCCCACAGAGGTCAGGTTCAGGTGTCCAATGGTCTTTTCACAGTAAGGTTTGACTGCTATGAGAAAATATAGAGGGCTCCTCTTTCAGACACTTTTATGAATAAGCTCTAGTGCTCCAGTAAATTCACAGCACAGATTCCATTCCAGATATGTCTTTCTGCACAGTTAAAAAATGGATAAGATTGTGAAAGCCAATCCAAACTGCTGATCTCAATATATATGTAAGAACTTCTCCAATTGAAATGATTCTTATTACCGGTATATATAGCCTCTTTACCAAATTTTAGCAATTACATACACCAAAGTAAAATTTTTAGCTTTTTATTTGATCAAATTAAGGTGTTTGCAGGACATGCCCTATTATACCTGTGCTGTTTTATATTACTCTTTAGCATGGCTCTCATTATTATAATACATTTGATATGCTATTGTACTATTATGAGATTAAGACTTCTATTTAATTTTAAACTATTCACAGATTTATTTGTGTATAGTTTTGATTAAAAAAAATAACTGATCATGTACACGTTCAATTATTAATTGTGAATCCTTAGAAACTCTGTGTACTTACTATTTATGTAATTTTTTATAATTTCTTTTTAGTCCCAATGAAGATGGACCTTTCAAACCCACTGAACCATATTGACTGTTTTACAGCAATGCATTTTCTGAACAAAAATTCATTCTGGACTCCACACAGCTCGTTTTTTGCACTTCCCAAATATTTACCCACGACTTAGCCCATGTTTTAAAGCCACCATGCCAAAGCAAAGCTACAAGTCATATCAAACCTACCTGGCTCCAGACAATTTGTTTTCTTCACACATTAATAACAATGGTCATCATTTTAAAGCTGCAGGAGCAGGGCTTTAATCTTGATTCTTAATTTACCATTCAGCAAGTCAACAGTCTGAAACAAATGCGCAGAATCTTGTCTTTATTGATTTAGCAGGGACTGGCCAAGAGTCAAGCCATCTATGAGTAGGTTGATTGTACCCAAGTCGATCCATCGATCAACTTGGGTACAGCCATCATGTTGGATTTCTAACATGCGATTATTGCCAGCAGCTATAGCCATTAGTGCATTGTGTTCTCCTGGCAGGGGCCGCTTCCCATGCCGCCTCGGCCCCGCCCCCCGGGAGAATGCAATAGCTCCGCTGGAGGGAGTTGCAATCCGTGGTTGCAGGAAAGAAAATCATATAATCCAGGGATATGCAATTAGCGGACCTCCAGCTGTTACAGAACTACAAGTCCCCTAAGGCATAGCAAGACTCTGACAGCCACAAGCATGACACCCAGAGGCATGATGGGACTTGTAGTTTTGCAACAACTAGAGGTCCGGTAATTGCATATCCCTGATTATAATCTATGGCCTGCCTAAAGAGCAGCTGTTGCACTTAGCCACTAGATCCCATGTCTCCCTCCCTCCCTGAAGCTGAACTCCAGGGAAACCACTAAAATAGGATTTTTTTCCGTCATACTTACCTGTGAAATCCTTTTCTTTGAGTACATCGTGGGACACAGAGTCAGGCTAATATTCATATCCTGCTGGGCTATACGCCATCTCCAGATGAATGGACACTGGTAGACCAAAGGTCTTTAGACAGGAAGTTATCCCCTATATAACCCCTACCATACAGGAAGTACTTCAGTTTTGTAGCAAGCACTGAATCCTTAAAAAAAGAGGGGCGGATCTCTGTGTCCCATTAAGTGTTCAAAGAAAATGATTTTACGGGTAAGAATGATGAAAAAATCCTATTTTATTTTTCATACATCATCGAACAGAGTCAGGCTGATATTCATTACCTGCTGGGACGTCCCAGAGCAATAGCCTTGAGGGGAGTGAGACACGCCAAACAATAGCCATCAGACCTTATACGGCAGCCCGCAGTGCACTGCGGCCGAAAGCTGAGTCCTCTGCTGCTCAAACATCCACTTGATAAAATTTTGTGCACTGAAGACCAGGTGGCAGCCTTACAAATCTGAGCCACAGATACCTGATGCCGAAAAGCCAAGGAGGTTCCTACACCCCTGGTAGAATGAGCTCTCACCCTAAATGGAGGAGCTTTATGTTTCAGACTGTAGGCCTGAATGATCAATTGACGGACCCAATTGACAATGGAAGCCTTGGAAGATGCCTGCCCCTTCTTGGGTCCTTTTGGTAAAACAAAAAAGGAGTCTGATCCTCGGATCTCCGCAGATCTAGACAAATAAACCTTGACTGCCCAGACAACGCCCAATGAATGCAGTCGACTCTTTTCCGCCAAGGGAGGCTGAGAGAAAAAAGAAGGCAAAATAATGTCCTGATTTAAATGAAAGGCTGACACCACTTTTGGCAAAAAGGATGAAACAGGTCCTAACATGACCCCGTCGTGGTGAAGGATCAAGTATGGTTCCCTGCACGAAAAGGACCGATACCCCTCTAGCCGAGGTGATAGCCATCAGGAAGGCTAGCTTGCGTGACAGCAAGTCTAATGGAGTTTCCTTGATAGGTTCAAATGGTTGTTTCTGTAACACAGACAGTGTAACACAGTAACCAAGTTCAAGTCCCAAGGATACATAGGTGACCTAATTGGGGGGAAGCAAAGGAGTCGCGCCCTGCATAAAAGGTTCAGACTAACGAATAGGTTGCTAAAGGCCTTTGGAATAATGGAGTACTTTGGATGTTTTTCAGAAAACATTAACATAAAGGGATGCTGCAGGACGTTTTGGTATAGCAAAGGAAAAACAGTAAGTGCCCATTACCAAGGAGGGGCACAGCAAATGCCTCCCCATGGTAATGGTGGGCGGTGTGGAAGAGGAAGAGAAAAAGGATTTTCTAGGGGGCCTCAGCAGTCCACAACCAGTTGTTTCAACTGCGGACAGGAGGGCCACTGGAGAAATCAATGCCCATATGAACCTTTCAATCAACAACAAAATAGTCAAGCCCCTGCCCAGATACAGGACCCTCAGCAAAATCAGGGAGTGAAATACCCCATTCAGTGGACCCAGCCTAAGCCACAACAGTGAAGCTGCCCAGGGGGTGGTGTCCCAGCGTTCCCCCCTGTCTCTCGCTCCTTTTGTGAGCGGCCGGTGGTGACTCTGCATGTCCAAGGAAAGTTAACCCCACCCCTCCCAGTAGTAAATGTAGAACGCGGATCAGTGTTGTTACACCACAGTTTCAGGATAATACCAAACTGCCCTGTCAATCTCTTGGGGAGAGACTTACTGTTTGCTGATTGCTGTGTATGTATGTATGTATGTGCTTTACTAAGGACATTGGTTCTTTTTGGTTTCATTGATGCGCCTTTGGTGTATATGGACTTTTTTTCCACTCATCTCATTTATCTGATATACTGCATATGTTGTTTTGTCACCTTTAAGTTGGAGATTAGAATGGAGATAACCAATCAGGGAGGTGTGATTGCTCATTCTAAAAGGATCCCCATATGGCCCATAATGTTGAACACTGAAGTGCAAGAGACAGACACAAGACTCCCTAGTGATTCTGACAAAGTATGGTCAGACAGCGCTCAAGATGTAGGGCTCATCTCCTGTTCCCCATACAAGGCTACCCTCAAAGAATGGGCACAACCCATTTATCACAAACAGTATCCATTGTCAAAAGAAAAAGAGGAAGGCATTGCCCCTATGGTAGAACACTTCTTAAAGAAACTTATTCTAAAATAAGTTGTATCCCCCTACAACACACCCATCAACCCAGTTAAAAAAGCCAGATGGCAGTTATAGGTTTGTTCAAGACCTTCGAGCTGTAAATAACCTGGTGGTGCCCATAAATAACCTGGTGGTGCCCATAGTGCTTGATGTGCCATTTATTCCTTACCTCCATACCATCCGATACAGAGTATTTTTCTGTGATTGATTTAAAGGGGTTGTAAACGTAAATTTTTTTTTTTTTTTAAATAACAAACATGTTATACTTACCTTCACTGTGCAGCTCGTTCTGCACAGAGTGGCCCCGAACCTGGTCTTCTGGGGTCCCTCGGCGGCTGTTTCAGCTCCTCCCCGCAAGCATTAACCACCTTAATGCGAGCTCCCTTGCATGGTGGTTAGTGCTTGCGGGCGCGCTCCCGTGATACAGCCGGCGGCTATAGCCGCTCACTGTATCACTCGGCCCCGCCCCCCAGCGCGCCGCGTCATTGGATGTGATTGACAGCAGCGCGAGCCAATGGCTGCGCTGCTTCCAATCCATCCACTGTAGCCAATCAGCGGCCAGGGTGAGCGGAGGAATAGATGTCGGGAACGCGAAGCCGACTTTCGAGGCGTCAGGTAAGTAAAACGGGGGGGCTGGGGGCGGCGGTATTGTCAGAAGTTTTTTCACCTTAATGCATAGAATGCATTAAGGTGAAAAAATGTTTACCTTTACAACCCCTTTAATGAATGCATTTTTTTAGCGTCCTTGTGGATAAGGAGACACAGCCAATCCTTGCTTTTTGTTTTTAAATAAAACTGCCAGATGACCTGGTGTAGAATGCCCCAGGGTTATGTAGATTCCCTTGTAGTCTACTCAGTGGTCCTCCAGGCAACCCTGCGGTCCTGGACACCCAGTCATGGTTCCGTCCTACTATGATTTGTTGTGTATTCCAAGCCAGGTTGCATGCAAGGAGAATGGTTTATATCTGTTACATTGGTTAACAGATAATGGTCAAAAGAAAAAGCTACAATGGTGTCAGGAGACTGTTGAATACCTTGGTTTTGTACTCTCCAAAGGAGAAAGGAAAATCAGTCACAAGAGAGCTGCAGCTCTCAATGGGTCTGCCCTGCCCACTCACTAAGAAGGACATGCTATCCTTTCTTGGTATGATTGGTCACTGCCGCCAATGGATACCTGATTGTTCCTACTACGATAATCCCCTGAGGCAAGCCACAGGTACCAACATGCCAGATTGTGTGAAATGGCATGATGAAATGTACAATGCTTTTGTGTATCTTAAAAATGCAATGGTCACAGCTCCTGGACTTGGATTGCCTGCCAGGGACAATGTAAAACAATGGCGGAGGTCCTAGCGCAGAAGCATGGGGGCAAACTCCGCCCTATTGCATTTTTTTCAAGGATTGTGCCTATGCCAGTGCAGGGAATGCTGGCGTGTCTCAGAGCTCTGGCATCCCATGCGATGGTGGTGGAAATGGCTACATCATTCACTCTAGGATATGCCACCACACTACACACCACTCAAAATGTATCCATTCTACTAAAGAATATCCATACCCAGCACATGTCAACCCAAAGCTAAGCGATTATGAAGTAATTTTACTTTCTAACTCGAAACTTGAGATAAAATATGCCTCTTCCACTTCTGGCCCAGCTCCAATCCTGAATGCCTTGCTAGGCTTGAAAGGTGAGGAAGATGATGTAGTGCCTCAACATGAATGCATGGACCTCATCCACCAAGACACATCCTCCAGACCAGACATGTCTTCAACTGCTCTCCCTGGAGCACAGAATGTCTTTGTGGATGGGTCTTGTTCAAGATCAAATGATAACACATACCATGCAGGGTATGCTGTTGTCCAATTGCCTGATATAATACTGGAAGCAAACCCTGTCCCATTCCAATCAGCACAAGTTGCAGAACTTATTGCCCTTACTAGAGCTTGTCAGATTTTTGAAGGACAGGATGTAAACATTTACACTGACTCCAAGTACGCATTCGGTGTTGCGCAGGATTCTGGAGTTATATGGAAAAGAAGGGGCTACACAGCAGCAGATGGAAAATCCATCTCACATTCCACACTTGTCACAAGCCTGTTAGAAGCCATACAACTACCAAAATCCATTGCTATATTGCACTGTAAGGCACATACAGGTCAAAAAGATGACATAGCCAAGGGAAATGCCAGCTAAAGCTGACAAAGCAGCAAGAGAGGCAGCATGCACACAGCCAACAGACATCCAAATGACACTTCTCTCACCTGAAATCCCACTCATAGATCAAACATTGCATGATCTCCAAACATATGCTACAGACAGACATCCAACAATGGAAGGAAGTAGGTGTGCAGCAAAGCTCAGAATCTGAGCTTGTCTACCATGAGGGGAGACCATGTGTTCCTGTAGCAAGTGCTCCTTTATTCATTGTACAATACCATGGTGTAGGACACAGAGGCTGGCAGGTCACATGTGAATTATTAGACAAGGATATTTACATCCCTGGTCTTCACTCCTTAGTGAAGGCATATGTTTCCAGATGCATCACATGCATCCGGAATAATCCCAGGAATCCTCAAAACGCAAAACATGAACACCTAATCTATCCATCCATAGCATTCACTCATTTACAAATTGATTTCACACACATGCCTAAGTTAAGTAAGAGACTAGAATACCTATTTGTAATAGTGGACATGTTCTCAAGATAGAAGTGTTTGTCACAACAAGGGAGGATGCACAAACAGTAGTGAGAATTCTTACACAGGAAATCATTCCTAGATGGGGATGCCCGCTTCAGATCAACTCAGATAATGGCACTGCATTTGTGGCCAAAGTCTGCCAAGATCTAGTAAAAAATGCTCAAAATTGACTGGAAGTTTCACATACCTTATCACCCTCAAAGTCCAGGTATAGTGGAAAGGATGAATAGAACCATTAAGGATAAGATCAGGAAGGCCACTGGAGGTACGTATACCAATTGTAAGAAGGTCCTCCCAGCAGTTCTAGCTGAGGTAAGAATGACACCCTCTAAGAAAACAGGATACTCTCCTTTTGAAGTCCTAATGGGTAGGCCATTTCCCATTCCATGGGCCAGACAGCCACTTATGTTAGAAAGAGGGGACCTTGATTTCATTCAGGAAGAATATGTAAGAAAACTTTGGATAAAATTGAAAGAAATGTTGCTCGCACCTCTCCTTTTTCTCCACAGGAACCTAGACACCCTTTCCAGGTGGGTGACACCGTGGTGGTCCAGCAATTGAACCGCACCAAGAGGCAGGAGTATGCCTTCGGACCCCCAACCACAGTGATCGCAGTTACCCGCACAGCTATTCTGGTAGAGGGACAACAGGCCTGGATTCATGCCAGTCGTGTAAAGAAGGTGAACCAAACACCTAAGAGGAAGATTAAAGACAAAGGAGGTGAAGTAAGCAGTAAAAAATCCTTGAATACTGAGTGAAGCAGGTGGTCAAGACTGAAAAAGATGACATTGCTTATTTCAGCACAGACTTCTGGGAAGGCCTTGTGCCTGCTATTCTTGATCACCCTGATTGTGTTCCTACCCACACATGGATCATAACTAACTGTATATATCACCCTAATTCCGCGTACACACGAGCGGACTTTACGGCGGACTTTGCCCGGCGGACTGGATTTCGTCGGACAATTCGATGTGTGTGGGCTCCAGCGGACTTTGTTTTCTCAAAAGTTGGACGGACTTAGATTTGAAACTTGATTAAAATTTATCCGTTGAAATCGAGTCCGGTCGAAAAGTCCGCCGTCTGTATGCTAGTTCGACGGACAAAAAGCCACGCTAGGGCAGCTATTGGCTACTGGCTATGAACTTCCTTGTTTTAGTCCGGTCGTACGTCATCACGTACGAATTCGACGGACTTTGGTGGATTGTGTGTAGGCAAGTCCGTTCATTCAGAAAGTCCGTCGGAAAGTACGTCGAAAAGTCCGCCGGGCAAAGTCCGCTCGTGTGTACGCGGCATAAGGACTTGGGTGTCATAAAAGGCATATGTGGAGCACAACCTATACATGACACACGTAACAGGTCAAAAAGAGAATCATTGGGAGAAAATGAGATAGGAGAAGGTTCAACCACATTCCATGATAAAATGTTACTGATAAAGTTCAAATATGCATATGCACAAAAAATCAGGTTATGAATAATGTTGGATATGTAGTAAACTAGAGTCACCTAATTATGTTATTTTACAAAGATCTGGGTCTACTATCTCATCTGAATGTCTTAATTGGATACTCCCTAACCTGATCTAACAGAATTGTGCCTTTCGACTCGTATACAGTCCAGTGAGCTCCCGGCCAGAGAGACACGAAACTCACGTTGAGCAGACAAGTGGCCATGGTAAGAAGCTGTTATTCTTACTTATTCTTCTCCTTGTGGCGAGTAATTAGTCGGTATCTGGAGTCCATTGGCTGAAGGAGTCTTATGCTGTTGATGAGATGGTAAGATTAAATTAAAATGTTTAATTACTAGAGCCACTAGAATCCCTGACCCAGGTGCTGAAAGTAAAGCTTACCTCAGTCTTTATTACAGTGGACATGGAACTATTAGAGGACACAAATTGCTGTAGCTGGTTGTTGAACCTGGATGCCAATAGGTCAACCTCTGGCCATCCCCAACGCTGGCAAATTTCCTGGAACACCCCTGGGTGTAGGGACCATTCCCCCAGGCAGATCTGCTGGCGGCTGAGATAATCTGCCTTCCAGATTTCCGCTCCACTTTCTTGTTTTTAATATTCTAAGTGGAATGTTTTGCATATGTACCCCCGAAGGAGATGAAAAAACTCCAAAACGGGTTGGGTGAAGACAACAGTATCAATCATTGTGGTGACTGTTTCAATTCATATGCATGTTTGTTAAACATTCCGCTATTTTATCCTGTATTTTTTGATATATGTATGTTACCAATAAAACTTTTATATTTTTCTATTTATCTCAATTCTAGTTCCTTAAAAGTCCAGTTAGGGGTCAATTCTCTTCTCTGTCTAGCTATTTGGATGTGGCACATCTCAGAGACATTCCCCGACAACTAATATTGGTGGTTTATATAGGCCAATGCAGTGGAATTGTCAGACTGAACCCCGATAGGGCAGTCCTGAAGCTCCACCGTCCAGGACCGTAGGGCCAGACGTACTGCCCGTAATTCCAGGACATTGATGGGCAGAATCTGTTCTGTCCCTGACCATTTCCCCTGAGCTGTGAGCCCTTCTAGGGTCGCTCCACAGCCTGAGAGAGTGGCACCTGTAGTCAGTACTCTCCAAGTTACCGGGAGAAAGAATTTTCCCTTTCGCAGGTTCTGATCCTGCAACCACCAGTTTAGGCTTAAGCATGCCTGAGGAGATAAGCACATTGGATAATCCAGGGCTTGTCCTCTTCTGTTTCAGCCAACAAGATGTCTTGTTGTAAAGGCCTGGAATGGAACTGGTTATAGGGCACTGCCTCGAAGGAGGAAACCATGCTCCCTAGAAGACTTATACAGAGCCAATTGGAGGGTTGTCTGATGCCCCTTATCTGACGCACCTGAACCTTCAGGGCACAGATCCTTACAGGTGGTAAGAATACTCTTGCTTGAACCGTATCTAGGATCAGACCTAAATACTTTAAACTTTGAGCTGGTTTCAAGGCTGACTTTTCTGTATTTATGATCCAGCCTAAGCTTTTCAAATACCGCACTGTGCATATTATGTTCTGTTCGAGAGCCTGTAATGAGTGATCTCTGAGCAGGAGGTCATCCAGATACCCGAGCACCAGGATGCCCTGGGTCCTTAAAAGACCCAATACTGGTGCTAGGACCTTTGTGAACACCTGGGGAGCTGTAGCAAGGCCGAAGGGTAGAGCCACAAACTGAAAATGACGTTCCTCTACTGAGGCTGAAAGATAGGTATGTGTTAATACGAGTCTTTTATATCGATGGAGGCTAGAAAGTCTCCCCTCTGGAGTGAGGCTACTACTGAGCAGACAGACTCCATCCAAAAGGATTGTATCAGTAGATACTTGTTCAGGGATCTTAGGTCCAAAATGGGCCTTGTGTCTCCGTTTCGTTTTTGAACCTTAACCACTTGCCGACCGCCTAACACAGATATACTGCGGCAGAATGGCACAGGCAGGCAGAATCACGTTCCCATACGTGATCTGCCTCTCGCGGGCGGGGGGTCCGATCGGACCCCCCCCCGGTGCCAGCGGCGGTCGGCTTGTGACTGGAAGCGATGAGAGGCGAGGGGGAGACCATCCGATCGCGCCCCCCCCTCGCGATCGCTCCCAGCCAATGAGAATCCTCCTCTGCCTGTGTGTAGTTTCACACAGGCAGAGGATGTGATGTCATCTCTCCTCGGCTTGGCAGTTTCCGTTCCAGCGCCGAGGAGAGAAGACATGTGAGTGCACAACAAACACACACACACACACACACACACACACACACACACACACACACACACACAGTAGAACATGCCAGGCATACTTTACACCCCCGACCCCCCCCCCCCTGTCACAAACTGACACCAAGCAGTATTTTTTTCTTTTTTCTGATTACTGCATGGTGTCAGTTTGTGACAGTTAGAAGTGGTAGGGCAGTGAGCATTAGTCCCCTGTAGGTCTAGGGTACCCCCCTTAGCCCCCCTAATAAAGTTTTAACCCCTTGATCACCCCCTGTCACCAGTGTCACTAAGCGATCATTTTTCTGATCGCTGTATTAGTGTCGCTGGTGACGCTAGTTAGGGAGGTAAATAATTAGGTTCGCCGTCAGCGTTTTATAGCGTCAGGGACCCCCATATACTACCTAATAAATGTTTTAACCCCTTGATTGCCCCCTAGTTAACCCTTTCACCCCTGATCACCGTATAACTGTTACGGGTGACGCTGGTTAGTTCGTTTATTTTATATAGTGTCAGGGCACCCGCCGTTTATTACCGAATAAAGGTTTAGCCCCCTGATTGCCCGGCGGTGATATGCGTCGCCCCAGGCAGCGTCAGATTAGCGCCAGTACCGCTAACACCCACGCACGCAGCATACGCCTCCCTTAGTGGTATAGTATCTGTACGGATCAATATCTGATCCGATCAGATCTATACTAGCGTCCCCAGCAGTTTAGGGTTCCCAAAAACGCAGTGTTAGCGGGATCAGCCCAGATACCCGCTAGCACCTGCGTTTTTCCCCTCCGCCCGGCCCAGCCCAGCCCACCCAAGTGCAGTATCGATCGATCACGGTCACTTACAAAACACTAAACGCATAACTGCAACGTTCGCAGAGTCAAGCCTGATCCCTGCGATCGCTAACAGTTTTTTTGGTAACGTTTTGGTGAACTGGCAAGCACCAGCCCCAGGCAGCGTCAGATTAGCGCCAGTACCGCTAACACCCACGCACGCACCGTACACCTCCCTTAGTGGTATAGTATCTGAACGGATCAATATCTGATCCGATCAGATCTATACTAGCGTCCCCAGCAGTTTAGGGTTCCCAAACACGCAGTGTTAGCGGGATCAGCCCAGATACCTACTAGCACCCGCGTTTTGCCCCTCCGCCCGGCCCAGCCAAGCCCACCCAAGTGCAGTATCAATCGATCACTGTCACTTACAGAACACTAAACGCATAACTGCAGAGTTCGCAGAGTCAGGCCTGTTCCCTGTGATCGCTAACAGTTTTTTTGGTAGCGTTTTGGTGAACTGGCAAGCACCAGCGGCCTAGTACACCCCGGTCGTAGTCAAACCAGCACTGCAGTAACACTTGGTGACGTGGCGAGTCCCATAAGTGCAGTTCAAGCTGGTGAGGTGGCAAGCACAAGTAGTGTCCTGCTGCCACCAGAAAGACAAACACAGGCCCGTCGTGCCCATAATGCCCTTCCTGCTGCATTCGCCAATCCTAATTGGGAACCCACCACTTCTGCAGCGCCCGTACTTCCCCCATTCACATCCCCAACCAAATGCAGTCGGCTGCATGAGAGGCATTTTCTTTATGTCCTCCCGAGTACCCCTACCCAACGAACCCCCCCAAAAAAGATATCGTGTCTGCAGCAAGCGCGGATATAGGCGTGACACCCGCTATTATTGTCCCTCCTGTCCTGACAATCCTGGTCTTTGCATTGGTGAATGTTTTGAACGCTACCATTAGTATTAGCATAGGGTACAGCATTGCACAGACTAGGACACACTTTCACAGGGTCTCCCAAGATGCCATCGCATTTTGAGAGACCCGAACCTGGAACCGGTTACAGTTATAAAAGTTACAGTTACAAAAAAAAGTGTAAAAAAAAATAAAAAAAAACACAAACAAAAATATAAAATAAAAAAAAAATAGTTGTCGTTTTATTGTTCTCTCTCTCTCTCTTTTCTCTCTATTGTTCTGCTCTTTTTTACTGTATTCTATTCTGCAATGTTTTATTGTTATTATGTTTTATCATGTTTGTTTTTCAGGTATGCAATTTTTTATACTTTACCGTTTACTGTGCTTTATTGTTAACCATTTTTTTGTATTCAGGTACGCCATTCACGACTTTGAATGGTTATACCAGAATGATGCCTGCAGGTTTAGGTATCATCTTGGTATCATTCTTTTCAGCCAGCGGTCGGCTTTCATGTAAAAGCAATCCTTGCGGCTAATTAGCCTCTAGACTGCTTTTACAAGCAGTGGGAGGGAATGCCCCCCCCCCCAACGTCTTCCGTGTTTTTCTCTGGCTCTCCTGTCTCAATAGGGAACCTGAAAATGCAGCCGGTGATTCAGCCAGCTGACCATAGAGCTGATCAGAGACCAGAGTGGCTCCAAACATCTCTATGGCCTAAGAAACCGGAAGCTACGAGCATTTTATGACTTAGATTTCGCCGGATGTAAACAGCGCCATTGGGAAATTGGGAAAGCATTTTATCACACCGATCTTGGTGTGGTCAGATGCTTTGAGGGCAGAGGAGAAATCTAGGGTCTAATAGACCCCAATTTTTTCAAAAAAGGAGTACCTGTCACTACCTATTGCTATGATAGGGGATATTTACATTCCCTGAGATAACAATAAAAATGATTTAAAAAAAAAAAAATGAAAGGAACAGTTTAAAAATAAGATAAAAAAAAAAAAATAATAATAAAAAAAAAAAAAAAAAAAGCACCCCTGTCCCCCCTGCTCTCGCGCTAAGGCGAACGCAAGCGTCGGTCTGGCGTCAAATGTAAAAAGCAATTGCACCATGCATGTGAGGTATCACCGCGAAGGTCAGATCGAGGGCAGTAATTTTAGCAGTAGACCTCCTCTGTAAATCTAAAGTGGTAACCTGTAAAGGCTTTTAAAGGCTTTTAAAAATGTATTTAGTTTGTCGCCACTGCACGTTTGTGCGCAATTTTAAAGCATGTCATGTTTGGTATCCATGTACTCGGCCTAAGATCATCTTTTTTATTTCATCAAACATTTGGGCAATATAATGTGTTTTAGTGCATTAAAATTTAAAAAAGTGTGTTTTTTCCCCAAAAAATGCGTTTGAAAAATCGCTGCGCAAATACTGTGTAAAAAAAAAAAAATGAAACACCCACCATTTTAATCTGTAGGGCATTTGCTTTAAAGAAAATATATAATGTTTGGGGGTTCAAAGTAATTTTCTTGCAAAAAAAAAAAATATTTTTTTATGTAATCAAAAAGTGTCAGAAAGGGCTTTGTCTTCAAGTGGTTAGAAGAGTGGGTGATGTGTGACATAAGCTTCTAGATGTTGTGCATAAAATGCCAGGACAGTTCAAAACCCCCCCAAATGACCCCATTTTGGAAAGTAGACACCCCAAGCTATTTGCTGAGAGGCATGTCGAGTCCATGGAATATTTTATATTGTGACACAAGTTGCGGGAAAGAGACAATTTTTAAAATTTTTTTTTTTTTGCGCAAAGTTGTCACTAAATGATATATTGCTCAAACATGCCATGGGAATATGTGAAATTACACCCCAAAATACATTCTGTTGCTTCTCCTGAGTATGGGGATACCACATGTGTGAGACTTTTTGGGAGCCTAGCCGCGTACGGGACCCCGAAAACCAAGCACCACCTTCAGGCTTTCTAAGGCCGTAAATTTTTGATTTCACTCTTCACTGCCTATCACAGTTTCGGAGGCCATGGAATGCCCAGGTGGCAAAAAAAACCCAAATGACCCCATTTTGGAAAGTAGACACCCCAAGCTATTTGCTGAGAGGTATAGTGAGCATTTTGCAGACCTTACTTTTTGTCACAAAGTTTTAAAAATTGAAAAAAGAAAAAAAAAAAATTTTTTCTCGTCTTTCTTTATTTTCAAAAACAAATGAGAGCTGCAAAATACTCACCATGCCTCTCAGCAAATAGCTTGGGGTGTCTACTTTCCAAAATGGGGTCATTTGGGGGGGGGGGGGTTTGTGCCACCTGGGCATTCCATGGCCTCCGAAACTGTGATAGGCAGTGAAGAGTGAAATCAAAAATTTTCACCCTTAGAAATCCTGAAGGCGGTGATTGGTTTTCGGGGCCCCGTACGCGGCTAGGCTCCCAAAAAGTCCCACACATGTGGTATCCCCGTACTCAGAAGTAGCTAAATGTATTTTGGGGTGCAATTCCACATATGCCCATGGCCTGTGTGAGCAATATATCATTTAGTGACAACTTTGTGCAAAAAAAAAAAAAAAAAAATGTGTCACTTTCCCGCAACTTGTGTCAAAATATAAAACATTCCATGGACTCAACATGCCTCAAAGCAAATAGCTTGGGGTGTCTACTTTCCAAAATGGGGTCATTTGGGGGGGGGGGGTTTATGCCATCTGGGCATTTTATGGCCTTCAAAACTGTGATAGGTAGTGAGGAGTAAAATCAAAAATGTACGCCCTTAGAAATCCTGAAGGCAGTGATTGGTTTTCGGGGCCCCGTACGCGGCTAGGCTCCCAAAAAGTCCCACACATGAGGTATCCCCATACTCAGGAGAAGCAGCTAAATGTATTTTGGGGTGCAATTCCACATATGCCCATGGCCTGTGTGAGCAATATATCATTTAGTGACAACTTTGTAATTTTTTTTTTTTTTTTGTCATTATTCAATCACTTGGGACAAAAAAAATGAATATTCAATGGGCTCAACATGCCTCTCAGCATTTTCCTTGGGGTGTCTACTTTCCAAAATGGGGTCATTTGTGGGGGTTTTGTACTGCCCTGCCATTTTAGCACCTCAAGAAACGACATAGGCAGTCATAAATTAAAGGCTGTGTAAATTCCAGAATATGTACCCTAGTTTGTAGGCGCTATAACTTTTGCGCAAACCAATAAATATACACTTGACATTTTTTTTACCAAAGACATGTGGCCGAATACATTTTGGCCTAAATGTATGACTAAAATTGAGTTTATTGGATTTTTTTTAGAACAAAAAGTAGAAAATATCATTTTTTTTCGAAATTTTCGGTCTTTTTCCGTGTATAGCACAAAAAATAAAAACGGCAGAGCTGATCAAATAACATCAAAAGAAAGCTCTATTTGTGGGAAGAAAAGGACGCAAATTTCGTTTGGGTACAGCATTGCATGACCGCGCAATTAGCAGTTAAAGCGACGCAGTGCCAAATTGTAAAAAGTGCTCTGGTCAGGAAGGGGGTAAAACCTTCCGGGGCTGAAGTGGTTAAACAGATTTGAGTAAAACCCTGTGCCCCTTTCGGATACAGGAACCTCTACAATCACTCCTTGATGCACTTGACTAGATGATGTAGTGCCTGAAGCAATAAGTTTCTTTTTGGAGGATCCGAGGGAACGCTGTATCTCAAAAATCTCTGAGGGGGAACCCCCCCGCAAGTCCAGCTAGTAACCGCAAGATATAATTGAGGTGACCCACTTGTCCTGAATTGTTGTTCTTCAAATATTCGCAAAGTGCAGTAGCCTTCCCCCCACTTGAGAAGGTGGGGGCTTCCCCTCAAAAGGAGGGCTGGGTTTAGAAGAGCTTTGGACCCAGGGCTTCTTCTGGCCCTGCGGCTTGCCCCTGGCTCTAGCGCCCTGTTGGCGGTGGAACCACCTTGACGCTGAGACATTTGAGAAAGCAGTGCCTGAGGTTTTAAACAAGGGACATCTGGTGCTTTTCTTCACAGGAAGTAGAGAACTCTTCCCTCCAGAAATCTTTTGGATATATTTGTCAAAATGATCACCAAATAGACGTTCCCCATGAAAAGGGAAACCAGCCAATAACTTTTTACAAGGAAGCTCGGCTGACCAGTTCTTAAGCCACAAAAGTCTGCGCATATGTACAGACAAGAGAGCTAAACATGAAACCTGTAGTATTGAATCCTTTAAGGCGTCAACAGCAAAACACAGCGCTCAAGGAATATCTGTCTTACTTTCAGGCAGATCATCCTCCTGGTTAGGCCTATCAGGCCGTTTGACCTGATCCTTTACAGACTGGTAGATACCAATTGCTGCAACAGCTGGCTGAATAGCTGAACTGGCCAAAGAAAAAGGAAGCCTTTAATAATGACTCCAATTTGTCAACAGGGTCTTCCAAGCCCTGCGCGTTATCTAACAGACAAGTTAATTTCTTGTTTAAGGAAGAGACTGCTGCATCTACAGCTGGCATGCTCCATTTTTTAACAAATGTTTCATCCATGTGATATAAAAAGGGAAAACCTCTTAAGAGGAACAAAAATCCTGTCAGGATGTTCCCAATCAGCATACACTACCTGTTCCAATAGGGGGTAAGCCTGTGCGGCCTGAAGAGGCCTCAGGGACCTCAAAGAGGACGAGGGGGGCTCAATCACCTCTGCAAGAGGCAAATTAAAGTGGTTGTACACCCTGTACAGCCCTATATTAAGGCTTACCTATAGGTGCTGGAAACATCTCCTAAACCTCCATGGTTTAGGAGATATTCACAATAAAGCCGTGCGCAGGTGTCTACAACACATGCGCACTTTAGAAAGGGCAGGTTTCTAAAGGGGGTCATGCCGTGACTGGCGGCTCACCCGCGCGGAAGTGACGTCACGTGACTCCGGCCAGTCACAGAGCCGGAGTTCGTGGCCCCGGAAGGAAGAGGGGTGAAGATGGACGGTCACTGCTAGTGGGGACAGCGGTGACATCGCAGGCTTCGGTTTCAGATATGTGACACATAATGGGTTACTATGCGATGCATAGTAGCCCATTATGCTTTACCTTTGCAGGGAAATAAAGAGGAAGTAAAACCCATCAGGGTTTACTTCCTCTTTAACCACTTGCCGCCCGCCATATAGCAAAATGACAGCGGCAAAGTGGTTTCAATATCCTGACCGGACCGGGGGCACGCATCGCGGCAAGTATTGTTGCGGTGTGTCAGTCTGACACACCGCAATCCTGACAGAGACTCTTTACCACGTGATCAGCCGTGTCCAATCACAGCTGATCACAGTGTAAACAGGAAAAGCCGGTGATCGGCTTTTCCTCTCTCGTGTCTGTCAGACGCGAGTAGAGGAGAGCTGATCGGCTGCTCCTCTGACATGGGGGATCCATGCTGATCGATTATCAGCGCAGCCCCCTGAGGATGCCCACACTGGACCACCAGGGACGCCACCAGACCACCAGGGATGTCACCACAGGGGATGCCAATCAATGCTCACAATGGATGCCAATCAGTGCCCACAATGGGCATCACTGATTGGTATCCATCAGTACCATTTATTAGTGTACAGTGCCACCTATCAGTGCCCATCCGTGCCGCCTATCAGTGCCCATCCGTGCCACCTTTCAGTGCCCATCAGTGCTGCATATCAATGCTGCATATTAGTGCCCATCATCAGTGCCGCCTTATCAGTGCCCATCAGTGGAGGAGAAAACTTACTTATTTACAAAGTTTTATAACAGAAACAAAAAAAAAACATTTTATTTTTCAAAATGTTCGGTCTTTTTTTTATTTGTTTTGCATAAAATAAAAATACCAGAGGTGATCAAATACCACCAAAAGAAAGCTTTATTTGTGGGAACAAAATGATAAAAATGTAGTTTGGGTACAGTGTAGCATGACCGCGCAATTGTCATTCAAAGTGCGACAGCGCTGAAAGCTGAAAATTGGTCTGGGCAGGAAGGTGTATAAGTGCCCAGTATTTAGGTGGTTAAAGGCAGAACGAACCATTTTGGTCAGAGTCAGGATCAAAAGCTTCTGCGACTGAGAGGCAGACATCAACTGGATATCTTCTTGTCCAGATTGCTCGGAAGCAGACTCATCTGCCGTCCACAGAATCCTGAGCTTTAAGCTCTTCCCCATCCTCAACCCATTCCTGCTCCAGACTAGGAGGCTCTGGGGAGGGGGATCTGTCACGCTTCTTGCCACCCTGTGGGATGGAGGTAATCATGCCAGCAATCCTGTGCTCTAACCCAGCTAGGGCCAAGGACAGTTCATTCTTGGTGATAAAGGGTGAAGCAGCAGCGGTGACTGTAGGCACAGTGGCTCAAATTGCTGGGAAGCCTCTGGTCTTTCAGGGGACACGACTAGGTTCATCAGGAACTACTGATGACATAGGTGTGCCCTTCCCTGTAGTGTTAGCCCCGCTCCTCTTTTTTGAAGACATTTACCAGCCACAAAAAGAGAGTACTTGGGTGTAGTATTAAAACACCTCAGAAGGGAGACCCTTTAATAGGGCTCACTAAGACCCTATGTAACAATCCTGCTAAGCACCTTTAGCCTGCCAAGCAACACTCGGTGACTCACGTGACCCGGGTAAGGAAAAATGAACCGCTGCAAGTGTCTGTTTAGAGCCTGCTCTGTGTCCCACAGCTGCCTTCCGTATGCTTGGCCTACACAGCTTAAATAAGATGGGTGTGCGCCAGAACGTTCTGAGCGTGTGCGCACACACATGCGTGGTCCCGAACGGGCGTGGCTGTATTAGTGTATGACGTGAATCTTCATGCGCCCAGATAAAGGCCACTGCGCATGTGCGGCGAAGCCACGTGTGCCATGGTCGCCAAACTGCTAAGTCCAGCGGCCATTTTGCGAATGCACATGCGCCATGGCCACCAAACAAACAACTAAGCCCAGCGGCGCTTTTGCGAATGCACTTGCGCCATGGCCAAACAGCTAAGTCCAGCGGCGCTTTTGCGAATGCACGTGCACCATGGCGCCAAACTGCTGAGCACAGCGGCACTCTTGTGAACACACGTGGGCCACGGTGAACCAAGGCGAAATGGCACACCATTGTGCGCCATCATGCAGGGAAAAAACAGCCAGACACAAGCAAAAAAGGTACACTTTGCAAACACCTACAGCTAGCCCCAAACTCCCCCGTTTGGTCACCGCACACAGGTGTCCAGCCTCTAGCTAGCTTGACTGATTGTTACAATCACTGGGACACCATACAATAATAAGTAAAGGGGTTTCACTTACCCGTCAAGGTGCAGGGCAGCTTAGAAACTAAGAGCCCAAACTTCACCCATCACGGCGGGTTCCTGTCATTTGAGGACCTTTAAGGACTGGGTACCCTTTCATGTTTAGGGTCTACTCCCTGTACAGCACCCTGTGGAATGCCTTAGCGTTGTGGTGTCCAGGATTCCACTTCGCAGGGTCCAGAGCCCGGAGGCCACATTACAGGCAAAACCTCGCAGGATCTTGAGTCTTCTTTGCAAGGCTCGGGTACCATTTATCTAAGCATATAAAGCCTGTGTCAAATGGATCCAATCGGTCAACCCCTTGATTCATTTAAGAACTGTTTGTGGGACTAGAGACCTGGAGCTCAGAGAGCTCAAACAAACCATGCCATCCACCTTGCAGACACTGGTAAAAAACTGGGATCACTTCCTGTCTAAAGACCTTTGGTCTACCAGTGTCCATTCACCTGGAGATGGAGTATAACCCAGCCGGTAATGAATATTAGCCTGACTGTGTCCCATGATGTATGAAAAAGAAATAGACAATTGAGATACATAGAGTGGGTATAGAAAAGAATCACCCCCTTTAAAATAATATTTTTTCTGCTTTGCAGCCTGAAATGAAGACACAGTTTTTGTTTTATCCAGCTGTATTTACTCAGTGCAACTTATAACATCCAAATGAACAAGAACGTGACCAGGTCAGAAAAAAAACAAAACAGAATCACGGAGTTGGAAAAAGGAATACAAGGGGGTAACAGTATTTTGGTGAACCACCTTTTGCTTTAACCGCTTCAGCCCCGGAAGATTTTACCCCCTTCCTGACCAGAGCACTTTTTGCGATTCGGGACTATTGCGCGGTCGCGCGACGTTGCACCCAAACAAAATTGACATCCTTTTTTCCCCCACAAATAGAGCTTTCTTTTGGTGGTATTTGATCATCTCTGCATTTTTTTTTCCGCTATAAACAAAAAAAAAGCAATATTTTTTACTTTTTGCTGTAATAAATTTCCCCCCAAAATATATAAAAAACATTTTTTTTCCCTCAGTTTAGGCCGATACGTATTCTTCTACATTTTTTTTTTTTTTTTTTACAAAAAATATCGCAATAAGCGTATATTGATCGGTTTGCACAAAAGTTATAGCGTCTACAAAATAGGAGATAGTTTTATGGCATTTTTATTAATTTTTTCTTTATTAGTAATGGCGGCGATCTGTGATTTTATCGTGACTGCGACATTATGGTGGACACATCGGACACTATTTTGGGACCATTGTCATTTATATAGCGATCAGTGCTATAAAAATGCACTGATTACTGTGTAAATGACACTGGCAGGGAAGGGGTTAAACACTAGGGGGCAATCAAGGGGTTAAAGTGTGTCCTAGAGAGCGATTCTAACTGTAGGGGGATGGGCTTCCACTCACATGACAGCGATCACTGCTTCCGATAGGGAGCAGTGATCTCTGTCATGTCACAAGGAAAAACAGGGAAATGCCTTGTTTACATAGGCCCTTCCCTGTTCTGAGGCTCCGTGACACGATCGACGGGACACTGGCAGACATCGGGTCTGCAAATACGATCACGCTGTATGCAGCGCGCGCCTGCTAGCCCCGCCAATTAAAGGGGACGTACAGGTACGCCCAATTGCCCACCGCTGCCATTGTGCCAATGTATATCGGCGTGCAGCGGTCGGTAAGTGGTTAAATACAGCCTTTAGTCTGTTGGGATATGTCTCTACTAACTTTGCAATATTTGCCCAATATTATTATATATATTTCTGCAATCTTTGCAGAACTGCTCAGTTCAATTAAATTTGATGGTGACCGTTTGTGGACTGCGGTCTTCAAGTCATTCCACAGATTTTCAACGGGGTGTAAGCCTGGGCCTTGACTGACTAGGCCATGCAAGGACATTCACCTTTTTCTCCTTTAACCACTGTGTGGCCATTTTTTCTGTGTGCTTTGGGTCATTGTCATGTTCTTCCCATTGACGGCTTTCTGGCAGAAGGCAACAGATTTTCCTCAAGAATTTGACGGTATTTTGCCCCATCCAGTCCCTGCTGCAGAGGAACACCCCCATAACAGGATATTCTTTACTGTAGGAATTGTGTTATTTGGAAGATGAGATTTGTACTGGATTTCCACCAGACATTATTTGGTGTTGAGGACAAATAATTCAGTTTTAGTCTCATCTGATCATAACACCTTTTTCCATGTGGCTGCAGAAACTTCAAGGTGTACAACAAATCAGTTCTACGCCACCTCATTAATGCTGTCGGATCGTGCATTGCACTGCATTGGAGAGACGCACAACCTCCCTGTCTCGCTCTCAAAAATTGAAGAGGGGAACAAGATGGAAAAACCTGTTACTTTGTGCTCAAAACAGGCATGAGACTTATTCCAAAACCTGGGTCCATTGGAACATATTCACATTCTCAGAAGAAGTGAAGGCCATCTTCGTATCCGAGTGTACTAAGACACAGTATCCCAATGTCCCATCTTCGGGGTCCTTCAGCGCTCTGCCTGAAACTACACCAGTCTTACTCCCCCGCCCCCCTTTTTTTTTTTCCCTTTTGATCAAAGAGAGGCTACCCCTCCTACACCATTTTAAGCTCTGTTTATTTTGTTATTGCTGGGTATTCCGGAAAGGTCGTCCATGCTAATTATATCATGTTAGTTCAGGATCTCTCTGGGGTCACTTCATGCATGTATCTGTCTAATGTGATTTACTGCTCTGTGTATGCTGGATACTTTAAATAAAGAATACAAATCAAGGTGTGTTTTGGCAAAGGTCAGTGGTGACTTCATGTGGCTTTTTCTTGCAACCCTCCCATACAAGCCACATTTGTGGAGAATTTGTGATATTGGTGTCAAATGCACACAATGACCACTCTGTCATAAATTCCAGAAACTGCTTCAGAGTTGCTGTAGGCCTCTTGGTAGCCTCTCTGACCAGTTTCCTCTTGGCTCTTTCATCCAGGTTGGAGCCTGATCCAGGGGAGGGTCTGTGTTATACCAAATACCTTCCACTTCTTAACCACTTCCCCCCTGGCCTATAGCAAAATGACGGCCGGGCGGTGGTTCAGTTATCCTGGACTGGGCGTCATATGACATCCAGCAGTATAACAGCTGACCTGCGCCCGTGGGGGTGCGCATCGCAGCATTCGGTGGTGCGGCGTGTCAGTCTGACACACCGCTACACCGATCTTGGTAAAGAGCATCAGACGGAGGCTCTTTACCACGTGATTAGCCGTGTCTAATTACAGCTGATCATGATGTAAACAGGAAGAGCCATTGATCAGCTTTTCCTCACTCGCATCTGACAGACACGAGTAGAGGAGAGCCAATCGGCACCGACTGGCAACATTATGGATCAGTACAGACAAGTGATGGCCATCAGTGCCACCCATAAGTACCCATCAGTGCCGCCTATGAGTGCTTATCAGTGCCCGGCAGTGAAGAAGAAAAAAAAAACTTACTTATTTACAAAAATGTTTAAACAGAAACAAATAAAAACTTTTTTTTTTCCTAAATTTTTGGTCTTTTTTTTAATTTGTTGCGCAAAAAAAAAAAAAAAAAAAAAAAAAAAAAAAAATCGCAGAGGTGATCCAATACCACCAAAAGAAAGCTCCATTTGTGGGAACAAAATGAAAAAAAAAAAAAAATTGTTTGGGCACGGTTGTGCATGACCGCGCATTTGTCATTCAAATTGCGACAGTGCTGAAAGCTGAAAATTGGCTTGGGCAGGAAGGTATACAAGTGCCTGGTATTGAAGTGGTCAAATATACTTCACTGTGCTTCTAGGCATTGATAAAACCTTTGAATTTTTTGTATCCATCTGCTGACTTGTGCCTGTCCACAACTTTATCCTGGAGATCTTTTGACAGTGCCTTGCCACCCATAGTTGATCGTTTGCTTCAGTTGCACTTCCAGGGACTGAAATGCTCCAGGTAAGCTCTTTTCATGCTGAGCTAATCAAAAATGACCACAATTGAAAGTCAAATGGCTTTGTGTGCCATTGAGAAGGTGATTAGCTACACCTGAATAAAGCTTCCAAGTCATTTTTAGGCGGGAGGATGATTCTTTTTCCAGCTCAGATTCGTTTTTTTTTTTTCTGACATATTGGTGATATATTTTTCACCTGGATGTTATAAGTTGCACTGGGTAAATACAGCTGGATAAAAACAAAAACTGTCTGTCTTAATTACCAGCCTAGGGGGGGCGATTCTTTTCTATACTCACTGTATATGGAAGTTGTTTAACCTTAAAGTGAAGTGAACAGCCTCAGATGATACACAGGGATGAAACAAATCTCCCCATATAAGTTTTACACGTATATTTGCTGTCTTCAGCTTTATATACTGTTTAGAACAAATTTACTGAAAGTTTAATGAATGCATAACTGACTTAACCTGCCTGATGTTCAGCTTAACCACTTGCCGACCGCCTCACGCCTATATACGTGAGCAGAGCGGCACGGGCAGGCAAAATCACGTACCTGAAACGTGATTGCCTTCCCGCAGGTGGGGGGTCCGATCGGACCCCCCCCCCCCCCCGGTGCCAGCTGCGGTCGGCATTTGGCTGGGAGCATTGAGAGACGAGGGGGAGGCCATCCGATCGTGGCCCCCCCCTCGCGATCACTCCCAGCCAATGAGAAACATCCCCTGCCTCTGTATAGTACACAGAGGCAGAGGATGTGATGTCATCTCTCCTCGGCTGGCCAGTTTCCGTTCCAGCGCCGAGGAGAGATGACATGTAAGTGTACACACACACACACACACACACACACACACACACACACACACACACACACTAGAACATGCCAGGCATACATTACACCCCCGATCGCCCCCCGATCCCCCCCCCGTCACAAACTGACACCAAGCAGGTTTTTTTTTTTTTCCTGATTACTGCATAGTGTCAGTTTGTGACAGTTAGCAGTGTTAGCACAGTTACGGTTACCCCTGTAGGTCTAGGGTACCCCCCTTACCCCCCCCCTAATAAAGTTTTAACCCCTTGATCACCCCCCCTCACCAGTGTAACTAAGCGATCATTTTTCTGATCGCTGTATTAGTGTCGCTGGTGATGCTAGTTAGGGACGTAAATATTTAGGTTCGCCGTCAGCGTTTTATAGCGACAGGGACCCCCATATACTACCTAATAAATGTTTTAACCCCTTGATTGCCCCCTAGTTAACCCTTTCACCACTGATCACCATATAACCGTTACGGGTGACGCTGGTTAGTTCGTTTATTTTTTATAGTGTCAGGGCACCCGCCGTTTATTACCGAATAAAGGTTTAGCCCCCTGTAGGTCTAGGGTACCCCCCTTACCCCCCCTAATAAAGTTTTAACCCCTTGATCACCCCCTGTCGCCAGTGTCACTAAGCGATCATTTTCTGATCGCTGTATTAGTGTCGCTGGTGACGCTAGTTAGGGACGTAAATATTTAGGTTCGCCGTCAGCGTTTTATAGCGACAGGGACCCCCATATACTATCTAATAAATGTTTTAACCCCTTGATGGCCCCCTAGTTAACCCTTTCACCACTGATCACCGTATAACCGTTACGGGTGACGCTGGTTAGTTTGTTTATTATTTATAGTGTCAGGGCACCCGCCGTTTATTACCGAAAAAAGGTTTAGCCCCCTGATCGCCCGGCGGCGATATGCGTCGCCCTAGGCAGCGTCAGATTAGCGCCAGTACCGCGAACACCCACGCACGCACCGTACACCTCCCTTAGTGGTATAGTATCTGAACGCATCAATATCTGATCCGATCAGATCTATACTAGCGTCCCCAGCAGTTTAGGGTTCCCAAAAACGCAGTGTTAGCGGGATCAGCCCAGATACCTGCTAGCACCTGCGTTTTGCCCCTCCGCCCGGCCCAGCCCAGTCCAGCCCACCCAAGTGCAGTATCGATCGATCACTGTCACTTTTTTTTGTAGCGTTTTGGTGAACTGGCAAGCACCAGCGCCCTAGTACACCCCGGTCGTAGTCAAACCAGCACTGCAGTAACACTTGGTGACGTGGTGAGTCCCATAAGTGCAGTTCAAGCTGGTGAGGTGGCAAGCACAAGTAGTGTCCCGCTGCCACCAAAAAGACAAACACAGGCCCGTCGTGCCCATAGTGCCCTTCCTGCTGCATTCGCCAATCCTAATTGGGAACCCACCGCTTCTGCAGCGCCCATACTTCCCCCATTCACATCCCCAACCAAATGCAGTCGGCTGCATGAGAAGCATTTTCTTTATGTCCTCCCGAGTACCCCTACCCAACGAACCCCCCCAAAAAAGATATCGTGTCTGCAGCAAGCACGGATATAGGCGTGACACCCGCTATTATTGTCCCTCCTGTCCTGACAATCCTGGTCTTTGCATTGGTGAATGTTTTGAACGCTACCATTCACTAGTTGAGTATTAGCGTAGGGTACAGCATTCCACAGACTAGGACACACTTTCACAGGGTCTCCCAAGATGCCATCGCATTTTGAGAGACCCGAACCTGGAACCGGTTACAGTTATAAAAGTTACAGTTACAAAAAAAAAGTGTAAAAAAAAAGTGTAAAAAAAAAGTGTAAAAAAAAAGTGTAAAAAAAAAAAAAAAAACACAAACAAAAATAAAAAATAGTTGTCGTTTTATTGTTCTCTCTCTCTATTGTTCTGCTCTTTTTTACTGTATTCTATTCTGTAATGTTTTATTGTTATTATGTTTTATCATGTTTGCTTTTCAGGTATGCAATTTTTTATACTTTACCGTTTACTGTGCTTTATTGTTAACCATTTTTTTGTCTTCAGGTACGCCATTCACGACTTTGAGTGGTTATACCAGAATGATGCCTGCAGGTTTAGGTATCATCTTGGTATCATTCTTTTTAGCCAGCGGTCGGCTTTCATGTAAAAGCAATCCTAGCGGCTAATTAGCCTCTAGACTGCTTTTACAAGCAGTGGGAGGGAATGCCCCCCCCCCACCGTCTTCCGTGTTTTTCTCTGGCTCTCCTGTCTCAACAGGGAACCTGAGAATGCAGCCGGTGATTCAGCCAGCTGACCATAGAGCTGATCAGAGACCAGAGTGGCTCCAAACATCTCTATGGCCTAAGAAACCGGAAGCTACGAGCATTTTATGACTTAGATTTCGCCGGATGTAAACAGCGCCATTGGGAAATTGGGGAAGCATTTTATCACACCGATCTTGGTGTGGTCAGATGCTTTGAGGGCAGAGGAGAGATCTAGGGTCTAATAGACCCCAATTTTTTCAAAAAAGAGTACCTGTCACTACCTATTGCTATCATAGGGGATATTTACATTCCCTGAGATAACAATAAAAATGATTTAAAAAAAAAAAAAAAAATGAAAGGAACAGTTTAAAAATAAGATAAAAAAGCAAAAAAATAATAAAGAAAAAAATAAATAAATAAAAAGCACCCCTGTCCCCCCTGCTCTCGCGCTAAGGCGAACGCAAGCGGCGGTCTGGCGTCAAATGTAAACAGCAATTGCACCATGCATGTGAGGTATCACCGCGAAGGTCAGATCGAGGGCAGTAATTTTAGCAGTAGACCTCCTCTGTAAATCTAAAGTGGTAACCTGTAAAGGCTTTTAAAGGCTTTTAAAAATGTATTAATTTTGTTGCCACTGCACGTTTGTGCGCAATTTTAAAGCATGTCATGTTTGGTATCCATGTACTCGGCCTAAGATCATCTTTTTTATTTCATCAAACATTTGGGCAATATAGTGTGTTTTAGTGCATTAAAATTTAAAAAAGTGTGTTTTTTCCCCAAAAAATGGGTTTGAAAATCGCTGCGCAAATACCCCATTTTGGAAAGTAGACACCCCAAGCTATTTGCTGAGAGGCATGTCGAGTCCATGGAATATTTTATATTGTGACACAAGTAGCGGGAAAGAGACAAATTTTTTTTTTTTTTTGCACAAAGTTGTCACTAAATGTTATATTGCTCAAACATGCCATGGGAATATGTGAAATTACACCCCAAAATAAATTCTGTTGCTTCTCCTGAGTACGGGGATACCACATGTGTGGGACTTTTTGGGAGCCTAGCCACGCACGGGACCCCGAAAACCAAGCACCGCCTTCAGGCTTTCTAAGGCCGTAAATTTTTGATTTCACTCTTCACTGCCTATCACAGTTTCGGAGGCCATGGAATGCCCAGGTGGCACAAACCCCCCCCCAAATGACCCCATTTTGGAAAGTAGACACCCCAAGCTATTTGCTGAGAGGTATAGTGAGTATTTTTGCAGACCTCACTTTTTGTCACAAAGTTTTGAAAATTGAAAAGAAAATTTTTTTTTTCTGGTCTTTCTTCATTTTCAAAAACAAATGAGAGCTGCAAAATACTCACCATGCCTCTCAGCAAATAGCTTGGGGTGTCTACTTTCCAAAATGGGGTCATTTGGGGGGGGGTTTGTGCCATCTTGGCATTTTATGGCCTTCAAAACTGTGATAGGTAGTGAGGAGTAAAATCAAAAATGTATGCCCTTAGAAATCCTGAAGGTGGTGCTGGGTTTTCGGGGCCCCGTATGCGGCTAGGCTCCCAAAAAGTGCCACACATGTGGTATCCCCGTACTCAGGAGAAGCAGCTGAATGTATTTTTGGGTGCAATTCCACATATGCCCATGGCCTGTGTGAGCAATATATCATTTAGTGACAACTTTTTGTATTTTTTTTTTTTTTTTGTCATTATTCAAATCACTTGGGACAAAAAAAATAAATATTCAATGGGCTCAACATGCCTCTCAGCAATTTCCTTGGGGTGTCTACTTTCCAAAATGGGGTCATTTGGGGGGGTTTTGTACTGCCCTGCCATTTTAGCACCTCAAGAAATGACATAGGCAGTCATAAACTAAAAGCTGTGTAAATTCCAGAAAATGTACCCTAGTTTGTAGACGCTATAACTTTTGCGCAAACCAATAAATATACGCTTATTGACATTTTTTTTACCAAAGACATGTGGCCGAATACATTTTGGCCTAAATGTATGACTAAAATTTAGTTTATTGGATTTTTTTTATAACAAAAATTAGAAAATATCATTTTTTTTTCAAAATTTTCAGTCTTTTTCCGTTTATAGCGCAAAAAATAAAAAACGGCAGAGGTGAATAAATACCATCAAAAGAAAGCTCTATTTGTGGGAAGAAAAGGACGCAAATTTCGTTTGGGTAGAGCATTGCATGACCGCGCAATTAGCAGTTAAAGCGACGCAGTGCCGAATTGTAAAAAGTGCTCTGGTCAGGAAGGGGGTAAATCCTTCCGGGGCTGAAGTGGTTAAAGAAAAACAAGATAAAACCCGTCTGGCTACTCTTCTCAGAAATTAGCTATGTAGTGTCCCGTGTACTCCTGACACAACCACCCTAGGCAATTGTGGGAAGAACGAAACAGGCACCAGAAGAAACAGGACACTTAGAAAAATAGGTACATTTATTCCAGCAACTTAAAAAAAATAGCTTATTTGTTAAAATACAAGAAAAAAAAAGGTGATAATTTTAATTTTATATTCCAATAAATACCAGATTGGGAAAACGGAAACAGATGCTTTATTCATCACGATCTCAGCTCTTTACCAGTGCATAAAAAGTGACACAGGCACCATTTTCTGTAGTTAACACATTGCTTCCAGGGTGACAGATGCTCCTCTGAACCAACTTAATACCTCTGATGAATACCAAGTATTAAAAAACAGAAAAATAAATGCGATACAAAAAGAAAAATTAAAGTTACAAAAAGTATAAAATCTCAGACAGTGTATACAGCCATATAAAATTGTATGGAATTGTAAACCAGCCTAGTCTGGGGCTTGATGTTCCACGCCCAGGCGGTGTGGTCAGGCTGTGATGTCATTGCTTGTTTGGCATTGGAAGGTCATAGCTATTCTGAATGAGGTAGTGATAGACCACCAAAAAAGAACTTTGGCCACCAGCACCAGAAAACCACACTTCCCATCATTTTGTTTTTTAAATCGTGTAGCTTTTGAAAGCATAGGGAGTTAACAATTACATTTGTGAACCAAATACAATTTCATAGCTGTAGAACATATGCAAATACGTTAGCCTCCCAGAACACGTAAAAGGAAAAAAAAAAAAAAAAAAAAAAAAAAGAAAAACACACCCAAACAGTACACAATTGGATAAAGGAAGTTTTGGATGATGATAGTTTCACTCACACCTATATGCCTGTTCTGTAGGGTTAAAAATTTATGTTTGACGTGCTTCCCACCAGAATCTCACTAGGCTTCACTTTCTCTGAATGAACTTAGTGGCAAAAAGAGTAGAGAAGAGAATGCTGTGAGCAAAGAAAACGCAGAGTCCCTAGCACAACAGGGACACCAATGTGAGCGAGATTACCACATGATCAAAACATTTTTTGGAGGACCAAAAGTCTACAAAATTAATATAAACAAAAAGGACATGCCGAGTTCAACATGGAATTCTTGGGCTTTAATAATAGCTGGCAAGTCATATGTTGCCCACCTATATGTCAGAATTCTAGAAATATTCTTTCTAAACTGCTGTGGCCTTAAAAAACAAAGTTAGAAGAAAAATAGAAAAGAAGCTGGATGAAGAAGAAATAAATTATTTTTATCAACTAAAACCAAAAGTATATTACAATGTTCAAAATTATTAAATAAGGTAAAAATAACCATTCTTTAAACTTAATGCAAAGTAGCTTGAAACTGGAAGGTTTTATGCAAAAAAAAAAAATAAAAAAAAATGTACATGTCCAAGTTCAGTTGATTTGGCTTTTTTGGCCTTAGCAGCAGACAAATTGGGGCCAGCAGTGATAACTGGAACCTGCGAGACAAACGAGACATGAGGCACATAGACTTGTGTTGAGGCTGTAATAAGTCTTCCTTTCAGGCTGCCTGCATACCATCCCTTCCCAATCGTGACAAAGCACATTCCCTATAGAGAAGTTTCCGTTTTATTTTCCGCTCTCTTATGGTCCTGTATTCATCCCAATATTTATTGGGCTCAGGCAGCTTTTTTTATGCATGTGCCAGGCATATCTTGAAGGTTTATTTTTGACCTGCAAGAAAAGAACAGTGCCCAATTAAAGGAAATCAAGAGTCAATTCACAAATTTACAGAGGGTAATCTGTTGGAGCCCCCAGGAAATATTGATGCTTCCAAGAATGGACAAGCATGTGACCTGCTCTAATGGATGCAGAGCTTGGGCCTGAACGGCCACTCCCCAGGCCCGAATACTTTTTTTTAACCCTGTGTAAGCTCTGACACCTCATCTTACAATGAGCTTACACAGAGTTTGAACAACAACCCTTTGACACAAACCAATGTGGTAGTTAAAGTATAACTAAAGGCAACACTTTTTTTTTGTTTTAAATAGAGTGGTGAGGTATTAGAACACCTGTCAGTTTTTATTGCTGTCTGTGCACCCATTAAGGAGATTACCCCTTTCCATTTGTCCTGTTTACCATTATCAGTAAAAGGGAAAGTAAACGAAAATCCCAAATTTTGCCCCCCCCCGAAAAGCAAAAGGGGAAATCTTCCAACACTAGTTCTGGGGACCTAGGGGTCCCCAAGGAATTCTCTTAATTTGCAGGGATTTCTTTTCATTTCCTGTTTGGCTATGGGACAGGAAGTGAAGGGAAATCTCCACAATGGCATAAGGTGGCAAATAAAAAGCTGACAGGGGTTATAACCCTACCTTACTCTTATCCAAAATGGAAAAAAATAAAGTTTTGTTTTGTAGTTCTTTTTTAAGCATCACTGGGGGGGAAGTTGTTCTGAAGGGGGCAGGGTTATTTATTTTTTTAAAGAAAACCTGTTCTAGATGAGCAACATGACAGAATCTTTTTAAGACAGACCGGTGGTATTCAGTCCTATTATGATTAAAAGTTGCATTACCTGTTGTGGACCATATGGCTCTTCACCAAATGCCCAGCTGCCAAAGCTGCCATTAGGGAAAGTTCTCCTGCCATTACTGTGCCACAGACGATTTGTGCAAGTTGGCATGCATTTTTACCAGGATACTCTGTGCTTGCACCCTGTACTCCAAGCATCTATTCATAAACAAATAACACATTTGAAATTAATAAGTTGAAGTGAACAACTATAAAACATGATCAAAACACATTTTTCATTCACAGTCCAAAAAAAATTATTCAAGTGAATGTAAAGGCTGATCCAATTCAGAGTATAAAATGGTACAATTATGAGCCAAGAAATCCAGATTCGTATAACTATTATTGTTATATTTGTATTGTTACAAAATTTACTGAAAAAGATGACAGCATAAAACAGTCTATATTACCTTTAAGCAAGCCTGCTGAGGTATCAGAGTGGTTCCACCTCCAACAGTTCCAATTTCTATAGAAGGCATTGTGCAGCTGATGTATAAATCCTCATTAGTAGGGCCTGTGTGCTCCATTAATGTGATGCAGTTAGAGCTCCCTACATTCTGAGCAGCATCCTACAAAAAGGAAAAACCATCACAAATTCTGTTTTAATTCTCATAAGAGTTTTATTGTAAAACACCTATTTCTTCCCTCACCTGTCCACAAGCTATGTATATTGCAGTCACAATGTTAGCTGCATGTGCGTTGTAACCTCCAATACTGCCAGCCATGGCTGAGCCAACCAGATTCTTGCTGATGTTAACATCCACCAGTGCAGCTGTTGATGTTTTCAGCACCTGCATATAAAAGTACATATGAGTGTGTATACTGGAAACAGTTACAACTGTGGATTAGGTACTATTAGCTCAAGTACTGTACACCAGCAATGTAAAGATAAATGTGCACTGCCTACTTTTTACACTTGCAAATGGTACCGTACAGTGGGGTCTTTTTTCAGTATAGATTTTTACAGAACACAAAAAAAAAAAAAAAAAAAAAAAAAAAAACACAGACAACTCAGTGTTTAGTCATCTTAAATCAAATAGAAATAAATAGAAATCCTTGATCCCCTTTTAGGTAGGATAATGCAAGACCTTGTTCTTACCTCTCGTACAACATTCGCTGGAATAATAGCTTCACACACCACAGACTTTCCTCTCCCCTCCACCCAGTTGATGGCAGCTGGCTTCTTGTCTGTACAATAGTTGCCACTTACAGCAAGGACGTGCAGCTCAGGGAACTCTTCTTGTAATCTATACAGAGCCTTTTCAGTTCCCTGTAGCAGTAAATAGTTAAAAAAAAGTTAAGAAAGCCTGAACTATAATTTTTATAGAATGAAAATTTGCATCATAAAATTTAGAATTCAGCAGAACTAATGCCGCGTACACACGGTCGGACTTTCTATCCTACTTGGTCCGGCACACTTTCCGACGGACTTTGTCCGCCAGGTGCGCCGGACTTTAAAACGGACGGACTTGCCCACACACGCCGGGACTTTCCGGCGGGCTAAGTCCGCCCGTCTTTCCGACGGACTTTCGCCGGAGTTCCGGCGGACTTTCAGAATGAACAGACTTGCCCACACACGGACAAGTCCGTTCATTTTGAACGTGACTCAGGTGCGACGGGACTAGCAAAGGATGTCAATCTTGCCGCTTTTATCGGCGAGATTGACACCTTGCGAGCCCCGTCGCGGTGCATACCAGGCCCTTAGGTCTGGTATGGATTATAAAGGGGAACCCCCTACGCCGAAAAAACGGCGTGGGGTCCCCCCTAAAATCCATACCAGACCCCGATCCGAGCACGCAGCCTGGCCGGTCAGGAAAGGGGGTGGGGACGAGAGAGCGCCCCCCCCCCCTGAACCGTACCAGGCCGCATGCCCTCAACATGGGGGGTGGGTGCTTTGGGGGAGGGGGGCGCCCTGCGGGCCCCCCCCACCCCAAAGCACCTTGCCCCCATGTTGATGAGGACAAGGGCCTCTTCCCGACAACCCTGGCCGTTGGTTGTCGGGGTCTGCGGGCGGGGGCTTATCGGAATCTGGGAGCCCCCTTTAATAAGGGGGCCCCCAGATCCCGGCCCCCCACCCTATGTGAATGAGTATGGGGTACATGGTACCCCTACCCATTCACCTATGAAAAAAGTGTAAGTAATAAAACACACTACACAGGTTAAAATATTTTATTAAACAGCTCCGGGGGATCTTCCTCCGGCTTCGGGGGTCTTCTTCCGGCTTCAGGGGTCCCTCCGCTTCATCTTCTCCCGGCGTCCGGTTGGTTCTTCTCCGCTCTCTTCTCTCCAGTTCTTCGGCCGGCTCCTCTGCTGTGTTCAGGTAGCTCTCTTGCCAGCAGAGGTCCGGACTTCTAGGCTTCTTGTCTTCTCTTCTCCAGATGTTGACACGACGCTCTCTCCGGCTGGACTGCTCTCCGAGGGCTGCGTTGTGACTTATATAGGCGGAGACCCCGCCCCCTTTTGATGTCACAGTCCCTGGGCATGCTGGGACTGTGACGTTTAGGGGGCGTGGTCACTGGGTGATGTTGACCACGCCCCCTAAACATCACAGTCCCAGCATGCCCAGGGACTGTGACATCAAAAGGGGGCGGGGTCTCCGCCTATATAAGTCACAACGCAGCCCTCGGAGAGCAGTCCAGCCGGAGAGAGCGTCGTGTCAACATCTGGCGAAGAGAAGAAGCCCAGAAGTCCGGACCTCTGCTGGCAAGAGAGCTACCTGAACACAGCAGAGGAGCCGGCCGAAGAACTGGAGAGAAGAGAGTGGAGAAGAACCAACCGGACGCCGGGAGAAGATGAAGCGGAGGGACCCCCGAAGCCGGAAGAAGACCCCCGAAGCCGGAGGAAGATCCCCCCGGAGCTGTTTAATAAAATATTTTAAAAACCTGTGTAGTGTGTTTTATTACTTACACTTTTTTCATAGGTGAATGGGTAGGGGTACCATGTACCCCATACTCATTCACATAGGGTGGGGGGCCGGGATTGGGGGGCCCCCTTATTAAAGGGGGCTCCCAGATTCCAATAAGCCCCCGCCCGCAGACCCCGACAACCAACGGCCAGGGTGGTCGGGAAGAGGCCCTTGTCCTCATCAACATGGGGGCAAGGTGCTTTGGGGTGGGGGGGGGGGCCGCAGGGCGCCCCCCTCCCCCAAAGCACCCACCCCCCATGTTGAGGGCATGCGGCCTGGTACGGTTCAGGAGGGGGGGGGGGGGGGGCGCTCGCTCATCCTCACCCCCTTTCCTGACCGGCCAGGCTGCGTGCTCGGATCGGGGTCTGGTATGGATTTTAGGGGGGACCCCACGCCGTTTTTTCGGCGTAGGGGGTTCCCCTTTATAATCCATATCAATACCCTGCCCTCGTGTTGTATCTGGTCCGTCGGACCAGCATACACACGAGCGGGCTTTCCGTCGGACTAGCACACACACGAGCGGACTTTCCGCCCGAAACTGAGTCCGGCGGAAAAATTTAAAACTTTTTTCAAATCTAGGTCCGGCGGGCTTTTGGGAAAAAGTCCGCCGGAAAAGTCCGCCGGCGCCCACACACGGGCGGATTGTCCGGCACACTCTGGTCCGCCGGACCAAGTATGCCGGAAAGTCCGACCGTGTGTACGCGGCATTACAGTTTAAAAGTTTTGACATTATTCTGAACAAGGGACATAGGCTAGCATTAACCAAAATGTACAGTTGGATAAAGCCAAATTTAGCAATATTTCCACAAAAAAAATCCTCAGGACCTCTCTCACTAAACACAACTCCACATTTAATCCAATAGAAAAATATCAAGAAGGATAAACAATGGGGGAGTCACTGGTACAATGAAACTGACAAACTCATCAAAAAGATCATAAAATCCTGGCTACGACTACTAAACCCCACTAAGTGTATAAAATTATATTAGAAAACACAAAGATGGTTAAACACATATATAAAAAAAGGTCATTTTTATTCCAAACTCTTATTAAAAGCTGTAAATAAGTCCCTCATACATGTATAAACGTAGTATGTATCCTAAATAGTCCAGAAAATACATACAGTTCCCTTGGTTTATCTTGCTTCTAATTATACAGCTGGGCTCAGGCATGGTGCAAGGGCATCCTAACAATATGGTGCTACGCATTCACAAATTACTACAACCTTTGATGGAACTTTATAAGGCATTAGGTTGATTTACTAAAAGGCATATATAGTCTGTGCACTGCAAGTGCAGTTGCTCTAGGTCTGAGGGGGAACATGCAAGGAAAATATAAAACAGCATTTTTGCTTGCACATGATTGGATGATAGAAATCAGCAAAGCTTCCACTCAGATATAGCGCAACTGCACCTGCAGTGCACTGACTATTTTCCTTTAGTAAATCAACCCCATGATGAATGTTGCTAACCAATCTGAGGACAACCACCATTTATTTTTTATTTATTTATTGAGTCATGAGCTGTTAGTGGTTCTCTTGGCAGGTCAGCTCACACTATAATAAATATTTGAGAATACTTCAATGTTAGCATTCCAGCCGGATACATTGTGCATAACTGAGTGGACTGTCGTCTTTTTATTTTTTGGATTATTCATGATACATACCAAAACATGTATGAGGGGCTTATTTGTTTCTTTTAAATATGAGTTGAAAAAAAAAATAAAAAAAATGTACATATACACACACACACACACACACACACACACACACACACACACACCTGTTTAACCATCTTGGTGTATTTTCTAGGGTTGTCCCGATACCGATACTAGTATCGGTATCGGCACCGATACCGAGCATTTGCCTAAGTACTTGTACTCGGGCTAATGCTCCCGATGCTTCCCCCGATACCTGGACTGTCAGCGGTGATCGGCGTGTGGGGGAGTTACAAGCTTCTCCCCCCGCGGCTTTCAGCTGCTTTAGTGACACAGCGGTGATCGGTGCTTGTAACTCCCCCACACGCGATCACCGCTGACTGTCACCTCATCCCCCTTAGTCCCCCACCGCTGTCCTGCTCCGTTGCTCTGTCCCCGTCCGTTCCAATGTCCTCCTCCGCTGCATTGTTTCCCTCCGCTGTCCTCCTCCTCTGTCCTCCTTCTTTGCTCTGTCCCCCTCCGCTGTCCTCCGTTCCTCTGTCCCCCTCCACTGTCCTTCTTTGCTCTGTCTCCCTCCGCTGTCCTCCGTTCCTCTGTCCCCCTTCTTTGCTCTGTCCCCCTCCGCTGTCCCCATCCGTTCCTCTGTCCCCCCCTCAGCTGTCCCCATCCGTTCCGGCTTTCCGCTGTCCCCCTCTCTCTTCCTCTGTCCCCTCCGTTCTGCTGTCTCTCTCCGCTGTGTGAATGGAGAGAGTCAGCTGACTCTGTCCATTCACATAATTGAAACATTGTAATCACCTGTGATTACGATGTGTCAGTTTATAAATGGAGAGGAGCCGCTGTCTTCTCTCCATTCATTGTCAGTGCAGCTGACGCTGCAGAGAAAGGGACTGGGGAATCTCTATCCTCTATCTCTTTCTCTGTCTCAAGGGGGAGATATCAGAGGTCTGTTAAGACCCCTGATATCTCACCAAAGCCCCCCAACAGGGCCAATTAAACAAAAAAAAAAAAAAACAAAACACACACACACACACACACACACACACACACACACACACACACACACACACACACTGCAATAAAAAAATAAAAATTGTAAAAAATAATAAATGTAAATGAAAAAAAAAAAAATAAAAATAAAAAAAACACACACACAGGCACCGTTCACTCCCCCCCCCCCCCTAAAAAAAAAACAAAAAATAAATAAATAAAAAAACACTGTCACGTGACATTAAAAAAAAAGAAGTATTGGTAATCGGTATCGGCGAGTACTTGAAAAAAAGTATCGGTACTTGTACTCGGTCCTAAAAAAGTGGTATCGGGACAACCCTAGTATTTTCTCTTATAAATGTAATCTACTCAGTCAGGCTCAGCAGTCATAGTCAGGTTTTTATTATCTTTTTAATCAGTTTATAGACAATTGCAGCTTAAAGGATAAGTTCACCTATCATAACAGGTTACTGTTGCACTGGCTCCCGCACCTTCTGATCCCCCTTGACAACAATTTTTTATTTATTTTTTTAAAAACATTGTCATGCAGGGCTCCGCCAGCCCTTTGCAGCCGTTGGCTTGTAGTTCTCAATGAACTACCATGGCGCTGTTGAGCACTGTGGTAGTTCATTGATTCATCCTGTCAGTCTTAAACTGGCAGGCAGACAGCTTACACCGATAGCCTGTAGGAGCCTTCCACAACACCCGTGATCTGCTGTTCGTGGGTGCAATTCTTTCCAGGCTCCTCCAAAAAAAAAAAAAAAAAAAAAAAAGTGTTTAACCACTTGCCGACTGGGCCATAACCGAAAGACAGCAACAGCGCGGTCAGCTTATTCTGGGAGGGCGTCCGTGGGACGTCATTCCGAAATGTTGCTCCCGTGAGCGAACCCGGCTCATCACGAATCACAGTAAATAGCCGCTGTTCGCGGCCATTTACCACGTGATCGCTCCGTCAAATGATGGAGCGATCACTTGTAAACAAACCGGCGTCACGTCATGACACCGGTCCCCCCCCCCTCTGTGTACCGATCGGTACAGTGCGAGGGGAGAGGTGGCAGCAGCGCTGTGGGCTGGATGTTTAGTGCCCACAGCGCTGCTCAATGTCAATACTCTGCCACACTGTGCAATACTCTACCAATACATTTTAACAGAAAAATAATTATTTTTTTATTTAATCGAATTTGTTTTTTTGATTTATAGCACAAAAAATAAAAAACCCAGCGGTGATTAAATGCCACCAAAAGAAAGCTCTATTTGTGTGAAAAAAAGGACAAAAAATTTCATATGGGTACAGTGTTGCATGACTGAGTAATTGTCATTCAAAGTGTGAGAGCACCGAAAGCTGAAAATTAGTCTGGTTAGGAAGGGGGTTTAAGTGCCCAGTTTGTCAAGTGGTTAAAGTGACCTTATCCTTTAAAAATGTAAGCAGCACTGTATTGCCATTGCCTCCTACCTTTGATATCATGTTCATTCCCATAGCATCTCCGGTTTTTGATTGAAAACGGATGTAAAGGTTGCGCCCAGCTACAGTGGATTGAAGTCTCCCAAGACGGGCAAACCTAGAACACGACAGAAAAGCATACAAATCATCATACAAACTCAACATACACACTGAATCGTTATGTTTTATGCTTAAAAGTAGTTGTGTAAAGGCAGTTTTTTTATTTTAATGCATAAAGATAAAAAAACCTTGTGTGTAGCAGCCTCCCCAGCACCCTCTAATTACTTACCTGAGCCTCATCTCTATCCGGCGATGTCCACGAATGTCTAAGCCGTCCGGGACAGTCCTGATTGGCTGAGACACAGCAGCGGTGCCATTGGCTCCCAAAGCCAGTCAGCCAATCAGGGAAGAAAGGGGGCGGGGCCTGGTTGGGGCTCCATGTCTGAATGGATACATGGAGCTGTGACTTGGGTGCCCCCATAGAAAGCCGCTGGCTGTGGGGGCACTCGATAGGTGGGGAGGGGCCAGGAGCAGCAAAGAGGGTTCCAAAATAGGAGGATTCGGGCTGCTCTGTGCAAAACCAACTGCAGAGAGGTGGTAAGTATAACGTGTGTAAGTATAAAGAAAAAGAAGAAAAAGAAGGACTTTGCTATCACTTTAAAATTTACATAAGCTCAATGAGATGTATACTAGCTAAAATAAAAGGTATTAGGAACAGGACAGCTGCAAAAAACAGATGTTTCAAGAAATGAAAGATTAAAAAAGGGAGAAAAAGTAAAAGAAAAAAGGAAAGTGAAAGTGAGATGGTTGTCGATAACTAATCAGATATCAAAACAAGTCAACCGTGTTATAAATATCCACTGAGGCTCCAAAACGCTGTAGTCAATAGCAGTAATCATATGAAAAAAATAAATAAAAAAAATCAGACAGGCTGATTGTAACCAAGTCAAATCGATAAATCGACTTGGGTACAATCTGCCTGCCCATACATGGATCAAATCTTGGCCAGTTCAGCAGGGATGAAAAATCAGTCGATTCTGCCATCATAGTGTGGACTGAGAAATCTCCATTGTATTCAGGCAGCTGCAGCACCTTGAATACAATTGTGAAGCTGAACAGTGACTGCACCTGATAGGATGCAATCCCTGTTTAGCCAAAATGTTCCACCTAGCTTGGCCAACTTTTAAATCAATTTTTGTCCAGCAGGGCCACCCATGGTTCAAATTTTAGCCCAGCTTAAAGGAGGTGTTCCACCCAGGGGGGCCGTCAAAAAAAAAAAAAAATTAAAAGTCAGCAGCTACAAATACTGCAGCTGCTGACTTTTAATTGGACACTCACCTGTCCCTGGGTCCAGCGATGCGGGGGATCGAAGCCCCGCTCGTCCCCCCCCTCCGCTCATCAGCATTTCAACTGTGGGCCCTGGGCTGTGGCTTCACAGCCTGGCACCCACTGCGCATGCGCGAGCGGCGCCGCGCGCCGTGATTGGCCGCTCAATCACCTGGGACCTGTAATGGGTCCCAGATGATTGACAGGAGGGAGGGAGCAGAGCCCTTCCTGTGCCGAGGAGGAAGTGATGTCACCAGCCCAGGCTAAGGAACAGGCAGACTACGAGGGACCACCTAGCAACAGGCACTTAGAGGTAAGTGAAAAAAATATCCAAATGTTTTTTTGTTTTTTTTTTTAGAATTTTTCCAGGTAGTTTTGTTTTTTGGGTGGAACCCCACTTTAACTTTGTGAAATAGGAATGTCCGTAATCTTAGGACATTTATACACACACTTTTTTTTTTTTTAAAGAAACCTTACAATTAGTGGCATTTCGTAGGGGTACATTTATACACAGCTTAGGGTTAACATCCAGAGGTTAAATAAAACACTTACCGACTTGTGCTGTCAAATGCATCCTTGATTACTTTAAATCCCTCAGGACTGTCCAGCCAAGTTTTTACTTCAGCTGCATCACAAGCTGATGGCAACCTCACCACTGGCCCTCGAGTCATTCCGTCAGCCAGGATACGGCTGCGAGCACCTCCGCCCAGCTGAAAGGAGCATATAGTTTGTTTATATTCTGGAAATAGCCAGTAGCTGATCAAACTACACACACACACACCTATACCAGCAGGGATACTCTACACTGGATTTCTACATCATATAGAAAAAATGCCACAGATATTAATTTGCAACTGGTCTTCCAACTCTGATATACAACATTTCACCCGTACTAAGAACGGATATTTAGATTATTCCATATCCACTCTTTGGCTTATATATGAACTGTTGCTCTCTTTTGGGCAGAAATGACAGTTCAAACATTTTCCAGTATTCATGAAACTTCTGTACATCTTTGTACCAGTTATGACACAGCAAAGAAAAGAGGGAGACGCTTGATGGAAGAGGTGTAGCTCAAAGTGACAATAAAAATCCGCACTTATTGACCCTGTAATCTATTTCAATGACATTGTGTCTTACTGCATTTCAGCCTCCTTGTAACAACCTCTGTGAACCCCCCCCCCCCTCACTTTCATTTCTTTGGAACGAGCAGTAAAGGTGCACATTAGTTGCAGTTCTGTGTACTGCTTTATGTCTGTTGCACATCCCAGAGTCTATACTGGGAGAGAGGAACAAGAGAGGGGGATTCATTCCCACATCCAGTGGGACCATGGAGAATGAAGTGTAGCCACCCTCTAACAAAAAGTCAGATCACAGCAGCAAAAGCCACCCCCACTGCTTCAGATGCACTGGATGTCACTGCAGTTTTTTGGCAAGATGACCCTGCAACAGGTCCTTAGAATCAGTATGGCATCTACATCAACATTCCTTCTAGAGCCTGCAACTGGAAGCCGACCCCAAAAGAATCGCACAAGGCTGCCTGATATGTAAATGCTGAGCTTTGTACCGTGCCACTAAGGAGTTCTTACTTTAGAAGGCAATCTAAAAATTGAATAACTCACCAGTATGGCTCTGCAGCCTCTGTTGGTACTAGCCACAAGGCAGCCTTCGGTTGTAGCCATGGGAACTTGATACTCTTTGTTGTCCAAAATAAGAGGTCCGGCTACCCCAACAGGGATGGGCATGTATCCAATAACATTCTCGCAGCATGCCCCCATCACCTAAAAAAGGAAATTACCATTACTTCACAAGATTTATTTTTCATGCAGTAGTAATACAATTTTACGATCACCAAATTGCAACTGCAGGATGATTTACAGATCTTCGCTGCAGTAAAATGATAAAAAATTTTTTTTAGAAAGCATAACCTTAGAATGCAAATATTAAATAAAAGGCACGCAAGCAGAATATTATAAAAGCAAAATTTGAAGTTTAAGAAGAAAAAAAAATATTCTGGTTTAGGACCTACCAAGGAATAGTTGTAGTTCTTGTAAGGCAGGTTCTGAAGGGCAGAGGACTCTGGCAGTTTCTTAGACAACATTTGTCTGCGGATAGCAACTCCTCTTTCTAAAGTCTCCATCATGGATTCCAGTTTGTAGGCCGGGATGTGTTTAGCATTCACCAATCTGATCACCTCTGTGTCACTCAGGTACCGAGCACCTTTCTAGATGAAGCATAAAAAAGGTTTTATTCACTTTTTTGTTACATGGCAGTGTCCCAGCTTAAACTATAGGTTACAGCTGGCCTCAATAATGAATTATAAAATCTAATAAATTTTAAAAGGACAAAATTACATACAACTCCCAAACAGCATCAATTAAGTACTATCTAACCACTTACATCTGGGTTTTTGAGGATGCAAATACATTCATTAATGGGCCGTGGCTCTTCTGGTATATCCAAATTGGTTTCGTTTTCCTCTTCGCTTGAGTCTTGTGATGGCGAATCTCCCAAAACAAAGTTTGGCCTGGCTGGTATAGTCTCCAGAGGCAATGGCTTTATAACAGCCTCTGAGATAGGATATAAAAAAAAAAAAAAAAAAACACACATTGATCAGGAGGAAACCCACAATGTTACTTTAAAGGTTAAACCAAGATTTTACTGTGTAGACTCCTGAAGGCTGGTACCTTTTTCCTCCTTTGAGGAGACATCCTCCACTTTAACTTCTTTTGCTGGCTTTTCTGCTACAGGTTCCTTTCTACAGCATCCCTCCACTGGTTTCTTTTGTATGGTCACAGGAGATGTAATTGGGTTCTTCAGGGAAAGGGTGGATTCCATTTCAGTTTGCTCAAAGAATATGTACTTGACAGCCAGGAGAAGAGCAAGGCTCAAAGTTATGACCTGCTCAATGTCCATGGTGACCATTCTGTGGAATAAAAGTATCTTTATTAGCAGGAATGGTCTGAATAAACAAGATCAAATAACATTAAGACTCCATGAATCATTTGTGTTACCTAGAAAGATAGAACTGCCAGAGAGGCATATTGGGCTCAATCCTCGTTGGAATTGTGTCATCCAGGCCAATGGAGACCTTATTGTCTTGAATAGATGTACTGTTTTGAGAAGGTTGACTTATCCATCGGCTGTGAGCATGAACAAGAACCAAGCCTAAAGACTGAAGACAAGATAAGAGATGCAAATATTTCAGTGTTCTGAGTTTTTTGTAGATTAGGCAATTTATGTACCACTTTATGGCAAATCATAATCTGATCTGGATGGACTGGATTTAGAATAGTAAAAAAAAAAAAAGGGAAGAAGGAAGAATGACACCTAAACCTGTCAATTTATTCCTGAAGCTCAGATGTGGGGGGAAAAAAACAAAACAAAAAAAACAAAACAAAAAAAAAAAAAAACCCTAGCTGAAGGCTTTATGATGGGACATATGACCCACCTCTTTTCTAAATTAATGCAAGTGATACCTGGTCCTGCAGGCTGTTTATTCTGCTAAAAGAAAAGCTCACTGAAGCACATATTTGGCTTTCAGTCTCTAACAAGTCCACAACAGTAATTACACAGACAATACCCACTGACAGGGATTTTTTTGCAACCCTCTAAAATAATAAAGTTCAGGAAACAGGCAGTGAAAAGCGTGTTTCGTTAGGAAGAAAACATACAAATAATGTATTACAAGCACAATGAGCTTACAGTTAGCCAGTAGGAGGCTAATACATAAACCTCTACTGGGGTCCCTGTAGCAGCCTCCAGCACCTGCTTACTGATTCCCATCCAGGAAAAAACTCCAGAAACTGGCGTGGATGCAGTACATTAGGTCATCATGCTCATAACTTGCCCCCTAGCTTTCTACTGGTGCTCTGTAACTTAGCAATACAGAAACATAACTTGGGGCATAACTTAAGTCAGAGAAGCAGCAAACAAATAAAAAAAATGGAATGGAGGAAGAATAAATTGAAATCCGGAAACTGGATAATTGTAGAAAAAAAAAAAAAGCTAGATAACCAATAAAAGAAGTTGCATAAAAAAAAAGCCCAAAACAATTAAAGGACACTCACCATGATCATTTTCACTCTCTGTGTGACAGGGTTTGGTTTGTTATCCTCCTCTTCCTCCAACACATTTGCAAGCTGCCAGATGGGACGGCCCTCGCGACTCTCCCTGGATAACTGGGGGAAATAAAAATTTGCCAATTATGATTACACAATAATTTCTAGGTGGAAATCAAACGTGGTCTACAGGGGTGATGGCATATTTAATATGCTCTAAAGGCTAAATCTGTTTCTTGAACAAGGAATAGCCTGGGACAGCAGAACAAAAAAAAAAAAAAGAAAAAAAGAAAAGAAAGAGAAAAATCACTTACCTCCAGGACTAAGGACACACAAGCAGGGAAGAAAGTCATGAAAGCAAAATAGTTTGCTAGGACGGACATACAACCAAAGCAGCACATTATTTCCAGCTGGCGCACACCTGTGTTAAGAAAAAAAAGTGCATAATTACAAAACAGTCCTGCTGTAGGGAAGTGCTAAAGATCAAAAAAAGTATTTTAAAGAAGGAATCTTATAGTAAAAAGCCAAGCAAGATTTACCCAATGGCTATGAACTATGCTCTACTACTGCTGCCCTACCACTGTCCTCCATCTGCCCTCATTGCTATACCTCCTCCCGCATTTGCCCCCATTTGCCCTAAAAACGGAAAGGCAGACCCAATCGGACCCGCTTACATCCAATTCTATGCACTAAGAACAGACGGATGGGGGCATTACCCTCCATCTGGGCAGATCGGATGACAGTTGGGTGTAAACTGGCTCCTAAATTCAAAGCAAATTTGTCAAATCCTACTCATAGTACACACACACACACTTCTAGTAAGGGTAAAATGGCAGTATTTAGAGAAAACCTATTTCAAAACACTAGTAAAGCTATACAACCTCTATGCAGGTTGCTGGATGACTGGATGCACACAGGGCATTTTCTTTCTCCTCTGAACACCAGAACTCCTGGCAGGAGAAAAGCATCTTCAAAATGCACCTAAAGTCGAGTATTGCATGCGGATTTTGAAAACTAATGAATTCCATTGACCATAACGTTTTTTCATTGCCATTGGAATGCAATAACGCTCAAATACATCTAAAGGCATTTTTCTGCTCATCTCCCGAATGCGCTTTTGATTTTTTTTTTTTTTTTCAGCCTGAAAACACTCCACTTTTAATACGCCTGTGAACGCCAATGTGTGCATGGACACAAAAGCTAAATGCCTATAAAAGCGATGCATGAGACCCATCAATAATTGGACAAAACAGATAGTAAACACAGCAATTTAAAATAACAGGTCAAAAAAAAAAAAAAAAAAAAAAAAAAAAGGAGGTTCCATTGGCTGGTATATTTTACAGTAGCCATGCCAGATACATCTATAATATATTTTAATGTAAAAGAGACCTCTCACATGCATATATTCTTGATGTCTGATACAGATGAAAAGCTGAATTTGTGCATGAACTGGGGTGACTGGTCTCTTCTTTGGGCAAGTTACACACACTCACCTGACATTGTGCCAACTCCAATAACCAGACATTCAACAAGAGCATCCAGAGTGAAGGTGGGCCCCAGAATGGCCATACCGCGAGCAATGTTCACTCGAACTTCATCCTAATGAAAAAAATAAATAAATTAAAAAATTACAATGTCACATTATAGACAAAACATGGAATGTAAATAGCAAATAGTAAATATAGTATATGCTGACCTGTGAGTTTGAACTCAGGGCAAATTTGGCTAATGCACTGGCTTTAGAGAGATCTATGAGCAGCAGGAAAAATGGAAGAGCCTCACTGGAAAGAAGACAGAAATAGGGTCACAATTTCAGTAAAAAGGAAAACTTGTCTTATCAGCTCTAGGCATTCTGCACTTACTTCAACCCAGTCAGCTCTTTATCTAGGAAATGAATCACCACGGTACTAAAAACGAAGCTTGAGAAGATGGTAAACAGCCCAGCAATGCCTAAAATGAGAACATAAAGAAAGTCAATAACAAATATCCAAAGTCAGTCATATCAGTGTAAACAGAGGAAGAAGTTCAATATTTTTCAGATGCGGACAAATACATCACCTAAAATGTATTTAGATCCAAGCTGCCTGAGGTTCTGGAACTGGAAGTAGATGTACAGAATTGCAATGCAGCGTGTTATGGTCAAGATGATTATGTCACTGCTCAAAACATCCTGCAATTTACAAGACAAAAACGCATTGACAAAAACGCATTAACAAAAATACTAATTTATTCAAAAGGTCACAAAAATCTCAATTAGCTAAACTGTATTTCCAGTTTTGCAGCCAAATTGCAATAACACCTACTTTATATATTTGTTACATGTTCCGATTCACATATAATAATATTTAAAAATGGCTACTCACATTTGTACCTTTCAACTTCTATGTAATGTTAAATGAGGGGACTATAGAGTTATGTCTACCATCAATACTATCACTACTATCTGTACTGTGCTGCCAGATCTCATTATCAGTTGTGAACTAGATGTGCACACAATCTGTCCTAACAAAGTGATAAAGATCACATTCTACGTTAATGCAAAAAATAAAATAAAAAATAAGTATATTTAAAATCTATTCTAAGGCTTCATGTACACTAGCAATTCCTAAACTTGAGTTTTAGGAGCTTTCGCCATTTTTTTGCCAAAGCTCCTAAACGCAACTCCATAAAAGCCATATCAATGTACACAGACTTCTAGCAGAGATTAGGAGCTGCCGCGTTTAAGTGAGGTTAAACCTTCCTCTCCTGAACGTGGAAGAATCTCATTCAAAATAAAAACCGTTGTGGGAAAATGCAAATCGAGGCAAAAAAAAAAAAAAAAAAAAAAAAAAAAAAAAAAAAAAAAAAAAAAAAAATCGATGTAAAGACACGATTTGCGTTTTTGACGCAATTTGTGTTTTCCCGCACCCACGGTAGGGTAGGCTAGTGTACATGTAGCCTAAACATTCTAAGCATTTTTAGGCATGCTGTGTGAATGGAAACATATAGAAAACATAATGGGTTTCTCCATTTTGACTGCAAAAGTGGAAATATGCTCGAAGGTCCCCTTTACACGGAAGACAGCAAAGACACACACCACACACTTTTAGGAGTGCAGACAGTACTACTGTACAAAGCAATAGCAGGCTAAGAGGCGCCACAGCGGTCTGCAAGTGTCCGCACATTAAAGTGGCAGCAAACGCAGTTTTACCACTTGTACCTACACTGCATAGAGGCGGTGACCTCCACGGCCCGTGCACTCTAAGTGTCCAGCATACTATGTCGAACCTTCAGAGCCTGTGTAATAAACAGCGGCTCCTGCGCGAATGCACGGAAGTGACGTCATAGCGCCCCTGGTCACTCATGTAGCCGGAGGCTGCAAACCTGGAAAGGGACCAGGTAAAGATGAAAGACCTATCAACGTTGATAAAAACGCCGCTGGAGGGCTTCGCTTTATGGCAAGTCTCTCATAATGTGCTAGTATGCGATGCATACTAGCACATAATCCCATTGCCTTGCAGGGGAAGTTTTTTTATTTTGTTTATTAAACTGTGGTTTACTACCTCTTTAAAGCTGGGCACACACTATGGGAAAAATCTGTAGAAAAAATTCCATACAAGGCACATTCGATTTTCATATAGTGTGTACATAACTTTTGATTTCGAAATCCTATTCAGACTTTGTAAATGAAAATTTCAGAAGCGACAAACTCCAAAATGTTTTGCATACGTGAACAGAAAGAACAATTTTTTGTGTAATGCATGTTTTCGTACAAGTAAAATCAGAAAACGAAAGACTGCGCATGTTCAGAAACAATAAAAAAAAAAAAAGCCTGTCTAACAAGAATTTTCGTACATTTCTTGTCTCGGTTCCGACTTGGTGGGAAACGAGAGAAAAAAAAAACCACAACGGATGATCGTTCGCTCAATTTTCTCAGTGTGTACCAGGGGTTACCTGTGGTTAGGGTCAGCTGTCCGAACCCGATGCACACAAATATGTCCAGGGACAGACATCTGTCCCTAACCGAAGGTAATCACTTGATGTGCGGATACTTGCCAAGATTAGCAGACAGCTGCAGGTCATGTCACTCGGTCATTACCGTGTACGGGCTGAGTGGCAGAAGCTGTAACAACCGTCAGCCCAGCCGCAGCAATACAGTCGGGCTAATTTACTAAAACTGGAGAGTGCAAAATCTGGCGCAACACAGAAAAAAAGCAATCAGCTTCCAGGTTTTTCTTTCAAAGCTTAATTGAACAAACTGAAGTTAAAAGCCGATTGGCTCCCAATGCACAGCTGCACCAGATTTTGCATTCTCTAGTTTTAGTAAATCAACCCCATTGTCTTACCGCTGTGGATCTGTGTTAAGAAGGCCTAATTTCATTCAAAAACAGTCAAATATCCATTAGTGGAAGAAGTGCGAGGAAACTCATCTAATTACAAAGCTGAAAACTTAAACTTAACTGCCATAATATTGGCAATGAATCTAAACTGGGTGCAATTTAGACAATAAAGGATCTAGACTTTTGAATAAACCCCTTTCATTAGAAGAACAAACCAAAAGATGGTAAATGCTAGGGTTGTCCCGATACCGATACTAGTATCGGTATCGGTACCGATACCGAGCATTTGCCCAAGTACTTGTACTCGGGCAAATGCTCCCGATGCCTCCCCCATACCTTGACTGTCAGCTGTGATCGGCGCGTGGGGGAGTTACAACATTCTCCCCCCGCCGGCTTTCAGCTGCTTTAGTGACATACAGCGGTGATCGCTCACAGCTGACTGTCACTGCATCCTCCTCCATGCCCCCTCCTTTCCTCTGTCCCTCTCAGCTGTCCCCTCCATTCTGCTCTTATCTGTCCCTCTCAGCTGTCCCCTCGTTCTGCTCTTATCTGTCCCCTCCGTTCTGCTCTTATCTGTCCCCTCCGTTCTCCCCCTCAGTTCCTCCGTCCTCCTCCTTCCTTTGTGTATGGATAGAGTCAGCTGACTCTGTCCATTCACATAACTGAAACATTGTAATCTTCTGTGATTACGATGTGTCAGTTTATGAATGGAGAGAAGCTGCGGTCTTCTCTCCATTCATTGTCAGTGCAGCTGACGCTGCAGAGAAAGGGACTGGGGATTCTCTATCCTCTGTCTCTTTCTCTGTCTCAAGGGGGAGATATCAGAGGTCTGTTAAGACCCCTGATATCTCACCAAAGCCCCCCAAAAGGGCTGATTAAAAAAAAAAAAAAAAAAACAAAGAATAAAAGAAATATTATTGTAAAAAATAAAAATTGTAAAAAAAAAAAAAAAAAAAACAACACACACATACAACGATCACCCCCTCCCCCCCCAAAAAAAAGCAAGCACTGTCAAAAAAAAAAAAAAAAAATGAAAAAAAAAAAAAAAACACTGTCACGTGACATTAAAAAAAAAAAGTATCGGTAATCGGTATCGGCGAGTACTTGAAAAAAAGTATCGGTACTTGTACTCGGTCCTAAAAAAGTGGTATCGGGACAACCCTAGTAAATGCAGACTTAAATTTTTTTTTTTTTTTTTTTATAAATAAGGCAGTTTTGCTCTCCAGGAAATGACATTTTGGTGGCCATATATAAAACGGAGTAAACAAAATGGTCACTAAGGGCAACAAGTGCATTTTATCTCTCCGGTGTTCTATATGCGACAAAGTGTTCAAATAAAAAAAAAAAAAAACAACAAAGAAAAAACACCCACACACGGAAAGACTCAATGATGGGATAGCAGTGTTTTTTTCCCAGAGCTCACTCCCAATCAAGTCAATAGAAAAAGGAACCCCAACTTGATTACAATTTAAAAAAATGACACCAATGTGGAATTGTGGTCAAGCATCTTTAATGCTAACTTCACTTTATTTCACGTTCCAGAACACAGCAAGTTATAGGCCAATATGATGAATAAAGGGAGGTCTTGTTAAACTTACTTCGTCAAACTTCGGGCACTCATAGTTCCATCCACAGATTTTATCATTCCCAGTGAACATGTTCATGGACATCATGCAAATGGTCATAGTCACCGTACCCACGATGACCTCCCATGGATGGGAAGCCACAAACTGGCCATGCATGCGGAACAACCGGGACAACATCTTTACACTCTGCAGTGATCTGAAAAAAAAGAACAAATAAAATGTCCAATTGTTAATGAAATCCAAATATTTCAGCATCGCACAGAAGAAAGCACCACACCAAGAGAAACTGTCAGAGGCCAGTAGCACAGAAGCTTTACAACTAAATGAAGAGTGTTCCTTACTTTACTTCTAGCTTATATGCCTTGGTTTCCCTGAATTGATAACCAGGAAAGGTCTGGACAAACTCAGCTACTCAGCTGAATCTACTGAAGAATTCCATTCAAGACCACAACAGCTTTCACTTTCGGTTACAATATATTGCCAAGTCTATTAGTGAGAAAAACAGTCACAGCTACCTATCCCTTCAGGATTTAAAGGGCTAGTAAATGAAAATTCAATTATCGGAAACTGTGTTAATGCCATTTGCTGAAACTGAACAGATTAATTAAATTCCTTTATTTGATGTACAGCCGTGGCCAAAAGTTGAGAATGACACAAATATTAGTTTTCGAAAAATAGTCTGCTGCTTCAGTGTTTTAGATCTTTTTGTCAGATGTTACCATGGTATACAGAAGTATAAATTACAAGCATTTCATGAGTGTCAAAGGCTTTTGACAATTACATGAAGTTTATTGCAAAGAGTCAGTATTTGCAGTGTTAACCCTTCTTTTTCAAGACCTCTGCAATTTGCCCTGACATGCTGTCACTGAACCTCTGGGCCACATTCTGACTGATGGCAGCCCATTCTTGCATAATCAATGCTTGGAGTTTGTCAGAATTTGTGGGGTTTTTTGTTCACCCGCCTCTTAAGAATTGACCACAAGTTCCTAATGGAACCATTGTACTCACAGGATGTACTCACACCCGCCTTCTGCCATTCCTGAGCAAGCTCTGCACTGGTGGTGCCCCAGTCCTGCAGCTGAATCAACTGTAGGAGACGGTCCTGGGGCTTGCTCTACTTTCTTGGGCGCCCTGAAGCCTTCTTCACAAATACAGTGGAAAGTTTTTTTTATGAGATTAAGTTAATTTTCATGGCAAAGAGGGACTTTGCAATTAATTGCAATTCATCTGCTCACTCTTCATAACATTCTGGAGTATATGCAAAATTTCCATCATAAAAACTGAGGTCGCAGACTGTGAAAATGTATATTTTTGTCATTCTCAAAACCTTTGGCCACAGCTGTATATGTTGCATTATTCTTCTAGTTATATAACCTGAGGGAAGTTCCCTTTGTACATACTGACTCTTCAATATCAAACCCTTATCAGTGACTGAAGTCCGTTTGAAGTTCAATGACCCCATTATTCAATGGAGTATTGTATGAACAATATTGAGACCTCCTCCATCTAAGCCTAGTACATACAATCAGAAAATCATACGAAAAATACCGATTTCGAAGCGATCGTACGATAATCTTATCACTAGTACGCTTTCAAGAGCCGATCAGGACAGGTCGTGCGAAATTATCCAATGAGATGAGCACAAAAACTTTTTCCTCGCACGATAACAGATCGCATGATTTTTGTTTAATAAGTATAGTTTGTTAGAAAATACTATAAAAATACAATACGCTACATCACTTCCGAATTTTTATTCTGTCGTACGAGAATTTTCGTAACCTCTTTATTTGTGATAGGAGGGTGGCAAAAAAAAAAAAAAAGGGGACGATCATTCGTTCGATAGTCTCATTCTCCTAATACAAGTGAAACCAGTGACCATTTATGGGTAAAACTAAATTAAAATGCTAAATCTGCTGCATATGTCAAGATATGCTTAATATGATGGAAACATGCAAGTAGTTAGTCATCTAAACTAAAGCCACCAAAAAAGTATAATTTACATCAGCTTTACAAAAGGCAGATACTGAGTAGATTATGGAATTTGTAACCCTCTATGGACAGGCAAATGCTGTAAATTTTAATGCACGAATGACCTGGTCTTATGCCTGGTACACATGATGAGATTATTGGATGGATGATCGTCTATTTTCTTTTTTTTTTTTCCATGCTAGTCTCATATCAAAAATGAAGGTTACTAAAGTTACGAAAATTCTCACACAACAAAACAAAAATTCAGAAGTGATGTAAAGTATTGCATTTTTATCTTGGACGCAACCTGCACTGATTAAAACAAATCGTACAAGAATTTTTTTTGTGCTTGTCCCATCAGATAATATAGGATGAACTGTCGTGATTGGCTCTTGAAAGATGTGTACTAACGACCAGATTAGTGTACAATCGCTTAAAAAAGCAGTATATTTCTGATCGTGTGTACATGCCATTACAGAGGGCTCTAGCCTAATCTCATCTACTCACTGGACTCCTTGATGATGAGTACTGCTGTGTGACAAGAACAGGGCAAAGGGCGAGTTCCCCAAAATCTAAGTTCCCCAAAAGTGCAAGCTGTGAGCTCAAACCCTGAACACATAGAGGGGAGACTTTTAGGGCACAGTAAAGCCCCATCCACTGGTTCTCCGGGATTGCATGGGGTTGGGCTTAAGATGAAATTCAGGAAAATAAAAAAAACTTGCAATGCTTGTTTTTGCATAGAAAAGAAAACAAAAAACACACCAATATTTGGCTGTGTGTATTGTGCCATCAGCAATGCCAAATGGTATATATTAGGTGTACCCGTGTTACTAACCTACCAGCACTGCATACGATAGCCAAGCTTTAAAATGACTATTGACAGCACAAAAGCTGCAGTTTTCCTTATTCAGGGATGACACACTCTGTAAACTTGCTGATGCAACCCATTACAAACTTCAAATAGCAAATGTGAAATAACATTTAGTGTTTACAGAGCACACACTTAATATCATCCTGACATCAGCTTGAAACTTAGGAAAATCCAGATTTGTGTTCCTCTAGCACTTGAAAGAAATGGGTGGACACACAGAACAAAGGGGGATTTTGGGAAGATGGAATGTGGAATTTCCCAGATTTCTACATCAGAAGATAAAGCCATAACAGGGCACTACTCCCATTTATTATCAATAGTACTACACTCTAAAAAAAAAAAAAAAAAAAAAACAACACACTAAAATTGACACAGGAAGCAGAAAGGGCAACCATGTATCAGCTAAAAAGGCCATAACCAAACAAAACCTCTAGACAGCTTAACACAAGTAAACAACACAAGTTAACACAAGTAAACAGTGCAAACATTGATAATTCAAATACAAGTTTCACATTTTTTCTAGTGCACTTTGATTGCCAAAATCTGACAGATTCTGCTGTCCACTACCAAAGTCAAACTTGTTGGGAAGCTATTAAGCCATCATACATTGAGCGCATACATGGACAAATATACTCACTATGTACAGCCAATTTAATACGGATGTCGAAACTGTTTTGTTTTTTTTTCACATCAGCTAGAGGGCTGAATTGGGGAAAAAAAAAATAAAAAAAATAAAAAAATGTAGGATTCCTCCATCCATACAAAATGTTGTGTATAGAAGAATCCCCCCACCAATACATTGTATTCTGACATCAGGACTCCCCAATGTCAGAATATACTAATAAACAGCTGCAGCCACTGAATAAATGTTTTCCAGCTTGTCCGTCAACAGAAGTTGATCTAATGTTCAGTTTATGTTGAACTAGAATGGGCACAAACAGGACTGAAATTTGGCTGATCTCTGCTGAACCAGCCACATTTCAATTCATCTATGGCCAACTTACGGTGCAACTTTAGTCAGAAAATCAAGTCCTGCTAGATGACTTCAGGCTGGTCGCTTTTGCAGGTATAGCTATGTAAAAAAAATTAAAATGAAGATACAGTGCTAATATAATGATATGTTAATCCAGACAAAATTGATGGTGAAAAAAAACTCAGTTAATAAAAACTAAGGCAAATACACTAAAAATTACTAGGGCTGGGGAAATTAACGATTAATCGCGATTAATCGTTAATTTTTTTTGATCAATCAAAATTCTTTTGATCGGTACTCACCTCTCCGCCGGCTTCTGGGTCTTCAGGGAGTTCCGTTGGAGATCCGGTGACGTCACGCACATCAATGTGACCGGATTCCTCCCCCAAATGCCTCAATCTGATAATGAAGGGAAGGGGGGAGGAGTCCGGTGACGACGATGTCCGTGAAATCATAAATTGAGGAAGACAGATCCTAACGATTTGATTGATCTCACTGGTCAAAGTATTCAGATAAACATCTATGTAAATCCTGGACTTGGCTATTAAATTCAACATATCTGAGGGCTTTCCTGGCTGTAAGTCAGTTTGACGATGAACTGACCTTGGTTATCCAGCAATCAAGAAACATTTATGATGAGGGCTCTTTTTTTCCAAAGAGCTGACACTTTGCTGTCTCAGCAGGTGATGGATGTCTCTGGCTCTCCATCGGTCCCCCTGATGCACAACGGTGCTATTTAAATAGACTGTAGGGTGACGCCATAGCCCCACCCCGCTGAGGAAGTTCTGATTGAATGTAATGTGTACGGGGGAGGAGCTATGCATGACATCAGCTAAAAGTAGTTTGATCGGTATGTGCGTTATAATTGATCGAAATTAGTTGATTAAAAAAAAAAAAAAATCATCGATTAATCGAACACAAAAATTTTGATCAGCAACAGCCCTAAAAAATACTGTAAGTGATACCCCAATTATATCGAATACCAAAAAAAAAAAAAAAAAAAAAAAAAATTTGAATAATTAAAAATAAACAATTGATAATTAGGGCCCTTTCACACTGGGGCGGTTTGCAGGCGCCATTGCGCTAATAATAGCGCCTGCAAACCGACCCGAAAGTGCAGCTGCTTTGTCTCCAGTTTGAAAGCCCTAGGGGCTTTCACACTGGAGCGGTGTGCTAGCAGGACGGGAAAAAAAGTCCTGCTAGCAGCATCTTCAGAGCGGTGAAGGAGCGGAGTGTATACCGCTCCTTCACCGCTCCTGCCCATTGAAATCAATGGGCAGGAGGTGCTTTCTTGGCCGCTAGCGGGGGGGTAAAACTGCCCCGCTAGCGGCCGAATACCGACAGTAAAGTGCCGCTAATAATAGCGGAGCTTTACCGCCGACGCCGCCCCCACCCCAGTGTGGAAGGGCCCTTAGAGTAATGTAGAAAAAACTCTCAACACAAAAAAAAAAAAAAAAAAAAAACTCAAGCGGATATCATAAAAAAAGATTATTATAAAATTAATATGATGAAAGTGAATGATAAACACATGAATGAAGTGATGAATATAAACCATAAAAGAGAGAATAAACTTAACCAATCACAAAAAAAAAAAAAAAAAAAGTCCCAGTTTCAAATGGTGCAAAAAAAATTCAACCAACAGAAGAGGCCATATATAGTGTAAAGTGATGCTCCACAAGAAAATATGGTGCATCCAAGATAGTTCACACCCAAGTGAGTAATGGGGCTCCTTAACGACTATAGATGACCACAGTAAGGTAGTCTCACCAGGCACAGGGAAATTCAGGTCTCCCAAAAACTTATATCGACATCTGCAGTTGAGGCTATGATCATGGTACTGTTAAAATGTCTCCCCTGTCTGTTACAAGACCCGACTATTTTTTTTATATAGCTATGTAAAACATTAGAGATAATCACCCTGCTCTGCACATGCTCAGTTGCTCTCCATTTTTTAGGCACTGTACCAAATTTCTAGAGGCCGATCTGCTGAAAGCCTAAATAGATTTACTGCTGTTCAGGGGCTCTGGGCTTCAGCAAAATGGCAGTCACTGGCAAGAAGAAACAGGAACAATGCTGGAGGCAAAAAACAGCACACACTATTTTTCGTAGCATAATTAATATGGAATGTTCCTTGCTAAAGAACATTTTAATCAAGTTGTTATGAGTAAAGTTCTGCTTCAGCTTTGAACAAGTGAGAAAGGCAAATGGTCAACCATACATGATTTTATCTACAGACAAGGTTTAATCAGCCCTATCCTAAAAAGTAGACAAGTTACTGATGTTGCACAGATACCAGTGCCGATACTAAGCATTTGAATGAGTGCTTGTACTTATACAAATGCTACTAAAACCAATACTTTCAAGTCCGGGTTCACATATGTGCGGGGCCGGTTTCAGTGCAATTTGTAAAAAAAAAAAAAAAAAGTCGCGTGATTTCATGCAGCGGTTCAGGTGCACATTTTTAAAGTCCTAAAAAGAAGGCTGCGCTCAAAAAAACAGTCTATGCAAATGACAAAGGGATTTTGAGATCCTTTCAAAGTAAACAACACCGCCACCATGTACTTCTAAGCAGTAGTGACAATCCACCGTAGTAGTTAAGCCTGCTTACCAGATGGCAAGCATAAAAGGGCAGGTGGCTATAGCCCAGCCAAGGCCTTTTAGCTTGCTGGCACTCCCGGTGTTCATGTGGGGGGTAAATCTCCAGGTTCACTTGCGTTGTCACGTGTCACCACGAGAACCACGGATAACCTTATCTCTAAGTAGGAGGATGTCCGCTGTTGATGGTTCCGGAGTGAATGTCCGATGGCAGTTCCTTGGGATTCCTGGTATCGATGGCTGAGCCTGCGCCCCTTAAGAGTATAGTCTTTTGCCCAGAGCAGAGAGCGAGAGTAAACCACAGCTCTGGATCCAGAGCTGTGGTTTACTCTCGCTCTCTGCTCTGGGCAAAAGACTATACTCTTAAGGGGCGCAGGCTCAGCCATCGATACCAGGAATCCCAAGGAACTGCCATCGGACATTCACTCCGGAACCATCAACAGCGGACATCCTCCTACTTAGAGATAAGGTTATCCGTGGTTCTCGTGGTGAATGGTGACACGTGACAACGCAAGTGAACCTGGAGATTTACCCCCCACATGAACACCGGGAGTGCCAGCAAGCTAAAAGGCCTTGGCTGGGCTATAGCCACCTGCCCTTTTATGCTTGCCATCTGGTAAGCAGGCTTAACTACTACGGTGGATTGTCACTACTGCTTAGAAGTACATGGTGGCGGTGTTTACTTTGAAAGGATCTCAAAATCCCTTTGATGTCATTTGCATAGACTGTTTTTTTTGAGCGCAGCCTTCTTTTTAGGACTATTTATTTTGGTGTAATCGCACTATATGCTGCAGCTGTTTATACATATTTTTTAGGTCAAGCGCGGTTCTCTCCATATACATTTTTAACCACTTCCCGCCCGCCCTATGGCGGATTGACGTCCGGGAAGTGGTTGTGTTATCCTGACTGGGCGTCATATGACGTCCTTCAGGATAACATGCCGCAGCGCGCCCCCGGGGGCGCGCATCGCGGCGATCGGTGGAGCGGTGTGTCAGTCTGACACACCGCTACACTGATCTTGGTAAAAAGCCTCCGGCGGAGGCTCTTTACCACGTGATCAGCCGTGTCCAATCACGGCTGATCACGCTGTCAATAGGAAGAGCCGTTGATCGGCTCTTCCTCACTCGCGTCTGACAGACGCAAGTAGAGGAGAGCCGATCGGCGGCTCTCCTGGCAGGGGGGGTCTGCGCTGATTGTTTATCAGCGCAGCCCCCCCGCAGATCACCACACTGGACCACCAGGGATCACCACTAGGACCACCAGGGAAGGGGCAACATGTGGATGGCCAGGTATGTACCCCATGGCCATCCACATGTGCCCAGTATGCCAAATCTGTGCCAATCAGTGCCCACAAATGGGCACTGATTGGCACAATTATGTTGCAGTGATGCCCAGCAATGCCACCCTTAGGGGCATCACTGCAAACAAGTAATGCCACCAGTGCCACCCATCAGTGTCCATTCATGCCACCTGTCAGTGCCCATCCATGCCCATCAGTGCCCATCTATCAGTGCCCATCCGTGCCCATCTGTGCCAACTATCAGTGCCACCCATAAGTAACCATCAATGCCACCTACAAGTGCCATCAATGCCACCTATGAGTGCCCATCAGTGCCGCCTATTAGTGCCCATCCGTGCCACCTATGAGTGCCCATCAGTGCCGCATACCAGTGCCACCTATCAGTGCCCATCAGTGCCACCTATCAGTGCCCATCAGTGCCGCCTATCAGTGCCCATCATCAGTGCCCGTCAGTGCCACCTCATCAGTGCCACCTCATCGGTGCCACCTCATCGGTGCCCATCAGTGCCGCCATATCAGTGCCCGTCAGTGCAGCCATATCAGTGCCCGTCATTGAAGAAAAAAACGTACTTATTTACAAAAAGTTTTAACAGAAACAAAGAAAAACTTGTTTTTTTTCAAAATTTTCGGTCTTTTTTTATTTGTTGCGCAAAAAATAAAAACCGCAGAGGTGATCAAATACCACCAAAAGAAAGCTCTATTTGTGGGAACAAAATGATAAAAAATTTGTTTGGGTACAGTGTAGCATGACCGCGCAATTGTCATTCAAATTGCGACAGCGCTGAAAGCTGAAAATTGGGCTGGGCGGGAAGGTGTCTAAGTGCCTGGTATTGAAGTGGTTAAAGTGTATGACACTGGAAATTGCACCTGACTTTTTTTTTTTCTAATGCCGCGTACACACGAGCGGACTTTACGGCAGACTTTGCCCGGCGGACTTTGACGTACTTTACAACGGACTTTCTGAATGAACGGACCTGCCTACACACAATCCACCAAAGTCCGTTAAATTCGTACGTGATGACGTATGACCGGACTAAAACAAGGAAGTTCATAGCCAATAGCTGCCCTAGCGTGGCTTTTTGTCCGTGGAACTAGCATACAGACGAGCGGACTTTTCGACCGGACTCGATTTCGACGGATTGATTTAAAACATGTTTCAAATCTAAGTCCGTCCAACTTTTGAGAAAACAAAGTCCGCTGGAGCCCACACACATCGAATTGTCAGACGAAATCCCGTCCGCCGGGCAAAGTCTGCCGTAAAGTCCACTCGTGTGTACGCGGCATTAGAAGCACACTGAAATTACACTATAAATAGGGATCGTTAATTTGTATCAGCAAGTACTTGAGAAAAAAAAAAAGATATCAGTAGTCCTACTGTCTAAAAAACTGGTATCGGTGCATGCCTACATAAAGAGACTTATGCTTGTGTTAAAGCTCTGTGAATTGAGCATTAGGTTTGAGTCATCATTCAGTAGAGAGCAATTGGGTCACATTTTTGACATTACTACATACAAACATTCTCTGATCTATAAGAACAATTAAAAGTGACAAATGAATCTTCCTTTGTCAATAAATATCTCAGTCGATTGGGAGAGGGATCTACCTTTCTAGGTATACTAGTGTTTATGTGCGCTACTATTTACTACAGAACTTTGTGAAAATGTATTTACCACCTCGCATCTCCCCCGCAAGCACTTCACACTGCCCTCTGCGAACCGCTGCAGGTGTCAAAACAAACTTAATGACACCCCCAGTTTGGTTCACAGTGCGAACTGCGGATTCAGACAGGAATCGAATCGCATGGGTGTTCACTTCACAGTGCGAGAAAAAAAAAAAAAAAAAAGTCCCCGCACATTTTTTTATGCGAATCCAATGCAAGTTCAGCCATACAACTGTATGGTTGAATTTGCATTGCGCAGACATCGCATGCGATCTGCACCAGCAATGCAGTGAAAATTACATGCGATGTCTGATCGCATGTGTGTGAACCCTGGTGGAAGCTGGCTGTTTTCTATGCAGAGATGCACCAAATTTTTCACCAAGCCGCACACGCTGTGTGAATGGACAATGAGGGAGATTTACTAAAACTGGAGCACTTGGAATCTGGTGCAGCTGTGCATGGTAGCCAGCTTCTAACTTCAGCTTGTTCAATTAAGCTTTAACCAATTGACAACTGGGCACTTAAACCCCCTTCCTAACCAGACCAATTTTCAGATTTCAGCACTCTCACACTTTAAGGCTGGGTTCACACTGCTGCGGTGCGGGAACGCAGCGAATTTACTGCGGGTTCCCGCATTGCACCAACTCGCACGGCAGTTCACACTGCCATATGCGAACTGCTGGGGAGTGTCATACAATGTTAATGACACCCCCAGTTCAGCCCGCATATCGCACTGCGAACTGACAATTCGGACATGTATCGGATCGCATAGGTGTGAACACCCATGCGATCCGATTCTGGTCCGAACAAAAAAAAGGGTCCTGTGCGAGTTTGGACCGAATGCGGTGCGATATCAGCCATACTATCTGTATGGCTGATATCGCACAGCACAGACATCGCATGTGATGTGAACAGCAGTGCGCTGCGAATCACATACGATGTCTGCCACTGCAGCAGTGTGAACCCAGCCTGAATGACAATTACTCAGTCATGCAACACTGTACCCATATGAAAGGTTTGTCCTTTTTTCTCACACAAAATAGAGCTTTCTTTTGGTGGCATTTAATCAGCGCTGTTTTTTTTTTATTTTTTGCTCTATGAAAAAAAAGACTGAAAATTCTGTATAAAAAAAATAAATAAATAAAATTTTTCTTTGTTTCTGTTATAAAATTTTGCAAATAAGAATTTTTCTTCATAAATTTTAGCCAAATTTTATACTGGCCAAATTTTATACTGCTACATATCTTTGATAAAAATAATCCAAATCGGTGTATACTATTTGGTAAAAGTTATAGAGTCTACAATCTATGGTGCCAATCACTGAAAATTGATAACACCTGAAGTACTGTCGGCCTATCTCATTTCTTGAGACCCCAACATGCCAGGACAGTACAAATATGACCCCTTTTTGGAAAGTAGACATTCCAAGGTATTTAGAAAGAGGCATGGTGAGTTTTTTAAAGTTGTAATTTTTTCCCACAATTCTTTGCAAAAAATCAAGATTTTTTTTATCTTCACAAAAGTGTCATATTATCAGGTTATTTCTCACACACAGCATATGCATACCACAAGTTACACCCCAAAATACATTCTACTACTCCTTCTGAGTATAGCAATACCACGTTTGAGACTTTTACACAGCGTAACCACATACAGAGGCCCAACATTGAGGGAGCGCCATCAGGCGTTCTAGGGGCATAAATTACACATCTAATTTCTTGACTATCTTACACTTTTGAAGTTCCTGGAGCACCAGGACAATGGAAATGCCCCAAACATGACCCCATTTTGGAAAGAAAACAACCCAACGTATAATCTATGAGGCAGATCGAGTCTTTTGAACATGTAATTTTTTTCTACAAGTTTTTGGAAAATGTGGAAAGAAAATGAAAACGCATGTTATTTATTTATTTTTACACAAAAGTTGTCATATATACAATATTTCTAACACATAGCATGTACACGGCAAAAATTACGCCCCAAAAAAGATTCTCCTACTCCTCCGGAGTACGGCGATAGCACATGTGTGAGACTTTTACACAGCCTGGCCACATAGAGAGGTCCATCCAACATGCAGGGAGCACCATCGGGTGTTCTAGGGACATAAATGTCAAAACTAATTTGACTACCTATTACACTTTGAGGCACTGTAGTGGCATGGATGTGAACTGATGTGGCATGCATAAGCTGGGGATGGCTAAGCATGGTTGAGCCATGAATGTGGATGGCTGGGTATGGATGGGTGGATGAGTATGGCTGAGTATAGGTGACTAAGCATGGATGGATGAGTATTGCTGAGGATGGATGGATGGATGAGTATGAATGAGTACTTCTGAGCATGGATGAGTATAGATGGGATGAATGGATGAGTACTTCTGAGCATGGATGAGTATGGATGGGATGGATGGATAAGTACTTCTGAGCATGGATGAGTATGTATGGGATGGATGAGAACTGAGCATGGATGAGTATGGATGGGATGGATGGATGAGTACTTCTGAGCATGGATGGGTTGAAATGATGAGTATGGATGGGATGGATGAGTATGGATGGATGAGAACTGAGCATGGATGAGTATGGATGGGATGGATGGATGAGTATTTCTGAGCATGGATGAGTATGTATGGGATGGATGAGTACTTCTGAGCATGGATGGATGAGCATGGATGGGATGGATGAGTACTTCTGTGAGCATGGATGGGATGGATGGATGGCTGGATTGGGCACAAAGCAGCGCTGTGGGCACTAAGTATCCAGCCCAGTGCTGCAGCACTTGATCTATCCCCTCGCACTGTACCAATAGGTAAGGGGAGGGGAGAGAGGAACTGGACGCGACGCCGGTTTGTTTAGAAGCGATCGCTCCGTCATTTGACGGAGCGATCACATGTTAAAACGGCCAGCAGCTATTTACCGTGACCCGTGATGCGTCGGGTCCGGCCACGGATTTTCCCGGGTGCGCGCCCCAGGGGGCACGCGGGAGCAGGATTTGGGAGGACGTCCAATGTCTAATCACAGGTGTGTGGCTTGGGAGTGAACCTGCTTGAGTGCCTCCATAGCAAACAGCTTGTTATTGGGGGAGGGGAGGAGCCAGGACTGCCAGTGGGGGGACCTACAAAAAAAATAATAATTTGCACAGAGCAGGCAAGTATAACTGGTTTGTTATTTAAAAAAAAAAAAAAAAAATCCAACGTTTAGAAGCACTTTTAATAACTCTCCCCCTATGTGTCCATGCCTGCATAGGCTTTTAGAGGAGTTCAGGTGCATCAGCATTTAGAGGCAAAGGTCTTCATGAACACACTAGGCACCTTTAGCGATTCAGCGTTTTGGTAATTTCGATGGCCAATAAAATAGACGCCGAAGTGCGCCTGGACGCTTCTAAAGTTGCGGGTTTAATGCCGATTTTTCCTGTCATGAGAAACAGACTTTATATGAGGCCTTGAGCTTGTTCACACCAGTAGCCGCGTTTTACCATGGCTGCCGGTGTGCTGTGAAGGAAGCGGTGCTAATAAACTTTGCAGTTTACTTTTTTCATTTGTATTTAAAATGTCACAAAGTGACATTTCATTCATATTAATTCAACTCAAGGGGTTAAGCAGTTGTGTATTGAGTCGCAATGTGCTGCGCTCACAAAAGAAATGCATGCTCTACTTTTATTCACATTGCTGCAGTACAATGGTGTGAAACTCATAAGACTCAGGACACTTTGCCTTGTCACTGCTCAGTGCAGCCGGACACATATGGTGTAAGCAAGCCCTTAAAGTCACCAGAATTTATTTCCTTATGCCTTTTTTTTATTATTCAAAAGGAAAGGAAGATAACAATGGTTACAACCTAAATGGTCAATTAGCATGGAACATACAGGTAACTATATAGTTACAATTCTGTGTTCTATCATTTCACAACAGGTACTGGATAGATTCCAGAGTAAATGTTTTGAGTCTCTTGTGCCTTCTTGAGAGTTTTAAGAGCATTGTAAATTCCTGCTCTCCAGGAAAGTAAACCTATACTGACAGAAACACTGACCTTCTAAGAACACTCCAAAGACATGCTGGTAGGTTAATTGGCTTCTGTTCATATACCGTCCAAAATTGGCCTAGTATATGAATGCGAGTTGGGGACCTTGGATTGTGGGCTCCTTGAGGGTAGGGACCGATGTGAGTGTGTGATGTAAATTGACAGTGCTATATGGGTACCTTAACCACTTCTCACCCGGCCACTGCACATATACGGCCAGGAGGGCACTCTCTCCTTCTGAGTGGACGTTCAGGAACGTCCCTCAGAAGGAGTGGGATCGCGTGCGCGCACCCGCGCAGCGACGCGATCCCGATGCGCTCGTGTCTCCCGGACACGGCGCATCTCCGATCGGCAGGAGGGCTCTGCGATTGGCCCTCCTGATCACATGACGGCCGTGTCGAATCACAGCCGTCATGTGATGTAAACACAGAGCCGGTTGCTAGGCAATCTGCTCTGCTCTCCTCACACGGAAGTTGTCAGTAAGGAGAGGAGAGCGGATCGCTGCAGCCGGCTGGTGATCAGTGAGTATGAGCTGTTTTTTACAGCTTTTTACTCACTAATCACCAGTCTAGTGACCCCACACAATGTAAAAACACAAAACACTAAGTAAACACACAATGTCCCCAAACCACATGTCCCCCACATATGTCCCAGTAAAATCACGTCCCAATGATTATCTGCACACATGTCACCTGCGCACATCTGTACATGATCATTTGCGCACGTGTCCGTGATCACACGAACCAAATATTATACACTTAACGGGATTTTTACCAAAAACCATGTAGCAGAATACGTTTTGGCTTAAATTTATGACAAAATTTGATTTTATTGGATTTGTTTTAAAATAGAAAGAAGAAAATATTGTTTTTTTTTTCCAAATTTCCGCTCTTTTTTCGCTTATATCGCAAAAAATAAAAAACGGAGTCGTGAATAAATACCACCAAAAGAAAGCTCTATTTGTGTGAACAAAATGATAATTTAATTTGGGTACAGCGTAGCATGACCGCGCAATTGTCATTGAAAGTGTGAGAGCGCTGAAAGCTGAAAATTGGTCTGGGAAGGAGGGGGGCGAAAGTGCCCAGTATTGAGGTGGTTAAATAAATAATAATATAATAGATGAGCATCTTAATGAGACACAATGTACAGGGATAGGGACAATTGTAGACACACACCCACACTCACTCAGGTTGAACTGGATGGACTGGTGTCTTTATTCAACCTTACTAACTACCGTATGTAACACTACATGCTTAGCTACCTCTGCCTTCAACACTTTCCATGTCCCCAATCCAAAGTGATCAGAAGGACAGGACATTAATAACAGCCTCCAAACTGAAACTTCCTAGGTCTTCAACAACCAATCAGGTTTATACAGTTGTCATTTTCAGCACAGGTTACATCCGACTGGTGGTTTTGCAACAAAGGCAATAGAACACTTTGCATGTATGTTGGCCATATTCTCTCACCAGGCATCTATGACTCTAATACAATAGGCAATCCAAAAACAGTTCAACAGCAATATCCATAACAAGGCTTTCATTGAATTTTTGCATTGCATGTCGGTACAGTGAAGAGTCCTGATGGGGGGGGGGAGAAGACTGATTATCACTGATGTGAGCAGTCAACAGCCTCAAATTAATTTGCAGATTTACCACAGTTCTTATGACAGTCAAAGATGATACAATAACAAAGAAAACATTCAGTACTGGTTTTACCATCCACAAAGCCCAAAACCAACTGCAATGGTACCTGTTGAAAATCTAATCCAACCTATGTACATAGCAGGCGGTTTATATCCATATATCAAAAAGGTGCTCACAGGAGAAAAGAGCACATTCTAAATCCAAAACACTGTTATAATCTATACTATAACAAAGAACTACTACTAAAACACAGCTCTGAATCCAAATATACTTTATTTTTATAGTAAATCATCTTTATACACTCTCTGTATTCAGTCTGAATTCTACTCAGCAGTGAAGAAGAAACAAGGCCTTCTATAGAGCAAATCTACTGGGCAGGGCTCTTCTAGGATTCTGGTTCAATATGGCGCCGGCTGTAATCTGCACAGACACCTCCTATTGTACTAAGTCAGTGAAGGATGATGATTATCACCGATATCAAGTCTAAAATATAATTAAATTATTGTATCAAATATATCATAAAATAGATACAAAGGTCACATGTAGTTTGCTGTATAGTATCAAACATATTGGATTTTAGTACATCTAAATGAATAGCTATTACTAAAGAAAAACAGATTTCAGAATTAAGAGACACAGCAAGGAATACATACAGCTCTATAATTTTTCTTCCAGTATACACAATAATTTTAATAATTTCTAAAAGAATAACTATTGGGGGGAGGGGAATTTACTAGAACTGAAGCATGCAAATTCTGGCTGCTCTGCATAGAAACCGTTCAGCTTATGTTTTTTTTTGCCAAAAGATAATTTATACAAGCTGAAGTTAGAAGCTGATTGGCTACCATGCACAGCTGCACCAGATTCTGAGTGCTCCAGTTTTAGTAAATCCCAGTAACATTTACTATTATATATTTAAAAAATTATTAAGTATACTGTAAATCAGCATTTGTCACCCTACAAGATACAGGAGGCCCCAAATATTGTTAAAGGGCCACATATAACATTACAGATAAAGCTACAGCTGAAGACTTCCTAGAGAAACTGATCAGAGACTTTTCTACAGAAGTGGTTGGAGACTGAGGTCATACTGAAGGAGACAGAATCTAGGGACTTGTTGCATGTAACTGCTAGAGATTATGGTTATTGAAGGCTCCTCTGTAAATCAATTTTTCCACTTCTAACTGCTAGGGCCCCACTGAGGGCTTCACTTCAAACCATTTGTAATTGGGGGGGGGACATGGTGCTGCAGTCACCAAGAGCAAATACATTGCAGTCATTAGGGTGAGGTCACACCGTGGAGCTGCAATAGTCAGGAGGGGGACCACAGAAGCAGAGTTGTTCAGGGGGAGGGGGGTTGCAAAGCCTCAAGTGGCTTGGGGTCACAGAGCTACAGTAATCATATGGGGGGGGGGGGGGGGGAGAGGACCCACCATGGTGCCACCATTATCATGGGGTTGTCGCGGAGCCACAATTGAACGGGACCATGGAACGTAAGCCATTAGTTGAGGGACTGTGGAGCCTCAGGTCGTTGGGGGGGGGGGGGGGGGGGTAGTGGGTGTGTAAAGGTGGAGATCGCAGGGATTCAGTCAACGTGGAAAGGGGGGGGACCATGGAGCCTCACGTTGTTTTAAGGGGGGGTGGGGGTTGGGGGACAGGACGACTGCGGAGCTGCTATTGTCAGGTGGTTGCCACGCAGCCACAGTTGGTGGGTGGGTGGGGGGGGGGACCAGGGACCTGCAGTTGCCAGGGACACAGAGGTAGGTGCTGTCTTATAGAACATGGCTTCACACATCTCCTGCTCCATATTCTGGTCTTCCTTTGCAGCTCTCTGCATTCACTCACATAACATTTTATAACAAGGGAAATGGATGCTGGAGGACCTTCCATTCCACCAGCTGTGCTCCCAGCTCTGAACATGGAGGTTCCCATAAGAGGAGACTCGCCTTACTTCCACCCCTCCCGCTCCTGAGCTCAGTCCTGCGCCCACTTCATGAAGCCTCCTCCAGGTAGGACATCTAACAATGGTGACCAGCTTCCTCCTTCCTCGTCCAGCTATGCTGCTTGTCCCGGGTCGTGACCTCATACAGGAAGACGAGCACAGCACGAAGGACCCCCTGCCCCCATCTCTGCCCGGGGCTGTCTAACTCACTGCCTGTTTGGAATAAGCAAAGCGAATATCCCCGCTGCCCGGCGCACACACTCACCTTCAGGCAGGTGGATCTATCCTGACTGGCCCAGCGACGGCGGTGTTGTTACCACGTCTGGAAGCGGCTCTATTGTAAGAAAACCTCTCCCGTCCGCCGCCGCAAAGCGAGTGAACGAGCGCGCCACCTGATACTCCAGTGACAGCCCTGACGAGGAAGGGCGGAGCTAGCGTGTTGGAAACAACTAGTGGCCTGATCCTGCGACCAATCAGCGCCTTGGACAGGTGAGCTCGTCATTGCAGTTGCTGTGGCAACCAGCATCCGTGTAAGACAAGGCGATCTCGCCTCACTGACAGCGAGCCAATGATAAGGGAGAGCCGGGAGTGAGGGGGACAAGGAAACCTAGCTGTGCAAACTGGCCATGAACTAGAGGGGGCAGCCAGGCGTTCCCTTCATCCTCCCCTATAACGTGCACTGTGCACACACTTACATCATATTTACCCATCTATTCCAAGAAATCACCTAAAACCAGACACTGGGACTGTTTACTGAACCAATCTTCAATCCTCACTTCTATATGTCGCATAGAGACCTTACATTCACCCTAGGCTATGTTTACACTTGTGCGACTTGTCATGCAACTTGGGACTGCAAAGTCGTATGACAAGTCATACCCCATGATTTCCAAAGAGTACCGTTCATATCTGTGTGACTTCAAAGTAGTCCCTGCATGACTTTGGTCCGACTTTGATGCGACTTGAGGTCCATAATACACAGGCATTGCTTCAAGTCTCATCAAATTTGCGGCATAAATCACAACAACATCATGCAACTTTCAGGTCGCAATAGTGGAAACTGATGCTTAAGGCTCCTTTCACACTTGTGTAGCACCCTCTACCTCTAGGTAGGTGCTAGAGTAGTGGGTGTTTGTGTATACTGCCAGTATGCTGTGAGCTAGGCCTGTTTGTTGTGGTTTAGTTTAGCAGCAGGTGACTGACATGTGCTTCAGCTCTTGGGAGCCTCCGTTTCCAGTGAGAATGTTCTGGAAAAGAGGCAAGGCAGAGAGCTGGAGTGACATGGGGTGTATTTGGGAGCCCTGACCAATCCCCAACTGGGATTGGCAGGGGGCAGGCCTCTTATATATACATCCATGGTCAGCCTGTTGCGGGAGGAGTTGTCGGGTGTAAGAACTATATGATGAAGTGTTAGACTGTGGTGGCCCTTGAGGGACCTCAGGCCGGGTGTACCACAGGCGGGGAGCTGGGAGGGAGCCTCTCTTTACACAGTCATTGAGAGGTGCCCTGGAACAGGAGCAGGAGGAGGACAGCGGGAGCATGGCCAGGAAAGTCATTCAGGAGGGATCCATGCCGGGGTCGGTGAGTGAGAAGCACAGTAAGAAGCTCTGGGAGAGACATGCCAGGATTGGATGTGGAGCCAGAGGGAGAGTGTGGTGTTGTTGAAGTTAAGTTGCTGCAGCCAGAAGGGTTGGCAGGACTTGCATCGGATGTACTGAGAGCAGTATTCCACCAAGGATCAGTTAGCACAATTATCTTGTTCATCTAAAATGGTTGCTACTAGGAAAAAGTCAGGACTTCTTCAGAGTGAGGCCTAACCTTGTGCTAATGGTGGCAGGAATCTGGAACTGGACAGTGAAGGAAAACAAGTGATCTCAAGTAGTGTGCTGGAGGAGATGTGCAGAAGAAGAGACTGTCAGTTTAGATTCAACTACATTTATTTCCATTACTAAAGATTCATCATCTGGGCATCCCATGTCCCTTTTCCCCATCCAAGTTTAATCCCCTAATAAAAACAACAAAAACAAGCAAGAGTTTGACTGGAGAAAGTGTGCCTAAAATGGATGTCTGACCAGCAGGGTGATGTGTGGATGTTTAACCACGTTGTGACCCCCACGGGGGGCACTGCTACACTTGTGTGACTTGTCTTGCGACTTGGGACTGCAAAGTCGCATGAAAAGTTGTACCCCATGATTTCCAATGAGTACCATTCATATCTGTGTAACTTCAAGTTGCACCGACTTCAAAGCAGTCCCTGCACTACTTTGGTCCCACTTTGATGTGAGTTGAGGTCCATAGACCTCAAGTTTACACAGGCATTCTCTGCAATCGTGGTAAAATCATGTCAAAATGGCGTGACTTAAAAGTCGCAGCAGTGTGAAAGGGGCCTAATGACCCGTACACACGATCCGAAAATTGGACAAAAAAATACAGCTTTCGACATGATCGTCCTAATTCTGTCCTACGAGAATTTTTTCGTAACTTTAGTAAACTCTTCAGGTTCGATATACGACGATCTGTCATCTGATTTTTGGATCATGCATGTGTACGGGGCATTAGGCTGTTTACTCAGCGATAATTATAGAAACCAGTGGTGAGTAGGGATGAGCCGAACACCCCCCGGTTCTGTTCGCACCAGAACCCGCGAACGGACCGCAAGTTCGCACGAACGTTAGAACCCCATTGACGTCTATGGGACTCGAACGTTCGAAATCAAAAGTGCTCATTTTAAAGGCTAATTTGCATGGTATTGTCCTAAAAAGGGTGTGGGGACCCGGGTCCTACCCCAGGGGACATGTATCAATGCAAAAAAAACTTTTAAAAACGGCCGTTTTTTCGGGAGCAGTGATTTTAATGATGCTTAAAGTAAAAAAAAAAAAGTGAAATATTCCTTTAAATATCGTACCTGGGGGGTGTCTATAGTATGCCTGTAAAGTGACGCGTGTTTCCCATGTTTAGAACAGTCCCTGCACCAAATGTCATTTTTAAAGGAAAAAATCTCATTTAAAACTGCTTGCGGGTTTAATGTCATGTCGGGTCCTGGCAATATGGATGAAAATCAGTGAGACAAACGGCATGGGTACCCCCCAGTCCATTACCAGGCCCTTTGGGTCTTGTATGGATATTAAGGGGAACCCCGCACCCAAATTAAAATAAGGAAAGGTCCCTATATACTCTGAACAGCAGTATACAGGCGGTGCAAACAAGACAGGGACTGTAGGTTTGTTGTTAAGTAGAATCTGTTTGTAATTTTGAACATTTTTAACGTGTTTAGCTCCAGCCAAAAAATCTTTTCTAAGCTTTTTGGAAAACATAGGGAAGGGTTATCACCCCTGTGACATTTGTTTTGCGTCTTTCCTCCTCTTCAGAAGATTTCACCTCACTTTTTTGTCCCAATGAAAAATGTTTTTTGAAAATTTGGGTTTTTTTGTGGAACAAGGATTGGAAAGCATCAATGGAAAGGAGAAATTGTTTTCCCATATTAACTCTTACATGAGAGAATTTCCCTTCCTAGGGGTAGATTTCATCTCACTTCCTGTTGTCTCCTTCCGTTTGCAAGTAGGAGTCGTTTGTAAGTTAGATGTTTGAAAGTAGGGTCCTGCCCTATATACTCAGCAGAAATTTGGGCCTTAGGTGTTGCTGTGGCCAAAACACTGTAAGCCCTCACAGGGCCCTGCTGTGAAATATTAGATCAAGAATTGTAATTACATGCCCCTGTTGAACAGGAGCTGAAAAATTAGGCCTTAGGCACTGGTGCTGGTGCCACAACACTGCAACCCCTCACAGACACTCTAGTTGGAACGCAGGAACGAGCCCTGCTGCAAAGTATTGCATCAAAAATTGTAATTACACGCCCCTGTTAGACAGGGGCAGAAAAATTGGGCCTTAGGCACTGGTGCTGGTGCCACAACACTGCAACCCCTCACAGACACTCTAGTTGGAACGCAGGAACGAGCCCTGCTGCAAAGTATTGCATCAAAAATTGTAATTACATGCCCCTGTTAGACAGGGGCAGAAAAATTGGGCCTTAGGCACTGGTGCTGGTGCCACAACACTGCAACCCCTCACAGACACTCTAGTTGGAACGCAGGAACGAGCCCTGCTGCAAAGTATTGCATCAAAAATTGTAATTACACGCCCCTGTTAGACAGGGGCAGAAAAATTGGGCCTTAGGCACTGGTGCTGGTGCCACAACACTGCAACCCCTCACAGACACTCTAGTTGGAATGCAGGAACGAGCCCTGCTGCAAAGTATTACATCAAAAATTGTAATTACACGCCCCTGTTATACAGGGGCTGAAAAATTGTGCCTTAGGCACTGGTGGTGGCGCCCAGAACCAAAAATGTTCTTACAAGCTATCAGCGTGATGATTGAGGAGGAAGAGGATAATTACTCAGGGATAGTCACTCAGCATCAGCATAGGCAGTCTTTGAAGGGATCTGAAAAAAATTATTCAGTTACATCAGCATCAGGTGCTTGGTAGCTGGTGGTGATCCAAGACTGATTCATTTTTATGAAGGTCAGCCGATCGACCGAGTCAGTGGACAGACGCACCCTGTGATCGGTTACCACGCCTCCAGCAGCACTGAATCTGCGTTCCGAAAGAACGCTGGATGCAGGACAGGCCAGTAGCTCAATTGCATACTGTGCAAGCTCTGGCCAGTGATCCATCCTCAAGACCCAGTAACCCAGAGGATTTTCGGTGGGAAAGGTGTCCAAGTCTGATCTTGCCCCTAGGTATTCCTGCACCATGTAAAACAGACGCTGGCGATGGTTGCTGGAACCGATCATACCTTGGGGCTGCGGACCAAAAAATTGTCTGAACGCATCGGTCAGACGGCCACCTTCTCCACCGCTCCTTCTTTGACTGACCGAAGCCTCAGCAACACGTTGTCCAGAAACAGGAGTTTGTAACCTCCCAGTCTCTGGGAACACGTTGCACAGACCTTTCTGCAAGGCCTCCCGAAGATGTTTCATCCTCTGCTCCCTCTGCGATGGCAAGATAAGGTCCGCAACCTTACCCTTGTAACGTGGATCAAGGAGGGTTGCCAGCCAGTATTGGTCCTTCTCCTTGATACCACGAATACGAGGATCCTTACGCAGGCTTTGCAGGATCAGGGAGGCCATGCAGCGTAGGTTTGCTGAGGCATTCGGTCCGGAGTCCTCTGGGTCACTAAGGACAACAACGTCCGCAGCCACCTCCTCCCATCCACGTACAAGTCCATGTGTTCCTTGGGACTGATCCCTTAAAGACTGCTGATGCTGAGTGCCAGGCTCCACCTCCATACTGACACAATCTTCCTCCTCCTCCTCCTCCTCCTCCTCGTCCTCTTCCTGTGTGATCGGCGGGCACGCAGGAACACTGTCTGGATAAAGGGGGCCTTGAGAGCTAAGGAAGTCCTCCTCTTCCTGCCTCTGTTCTGCCTCAAGTGCCCTGTCCATTATTCCACGCAGCGTGTGCTCCAACAGGTGGACAAGGGGGACAGTGTCACTGATGCATGCACTGTCAGTGCTCACCATCCTCGTGGCCTCCTCGAATGGTGACAGGACAGTGCATGCATCCCTGATCATGGCCCACTGGCGTGGGGAAAAAAAACCAAGGTCCCCTGACCCTGTCCTGGTGCCATAGTCGCACAGGTACTCATTGATGGCCCTCTGCTGCGTGTGCAGCCGCTGCAGCATGGCCAATGTCGAGTTCCACCTGGTGGGCATGTCACAGATTAGGCGGTTCTTGGGCAGGTTAAACTCCTTTTGGAGGTCCGTCAGCCGAGCACTGGCATTATATGACCGGCGGAAATGCACACAGACTTTCCTGGCCTGCCTCAGGACATCCTGTAAGCCCGGGTACCTGCCCAAGAACCGCTGCACCACCAAGTTAAGGACGTGAGCCAAACAGGGCACATGGGTCAGTTGTCCCTGTCGGAGGGCAGAGAGGAGGTTGGTGCCATTGTCGCAAACCACCATTCCTGCCTTAAGTTGGCGTGGCGTCAACCACCTCTGAACCTGCCCCTGCAGAGCTGACAGAACCTCTGCCCCAGTGTGGCTCCTGTCCCCCAAGCACACCAGCTCAAGCACCGCATGGCATCTTTTGGCCTGCGTACTTGCGTAGCCCCTTGAACGCCTACGGAGCACCGCTGGTTCCGAGGAAGAGGCCATGGAGGAAGAAGAAGAGGAGGGGGTGGAGGAGAGAGCATTTTGGAGGCGTGGTGGCGGAACAACCTCCAACACTACTGCACCTTGTCCTGCATCCTTCCCAGCTGCCAGCAGAGTCACCCAATGCGCCGTGAAACTTAAGTAACGTCCCTGTCCATGCCTGCTGGACCATGAGTCAGCGGTAATATGCACCTTACCGCTGACCGCCCTGTCCAGCGAGGCATGGACATTGCCTTCCACATGCCGGTAGAGAGCTGGAATCGCCTTCCGTGAGAAAAAGTGGCGTTTGGGTACCTGCCACTGAGGAACCGCACATTCCACAAACTCACGGAAGGGGGCAGAGTCTACCAACTGAAAAGGCAGCAGTTGAAGTGCTAGCAATTTTGCCAAGCTAGCATTCAACCGCTGGGCATGTGGATGGCTGGGAGCAAACTTCTTTCGGCGGTGCAGCAGCTGGGGCAGGGAAATTTGCCTGGTACAATCTGGCGTCGGTGTACCAAAAGCAGATTGCCCACAAGTACTTGGCTGTGACACACCTAATTCTACACCTTCATTCCTCTCACTGCAGGTCTCAGAGAGGACTGAAGGTCTAGTGGGGTTGGAAATCTCAGCTGATGAGGAGCAAGGAGAGATCCTCTTTGTTCTTTGGTGTGGGTCTTTTAGATATGCTTGCCAACGAACTGCATGGCAGGTCAACATATGTCTGGTCAAGCATGTGGTACCCAAGCGGGAGATGTTTTGGCCACGCGAGATACGCTTGAGACATATGTTGCAAATAGCAGCGGTGCGATCTGATGCACTCGTCTCAAAAAAGGCCCACACCAAAGAACTTTTTGAATAACGCGCAGAGACTGCAGCGCCCTGCACATGTGGAGCTTTGGGGTGTGATGCAGTCAATGTGCTGCCCTTAGGCTGGCCCCTGGAGGGCATCCTGCCTCGTTGGTGATGTGCCGCCTCCTCCTCCTCCTCCTCCTCTCTCCTATCAGGCACCCACGTTGAGTCAGTGACCTCATCATCCCCTCCCTCCTCATCACTGGAGCAAACCTGGCAGTATGCTGCAGCAGGGGGAGCATGACTGCCAGATTGCTGTCCTTCTTGGGCACCCCCTCTGTCCGTGCTCATGTTACTGCCTTCATCGAGCTCAGTATCATCATCAGAGCCTTCCAAACGCTGGGCATCCTCCTGGAGCATGTACCCAACACTGTGGTCAAACAGTTCGAGGGAATCCTCATGAGGACATGGTGGAGCTAGGGAAGGAGTCACTGATGACATTGAGCTGAGGGAAGAGGCCGCTGCTTTGCCAGACAAAGCACCCTGGGCATGGGTGAGAGAGGATGAGGAGGATGAGGACGGCTTGGTCATCCACTCGACCAAGTTTTCTGCATGTTGCGGCTCAACACGGCCAGCTGCCGAAAAAAAGGCCAAGCGTGTCCCATGGCCACGGGCTGATGAGGATGCACCGTCTCCACGACCAGCACTAGACACAGAGCCTGCTTGCCCTCTCTTATTGGCTTGTGACTGTCTGCCTCTCCTTCTTGGCCTTCCAGACATACTAATGGCCTGTAGCTGCACTAAGCTGGGATAGAACACCTGTAATTTTCTTCAGGTAGCTTTATATACTGTAACCAGACAAGCCTGCCTGTCAGTAGGAAGATAACAGGAACGGATCTAGCTGAACACTGTGAGCAGGACGCACTGCACTAAATGTAAATAGCAGGAACGGATCTAGCTGAACACTGTGAGCAGGACGCACTGACTGCACTAAATGTAAATAGCAGGAACGGATCTAGCTGAACACTGTGAGCAGGACGCACTGACTGCACTAAATGTAAATAGCAGGAACGGATCTAGCTGAACACTGTGAGCAGGACGCACTGCACTAAATGTAAATAGCAGGAACAGATCTAGCTGAACACTGTGAGCAGGACGCACTGCACTAAATGTAAATAGCAGGAACGGATCTAGCTGAACACTGTGAGCAGGACGCACTGACTGCACTAAATGTAAATAGCAGGAACAGATCTAGCTGAACACTGTGAGCAGGACGCACTGCACTAAATGTAAATAGCAGGAACAGATCTAGCTGAACACTGTGAGCAGGACGCACTGCACTAAATGTAAATAGCAGGAACGGATCTAGCTGAACACTGTGAGCAGGACGCACTGCACTAAATGTAAATAGCAGGAACGGATCTAGCTGAACACTGTGAGCAGGACGCACTGCACTAAATGTAAATAGCAGGAACGGATCTAGCTGAACACTGTGAGCAGGACGCACTGCACTAAATGTAAATAGCAGGAACAGATCTAGCTGAACACTGTGAGCAGGACGCACTGACTGCACTAAATGTAAATAGCAGGAACAGATCTAGCTGAACACTGTGAGCAGGACGCACTGACTGCACTAAATGTAAATAGCAGGAACGGATCTAGCTGAACACTGTGAGCAGGACGCACTGACTGCACTAAATGTAAATAGCAGGAACGGATCTAGCTGAACACTGTGAGCAGGACGCACTGCACTAAATGTAAATAGCAGGAACAGATCTAGCTGAACACTGTGAGCAGGACGCACTGCACTAAATGTAAATAGCAGGAACGGATCTAGCTGAACACTGTGAGCAGGACGCACTGACTGCACTAAATGTAAATAGCAGGAACGGATCTAGCTGAACACTGTGAGCAGGACGCACTGCACTAAATGTAAATAGCAGGAACGGATCTAGCTGAACACTGTGAGCGGGACGCACTGCACTAAATGTAAATAGCAGGAACAGATCTAGCTGAACACTGTGAGCAGGACGCACTGCACTAAATGTAAATAGCAGGAACGGATCTAGCTGAACACTGTGAGCAGGACGCACTGCACTAAATGTAAATAGCAGGAACAGATCTAGCTGAACACTGTGAGCAGGACGCACTGCACTAAATGTAAATAGCAGGAACAGATCTAGCTGAACACTGTGAGCGGGACGCACTGCACTAAATGTAAATAGCAGGAACAGATCTAGCTGAACACTGTGAGCAGGACGCACTGCACTAAATGTAAATAGCAGGAACAGATCTAGCTGAACACTGTGAGCAGGACGCACTGCACTAAATGTAAATAGCAGGAACGGATCTAGCTGAACACTGTGAGCAGGACGCACTGACTGCACTAAATGTAAATAGCAGGAACAGATCTAGCTGAACACTGTGAGCAGGACGCACTGACTGCACTAAATGTAAATAGCAGGAACAGATCTAGCTGAACACTGTGAGCAGGACGCACTGACTGCACTAAATGTAAATAGCAGGAACGGATCTAGCTGAACACTGTGAGCAGGACGCACTGACTGCACTAAATGTAAATAGCAGGAACGGATCTAGCTGAACACTGTGAGCAGGACGCACTGCACTAAATGTAAATAGCAGGAACGGATCTAGCTGAACACTGTGAGCAGGACGCACTGCACTAAATGTAAATAGCAGGAACAGATCTAGCCTAATCTAGCTAACTCAAATCAAATGACACTGTCTATCTCTCTCTCTATCAGCACACCGGAACACACTACACAGGGCCGCCGTGCAGGCGGCCTTATATAGTGTGGGGCGTGTACTAAATCCCCTGAGCCATAATTGGCCAAAGCCACCCTGGCTTTGGCCAATTACAGCTCTCTCTACTGACGGCGCTGTGATTGGCCAAGCATGCGGGTCATAGTGCATGCTTGGCCAATCATCAGCCAGCAATGCACTGCGATGCCGCAGTGAATTATGGGCCGTGACGCGCCACACGAATTTGGCGCGAACGGCCCATAACGTTCGCAATTCGACGGACGGTCGAACAGCCGATGTTCGAGTCGAACATGGGTTCGACTCGAACACGAAGCTCATCCCTAGTGGTGAGATGATTTGATCTTTGTGACATGGTACATTATCCTGCTGGAAGTACCCATCAGAAGATGTGTACACTGTAGTCATAAAGGGATGGACATGATCAGAAACAATACCCAGGTAGGCCGTGGTGTTTACACAGTGCTCAATTGGTACTAAGGGGCCCACATGTTGTTTACGCCAAAATTCTGACCCTACCATCTGAATGTCGCAGCTGAAATTGAGACTCATCAGACCATGCAAAGATCTATTGTTCAGTTTTGGTGAGCCTGTGCGATTTGTAGACCCAGTTTCCTGTTCTTAGCTGACAGGAGTGGCACATGGTGTCGTCCTCTGCTGCTGTAGCCCATCTGCTTCAAAGTTCGATGTGTTGTGCGTTCAGAGATGGTATTCTGCATTCCTTGGTTGTAACGAGTGGTTATTTGAGTTACTTTTGCCTTTCTATCATTTGGAACCAGTCTACCCATTCTTCTCTGACATACTTTTTCCTCCACACAACTGCATGAAAATAATTTTCTCTTTTTTGGACCATTCTCTGTAAACCAGTGGTTCTCAAACTTCCTAGTGCTGTGACCCCTTGATAAAATTTCCCAAGTTGTGGGGACCCCTAATGCCGCGTACACACGAGCGGACTTTACGGCGGACTTTGCCCGGCGGACTGGATTTCGTCGGACAATTCGATGTGTGTGGGCTCCAGCGAACTTTGTTTTCTCAAAAGTTGGACGGACTTAGATTTGAAACTTGTTTAAAATTTATCCGTTGAAATCGAGTCCGGTCGAAAAGTCCGCCGTCTGTATGCTAGTTCGACGGACTAAAAAGCCACGCTAGGGCAGCTATTGGCTACTGGCTATGAACTTCCTTGTTTTAGTCCAGTCGTACGTCATCACGTACGAATTCGACGGACTTTGGTGGATTGTGTGTAGGCAAGTCCGTTCATTCAGAAAGTCCGTCGTAAAGTACGTCGAAAAATCCGCCGGGCAAAGTCCGCCGTAAAGTCCGCTCGTGTGTACGCGGCATAACAGTAAAATTATTTTCGAGCGAGCGCCCCCCCTCCTGAGCCGTACCAGGCCGCATGCCCTCAACATGGGGGGTGGGTGCTTTGGGGGCGCCCTGCAGGGCCCCCCCACCCCAAAGCACCTTGTCCCCATGTTGATGAGGACAAGGGCCTCTTCCCGACAACCCTGGCCGTTGGGTGTCGGGGTCTGCGGGTGTGGGGCTTATCGGAATCCGGGAGCCCCCTATAATAAGAGGGCCCCCAGATCCCGGCCCCCCACCCTATGTGAATGAGTATGGGGTACATGGTAATGATAATAAAACACACTACACAGGTTTTTAAAATAATTTATTAAACAGCTCTGGGGGGGGTCTTCCTCCGGCTTCGGGGGTCCCTCCGGTTCCTCTTCTCACGGCATCCAGTTGGTTCTTCTCAGCTTTCTCCAGCCTCTTCTCCCGGTGTTCCAGTTCTTTGGCCGGCTCCTCCGCTGTCTTCAGGCAGCTCTCTTGCCAGCGGAGGTCCGGACTTCTGGGCTTCTTGTCTTCTTCCCTCTTCTCTTCTCCAGATGTTGACACGACGCTCTCTCCGGCTGGACTGCTCTCTGAGGGCTCCGTTGTGACTTATATAGGCGGAGACCCCGCCCCCTTATGATGTCACAGTCCCTGGGCATGCTGGGACTGTGACATTTTAGGGGGCATGGTCACCGGGTGATGTTGACCACGCCCCCTAAAACGCCTGGTACGGTTCAGGAGGGGGGGGGCGCTCGCTCGTCCCCACCCCCTTTCTTGACCGGCCGGGCTGCGTGCTCGGATCAGGGGTCTGGTATGGATTTTAGGGGGGACCCCACGCCGTTTTTTCGGCGTAGGGGCTTCCCTTTAAAATCCATACCAGACCTAAGGGCCTGGTATGCTCCGCGACGGGGCTCGCAAGGTGTCAATCTCGCCAATAAAAGCGGCAAGATTGACTTCCTTTTCTAGTCCCGTCGCACCTGAGTCACGTTCAAAATGAACGGACTTGTCCGTGTGTGGGCAAGTCCGTTCATTCTGAAAGTCCGCCGGAAAGACAGGCGGACTTAGCCCGCCGGAAAGTCTGGTCGTGTGTGGGCAAGTCCGCCTGTTTTAAAGTCCAGCGCACCAAGAAGTGTGCCGGACCAAGTATGCCAGAAAGTCCGATCGTGTGTACGCGGCATAACTTTCACAGACTAAATAATATATACCAATTTAGGTTATTTTTACGATAAAAATGTAGCAGAATACATTTTGGCCTATATTTATGAGAAAACGACCACTACACTACACGGTTCACTACACTATACTGTCCACTTGCAAAGTTTTATAAGAAAACTAAGAAGTTTTTTTTTTAAATGTCTGGTCTTTTTAATTTATACAGCAAAAAATAAAAACCCAGTGGTGATTAAATACCACCAAACGAAAGTTCAATCTGTCCCAAAAAATACATAAAATGTATTTGGGTACATTGCTACATGACTGTCATTTAACCCCTTCCCGACCAGCCATCGCAGTTGTACTGCGGCAGGTTGGCTCCCCTGGGCGAACCGACGTCGGTTCGACTTTTGACCACTAGGGGGCGCGTGCTCGCCGCCGGAGCCGATGCGCGTGCCCGGTGGTCGCAATGACCGCCGGACACCCACGATCGCTCCACACAAAGACAGAACAAAGATCTGTCAATGTAAACAGACAGATCTCCGTGCTCTCAGGGGTGAGGAGAGTGATCTGTTGTTCATACTTAGTATAAACAACGATCGGTCTCCTCACCCAGTCAGTCCCCTCCTCCACAGTTAGAATCACTCCCTAGGGAGCACAGTTAACCCCTTGATCGCCCCCTAGTGTTAACCCCTTCCCTGCCAGTGACATTTACACAGTAATCAGTGCATTTTTATATCACCGATCGCTATATCTGTCCTCCATAATGTCGCAGTCCTGATAAAAATTGCTGATCACCTCGATTACTAGTAAAAAAATAATAATAAAAATGCCATAAATCTTTCCCCTATTTTGTAGATGCTGTAACTTTTGCACAAACCAATCAATATATGCTTATTGTGATTTTTATTACCAAAAATATGTAGAAGAATACATCGGCCTAAACTGAGGAAAAAATTCGCTTTTTTAAAAATAAAATTGTGCAAAATTTATTATAGCAAAAAGTACAAAATATTGTGTTTTTTTTTAAGTTAAAAACCGCTCACCTTACAAAGTGGACCCCTGAGCTAACAGGAAGGTCGTAAAGGCATTCGCCACCACTGGTGGTTAAGGTTAAACTTTTGGATGGAAGCCGGGCACCTCTTTTACTCCGTAGGTAAGACTGTATATCTCCCGTGATGACATGAAATGCAAAAAAATAATCTAGTGCTCTCTGTATGACTAAAAACAGGATCATTTATTGTAAAAGACAGGTACTCACATAAGTGGCACTAAACCAAGTGCTGGGATAACAGGCATAAAGTGACTAGTAACAGCAAAGATGATAAGGCGGCTTCAGTGACATCCAGGGATACTCCCGCACGCGTATCGTCCAGAGGACTTCCTCAGCGGTGTTGGCGCTCTTGCTAGCTCAGGGGTCCACTTTGTAAGGTGAGCGGTTTGGCTAGCAAATGGTGTGAGCACAGACTTATGCCGCGTACACACGGTCGTACTTTTCGTCTACAAAAGTCCAACAGACGCTGATGGACTAAAGCTGGCTGGTAATCCGATCGTGTGTGGGCTTCTCCGGACTTTCAACTGACTTTTTTAGCCTCAAATCCGACGTACTTTAGATTTGAAACATGCTTCAAAACTTTACTTCGTAACTACGACGGACCCCGAAATCCGCTCGTCTGTGTGCTAGTCCGACGGACAAAAAGCCACGCTAGGGCACCTATTGGCTACTGGCTATGAACTTCCTTGTTTTAGTCCGGTGTACGTCATCACGTACGAATCCGACCGACTTTTGTGTGGTCGTGTGTAGGCAAGTCCGTTCGTTAGAAAGTAGGCCGCAAGTCCGCCGCAAGTCCACCGAAAGTCTGCCGGAAGTCTGTCGGAAAGGCTGTCCGACTTTTGTAGACGAAAAGTACGACCGTGTGTACGCGGCATAAGGAGCACTTAAGAATTTGCATGAAGCACCCTTTATCACCGTTGATGTCTTCGGCTTTCCAATTACATTTGTGCTTTTCTACATATGATTTTATGGACTTTTAATACGTTTAATATCTTAGTTGTTTATTGTTTTAGCGCTGCACTGTCCATTATACAATATCTGATCTGATCAGATCTATACTAGGGTCCCCAGCAGTTTAGGGTTCCAAAAAAAAAAGTTTTAGCGGGATCAGCCCAGATACCTGCTAGCACCTGCGGTTAGCCCCTCTGCCCAGCCCACCCAAGTGCAGTATCAATCGATCACTGTCACTTACAAAAACTCTAAACACATAACTGCATAACTGCAGCATTCGCAGAGTCAGGCCTGATCCCTGCGAACACTAACAGATTTTTTTATAGCGTTTAAAGCAGTCGCTGACGGTCAGGAGCTCTTTTTCCTGTGAGTCTCACTACTCTAATGCCCCGTACACACGGTCGGACTTTGTTCGGACATTCCGACAACAAAATCCTAGGATTTTTTCTGACAGATGTTGGCTCAAACTTGTCTTGCATACACACGGTCACACAAAGTTGTCGGAAAATCCGATCATTCTGAACGCGGTGACGTAAAACACGTACGTCGGGACTATAAACAGGGCAGTGGCCAATAGCTTTCATCTCTTTATTTATTCTGAGCATGCGTGGCACTTTGTCCGTCGGATTTGTGTACACACGATCGGAATTTCCGACAACGGATTTTGTTGTCGGAAAATTTTATATCCTGCTCTCAAACTTTGTGTGTTGGAAAATCCGATGGAAAATGTGTGATGGAGCCTACACACGGTCGGAATTTCCGACAACAAGGTCCTATCACACATTTTCCGTCGGAAAATCCGACCGTGTGTACGGGGCATAACAGTAAATTTAGCAACCAAAATGTCAAATCGAAGGTACAGTAGTGAAGAGGCCTACACGTTTCTGAGCATGACAGATAGTGAAGAAGAAGTTACCCATATGTCAGATTCAGGCTCAGAATACGAACCAGTAGACAGCAACGGCAACCTGACAGATAGCTCTGACGACGGAGTAGTGGTCCCTGCCAAGGTCAGGCATACCCAAACCACGTTCCTCTGCTGTCGTTGAGGTGCAAGAACTGCAGGGCTCTCGTATGGAGCAGAGAGCCAGTACCAGCGCTGCTCATCCTTCTGATGAACTGGCAAGCACCAGCGGCCTAGTACATCCTGGTCATACATCCAGCATTGCAGTAACACTTGGTGACGTGGCAAGTTCCATAAGTGCAGTTCAAGATGGTGAGGTGGCTAGCACAAGTAGTGTCCCGCAGCCCCCAAGAAGAAGACAAACACAGGCCCGTCGAGCACATAGTGCCCTTCCTGCTGCATTTGCCAATCGAAATTGAGAACCCACCACTTTTGCAGCACCCGTACTTCCCCCATTCACTGGCCAACCCGGAATTCAGGTGGAAACAGTTGATTTTACATTACTTGATTTTTATTCGCTGTGAAGATCTCTATAGCAATCTGTATGCCCATCAATTCATCACCGCTAATCCCCAGTTGACCCTTGCCAGCGATTGGAAACCTATTACGGTTTCCGAATTTAAGACCTTCCTGAGCCTATCCCTCCTCATGGGCATAACTAAAAAGAGTGAGTTGCAGTCATATTGGTCCACTGACCCAATTCACCATATGCCCGTGTTCTTTGCCTGCATGACCAGGACATGATACGAGCAGATCTTGCGGTTCATGCACTTCAATGATAATGAACTCTGTTGTCCTTGGGGTGACCCTGGATTTGATCGGCTCTACAAAATTCGGCCCCTTGTAAACCACTTCAACCAGCAGTTTGCAGCCTTGTTTACTCCCGGTCAAGTTGTCTGCGTTAATGAGTCCCTGATTACGTTTTCTGGCCGATTGTCTATCAAACAGTATCTTCCCAGCAAGCATGTCAGATACGGGGTCAAGATGTATAAGCTCTGTGACAGGGCAACAGGCTATACATATAGTTTTATGGTTACGAGGGAAAAGATAGTCACGTAAAGCCGGAGAACTGCCCAGACTACGTTGGAAGCGCTGGTAAGATTGTGTGGGACTTGATGTCACCCTTATTCGGAAAGGTGTACCACTTGTGGACAATTATTACACGAGCTTGCCACTTTAGTCGCCTTTTTGATTGTGGAATTGGTGCATGTGGCACCATGCAATCTAATCGCCGGGGCTTCCCCCAACGGCTTGTAGAATCCCGACTTAGACGGGGGTAGGGAGCCTGCTTGAAGTGTAATAATTTGTTAGCGGTGAAGTGGAGGGATACATGGAATGTTTTCGTTCTGTCCTCCCTTCATGCAGATACGACAGTCCAAATTCCTACGGCAACTGGTGTTGTGGAGAAACCCCTCTGTGTCCACAAATACAACCTTAACATGGGAGGGGTGGAGCTCAATGACCAGTTGTTGGCGGCGTACCTAATTGCCCGTAAGGCCAGACGCTGGTACAGTGTCTGTATACTTATTTCAATCGGCTCTGCTGAACGCTTTTGTGCTATACAAAGCTTCAGGACAGACTGGATCCTTCCTAAAATTCCAGGAAGAGATCGCCACGGCCCTTCTGTTTCCAGACGGTGCTATGCCCCACCTTCCCAACGCAAATGCAGTGAGCTAGCTGCATGAGAGGCATTTTCCGTATGATCTCCCTGGTACCCCTGCCCAAAGAACACCCCAAAGAAGATGTCGTGTCTGCAGAAAACGTGGATTCAGGCGTGACACTCGCTTTTATTGTCCCTCCTGTCCTGACCAACCTGGTCTCTGCATCAGTGACTGTTTCAAACGCTACCACACACTAGTGGAGTATTAGCGTAGGGTACAGCACTACACAGTCCTAGGGCACACTAACAGGGTCTTGAAAGATGAGATGGCCATCACATTTTGAGAGACCCTAATCTCGAGCCAAAACACACACAAAAACACCAAAAAATATAAAATAAAAAAAAGCCAAAAATAGTTGGGTTTTTTTTTTTCTCTCTCTATCTATTGTTCTCTCTATTATGTTCGCTCTCTATTTTCCGCTCTATTGTTCGCTCACTATTGTTCTATATCTATTTTTCTCTCTCTGTTACTGTATTTTAGAACTGTAATGTTTTATTTTTACTATGTTTTATTGTATTTACTTTGCAGGTATGGTATGTCTTACTGTTATACTGTAATGTTACTTTGTTTTATTGCTAACCATCATTTGCTTAGCTGGTATGCCATTCAGCTGCAGCACGGGTTTATTTATTCTGACAGCAACAGCGTTTGCTCCCATGATATGTAAAGCCGTGACTCCAGCGCTGTGGGAGGTGATTTTACCACCACAGTGGTGAAATCACCACCAAAATGGTGCATGTATGCCCATAATTAGAAGTGGGTGGATGAAGGGCGGTATTCTAATGGTGGGCATACCCATCGATCAATCTCTTTTTTGTTCAGCTCACAGGCTGCATGAAAAAAAGAACATTACAATGTATGCCCAACAAGTACCAGCGATGTACTGATATGTTGCTGGACTTTAAGTGGTTATACCAGAATGATGCCTGCAGGTTTAGGTATCATCTTGGTATCATTATTTTCAGCCAGCGGTCAGCTTTCATGTAAAAGCAATCCTAGCGCCTAATTAGCATCTAGACTGCTTTTACAAGCAGTGGGAGGGAACGTCCCCCCTTCCCACCATCTTCCATGGTTTTCTCAGGCTCTCCTGTCCCAACAGGGAACCTGAGAATGCAGCCGCTGACCATAGAGCTGATCAGAGACCAGAATGGCTCCAATCATATCTATGGCCTAAGAAACTGGAAGCTACGAGCCTTGACTTGGTTTCGCCGGATATAAACAGCGACATTGGGAAATTGGGAAAGCATTTTATCACACCGATCTTGGTGTGGTCAGATGCTTTGAGGGCCGAGGAGATATCTAGGGTCTAACAGACCCCCAATTTTTTTTTTTTTTAAAAAGAGTACCTGTCACTAACTATTGCTATCATAGGGGATATTTACATTCCCTGAGATAACAATAAAAATGGTTAAAAAAAAAATTAAAGGAACAGTTTAAAAATAAAATAGCAAAATAAATAATATAAAAAAAACACCCCTGTCCCCCCCCCCGTGCTAACGCGCAATGGCGAACGCAAGCGTCGGTCTGGTGTCATATGTAAACAGCAATTGTACCATGCATGTGAGTTATCACCGCGAAGGTCAGATCGAGGGCAGTAATTTGAGCAGTAGACCTCCTCTGTAAATCTAAAGTGGTAACCTATAAAGGCTTTTAATATGTATGTAGTTTGTCGCTGCTGCACGTTTGTGCGCAATTTTAAAGCATGTCGTGTTTGGTATCCATGTACTCGACGTAAGATCATCTTTTTTATTCCATCAAACATTTGGGTAATATAGTTTGTTCTAGTGCATTAAAATTAAAAAGTGTGTTTGAAAAATCGCTGCGGAAATACTGTGTGAAAAAAAAATTTGCAACACCCACCATTTTAATCTGTAGGGCCTTTGCTTTAAAAAATATATAATGTTTGGGGGTTCAAAGTTATTTTCTTGCAATAAAAAAATATTTTTTCAAGTAAACATAAAGTGTCAGAAAGGGCTTTGTCTTCAAGTGGTTAGAAGAGTGGGTGATGTATGACATAAGCTTCTAAATGTTGTGCATAAAATGCCAGGACAGTTCAAACCCCCCCCCCCCAATTACCCCTTTTTGTAAAGTAGACACCCCAAACTATTTGTTGATAGGCATGTTGAGTCCATGGAATATTTTATATTTTGCCACAAGTTGCGGGAAAATGTACACATTTTTTTTTTTTGCACAAAGTCGTCACTTAATGATATATTGCTCAAACATGCCATGGGAATATGTGAAATTACACCCCAAAATACATTCTGCTGCTTCTCCTGAGTATGGGGATACCACATGTGTGAGACTTTTTGGGAGCCTAGCCGTGTACAGGACCCTGAGAACCAAGCACCGCCTTCAGGCTTTCTAAGGGCGTAAAATGACGATTTCACTTCCTCACTACCTATCACAGTTTCGGAGGCCATGAAAGGTCAAGATAGCACAAAACCCCCCCAAATGACCCCATTTTGGAAAGAAGACACTTCAAGTTATTTGCTGAGAGGCATATTGAGTCCATGGAATATATTTATATTTTGTTTCGATAAATTTTTTTTCTTTTTTTTTTTTTACTGAAAGTTGTCACTGAGACCCCTTTCACACCGGAGGCGTTTTTCAGGTGCTACAGTGCTAAAAATAGCGCCTGCCTAGCGCCTGAAAAAAGCCTCAGCTGCAAACCCAGTGTGAAAGCCCGAGTGCTTTCACACTGGGGCGCTGCGCTGGCAGGGCGTCACAAAAAGTCCTGCCAGCAGCTTATTTGCAGCGGTGCAGGAGCAGTGAATACAGCGCTCCTCCACCTCTCCTGCCCAGTTAAAACAATGGGGCAGCGCCGCCATACAGCCGGCAAAGCGCCACCGCAGGAGGATTTTACCCTTTTTTGGCCGCTAGCGGGGGGATTTAACCCTTTTTCGGCCGCTAGCGGGGGTTAAAACCACCCCGATAGTGGCCGAATAGCGCAGCTAAAATGACGGCAAAGCAGCGCTAAAAATAGCGCCGCTTTACTGCCGATGCCCGGGGCGGCTAAGTGTGAAAGGGGTCTAAATTATATATTGCTCAATCATACCATGGGCATATGTGAAATTACACCCCAAAATACATTCTGCTGCTTCTCCTGAGTACGGGGATACCACATGTGTGAAACTTTTTGGGAGCCTAGCTGTGTACAGGACCCCGAAAACCAATCACCGCCTTCAGGCTTTCTAAGGTTGTAAATTTTTGATTTCACTCCTCACTGCCTATCCCATTTTGGAAAGTAGACACCCCAAGGAAATTGCTGAGAGGCTTGTTGAGCCCATTGAATATTTTATTTTTTTGTCACAAGTGATTGAAAAATGACAAAAAAATAAATAAAAAATTACACAAAGTGGTCACTAAATGATATATTGCTCACACATGGCATGGTTATATGTGGAATTACACCCCAAAATACATTCTGCTGCTTTCCCTGAGTACGGGGATACCACATGTGTGAGACTTTTTGGGAGCCTAGCCGTGTACAGGACCTCGAAATCCAGTCACCGCCTGCAGGATTTCTAAGGGCGTAAATTTTTTTATTTCACCCTTCACTACCCATCACAGTTTCGAAGGCCATAAAATGCCAAGATAGCACAACCCCCCCCCCCCCCAAATAACCCCATTTTGGAAATTAGACACCCCAAGCTTTTTTGCTGAGAGGCATGTTGAGTATTTTGTAGAACTCGCCTTTTGTCACAAAGTTTTGAAAATTGAAAAAAGAATTAAAAAAAAAAAAAAAAATATATATATATATATATATATATATATATATATATATATATATATGTATATGTATATATATATATATATATATATATATATATATATATTCTCTTTTCTTTCTTCATTTTCAAGAACAAATGAGAGTTGCAAAATACTCACCATGCCTCTTAGCAAATACCTTGGGGTTTCTATTTTCCTAAATGTGGTCATTTGGGGGGCGGGGGGGGTTTGTTCTATCTGGACATTTCAGGGCCTCTGTAACTGTGACAGGTAGTGGGGAGTAAAATCACCATTTTACGCCCTTAGAAAGCCTGAAGGCGGTGATTGGTTTTCAGGGTCCTGTACACGGCTAGGCTCCCAAAAAGTTTCACACATGTGGTATCCCTGTACTCAGGAGAAGCAGCAGAATGTATCTTGGGGTGTAATTCCACATATAACCATGGCATGTTTGAGCAATATGTCATTTAGTGAGAACTTTGTGTAAGTAGTTTTTTTTTTTTGTAATTTTTCAATCACTTGTGACAAAAATAAAATATTCAATGGGTGCATCAAGCCTCTCATCAATTTCCTTGGGGTGTCTACTTTACAAAATAGGGTCATTTGGGGGGGGGGGGGGAGCTTGTACTGCCCTGCCATTTTAGCACCTCAAGAAATGAGATAGGCAGTCATAAACTAAAAGCTGCGTAAATTCCAGAAAATGTACACTAGTTTTTATAACTTTTGCGCAAACCAATAAATATACGCTTATTGGCATTTTTTTATCAAAGACATGTGGCTGAATACATTTTGGCCTAAATATATGACTAAAATTGAGTTTATTGGATTTTCCTTATAACAAAAAGTAGAAAATATCTTTTTTTTTCAAAATGTTTGGTCTTTTTCCGTTTATATTGCAAAAAAAAAATAAAAAATATATATATATATATATATATATATATATATATATCGCAGAGGCAATCAAATACCATCAAAAGAAAGCTCTATTTGTTGGAAAAAAAGGACACAAGTTTCGTTTGGGTACAACATTGCATGACCGCGCAATTACCAGTTAAAGCAGCGCAATGCCAAATAGTAAAAAGTGCTCTGGTCATTGAGCAGCCTAATCTTCCGGGGCTGAAGTGGTTAATAACGCAAGTGTAATCATACTGTAACATTTCACCAAGTAGAACCTTGTTCTATTTGTACACTCCATACCTCAAACAACTAAAGAATGACAGTCCTTATGTAACTACTGCTTGTATTGCACAGCAACAGGTGCAGTTCATCTGATAAGATAATATAGGCAAGTGCTGACAGAGCAGAGTAATATATAATTCTGTTATTACTGAGGTTGAAGAGACATAAGTTCATTTAGTTCAATACCTTTCTGAGAAGAGCGTTTCTGGAGAAAAAGAACCTATCAAGGCAGGCTTATTCAGTTCAAACTGTGGTACTTGGGTCATTGCTATGAATGTTTTACTTACACATGGTCACTTTTTTCCATTTAAGGAAAAAGTAAAAGTTGCGCTCAAAAAAAAAATCAATAAATAACATAAACACAATAGTCCAAAAAATGCTCATATAAGTCCATCCAGCAAAAAAGGACTGAGTGAAGAAAGAAACGTGTTTAGATGAATAAAGGCCTCAAACTAAAGTGCATGTGCAAAACAAATCCGAAGAAGAATCCTCCACCTTGTGAAGTCACCAACAGTAAAGTCAGGATGTACTCTTACCCTAGATTGTTGACCCTCTGATTATGGAAGGTGACAAAGGCATTTGGATAACCCAACTGATATGTATCCATGGACGATATAGTGGGGGGTGGTGTGCGCCTTTATTCAAATGGTAATGCACTTACATATATCAAAAACAGTGTGATACCGATTGCTGCTGCTTTTTAACTTTCGTTGCACTGTTTTTGATACATGTAAGTGCATTACCATTCGAATAAACACCTACAAGAAGGTTTTTACACTATTTTTTTTGGTACCGCTTGATATTTGGATGATCTGAGCTCAGTGCAGGAGGAACGGTTTGAGAGGCGCACACCATCCGCACTTCCGTGGATACATATCAGTTGGATTATCCAAATTAATTTGTGACCTTCCATAATCAGAGGGTCCAAAATCTGGGGTAAGAGTACATCCTGACTTAACTGTTGGTGTCTTCACAAGGTGGAGGATTCTTATTCAGATTTGTTTTGCACAAGAACTTTTGTTTGATGCTTTTATTCATCTGAACACATTTCTTTCTTCACTCGGTCCTTTTTGCTGGTTTGACTTATATTAACATTTTTTGGACTGTTGTGTTTGTGTTATTTATTGATTTTTGAGCACAACTTTTACTTTTTCTTTACTGTTTAGTTGTGTCATATCTCACAATAATTTTTGCAGCTCTCACCTTTATTTACACAAGCGCAGTATTGTTTTTGGTGTTTTTTGATCACCCTTTTCCATTTGGTCCATTGATCTTACTGTGGAGTTCCATTTACCAGGGCAAACACAACATGGACACTGTGCATCAACATACATGGAAAATGAGTGGACAGTTATGATTGTCTATCAGTAGAAAAACGAAAAGACTTTGATTATTCTTGAAAATGTTTCACTACTCATCCAAGTGACTTCCTCAGTTCATTTGATATAATAACTATAGTTCAATTAACATAATGTCACACAGGTTAGACAGGTGTTAACTTTTTAGACATGCAGTTTTAGGCACATCTACAGTGAATGATGGTACCAGTTTGTTCAAGATCCACCTGTTTTCTTATGTAATTATCTTTACTAACATAAAAGCTACTGCTGTTTTGCCAATTGGGCGATTCAGTAACTGGAAATACATATTGTCAGGAAGCTTTTACACCATTATGAAGGGAAGGGGGATGGATACCTGTTCTCATGTAAAAGTGAAATGTTCTTAACATATACAGTCCTTGTTATTCCATTTGTAATAAAAAATAACATTTTAAAAAGCAAGTTTAGTTTATTTACTGAAGAAGCTGTACTTTTGATTTCAAGCATAATACTTGTATAAGCACTGCATTTCATGTGCCCAGTGTAACAAAATGACTTTCAATTTGTACAACTACTCCATACTGAAATGTTTTTAAAATTTTTCCAAAAATGTCCATTTTGTCCGAATTTGATGAATTTCTTTTTTTTGGCTTCAAAATTCCCATTTTCTCTAATCCTAGTCCTTCTCTGCCTTCACCACCGCACATGAACGCCTAACTGTACCCTTGCCCTACTCTCACCGCCACACCTGCACATCTAATAAAAATGTAAATTTGGTGTAGCATTATGCATTAACCACTTGCCAACCACCCCATAGCACAATTACTGCTACAGGGCAACCGGGCTGCACAGGATTACACACATATACACACATATATATATATATATATATACACAGTCAGGTCCATAAATATTGGGACATAGACACAATTCTAATCTTTTTGGCTTAATACACCACCACAATGGATTTGAAATGAAACAAACAAGATGTGCTTTAACTGCAGACTTTCAGCTTTAATTTGAGGGTATTTACATCCAAATTAGGTGAACGGTGTAGGAATTACAACCGTTTGTATATGTGCCTCCCACTTTTTAAGGGACCAAAAGTAATGGGACAGATTAACAATCATCCATCAAACTTTCACTTTTTAATACTTGGTGAGCAAATCCTTTGCAGTCAATTACAGCCTGAAGTCTGGAATGCATAGACATCACCAGATGCTAGGTTTCATCCCTGGTGATGCTCTGCCAGGCCTCTACTGCAACTGTCTTCAGTTCCTGCTTGTTCTTGGGGCATTTTCCCTTCAGTTTTGTCTTCAGCAAGTGAAATGCATGCTCAATCGGATTCAGGTCAGGTGATTGACTTGGCCATTGCATAACATTCAACTTCTTTCCCTTCAAAAACTCTTTGGTTGCTTTCGCAGTATGCTTCGGGTCATTGTCCATCTGCACTGTAAAATGCCGTCCAAGCATTTGGGAGCATTTTGCTGAATATGAGCAGATAATATTGCCCCAAACACTTCAGAATTCATCCTGCTGCTTTTGTTAGCAGTCACATCATCAATAAATACAAGAGAACCAGTTCCATTGGCAGCCATACATGCCCACGCCATGACACTACCACCATCATGCTTCACTGATGAGGTGGTATGCTTTGGATCATGAGCAGTTCCTTTCCTTCTCCATACTCTTCTCTTCCCATCACTCTGGTACAAGTTGATCTTGGTCTCATCTTTCCATAAGATGTTGTTCCAGAACTGTGAAGGCTTTTTTAGATGTTGTTTGGCAAACTCTAATCTGGCCTTCCTGTTTTTGAGGCTCACCAATGGTTTACATCTTGTGGTGAACCCTCTGTATTCACTCTGGTGAAGTCTTTTCTTGATTGTTGACTTTGACACACATACACCTACCTCCTGGAGAGTGTTCTTGATCTGGCCAACTGTTGTGAAGGGTGTTTTCTCTACCAGGGAAAGAATTCTTCGGTCATCCACCAAAGTTGTTTTCCGTGGTCTTCCGGGTCTTTTGGTGTTGCTGAGCTCACCGGTGCGTTCTTTCTTTTTAAGGATGTTCCAAACAGTTGATTTGGCCACATGTTTTTGCTATCTCTCTGATGGGTTTGTTTTGTTTTTTCAGCCCAATGATGTCTTGCTTCACTGATAGTGACAGCTCTTTGGATCTCATATTGAGAGTTGACAGCAACAGATTCCAAATGCAAATAGCACACTTGAAATGAACTCTGGACTTTTTATCTGCTCTATGTAAATGGGATAATGAGGGAATAACACACACCTGGCCATGGAACAGCTGAGCAGCCAATTGTCCCATTACTTTTGGTCCCTTAAATAGTGGGAGGCACATATACAAACTGTTGTAATTCGTACACCGTTGACCTGATTTAGATGTAACTACCCTCAAATTAAAGCTGAAAGTCTGCAGTTAAAGCATCTTGTTCGTTTGATTTCAAATCCATTGTGGTGGTGTATAGAGCCAAAAAGATTAGAATTGTGTTGATGTCCCAATATTTATGGACCTGACTGTATGTAGGGGAAAGGGAACACTTATTCAAATGTCATCTAAGACCTTTCTACAATTTCACTGTGAATGGCCCACCGGGGGCTCTCATGGAGCAAAAAATCGCACACATAGAAAAATATATGGTTGCTGCTGGAAAAAAATTATATAAGTTATTGCTAACTGATGAAATGTGGGCACCGCTATCTAAATTATGAATATGGCTCCATGATGAGTAATTGTCTTTAGCTGGAATAATTGCCGTTATGGATGGTAAGTATTACTCCCTGGCTATTGGTCGTCTTTGGCTGAAATATTGCCGTTACTTTCTCAAGTTATAAGCATAGATGTTGCATAGTTTGTGTCAGTGAAAAGACAGACTATTAAGCAGTGTGTCCCAATATAACATTTCAAGCGTCCTATAGCAGCGGCTATATCTCAGCTGACTAACAAGTGTCCCGCAATGGAGTAATAAGCAGTGCTTTTAAATCCGACAGGCTTATAGCTGGTGTCCATTAAATTCACATGTAGCATAACAGCTGTGTAACCATCAAAAGACTGCTAATATAAAGTTCTACCCATATAGTTGGTGGGCATTCTGGCAGTCTTTCCAAGACAGGCAAAAAATTGATTTGTTGCACAGACTTGTTCAACCAGCGATCTTTAGGTGATTGAAGTAAATGGGAGAAGAAGAGGAGAAGGCTTCAGTACTTTACCATAGCCAACATTCTCTTTAGTTGTTCCGTCTTATTCTCGTACGGGTCAAAGCCCCTTCACATTGCTCTCTTCCTGGCATCACGTAACCGCTGTGACGCCAACACGTTTCGCTAACTGATTAGCGTAGCTTTGTCTGGACTAGCAAAGTTAGCGAAACGCGTTGACGTCACAGCGGTCACGTGACGCCTATCCACGACATGCCCTGTACCTACCGCACAGAGAAATAGGAGACGCCGGCTGCACCATCACACGGCCTGGATCTCACAGTTGTAGTCCCGCATACCCAGCGGCTTCACTGAAAGAGGATGGGATCGTCCCACCACACGTGAGCCGCCAGGAAGAGAGCAATGTGAAGAAGCTTTGACCAGTATGAGAATAAGACAACTATATGGGTAGAACTTTATATTAGCAGTCTTTTGATGGTTACACAGCTGTTATGCTACATGTGAATTTTATGGACACCACCTATAAGCCTGTCGGATTTGAAACACTGCTAATTACTCCATTGCGGGACACTTGTAAGTCAGCTGAGATATAGCCGCTGCTATAGGACGCTTGAACTGTTATATTGAGACACACTGTCTTTTCACTGACACAAACTATGCAACATCTATGCTTATAACTTGAGACAGTAACGGCAATATTTCAGCCAAAGACGACCAATAGCCAGGGAGTAATACTTACCATCCATAATGCCAATTATTCCAGCTAAAGACGATTACTCATCATGGAGCCATATTCATAATCTGCCCACATTTCATCAGTTAGCAATACCTTATATAATTTTTTTCCAGTAGCAACCATATATTGATCTATGTGTGCGATTTTTTGCTCCACGAGAGCTCCCGGGGGGCCATTCACAGTGAAATTGTAGAAAGGTCTTAGATGACATTTGAATAAGGGTTCCCTTTCCCCTACATATACACGCATTGCTGCATACATGCGAGGTTATCGCACATCAATCTCACTGTGAATGGTGGATCGGTGTCCGGACTACCTGTGTTGGAGGTTTTTATATGTTTTTTCATGTTTTTGTTTTTATGTGTTTTTTCTTTTTCTTTTTCTGAATGTATTTAGAATTGTATCCTCCTGTGAGGTATCTCCCCTTGTGAGAACCATGAGGAGGATATAGAGTGAAGCTGTCTAATCAATCAAGGTGTATTTTATTAACTTTTGTAGTACAGTCCCAATGGGGGCTTAATAAAATTTGGCATTTTTAAAGAAACATACCCAGGTTAGACTTTTTGTTGCTGAAGTAGACGCTTTTTGATCCTGGTAGGGTTACCTGGATCTACTTGTTTGTATGTATTGGTTCTTTGGCTACAGCAACAGTACCGTATTCAGGTAAACTTCATTAGGGTGTATATAGATAACCCCTTCATGGGTTTTTGTTTAGCAGAACTCGTTTTCTCCTTTCTCTTTTTTGGTCAAAATTAGATAAAGCCTGTCTTGATCTAGACCTTTATCTAACTGATTCTGCAGATAAATTATTAAGTAAACTCCAACATATTCAATATCTTAAAGCTAAAAAACCAGACACTCCCATGGCGCGTACTTTAAAGGCGATACAACATGTACAGACAACTATCAGGCTGAAAACATCACGTGATGGATATATTAGTAATCAAGATAAAATACTAGAGGTTTTTCGCTCTAATTTAGCTAAATTGTATTCCCCTGCCCAAGACTTTGATAAGACAAAAGCAGACACCTTGTTTTCCAATATCATGCTCCCTACCTTAGACCAGGAACAGCGAGATCTTCTTGAGTGTCCTATAACAGCACCTGAAGTTCTAACAGCCATAACAATATTAAAACTTCATAAGAGACCAGGTCCTGATGGGTTCTCGGGATCATTCTATAAACAGTTTGCACACATCTTAGCACCAATCCTGACCAGAGCCTTTAATTCTATCCTGAATGGTTACTCATTTAGATCTGAAACACTGACCTCCATTATAGCAATGATTCCCAAACCCCGTTCAGACTCTACCTCTTGGACCAATTATCGCCCCATATCTCTCCTTAACCTAGACATTAAATTACTAGCCAGGATCCTGGTGACTCGATTGAACAACATTATAGGCCGACTAATTCACCGGGACCAAACAGGATTTATGCCAACACGTCAGGCAGGAGATAATATCAAAAAAAAACATTGGGAGGGGGAAACGGGGTTGGTGGGATGGGGAGTGTGGGAAGGCGTGAGTATCACCTGTACTGGGTAATATTAATCTGGATTGCCCGTACACTTTTTAACCCGTTGGGGTATTGTTGCTGTAACCAAACATAAGACTAGAGCAAAAAGTTGGGGGAACAATGGGGGAAGGGGTAAACCCAATAGAGATGGGTTTCAAAAGGGGTTACTCTGTGCAACAATATAGTCAATAGTCTTAATTCAATAAAATAATCTGTTTATTCGTTAAACCTTAAAATTCACATTGATGAAAATTTATGCAATTGAGCATAACAATGATGTTAATGCGGCCGCTCGTAACAATTACAGACAGGACTGACATTACAAAAGACAACATATAAAGCTACCCGGTCAGGGCGTATTGCATTATGCCTCGGTGACCATTTAAGGCCATCTAATTAGCCAAATTGTAGTGTTTGATAACTACTTAATCAATAGTTTAGTATCATTAAAATTTTTACAATTTTAATACTTGCGGTCAGACGTGGCAAAATGCAAAGACGGGGGGGAGGGGTGGAGGGTGCAGTAGAGAGGAAAAAACCTATTGTGGACCTGGGTGGTAAGGTGCTAAACTTATTCACATCCGTTAGATCAGAGTTCGTATTGTACGGATATTCCTGAAGTCCTGTTTGTGTGGGTAAGGAATGTCCCTCTTGTGTGTAGAAGATGGCTGTAGTAACAATTAGTAGGTCATTTTACAATCTTGGTTTAGATTATGCAAGTTCATGATTCTGACCAGTTCCAAGCGAGGAGTAAGATCATTAATTACAATCAACCCGGATTAGTCAAGTGTTGTTGGAAACTGTTTGCTAAGCAGTGTAGTGTTGCAGCCTGCAAATCGACTTGCTATAACAATCAATCATAAGATTGTGGCTGTACGTTACCATCTACGTCTTTACTGCTGTACTCCTGGACATCACGATTTTCTGAGTTTGGATGTCAGTGCATCGGGATCCTCTCAGGGGCTGCTGGGCGAGACCGTCAGTGTTTAGGATAATGGCTTCACAATAGCTTCTGCTGCGGTGGTCCCAAGACTGAAAAGTTTCTTGGTCAGTCTGGTGACGTCCCAGATGAAGCTACGTCAGTGAACAACGGCGAAACGCGTTGACGTCACAACGCTGCCCGGTCTATGCGCAACGGGCTGAGAGGAGAGTGCACGGCTGTGCATCGCAGCAGGGATGTCCCGATCGCAGTGGGCTCCATAAGCGGCGGATACCATATGGTCACCAGACTGACCAAGAAACTTTTCAGTCTTGGGACCACCGCAGCAGAAGCTATTGTGAAGCCATTATCCTAAACACTGACGGTCTCGCCCAGCAGCCCCTGAGAGGATCCCGATGCACTGACATCCAAACTCAGAAAATCGTGATGTCCAGGAGTACAGCAGTAAAGACGTAGATGGTAACGTACAGCCACAATCTTATGATTGATTGTTATAGCAAGTCGATTTGCAGGCTGCAACACTACACTGCTTAGCAAACAGTTTCCAACAACACTTGACTAATCCGGGTTGATTGTAATTAATGATCTTACTCCTCGCTTGGAACTGGTCAGAATCATGAACTTGCATAATCTAAACCAAGATTGTAAAATGACCTACTAATTGTTACTACAGCCATCTTCTACACACAAGAGGGACATTCCTTACCCACACAAACAGGACTTCAGGAATATCCGTACAATACGAACTCTGATCTAACGGATGTGAATAAGTTTAGCACCTTACCACCCAGGTCCACAATAGGTTTTTTCCTCTCTACTGCACCCTCCACCCCTCCCCCCCGTCTTTGCATTTTGCCACGTCTGACCGCAAGTATTAAAATTGTAAAAATTTTAATGATACTAAACTATTGATTAAGTAGTTATCAAACACTACAATTTGGCTAATTAGATGGCCTTAAATGGTCACCGAGGCATAATGCAATACGCCCTGACCGGGTAGCTTTATATGTTGTCTTTTGTAATGTCAGTCCTGTCTGTAATTGTTACGAGCGGCCGCATTAACATCATTGTTATGCTCAATTGCATAAATTTTCATCAATGTGAATTTTAAGGTTTAACGAATAAACAGATTATTTTATTGAATTAAGACTATTGACTATATTGTTGCACAGAGTAACCCCTTTTGAAACCCATCTCTATTGGGTTTACCCCTTCCCCCATTGTTCCCCCAACTTTTTGCTCCAGGAGATAATATCAGACGAGCCCTCTTTCTTATTCACGCAGCTAAAGTCAGACATATCCTGACATGCCTCTTATCCTTAGACATTAGAAAGGCATTCGATTCTGTCACTTGGACATATATGCAGTATATGCTTCAAAAATGGGGATTTGGGAACCATTTTCTGACATGGATCTCCTCTCTGTATGACAACCCGAGGGCATACATTAAATATAATGGTTATAAATCAGCAATGTTGGACATTAGAAGAGGTACAAGACAAGGTTGCCCTCTATCTCCGTTGCTTTTTGCCCTCCTTATAGAACCACTAGCACAATTAATTAGGTCTAATCCTGATATTAAAGGAATTAAATTAGGTGGATATCAGCACAAGTTGTGTCTCTTTGCAGATGATATTCTTATTTTTTTATCTCATCCTCATATATCTGCCCCAAACTTACTATATATTTTAGATAAATTTGCCCAAGTCTCTGGATTTTTTGTTAGTCCCACAAAATTGAATGTGTTAAATATCTCTTTACTACTAGTAGAACTTCGACATGTCCAAACCTCCTTACCTTTCAATTGGGTTTTCCATCAAATTCTATATTTAGGAGTACAACTCACAACCTTGATTAAAGATCTAATGGCTAATTATCTGCCTCTGCTGAAACAATTTACAGGCTTTATGAAACAATGGACCTTTCTCTCATTATCATGGCTGGGACGAATCAATGCTATAAAAATGTCAATTTTGCCGAATACCTAAAGCTATGCTTTACCTCAAAAAGTTGAGTGGCGGACTAGGTGTACACCCCTTTGGGTTTTTATTGAATCTGTTGACAGCGACCTCATCTCTGTGGCCAATATGTTATGGCTCCAGCCTAAAGATAGATCACATCTTTCTAATCCCATAACTAAACATTCCTTGGCTATCTGGGACAAATTTAGGAGAACTTGTAACCTCCAATCCCCACATAATCCCCTTCTTTCGTTCCTCAGGAACCCTGCCTTTTGTCCTGCTTGGAAATTCCCGAAGTCATTCTCTGCGTGGTCTTCTACAAATTTAATTTGATTATATCAATTAAGCACAAATACCACCATTCATACATTCCCTGTGCTATGTGAAACTTATGGGCTTCCCAGATCTGAAATTTTTCACTATTTGCAAGTCAAAAATTTCTACACTCCCTTCCTTATTACAGGCTCAACACTTAATCAAATGTCACAATTTGAGCATATTTGTAAAAGTGACCCACATGTAAGAGGATTAATTTTACTTTTATACCAACAACTTAATGTGATTCCTAACAAAACATTACCCTCTTACACAGATAAATGGGCACAGGACATGAACCGAGTGTTTGACACTAATGACTGGTCTAATATTTGTTTAGCCACTAAAAATTCCTCTCCAAATTGCTTCACTTTAGAAACAAATTTTAAAGTCTTAGCACGTTTGTACCTAGTACCAGCCAGAACTGCAAAAATATATCCCGGCATACCCAATTAACTGCTTTAGGGGCTATTCTTCACCAGGTACCTACTTCCATATATGGTGGCAATGCCCGGTGGCCAAAGAATTTTGGAAGAATATTTTCATGATGACCTCTAAAGCTCTGGAAACCTCTATTCTCCCAGACCCAGCCTTGGCACTCCTAAATCTGAAACCTGCAACGCTAACCTGTACTCAATTTCAGCTATTTATCCATCTTAGCACTGCAGCCAAGCAAACTATAACAAAGGCTTGGAAGTCTCAAACCTTGATAGTTGCGGAAGCTAAACACAGAATGAATAGAGCTCTCATATATGCTATGATGACTTTCTTTTTCTATCTTTTCACTATGCGATCCAGACTTTTGGGATACTCTTTTACTATCACTTCATTATTTACTACTTACTACTTACAATTAGCTTGTAATATTTTATCTGACTGTTTGTGCTTAGCAATCAAACACTGCAATAAGAGTGTTATGACCCTGTCTTATACTCTATATCACTTAATTTACCTCTGGCTATCGTTGTAGTTACCATGTTAAAATGCCCCCTCTCTTCCACGGTTTGAGCCCGGTCTTCTAATGTCTATAGTACACTGACTTATACATTTTCTTTTTTTCTTTTTCCCTTTTCCTTCTCTCCTTATTGTAAGTCACGATATATTCATGTACTTATCAAAAACTCATTTGATATTGGCAGTATCCCATGTACCAATGTTTATATTCTACTGTTTTTACTTATGTAAATCTCAATAAAAACATTGAACAAGAAAAAAGGTTGTTGGTCAGGCAGTACAAAATAATATCATTGATGTCAATACACAAACTTATTTAGTTTTGGAACATCCTGTAACACCGATCATGTATGTGCTCCTTAAGATACATAAAGATCCCATTAATTCTCCGGGCAGACCCATTGTTTCCAGCACTGCATCAGTGACTATGCCTTTGGCTAAATATTTGGATAAATGTTTAACGCCATTGATTATAAAGACTCGTTAATATATGAGACACTCAGGATTTTTTAAATAAATTTCAGTCTCTTGTTATTCCATCTGATGCACTGCTGGTCACATGGGATGTTGCCAATCTATATGCGGCTATACCACACATTCTAGGTATAGAAGCCTGCAAACGTTTGCTAGTTATTTCTAAAAAAATACACCTCTGCCCAGATTTCGTTTCTCCTGGAATTATTAACTATTGTACTAGAGGAAAATTTCTTCTTATTTAAGGATATTTATTATTTACAACTAGCCGATGCAGCGATGGGTAGTAATGTAGCACCACCTTACGCTAATGCATCTATGGACAAGATTGAGCAAGCGTTCATATTTCATTGCACGTTATTCTATGAACACTGTACAGTTTGGTACAGGTTCATTGATGACGCCTTTGCCATATGGACTGGTCACTTGAATTCACTGTCCTTGTTTAACCTTTATTTGAATTAATACCTGGTTTGAAGTTTAATACACAAGGAAAGGCGCAAAGTCTGGAAAGTGCCTAAAAACATCACAATTAGCAGTAAATGATCAGAATATTAAAAATGTATATAGTGTTTATATTAGAATAAAAAGGGAATGGTTGGTATATTAGTCCATAAAGTCCATATAAGGGATCTGTGGGAAGGAATGTTGGTATGGGGTCCACAAACAGGGCTGCCTTCCAAAGAACTGAAACCAAGCTCCAGGATCTGAAGGAAAACACAAGGGGAAAGGCGCCTCTGGGTGTAGTATAAAAACAATTTATTGAAAAACCAATGTGCAAACAACTCACATTTGGGTGATCATAAAAACAGCATCTAGTGAACTGGAACGATGATCCATCATGGGGCAGTTCGTCAGGTTAGTCACAGTAATCTCTGCTGGTATGCCGGGCGTGTGGCTCGCTGTAAACCGCTAAAGCCGGCCGCGGTGGTGATGTAACTCAAAACGAGGCCAGGAATGCAGATGGAGAGCAGGCGCGGAGTTGTGACGTCACTGGTGAGCAACGCGTTTCCTGAGCGTATGGGCTACGATATTCCGGTAGCCGCGCTGCTTCATCAAGCTATAGACGGATCGTGATGCTGACCTAAATGGGCCAGGGGAGGGGAGGGGCCAAAGTGAACACATTAAAACAGATGCGATTTCATATACAAGCATACCAAGGTAAAAGTAAATGAAAAATTATTAAAGTAAAAAATGAATATAAGGAATAATAAATGTAAACAGTATATATATATATATATATATATATATATAATATATATATAATCTTTATATACTCGTATTTATCGGCGTATAACACGCGCCGGCGTATAACACGCACCCCAAGTTTAGGAGGGAATTTTAAGGAAAAAAACTTTTAGGAGGAAAGTTTAAGGAAAAAAACTTACATTTAAATGCCCATCAATGCAGCCTCATCAGTGTCCATCTGCAGCCTTGTCAGTGTCCATCTGTAGTGTTGTCCCTGATTGCAGCCTTGTCCCCCATTGCAGCCTTGTCCCCCATTGCAGCCTTGTCCCCCATTGCAGCCTTGTCCCCCATTGCAGCCTTGTCCCCATTGCAGCCTTGTCCCCATTGCAGCCTTGTCCCCATTGCAGCCTTTTCCCCCATTGCAGCCTTGTCCCCATTGCAGCCTTGTTAGTGTCCATCTGTAGTCTGTGCATCTTTGAAAATGGCGCCGCCGTTCTTGGCCGCTTTCGGCCATTCTCGGCGGCTCTCGGCCGCTTTCGGCCATTCTCGGCGGCTCTCGGCCGCTCTTGGCTTTCGGCGGCTCCCGCGGGACTGCGAGAGGCGCCGAGAATGGCCGAGAGCCGCCGAGAATTGCCGAAAGCGGCCGAGTGCCGCAGAGAATCGCCAAAAGCGGGCGAGAGCCGCCGAGAATGGCCGAAAGAGGCCGAGAACGGCGGCACCATTTTCAAAGCCGCCGAGAAAAGCTAAAAGCCGCTGAGAGTGGTCGAAAAGCTTACAATCGGCGGGGGATCGGCGTATAACACGCACCCACGATTTTCCCCTGATTTTCAGGTGAAAAAAGTGCGTGTTATACACCAATAAATACGGTATATATATATATTCTTTATATGAGCGTATAAACAGTACATATCCTTATATATATATTTTTCTCATATATATTTAAATAAGATCACAATTGATGAGAAATACTTAGGAAGGGAAAAGCAAGTAAACTCAGTACTATAGTCAGCAATATGATAAAGTTCAACGATATATATGCATGAGCCAAATCTTTTAAACAGACTCATGCATATATGTATACAGATGGGAGAGTATATTTAATCATCCGATCTGTACATAAGGTCATGCATGAGGTGCAGTGCAGACTCATATAAATAGTACAGTAAGTGGATAAAAATAATAATAATAAATTCAAATATGAAAATTATATTAGGGGGAAGGAAGAAGGGGAACTATAGTATTACGACAACAAAATCAATTTGGACTGTACGAAACAGTGTATAGTCTATACTTACACCAGCCCGCCACCCTTAAAGAAAAGAGGAATCAGAAAGAAGATCAACCTGTGGGTACAGATTTAAAAGGTTAGAATACCCGCAGATAGGGCTGAGGGGCTAGGTTCAGAGAGGCGACACTAGATGGTATATTCATAAGATGGTAGCAATCTCAATGCTCTCGTTTATACCCCCAGGCGAAAGTACCAGCAGAGATTACTGTGACTAACCCGACGAACTGCCCCATGATGGATCATCGTTCCAGTTCACTAGATGCTGTTTTTATGATCACCCAAATGTGAGTTGTTTGCATATTGGTTTTTTAATAAATGTTTTTTATACTACACCCAGAGGCGCCTTTCCCCTTGTGTTTTGGTTTGAAGTTTAACATGTTAAGTAACACTGATGCTGTTCCATTCTTGGATACATCTTTATCCATCAAGGATGGACACAGTCTACAGAAAACCTACTGACTGTAACCAATTATTGTTACTTTCTAGTTTCCATCCTCCGGGGGTCTTTAAATCTATCCCCCATAGTCAATTCCAATGTGTAACTAGAATAACCAGTGAAACAGACACTTGTAATGTCAGATTAAATGAGATGGAAAACAGGCTGCGACAACGAGGTTATCCTACAGATTTAGTTCATTCTGAACGTATTAATATAAATCATATTCCTTCCACTAGAAACTTGGGTCGCAGAATGCCTTTTATCGCTCAGTTTCATCCTTTTTCTAATAAGATCAATAACATTATTAAGAAGCACTGGTCCATTTTACATAATGGTTATCCTTTGCTTGCTGAATTTAATAATCCCCCTTTACTGTCATATCGACGGGGAAGGATTATTTGGGATAAATTAGTAAAATCAGATCAATATTCTACACCAAATCCCTGAGTAACATTTTTAGGTCCTAAAAACACAGGTTCATTCCCATGCCTCTGCAGGAAACACAATGCTCAAGCATGATTAGAGGAAAAAGTTTCTCTCACCCTCTTAGAGGTTATGATATGATATCAGAGAATATTTTACCTGTCAATTGTCTTATGTAGTGTATATTATCAAATGTCACTGTGGTCTTCTTTATGTAGGGGAGACCACACAGAAAGTCAAAGACAGTATTGCTAGGCACAAGTATTCAATTAGAGACAAACTGGTTAAACTTCCCTTAGCTAGACATTTTGTTGAACAAGGACATATTGTATCACAACTAAGATTCGTGGGGGTGATAGAGAATTGGCTCTCAGGAAGAGAGAAGTCAGCTGGATACATCGGCTGGATACTCTCCAGCCGAAAGGGCTGAATTCTGACTTTGATCTGACTTATTTCTTTGATCTTTTAATGATTTAATGAATCATTACATTTAATGAACTATTATATTTCTCAGATGGTCTATCATACTTTTGGTGATTTATAGTCAGTATTGTTCACACTGCTTACTTATTTGTGTGTTATTGGTCGCACATGCGATTTTATGCATATTGCATGAATGGGATTGCATAGGCATACTGATGCACACGGATGATTTTACAAGAGGTGGTTATTTTGTTGTGTTTATTTTCATTTTCATGTTCTATTCTTGTTTTAGATAATTGATTATTTATTTTATTTTTAGGATTCCTGATAGTTATGTTCTAACAGCTGTGAGAATTACTTGCGTCTCAGCATGTGACCTATTGATTCCAAGATCATAGTAAATCCTAGCTTGATGACACACATGAATACTTTAATTAATTGATTGATTGGTTCCAGATAAATCGCTTGTTCACTCTAATTGATTGTTAGTGAACTATATATGTTACTATGTTCATGATTATTGTATAGGCATGATTCTCTGAGGAAGGGCGTGATCTATAATAGCCCGAAACGTTATGTATCATGTTTGCCTGAATATAAGGATGTCGTGTTGATGTCTTTTTGATAATTATTTCCAATAAAAGACATTTTGTTTCTAATACACTTCAGGCAGTGTACACAGTATCTAATACAGTGTGTACAATTTCTTCTCCATTTCTGGTGTTGTACACAGTATACAATGCAGTGCAGCCGTTGTACACTTTCTAATACACTTCAGGCGGTGTACACAGTATCTAATACAGTGTAGTGTGGTGTTGCAAAACAAAAAATACATCATGTCCGGAAGGCCACCAAAGAGAGGGAGATGCTCACAGGCCACTAAAAGAGTGTCTACAATCAACAGTGGTGGTCGTGAACACGGCGCATCCTCTGCAGGTGGACGCTTGTCCTTTTTTGTTGCTGCTGGCCATATATATATATATATAAAGTCTTGTGTGTATGTATGTATATGTATATATATATATATATATATATATATATATATATATATATATATACACTCTGCATCCATTGTAGCCTATATCTACAGTGCATTCTGTGGTGTAGGGTTGCTAATACAGTACAGGCGGTGCACACAGTATCTAATACAGTGTTTACAGTTTCTACTACACTTCTAATGGTGCATCACACGGTGCATCCTCTGCAGGTGGGCGTGGGACACGCTTGTCCTTTTTTGTTGCTGCTGGCCATATATATATATATATAAAGTCTCGTGTGTATATATATATATATATGTATATATATATATATATATATATATATATATATATATATATATATATATACACACACACACCCTGCATTCAGTGTAGCCTATATCTACACTGCATTCCGTGGTGTACTGTTTCTAATACACTTCAGGCAGTGTACACAGTGTCTAATACAGTGTGTACAGTTTCTACTACAGTTCTAATGGTGTACACAGTATACAATACAGTGTAGCCGTTGTACACTTTCTAATCCACTTCAGGTGGTGTACACAGTATCTAATACAGTGTAGTGTGGCAAAACAAAAAATACATCATGTCTGGAAGGCCACCAAGGAGAGGCATACTCTCACAGGCCACTAAAAGAAGGCAAGCAGCCTCTGTGTCTACAGTCAAAAGTGGTGGTCGTGAACATGGTGCATCCTCTGCAGGTGGCCGTGGGGCACGCTTGTCCTTTTTTGCTGCTGCTGGCCGTGTTATTGAGCCATAACATGCAGAAGAGTTGTTGGAGTGGATAACAAAGCCGTCTTCATCCTGCTCATCCTCTGTCACCCAGGCTCACAGTAGTTTGCCTTCCAACGCAGCTGCCAAATCGGCCTAATCCACCGGATTCTTGTCCACCGTCACTCGTTCCATAGCCCCACCATCATGCATGGAGAAGTCCCCAGAATTATTCAACCACAGTGTCGGTTATATGCTGCTGGAGGATGCGCATCGATTTAAAGGCTCCGATGTTGGTTCCCAGGTTGAGGAAGGTAGTAACGTGAGCCTAGAGAGAGGGGGTGCCACAGAAGGACAACAAACTGGCAGTCACGTTTCACAGCAGGGCCCGTTCCTGTGCCCAACAAGAGTATCTGTGAGGGGTTACAGTGTTGTGGCAGCACCACCACCCAAGGCACAATTTTTTCTGCCCCTGTTTAACAGGGGCATGTAATTACAACTGTTGATATAATATTTCACAGCAGGGCCCATTCCAGCGCCCAACATGAGTATCTGTGAGGGCTTACAGTTTTCTGGTACCACCAACACCTAAGGCCCAAATTTCTGCAGAGTATATAGGGCAAGAGTATCTGTGAGGGGTTACAGTGTTGTGGCAGCACCACCACCCAAGGCACAATTTTTTCTGCCCCTGTTTAACAGGGGCATGTAATTACAACTGTTGATATAATATTTCACAGCAGGGCCCGTTCCAGTGCCCAACATGAGTATCTGTGAGGGGTTACAGTGTTGTGGCACCAGCACCACAAAAAAGACCCAATTTTTCTGCCCCTATTTAACAGGGGAATGTAATTACAATTTTGGATATAATATTTCACAGCAGGGCCCATTCCTGCGCCCAACAAGAGTAACTGTGAGGGCTTACAGTTTTCTGGTACCACCAACACCTAAGGCCCAATTTTCTGCAGAGTATATAGGGCAGGCCGTATAGTATATGTACTGCTGTTCAGAGTATATTGTGCCTGGAGGACCCCCACAACATTTTTTAAAACATTTGGGTTCGGAATTCCCCATAATATTCATACCAAACCTGAAGGGCCTGGTATGGATTTTGGGGGGGACATCCACGCCATTTTTTTTTTGGTATTTTTGGTATTTTTATCTATATTGCCGGGATCCGACAATACATTAAAGCCACGAGCAGTTTTAAATGACATTTTTTCCTTTAGAAATGTAATTTTGCTGTGGCACTAATATAAACATGGGAAAGATGTGCTACTTTACAGGCATACTAAGGACTCCCCCCAGGCATGATATTTAAAGGAATATTTAATTTATATTGTTTCACTTTAAGCATTATTAAAATCACTGCTCCCAAAAAAACGGCCGTTTTTAAAACATTTTTTTGCATTGATACGTGTCCCCTGGGGCAGGACCCGGGTCCCCAAACACTTTTTATGGCAATAACTTGCATATAAGCCTTTTAAGTGAGCACTTTTGATTTTTCATGTTCGTGTCCCAAAGACTTTAACGCGTGTTTGAACAAATTTTTTGCTTGTTCCCATGTTCTGCTGTGAACCAAACCTGGGGTGTTCGGCTCATCCCTAGTGCCCATTAATCCAGCCCATCAGTGCCCATCAGTTCAGCCTCATCAGCGCACATCAGTGAAGGAGAAAAATTACCTGTTTGCAAAATTTTATAACAAACTATGCAAAACTTTTTTTTTCAAAATATTCTATATTTTTAGTTTATTTAGAAAAAAATTAAAAAAAACAGTGGACATTAAATACCACCAAAAGAAAGCTCTATTTGTATGAAAAAACATTATAAAAATCTCATATAGATACAGTGTTGCATGACCACGCAATTGTCATTCAAAGTGTGACAGTACTGAAAGCTGAAAATTGGCCTGGGCAGGAAGGGGGTAAAATTGCCCAGTAGGCAAGTGGTTAAACAGAAGAGGGTTTACTTTCACTTGAAATAGTTGGTACCTACATCAGCTGAAAAATAGCAGACTTACTGGCAACATCACCAGGTGGAAATAGAAGGAAGAAAGAAAGACTAAATAAGAAAACAAATGCAGTCATCGCATCTAAGAATTGGTAATCTACAATATAATAAATGTTTGCTTTTGCATTTATTACCTACCGCCTTAGGTAAAATACCATCAGAATTTGTGATGGCTGAAAGAATGCTTGTGACATTCGTCTAACAATTGTTTTATAAATTAACTGGGAGTTGTCCTGTTTTGTAATAAAAATTACTAGGCTTGTGATCCTTTTACATTAAAGGATAAGTTCTCCTTTGTGAAAAAAATAATAAATGCACATACTTTTGCAGGGAAAAATTGGGCATTTTTTTTTTTTTTTTTCACTGAAGCCTGGAGGGCATTGCACCCACGATCAATGGATCCCAGGTGCAATGTCAGGTTCCTGCACACATTGCCTAGAGCTCTCTGCCCATACTTCTGTAGGCAGTGTGAGTGAGCTATAAGCTGGCTGATCAGCATGCTCGCAGTTCATTGATGCTACAATTCTGTCTGCTGAGATGGAAGCTGATACTTGTAACTTGTTGACTTACACATTCCTGTGAATGAATGATGCAGCTGTGTGGGCGGAAATCTTGCACAGCCGCAACATTTTCAAAGTGTGACAGTGGGTATGAGGAGAAGATCCCCCTCCTGCTGTCACAGAGGGTAGCTCTGGCGTCGGGTGCATAAGAGCATGTTCCATATTACACCCAATACATGGTAACATATAGTAACATGCTCTTAAAGGTGAACTTATCTATTAACCCCTTCCCACCACTGCCTCCTGGCCCTTTAAGAGCTTCTAAATGCCAGGAAGTGGAGGCGGGCATTCGGATCATGTGATCACAAGTATGCATCAGGAGCTTTCCAGTCCCGGATGGGAAATGTGCTGGGAGTGCGTAGGGCTTGCACTCTCAGCACAGAAAGTGTTTACATAGGGCCACATATGTGCTGCCTCTCTGCGTTAATGCCCACATATATGCATAGCATCGACGGAAAGAGGTTAATAAGACTGCCAACAAGTTTCATTTTTCGATTTGGAGGCAACCCTGCTACCAAACCTCAAAAATACATTTTTTCTTGAACCTGTGCTGAACTGGAACCTTCTTTTAGAAGCCATGAAGAACAGTCTGATACTCTGTAAAACACCTCAAGTGCTTGGAACCTCTAGGTCTTATGCACACGGTTTATGTGGTTGGCAGCACCTTGGGATGCCTGCTGGTAGCCTATACAACTCCTTGGGAAGGCAGGGACTGTATGGACATGTACAGGGATGCAGGTGGCAGGTGAGCAGCCCCAAATGTACTCTGTCTGTTCACAGGGGCACATGTCTGTGTGCTTACGCATGGTTGTGCTAGGACTGGCATATACAGTGCCTTGAAAAAGTATTCATACCCCTTAAAATTTTCCATATTTTTGTCATGTAACAACCTAAAACATAAATGTGTTTTATTGGAATTTTATGTGATAGACCAACACAATGTGGCACATAATTGTGAAGTGTAAGGGAAATGATAAATGGTTTTTAAAAATTTTCACAAATATGTGAAAAGTGTGGCGTGCATTCGTATTCAGCCCCCCTGAGTCAATACTTTGTAGAACCACCTTTCACTGCAATTACAGCTGCAAGTCTTTTTGGGGATATCGCTACCAGCTTTGCACATCTAGAGAGTGACATTTTTGCCCGTTCTTTTTGCAAAATAGCTCAAGCTCTGTCAGATTGGATGGAGAGCATCTGTGAACAGCAATTTTCAAGTCTTGCCACAGATTCTCAATTGGATTTAGGTCTGGACTTTGACTGAGCCATTCCAACACATGAATATGCTTTGATCTAAACCATTCCATTGTAGCTCGGGCTCTATGTTTGGGTCGTTGTCCTGCTGGAAGGTGACCCTCCGCCTCAGTTTCAAGTCTTTTGCAGACTCTAACAGGTTTTCTCCTAAGATTGCCCTGTATTTGGCTCCATCCATCTTCCCATCAACTCTGACCAGCTTCCCTGTCCCTGCTGGGAAAAGCATCCCCACAACATGATGCTGCCACCTCCATGTTTCACAGTGGGGATGGTGTGTTCAGGATGATGTGCAATGTTAGTTTTCCGCCACACATAGCGTTTTGCTTTTAGGTCAAAAAGTTAAATTTTGGTCTCATCTGACCAGAGCACCTTCTTCCACATGTTTGCTGTGTCCCCCACATGGCTTCTCACAAACTGTAAACGGGATTTCTTATGGCTTTCTTTCAACAGTGGCTTTCTTCTTGCCACTCTTCCATAACGGCCAGAATTGTGGCGTGCACTAATAGTTGTCCTGTGGACAGATTCTCCCACCTGAGCTGTGGATCTCTGCAGCTCCTCCAGAGTTACCATGGCTGCTTCTCTGATGAATGCTCTCCTTGCCCGGCCTGTCAGTTTAGGTGGGCGGCCATGTCTTGGTAGGTTTGCAGTTGTGACAACATACTCTTTCCATTTTCTGATGATGGATTGAACAGTGCTCTGTGAGATGTTTAAAGCTTGGGATATTTTTTTTTATAACCTAACCATGCTTTAAACTTCTTCCTACTTCAACTTTTTCCATGACCTGTCTGGTGTTTCCCTTGGCCTTCATGATGCTGTTTGTTCACTAAGGTTCTGAGGGCTTCACAGAACAGCTGTATTTATACTGAGATTAAATCACACACAGGTGGACTCTATTTACTAACTAGGTGACTTCTGAAGGCAATTGGTTCCATTAGATTTTAGTTAGGGGTATCAGAGTAAAGGGGGCTGAATACAAATGCCATACTTACCAACTGTCCCGAATTTCCCGGGACATTTCCGGGATTTACACTATTTTCCCGAATTTATTGCTTCCCGGGAAATGTCCCGAGAAATTTGGTTTTTCCAGGATTTTCTGCCGCCGCTAGAGGTCTCCGGCCGGCGGAGACATTGTCTCCGCCGGCCGCCATTTTTTAGAAGACCAGGAACACGGCTGGGCAGCTATACGGAGCTCCTGTGTCTCCGCCCCGCCTACCCCCCAGCCCCGCTTCGCTTCCACCACCCCCCGCCCCACTCCACCCCGTTCCACCCCCCACGCGGCCGGCGGAGACTAACCTGATGTAAGGGGGGGCTGCGCTGGGGAAACCTGATGTGAGGGGGGCTCCGTTGGGGAAACCTGATATAAGGGGGGCTCCGCTGGGGAAACCTGATGTAAGGGGGGGGCACTGCTGTGGAAACCTGATGTAAGGGGGGCTCCCCTGGGGAAACCTGATGTAAGGGGGGGCTCCGCTTGGGAAACCTGATGTAAGGGGGGCTCCCCTGGGGAAACCTGATGTAAGGGGGGCTCCGCTTGGGAAACCTGATGTAAGGGGGGCTCCGCTGGGGAAACCTGATGTAAGGGGGGGCACTGCTGTGGAAACCTGATGTAAGGGGGGGCTCCGCTGGGGAAACCTGATGTAAGGGGGGCACTGCTGGGGAAACCTGATGTAAGGGGGGCTCCGCTGGGGAAACCTGATGTAAGGGGGGGCACTGCTGTGGAAACCTGATGTAAGGGGGTGCTCCACTGGGGACACCTGATGTAAGGGGGGCTCCGCTGGGGAAACCTGATGTAAGGGGGGCTCCGCTGGGCAAACCTGATGTAAGGGGGGGCACCGCTGGGGACATCTGATGTAAGGAGGGGCTCCGCTGGGGAAACCTGATGTAAGGGGGGCTGTGCTGGGGAAACTTGATGTGAGGGGGGGCTCCGCTGGGGAAACCTGATGTAAGGGGGGGCTCCGCTGGGGAAACCTGATGTAAGGGGGGCACTGCTGTGGAAACCTGATGTAAGGGGGGCTCCCCTGGGGAAACCTGATGTAAGGGGGGCTCCACTGGGGAAACCTGATGTAAGGGGGGGCTCCGCTGGTGAAACCTGATGTAAGGGGGGGCACTGCTGTGGAAACATGATGTAAGGGGGACTCCCCTGGGGAAACTTGATGTAAGGAGGGGCTCCGCTGGGGAAACCTGATGTAAGGGGGGCTCCGCTGGGGAAACCCGATGTAAGGGGGGGGCACCGCTGGGGACATCTGATGTAAGGAGGGGCTCCGATGGGGAAACCTGATGTAAGGGGGGGCTCTGCTGGGGACACCTGATGTAAGGAGGGGCTCCGCTGGGGAAACCTGATGTAAGGGGGGGCTCTGCTGGGTAAACCTGATGTAAGGGTGAGGCACCGCTGGGGACATCTGATGTAAGGAGGGGCTCCGCTGGGGAAACCTGATGTAAGGGGGGACTCCGCTGGGGAAACCTGATGTAAGGGGAGCACCGCTGGGGACACCTGATGTAAAGGGGGCTCCGCTGGGGACACCTGATGTAAGGGGGGGCTCCGCTGGGGACACCTGATGTAAGGGGGGCTCCGCTGGGGAAACCTGATGTAAGGGGGGGGGGCAACCCTAGGGACACCTGATGTAAGGAGGGCACCGCTGGGGACATCTGATGTAAGGGGGGGCTCCGCTGGGGACACCTGATGTAAGGGTGGGCACCGCTGGGGACACCTGATGTAAGGAGGGTACCGCTGGGGACACCTGATGTAAGGAGGGTACCGCTGGGGACACCTGATGTGAGGGGGGCTCCACTGGGGATACCTGATGTAGGGGGGGCTCCGCTGGGGACACCTGATGTTAGGGGGGCTCCACTGGGGACACCTGATGTAAGGAAGGGCTCCGCTGGGGAAACCTGATTATAAGGGGGGCTCTGCTGGGGACACCTGATGTGAGGGGGCTCCACTGGGGACACCTGATGTAAGGGGGGGCTCCGCTGGTTACACCTGATGTAAGGGGGGGCTCCGCTGGGGACAGCTGATGTAAGGGGGGGCTCCGCTGGGGACACCTGATGTAAGGGGGGCCCTGCTGGAGACATCTGATGTAAGGGGGGCCCTGTTGGGGACATCTGATGTAAGGGGGGGCTCCGCTGGGGACATCTGATGTAAGGGGGACTCTGCTGGGGGCACCTGATGCAAGGACGGACTCTGCTGGGACACCTGATGCAAGGACGGACTCTGCTGGAACACCTGATGCAAGGATGGACTCTGCTGGGGGCACCTTATGCAAGGACGGACGGCTGGTGGCAGGCGACGTGGCAGGTGACACACTCAGGGATCCCACTGATTCGGCATTATGGTGAGTTGAATGATTTCATTTTATATTACAATGTAATAATAGAAATAATGCACTTCAATCATCCTGACACCATAACAACCATGGTGCCGGGATGATTGAAGTGCTAACACCAGGTGTTTGGAGTATCTTTACCTGCTGATTGTTAAACTTTCTGGAATACACATATTTCTATTGTTATGTAGGATCTGGGGCTGCTGTCCCTCCATCCCTCCCACCCACTCCCTCCATCCCTCGTTCATCTCAGACGCTAATCACACCTCATATACCATACTTGACTTCTTCTGCTGCAATTTTTACTTTTCAGCTGTGTCACACCTACTAATGTATGCCCCGCCCCCTAATTATAATAAGACTCCCCCTACAGCTAAAAAAGTGTCCTTAAAATTTTTTTTTACAGTGTTGGCAACTATGAAATGCACGCCACACTTTTGACATATTTATTTGTAAAAAATTATAAAAACCATTTATTATTTTCCTTCCGCTTCACAGTTATGTGCCACTTTGTGTTGGTCTATCACATAAAATCTCAATAAAATACATTAACGTTTTTTGGTTGTAACACGACAAAATGTGGAAATTTTCAAGGGGTATGAATACTTTTTCAAGGCACTGAACCCATGTACAGCAGGATGCTATAATTCATTTGTGCAGGTGTCTGTATACAACACCTGTGGCTCTCAGGTCCTGAATTATGGCTGTATTTCATGTTATGCAGTGTGGTGTGATTTTCAGCCCATTCATTTGAATGGGTTGAAATTGCACTGGATTGCACCAAAAGCACTGCATGCTCAAAAAGAAAATGCACTTCAACTGGATTGCATGATACTGGAGTACTATGTGATCAGTGCAGGCAAATGCACTGCGTTTGTGTTCTGCATTTGGGGTGTCGCTAGTAATCTATTGACACCTGCATATTGTACACCCAGTGTGTTTGGAACGCACTGTGGTAAACACGCATGGAACACGAGTTTCTTACACCCCATTCCAGTGTGAACCTGCTCTTAATGTGGAGCTAAAGGCAATATATTTACCTCCTCTCTAACGGTCCGGATCCCTCACTGGCGCCAGCATCTTTTTCCCCAGGTGCCAGTCTTTAGGCATCTCCACTGGCCAGCATGGGGTGACATAACTCCTGCGCATGTGCATCATCCCGGAACACAGAGACCGTGCTTGCGATGTAAGCTGAGCTGCGCATATACAGGTCAGTTCACATTCCGCAGAGAATGTGAGCAGGCAGGTAGGTGTATTTTATCACAGAGGGGACATTGCATATCTCTTTATCTACTTTAAGGGCTCGTTTACAATTTTACCACATTTTACTGCCCCCCAACTGCTCCCCCTTAAGCTGCAAAAGCAGCAGGCAGGCGTGTACATATGCTGTGGTGTTGATGCCTTGTTTTTGCGGCTGTGGCAGGGATTATACAAGTGAATGGAGTCTTGCTGCAACCACCCCACAATGACATGGTAGTGTGGCTTTTAGGGGGTTAAAACAGGGAGTGAGGAGGTGACATATTGCCTCCTCACCGCTTGTCAAACGCTTCTGAAAAGCGATGAGTGAGTGCAGATCGATTTTCAGGGAAGAGGCAGTCTTTGCTACTAGTGTAAACGAGGTCTATAATCTATAGGGCTACAATCTATAGTTGCTACAATTTAGCAACAGCTTTATTATAGCTTTACTGATCAAGGCATGTTATTACATAGATTAGCATACACTTACACCCTTATCTGCTTAGACATTCTCCTATCCATAGAACTGCACCCATAGCCCAGGCCTTGCACTAAGAAGTTTTCACAGAAAAAGGCGGGAAATGCCTAGCTGATGATTGGACAGCAACCCACACAACTCAAGCCTATTACTGAGAACATCATTGATGAGGTAACATACAGTGATTCATATGAGCCTCTCTGTGCTGACTGTGTGAGGAGCCAGGTATGGTATATGAGGTGTGATAGAAGTCAGGTATGGTATATGAGGTGTGATAGGAGTCAGGTATGGTATATGAGGTGTGATAGGAGTCAGGTATGGTATATGAGGTGTGATAGGAGTCAGGTATGGTATATGATGTGATGATAGCAGTCAGATGTGGAATATGAGGTGTGATAGTCAGGTATGGCATATGAAGTATGATAGGAGTCAGGTATGATATATGAGGTGTGATGGAAGTCAGGTATGATATATGAGGTGTGATAGAGTCAGGTATGGTATATGAGGTGTGATATAAGTCAAGTATGGTATATGAGGTGTGATAGGAGTCAGGTATGGTATATGATGTGATGATAGCAGTCACATATGGTATATGAGGTGTGATAGGAGTCAGGTATGGTTTATGAGGTGTCATAGGAGTCAGGTATGGTATATGAGGTGTGATAGGAGTCAGGTATGGTATATGAGGTTTGATAGGAGTCAGTTATGGTATATGAGGTGTGATAGAAGTCAGGTACAGTATATGAGGTGTGATAGAAGTCAGGTATGATATATGAGGTGTGATAGAAGTCAGGTATGATATATGAAGTGTGATAGGAGTCAGATATAGTTTATGAGGTGTGATAGGAGTCAGGTAGTGTGGTATCGATGCCTTGTTTTACGGCTGTGGCAGGGATTATACAAGTGAATGGAGTCTTGCTGCAACCACCCCACAATGACATGGTAGTGTGGCTTTTAGGGGGTTAAAACAGGGAGTGAGGAGGTGACATATTGTCTCCTCACCGCTTGTCAAACACTTCTGAAAAGCGATGAGTGAGTGCAGATCGATTTTCAGGGAAGAGGCAGTCTTTGCTATTAGTGTAAACGAGGTCTATAATCTATAGGGCTACAATCTATAGTTGCTGCAATTTATAACAGCTTTATTATAGCTTTACTGATCAAGGCATGTTATTACATAGAACAGCATACACTTACACCCTTATCTGCTTAGACATTCTCCTATCCATAGAACTGCACCCATAGCCCAGGCATTGCACTAAGAAGTTTTCACAGAAAAAGGCGGGAAATGCATAGCTGATGATTGGACAGCAATCCACACAACTCAAGCCTATTACTGAGAAGATCATTGATGAGGTAACATACAGTGATTCATATCAGCCTCTCTGTGCTGACTGTGTGAGGAGCGTGTATGCTAGGAGTCAGGTATGATATATGAGGTGTGATAACAGTCAGGTATGGTATATGAGGTGTGATAGAAGTCAGGTATGGTATATGTGGTGTGATAACAGCCAGGTATGATATATGAGCTGTGATAGGAGACAGGTATGGTATATGAGGTGTAATAGGAGTCAGGTATGCTATATGAGGTGTAATAGGAGTCAGGTATGGTATACAAGGTGTGAAAGGAGTCAGGTATGGTATATGAGGTGTGATAGGAGTCAGGTATGGTATATGAGGTGATGATAGCAGTCAGGTAGGATATATGAGGTGTGATAGGAGTCGAGTATGGTATATGAGGTGTGATAGGAGTCAAGTATGGTATATGAGGTGTGATAGAAGTCAAGTATGGTATATGAGGTGTGATAGAAGTCAGGTATGATATATCAGGTGTGATAGAGGTCAGGTATGGTATATGAGGTGTGATAGAGGTCAGATATGATATATGAGGTCTGATAGGAGTCAGGTATGGTATATGAGGTGTGATAGAAGTCAGGTATGGTATATGAGGTGTGATAGAAGTCAGGTATGGTATATGAGGTGTGATAGGAGTCAGGTATGGTATTTGAGGTGTGATAGGAGTCAGGTATGGTATATGATGTGATGATAGCGGTCAGATGTGGTATATGAGGTGTGATAGTCAGGTATGGCATATGAGGTGTGATAGGAGTTAGGTATGGTATATGAGGTGTGATGGAAGTCAGGTATGATATATGAGGTGTGATAGAGTCAGGTATGGTATATGAGGTGTGATAGAAGTCAAGTATGGTATATGAGGTGTGATAGGAGTCAGGTATGGTTTATGAGGTGTGATAGGAGTCAGGCATTGTATATGAGGTGTGATAGGAGTCAGGTATGGTATATGAGGTTTGATAGGAGTCAGGTATGGTATATGAGGTGTGATAGAAGTCAGGTATGGTATATGAGGTGTGATAGGAGTCAGGTATGGTATATGAGGTTTGATAGGAGTCAGGTATGGTATATGAGGTGTGATAGAAGTCAGGTATGATATATGAGGTGTGATAGAAGTCAGGTATGATATATGAGGTGTGATAGTCAGGTATGGTATATGAGGTGTGATGGAAGTCAGGTATGGTATATGAGATGCGATAGAAGTCAGGTATGATATATGAGGTGTGATAGGTATAGTATATGAGGTGTGATAGGAGTCAGGTATGGTATATGAGGTGTGATAGAAGTCAGGTATGATATATGAGGTGTGATAGAAGTCAGGTATGATATATGAGGTGTGATAGTCAGGTATGGTATATGAGGTGTGATAGAAGTCAGGTATGGTATATGAGATGTGATAGAAGTCAGGTATGATATATGAGGTGTGATAGGTATAGTATATGAGATGTGATAGAAGTCAGGTATGATATATGAGGTGTGATAGGTATAGTATATGAGGTGTGATAGGAGTCAGGTATGGTATATGAGATGTGATAGAAGTCAGGTATGATATATGAGGTGTGATAGAAGTCAGGTATGATATATGAGGTGTGATAGTCAGGTATGGTATATGAGGTGTGATGGAAGTCAGGTATGGTATATGAGATGCGATAGAAGTCAGGTATGATATATGAGGTGTGATAGGTATAGTATATGAGGTGTGATAGGAGTCAGGTATGGTATATGAGGTGTGATAGAAGTCAGGTATGATATATGAGGTGTGATAGAAGTCAGGTATGATATATGAGGTGTGATAGTCAGGTATGGTATATGAGGTGTGATAGAAGTCAGGTATGGTATATGAGATGTGATAGAAGTCAGGTATGATATATGAGGTGTGATAGGTATAGTATATGAGATGTGATAGAAGTCAGGTATGATATATGAGGTGTGATAGGTATAGTATATGAGATGTGATAGAAGTCAGGTATGATATATGAGGTGTGATAGGTATAGTATATGAGGTGTGATAGGAGTCAGGTATGGTATATGAGATGTGATAGAAGTCAGGTATGATATATGAGGTGTGATAGGTATTATATATGAGGTGTGATAGGAGTCAGGTATGATATATGAGGTGTGATAGTCAGGTATGTTATATGAGGTGTGATAGGAGTCAGGTATGATATATGAGGTGTGATAGTCAGGTATGGCATATGAGGTGTGATAGGAGTCAGGTATGATAAATGAGGTGTGATAAAGTCAGATATAGTATATGAGGTGTGATAGAAGTCAAGTATGGTATATGAGGTGTGATAGCAGTTAGGTATGGTATATGAGCTGTGATAGGTGTCAGGTATGGTATATGAGGTGTGATAGGAGTCAGGTATGGTATATGAGGTTTGATAGGAGTCAGGTATGGTATATGAGGTGTGATAGAAGTCAGGTATGATATATGAGGTGTGATAGAAGTCAGGTATGATATATGAGGTGTGATAGTCAGGTATGGTATATGAGGTGTGATAGAAGTCAGGTATGGTATATGAGATGCGATAGAAGTCAGGTATGATATATGAGGTGTGATAGAAGTCAGGTATGGTATATGAGATGTGATAGAAGTCAGGTATGATATATGAGGTGTGATAGGTATAGTATATGAGGTGTGATAGGAGTCAGGTATGGTATATGAGATGTGATAGAAGTCAGGTATGATATATGAGGTGTGATAGGTATGGTATATGAGGTGTGATAGGAGTCAGGTATGATAAATGAGGTGTGATAAAGTCAGATATGGTATATGAGGTGTGATAGAAGTCAAGTATGGTATTTGAGGTGTGATAGCAGTTAGGTATGGTATATGAGCTGTGATAGGTGTCAGGTATGGTATATGAGGTGTGATAGGAGTCATGTATGGTATATGAGGTTTGATAGGAGTCAGGTATGGTATATGAGGTGTGATAGAAGTCAGGTATGATATATGAGGTGTGATAGAAGTCAGGTATGATATATGAGGTGTGATAGTCAGGTATGGTATATGAGGTGTGATAGAAGTCAGGTATGGTATATGAGATGCGATAGAAGTCAGGTATGATATATGAGGTGTGATAGAAGTCAGGTATGATATATGAGGTGTGATAGGTATAGTATATGAGGTGTGATAGGAGTCAGGTATGGTATATGAGATGTGATAGAAGTCAGGTATGATATATGAGGTGTGATAGGTATTATATATGAGGTGTGATAGGAGTCAGGTATGATATATGAGGTGTGATAGTCAGGTATGTTATATGAGGTGTGATAGGAGTCAGGTATGATATATGAGGTGTGATAGTCAGGTATGGCATATGAGGTGTGATAGGAGTCAGGTATGATAAATGAGGTGTGATAAAGTCAGATATGGTATATGAGGTGTGATAGAAGTCAAGTATGGTATATGAGGTGTGATAGCAGTTAGGCATGGTATATGAGCTGTGATAGGTGTCAGGTATGGTATATGAGGTGTGATAGGAGTCAGGTATGGTATATGAGGTTTGATAGGAGTCAGGTATGGTATATGAGGTGTGATAGAAGTCAGGTATGATATATGAGGTGTGATAGAAGTCAGGTATGATATATGAGGTGTGATAGTCAGGTATGGTATATGAGGTGTGATAGAAGTCAGGTATGGTATATGAGATGCGATAGAAGTCAGGTATGATATATGAGGTGTGATAGAAGTCAGGTATGGTATATGAGATGTGATAGAAGTCAGGTATGATATATGAGGTGTGATAGGTATAGTATATGAGGTGTGATAGGAGTCAGGTATGGTATATGAGATGTGATAGAAGTCAGGTATGATATATGAGGTGTGATAGGTATGGTACATGAGGTGTGATAGGAGTCAGGTATGATAAATGAGGTGTGATAAAGTCAGATATGGTATATGAGGTGTGATAGAAGTCAAGTATGGTATTTGAGGTGTGATAGCAGTTAGGTATGGTATATGAGCTGTGATAGGTGTCAGGTATGGTATATGAGGTGTGATAGGAGTCATGTATGGTATATGAGGTTTGATAGGAGTCAGGTATGGTATATGAGGTGTGATAGAAGTCAGGTATGATATATGAGGTGTGATAGAAGTCAGGTATGATATATGAGGTGTGATAGTCAGGTATGGTATATGAGGTGTGATAGAAGTCAGGTATGGTATATGAGATGCGATAGAAGTCAGGTATGATATATGAGGTGTGATAGAAGTCAGGTATGGTATATGAGATGTGATAGAAGTCAGGTATGATATATGAGGTGTGATAGGTATAGTATATGAGGTGTGATAGGAGTCAGGTATGGTATATGAGATGTGATAGAAGTCAGGTATGATATATGAGGTGTGATAGGTATGGTATATGAGGTGTGATAGGAGTCAGGTATGATATATGAGGTGTGATAGTCAGGTATGTTATATGAGGTGTGATAGGAGTCAGGTATGATATATGAGGTGTGATAGTCAGGTATGGCATATGAGGTGTGATAGGAGTCAGGTATGATAAATGAGGTGTGATAAAGTCAGGTATGGTATATGAGGTGTGATAGAAGTCAAGTATGGTATATGAGGTGTGATAGCAGTTAGGTATGGTATATGAGCTATGATAGGTGTCAGGTATGGTATATGAGGTGTGATAGGAGTCAGATATGGCATATGAGATGTAATAGGAGTCAAATATGATATATGAGGTGTGATAGGTATGGTGTTCAAGGTGTGATAGGAGTCAGGTATGGTATATGAGGTGTGATAGGAGTGAAGTATGGTATATGAGGTGTGATAGAAGTCAAGTATGGTATATGAGGTGTGATAGGAGTCAGGTATCATGAGGTGACTGCATGCCATTCCAACTGTCAGTGAAAACTGGGACTAGACATTTCCATATCTCCAGTGCTTTGTAACTTTTATGTACACAAAATAATAGATGAGTCCCTTGGTTCTGTAGTGGAAACGTATGGTTTTATTTCCTTATTTCCTCTACTTACAAAAAATGTATGTTTCTGGCCTTGGTATGGAGACATTCTCCCTCTCTATTTGTCAGTTTTACACTGATCACTAAAAATGAAATTGAATGAAAACCCCATATTTTGGGTTGTCACCAGACTAGGAATAGAGTGGAAATTTTCTAGAGAGCATACCAGTTACAATGACAACTGTGGATTCCCTCCGGATCCTCTGCTGAGCAGCTGGCCTGATGCACTGTGAATATAGGAGACTGGCCACTCAGAATAGTGCCATTCAGAGAATGTTTTGTGTTTTCTGAATGAATACAAAGTGTTCTCTGATTGGTCGAGGTGGAGAGGCAGGGCAGTGACATTACGCTGCCCACCGCGTCCAGTCAACACTGTGCATTCATTCAGAAAATGCAAAGCATTCTCTAAATGGGACCTATGCTGAGTGGCCAACCTCCTGTATTCACAATTCAGCAGGCCAGCCGCTCAGCATGGGACCCAAAAACTAGTGGAGATCACTGAAATGATGGTGTCTACTTCAGTGATTTCCAGCTTCCCGGGGCATCGGCCAGGTATGGTATATACATAGTTATATTGCTCCAAGCTGGACCAGTTTAGCTATGTAAAAATATACCATGAGCGTCTGTGTCATTTGTGTGTTCTAGAGACACAAATTGAGGCTACAGTTGGAGTCGCCTTCGAGTTCATCTAATTTGCCTTACACTCATCTGGCGTTGTTAGTATTATTGTCTGTGTTTTACATTCTAAGGCCTCACTGGTTTATTGTAAACGCTGTTTCTCTTGACAGGAGAAAATGAGTGTTAAAAATGCAAATTTTTTCTAACTCATTTAGCCGTGTTTGGCGTGCGTGCGTTTATTTTTATTTTTTAATTTCTTTATTTTCTTTTTTTTTTTTAAATTCCTTTATTTTGTTATAAAGAAGGCATGGATACATAGTCCAGTATAAGACAGGTCATACATTTTCATACATTAACATGTTTAGGATACAGTAGATTGAGACCGTAGACCTAGATCAGGTTATCCACCAAACAAGTGGGGTAATACATGTGTGTTCCAGCCAACTATATATCATTTCTAAACATAATAAAGCAAGGTAGCTTACACGAGGGCCTCCTTGCATGAACCGTGAACAGATCTTCAACAGTATTGGTATATAATATAATACTTAAAATATTTTACGACAGATATGTCTAATGCTATACGAGCAAATGTTTCCTGCTTACCGTGAATAACATGCTCTCAATAATTCGTTAACGCCGTCACCACGGCTACTTGGTGAGCTTATCAGTACAAAAGAACAGAGAAAGGGGGGAATAGTAAAGAATCAGAGGGAAAGCGGGGAAGGAAAGACAAGAAGGACTAGGGAGGAGGGGGAGATGAGGTCAAGGGAAGGGGGTTGGAAGGGTATGGCTGCGACACCGCCCCCCCACCGGACCCACCCGCCAGACCCCAGAGGGGCAGGTACAGGTGCCTGTTTTAGCAATACCTACGGGGACGCCCTTTCAAGTAGATTGGGTTTGTGCTTGTGCCAACTCCTGTAGATATGCGTTAGTACCAACAAAATATCTCCAGGGTCTCCACTTGTCCATAAATTGTTCCTCCTTGTTTTGTAGAGTTGCAGTCAGTTCCTCCATCCGTAGAATACAGTTTACTTTCGAATACCACAGGACCCTAGTAGGTGGGAGGAGATCCCTCCATAACACGGGAATACAGGCTCTCGCTGCGTTCAGAAGTTGCATTGTCAAAGTTTTCTTATATTTACTAATGGGTCTGGTGGTTAGGTGTAGAAGGCATGCAGCTGGGTTGTCTTTAAGTTCGACCGAGGTCAAACTTTGAATGGTCGAAGTCACCTCCTCCCAAAAGGGTCTCAGGACCGGACACGACCAAAAGACATGAAGCATATTTCCTACTTCTGTGCCACACCTCCAACACCTATCCGAGAGCGTAGGGTTCATTTTGTGTAACATATATGGGACTCTATACACCTGGTCAGGATTTTGTATCCCGATTCTTGATAATGACTCGCAATCGAGGACTTGTGAGCCAAAGCCAAGATCTTCTCCCTTTGTTGTGTGGTAAACTGGGTCTCTAGATCTCTTTCCCACTTCAATAGAAACTCTGGCGCCTTGTCCTCTCCCTGAGTAGTGAGGAGGTTATATAAAAATGAGAGTGCGTGCCTTATCGGTTCCCCTGATTTACACAGAGATTCCAGAGGAGTGTGACCCCGTGGGACATAGGGAGCTTTCTGAAGAGTCTGCAGAAAATGTCTAAGCTGGATGGTACTGAGACTGTCTAACGGAGGTTCTGTGAGTCTAGAGATGGTGGAAGAAGATGGGAATTCCCCCTGGGGCCAAACCTCCCCCAGGGACTGTTTCTCAAAGGTGATTAATTGTCTCAGTCTACGACTTGTAAGTCCGGGGGTAAAGTCTGGGTTGCCAATGATAGGAGTCAAGGGGGAAGGTAACGGTGATATATCCGTATTACGGAATATTTTCCTCGCCACCCGAAGGGTAGCTCCTATTAGCGGGTGGTTTTTCTGGTCTTCTGGAAGTGGGGACAAGAGCCACGGGGATGGGAGCAAGGGGATTGAGGAGTCCTCAATTTCCATTCCCACCCATTGTTTTGAATCTTTGTTGCAGTGCCAATCAACAATCCTGGCAAGGTGTACCGCTCGGTAATACCGAGAGATGTCTGGTAAACCGATGCCCCCCCTCTCCTTGGGTCTGGAGAGTGTTTGCATGTTTATTCTGGGGGCTTTATGAGACCAGATGAACTCCCTCACAATGGACTGTATTTGCTTAAAGAAGGTCATTGGTAAATTTATCGGTAATGTTTGAAGTATATATAGAACCCGGGGCAGGGCCGTCATTTTCAGGGCATTGCATCGCCCAAACCAGGTCAAAGTGAGTTTGTGCCAAGTCTGAAGGTCAATTTTAAGTCTTTGGAGTAAGGGTTGGAAATTACATGTGTACAGGTGTGCCAAGTCCGGAGTGATGTCCACCCCCAGGTATCGGATAGATTTCTCCGTCCATCAAAACGGGAAGGATTTGCTCATATTTACTGCTTCCGTGGCTGGTATTGTGATATTTAGCACTGCGGACTTGGCACAGTTGACCTTGAAATTTGAAACTTCGCCATACAACCGTAGAGCTGCCAAGATGTTAGGTAGTGAGATACGTGGGTTGGAGATGAAGAAAATCAGATCGTCAGCGAAGGCCGCGATTTTGTGATGCCCAGAGGACTTCGTGATCCCGGTTATATTGGGATTCCTGCGAACGCTACACAGGAACGGCTCAAGAGTCAAAATAAAAATCAGTGGGGACAGGGGACACCCCTGTCTCGTCCCGTTAGAAATGTAAAAAAAGTCAGATCGCCACTCATTGACCCTTACCGCCGCCGAGGGAGCCGAGTAGAGAGACGATATCCAGCCTCTCATATTTGGGCCAACACCAATATGTTCCAGAGTGGCCCGCATAAAATGCCAGGCCACCCTGTCAAAAGCCTTCTCTGCATCTGTAGAAAGTAGCAGAAAAGGCTTCTTGACGGACTGCGCTTCATGAATAAGGTTGAGGACTCTTATGGTATTGTCCCTCGACTCCCTCAGCGGCACGAACCCCGCCTGGTCAAAGTGGATCAAATGTGGGATATGTGGGAGTAATCTGTTAGCCAGAATTTTGGAGAACAATTTAAGATCCACGTTTAGTAGAGCAATCGGGTGGTAATTACTGCAGTGGCTAGAATCTTTCCCCTCTTTTGGGATCAAAGAAATAAATGCCCGTAGGGAGTCTACCATGTTAATGCCCCCCTCTTTTAATGCGTTGTAGGCTTTCAGGAAGTGTGTCGATAAGTGAGACCCAAAGGTCTGGTAGTAGGTCAGGGTGAAGCCATCCGGCCCGGGCGCCTTCCTTGGCTTTGTTTGGGCCAAGGCTAGTGAGAGTTCTTCAGGGGTGATGTCCGACTCAAATGAGTCTCCCACATCAGCTGGCAAAGTAGGCATACCCGAAGACCTGCCGCCACCTCTCTTTCTGTTAAAAGATCAGTAGGTTCCCCCTTGTGTAAGTTATATAGTTGTTGGTAGTATGCAGCAAATTCATTAGCTATATCCCTAGAGGTGTGGACCGTAGTTCCCTGTGAGGTCACTATAGAGGGAATGTAGGTACGTTGTCTCGGGCCACGAAGTAGTCTGGCCAGCATGGTACCTGGCTTGTTAGAGAATTCAAACATGGACCTTCTAGCCCAGGCCAGATTTTGTACCGTTTTGTGGTACAAGAGGTCTTTCAATTCACCCCTGGTCTTCAATAAAGCCTAGAGGTGTGTTTCCGCTAGGGACTTCTTCTGAAGTAGCTCGAGAGATCGCACCTGGGAGATCAAAAGGTCAATCTGTTTAGTCCTTTCTCTTTTTTTCGCTGCCCCAATCCTAATTAATTCCCCTCTTATTACACATTTATGGGCCTCCCACACTGTCATTGGAGACAGCGAGGGATCTATGTTTTCTGAGAAGTAATTAGTCAGTGTCCTGCCTATCTCCTCACGTACCTCGGGGATTTGTAATAGTGACTCGTTTAGTTTCCAGGTTGGAGGGGACCTGAGTTCTGTATCCCAGCAAAGGGTCACATGCGTAGGGGCATGGTCAGAGAGGGAAATGTAGTCAATCTGGGATGCGGTGACAAACGGTAAGTCTTTATGTTGGATCTGAAAGAAGTCTATCCTGGAGTATGTACCATGCACCGCAGAAAAGTAGGTAAAATCCCTCTCACCAGGGTGCATGATCCTCCAGGGGTCGACTAACTGTAGATTGGTCAATTCTACCTTGAGTTTTTTAAGGTATGAGAAAGACAGATGAGATGCCCCTCTTGATACATCTAGTAGTGGTTCTGGAGCAAAATTGAAATCCCCGCCCATCAGGAACAAACCCTCCCGGAAATCCAAGATTAAGGGAATGAGGGATCGCAAAAAAGACAGGTGGTCAGAATTAGGGAAATAGACGTTTACTAGGGTCACTGTGGTATTTCTGATTTTGCCCTTTAAGAGCAAGAATCGGCCAAGTGGGTCAGCTCTCTCTTCTAATAGCGTCCACGGCAGTGATCTGGCTATCAATATACTGACCCCCTTTGATTTTGATAGAGGGGAGGGAGCGTGGTATACAGTGGGGAAGTCCCTGTTGCTGAGCCTGGGGACTGCCGACTGTTTGAAATGCGTTTCCTGAATGAGCGCCACCTGTGTGCGCGTTTTTTTGAGATCTGAAAGCAGTCTGGAGCGTTTTTCCGGGGTAGCTAGGCCTCTGACATTGAGGGAGGTAAATTTTATCTCCCCACCAGGGTGTGAGCCCGGAGGCCTTCCCGGGGGGGCCATGTCGCACCCCAGTAACCAATCGGGGGAGGGTAAGGAAAAGAATAAGTCAGGGAGGTATGGGGAGGGGATAAAAAGGGGGGGAAGGATAATGAGGGGAGGGGGAGGGGGTGTAAAGTTGGGGTAGGGAGGGAAAGAGAGACCAGATATAAGGGAAGGACGGAGAGGAAGAGAAAGAGAGGAATTGGAGTTGAAAAGATATAAAGAAAAATACTAGGAAGGATAAATTAATTATCCAACTGTTGCTATACTAAGCCTTGCGCAAATATGCGCTTCCTATTAGTGGGTGTGGAAGACTAGACTCTGCGACACAACGGGAGACGTGTCGTCAGGAGAGAACCGGCATGATGGACAATACCTGACTATTACCGTTTTAAACAGCAGACAAAATAAAAAACCATAAACAACTTGATTCTTTGCTGTAGAATCTTCAGATTATGTGTATGCAACCACCGCAAGTGAAATGTATATCAACTAAGAGATCTATGTGAACCAACATTCCTAATACAGTGTAAGTATTGCAACTAACCCTCTTGATAAGGAGCAAGAGGGTAACAAACTAAACATGACTCCGTGCCTTTTTGAATTAGAGTCCCCCCTACCCCTCCACCTCATGTCCCACAAAAAAAGGGGAGAAAAAAGAAAAATAACAAAGGGCGTAAAAACTGCCCTTAATAAACCTGTGGAACGATGAGGCGGAGGCGCGGCGAGACCCCCCCACAAGATTTGAATCAAAACACCAATCCAAGGCACGTCATCTTTTCACGGAGGAGCAAAAAGTCCCTCCAACATACACAAAACTCAGAGGGTTTACTGTGCGGTCAAAGAAAAAGGATATCAGTGTGGTCTAGAGTTCTGAGAACCACAGGAGTCCCCTTCTTGCTTCTCAGTAAGTAGCCTTCTGAGCCAGTGCGGTCAGTTAGGACTCCGGCGAGGTAGGATTGTCTCTTGGAGTTGTCCTGGATCTTGAGCGCCATTGTTGTCTGCTGGCTCGTTGGGGTCTTGGTGATGTAGATCTCGAGCTATTGAAGGTGATCGGGAAGTCCAACCAATTGGGTATCGAGAACCCGGGGATCGCCAGGAACCTGAACAAATCCGGCAGTTGGTCTGGCCAACGCAGCGCAAAAGAGTTGTTTCCTTTCAGGACGATCAAGTGGAATGGGTGACCCCATCTGTAGGTGGCTCCTGTCGTTCTGATAGCTTCTAGCAATGGACGTATTTGGCCTCTCATGCGCAGGGTCAGCCGCGATAGATCAGGGAAAAATTGCACCGACGCCCCATCAAAGTCCAAGGGGCCCTGGGACCATGCCCTTCTCAGGATTTCTTCCTTAATTGTGTAATAATGAACTCTCGCCAATATGTCTCTCGGTGCGAGATCATCTCCTCCCCTAGGACCCTGCACACGGTGCACGCGGTCCAGTTCTAATTCCGCTGTAGGGGACTTGTCTAGTAATCGATTGAATATGGCCACAATCGTTGCTCTGAGATCACTACCTGAAGTGGCTTCAGGCAGGCCGCGCACTCTAATGTTGTTTCTCCTGCTGCGATTTTCGCCATCATCTATTGAAAGTTGCATCAGGATCAGGCGCCTTTTATAATCCACATGAGCCTTTTCTATGTCTGACATTCTTGACTCCAGCAGGGAAGCAGATGTTTCTACCTCTGATACCCTGGAGTCTACAGTATCTATTCTCTGCTTTAGATCATGAATCTCTTTAGACAGGGTATTCACAATAGTAGCTGCAGATTCAGTGATGTCCTGTTTAGTGGGGAGGAGGGCGATTATCCCTTTCCAGCATTCAGGGAATGGTTGCTCCTGAGTGTTAGCAGGCTGTATGGATGAACAGCTATCAGCCCCTGGGATTTCTGGGGACAGGATCGGGGAATCCGATCTGTTAGGGAGAGACCCGTTACCTTGTGGAGCATTAGGGAGTCCCTTGCCTGTCTTCTTGAGCGATGCTGTGCCTGCATTGCCAGTGCGTGGCGGCGCCATCTTGGACTCCGGGGCCTGTGACGGAGTTGCCGAATTCCGTAGGAAATAAGCAGCAATGTCCGCGGTTCTGTTAGCTGCGGGTGATCCCGGAGGTCTGTCCGTCATGGACATGTAGTTTAAAAGCCGGTACGTGCACTAGGTCCGGTTCTCAGCCTAAACGAGGCACGGAGCTCCCAGAGAAAGCAGCCTCACAGCGCCATTGCCAAGCCACGCCCCCTTTCTTTATTTTCTTAAAAAAAAAAAACTGCATTTTACAGCCAAAATAGACAGCAGAGATATATAATAAAATTCAGATAACAGAAACAGAAAGGGTCACATGATGTGAGCAACATATCAACTACCCCGGTAATACAAAGTATGGATGGCACGAGGGAATAGCACGGTATAGAAATATTGTCAGTGCGCAGAGTTGGGGAGGCATCTAAACAACTGCCTGAGAGACCCAAAACATATAATCATATATGTGAAACTATGCAATGAAATTAAACTCTTATGCCCCGTACACACGGTCGGATTTTCCGAAGGAAAATGTCCGATCGGAGCGTGTTGTCGGAAATTCCGACCGTGTGTGGGCTCCATCGGACATTTTCCATCGGATTTTCAGACACAAAGTTTGAGAGGAGGCTATAAAATTTTCCGACAACAAAATCCGATGGCGTCAATTCCGACTGTGTGTGGCCTGTTCCGACGCACAAAGTGCCACGCATGCTCAGAAGAAATTCCGAGACGGAACAGCTCGGTCTGGTAAAATTAGCGTTTGGAATGGATACAGCACTTTCGTCACGCTGCATTGTTAAAAATGGTTTAATACAGCGCACTTTCTTCTTTATAATGTGAGAAGAATGAAGTAGTTTTGCTGCTCATATTCACACAGACTTCTCACAAACTTATTTCTTTATTGTTTATCGGGATTCCCTCAATATATTTGGATTTGTCACATCTGCCAAAATTTGTTTTGTGTTGTTTTATGTATTTTTATTTTTTTAAAGGCAGATTTTTTTTTTTTTGGTTTGTATTTTTTTCAAGGCTGATCTTTGTTTTATTTTCTTTTTAGTTTGACTCCATAATATTTTTGTGTGTGTTTTGTGTGTCAAGTTACCACAACACCATTGATATCTTATGCCGCGTACACACGGTCGGACTTTCTGGGAAGCTAGGTCCGACGTACTTGCCGCCAGACTTCCGGCGGACTACCGCTGGACTTTCTGAACGGACGGACTTGCCTACACACGACCGGACTTCCGCCGGACTTTCAGAATGAACAGACTTTCCCACACACAGGCAAGTCCGTTCATTTTGAACGTGACTCGGGTACGACGGGACTAGAAAAGGAAGTCAATCTCGCCGCTTCTATCGGCGAGATTGAAACCTTGCGAGCCCCTTCGCAGGCATCCCAGGCCCTTAGGTCTGGTATGGAACTGTAAGGGGAACCCCCTACGCCTACGAAAAATCGGCGTGGGGGTCCCGCCAAAATCCATACCAGACCCCGATCCGAGCACGAAGCCCGGCCGGTCAGGAAAGGGGTGGGGATGAGCGAGCGCCCCCCCCTCCTGAACCATACCAGGCCGCATGCCCTCAACATGGGGGGGGTGCTTTGGGGGAGGGGGCGCCCTGCGGGGCCCCCCCACACAAAGCACCTTGTCCCCATGTTGATGAGGACAAGGGCCTCTTCCCGACAACCCTGGCCGTTGGTTGTCGGGGTCTGCGGGCGGGGGGCTTATCGGAATCCGGGAGCCCCCTTTAATAAGAGGGCCCCCAGATCCCGGCCCCCCACCCTATGTGAATGAGTATGGGGTACATGGTACCCCTACCCATTCACCTAGGGAAAAAGTGTCAATAATAAAACACACTACACAGGTTTTTGAAGTAATTTATTAGACAGTTCCGGGGGGGGATCTTCTTCTGACTTCGGGGGTCCCTCCGATTCCTCTTCTCCCGGCGTCCAGTTGGTTCTTCTCCGCTCTCTCTCGCCTCTGTTCCCGGTGTCCCAGTTCTTCTGCTGGCTCCTCCGCTGTCTTCATGCCGCTCTTTTTGCCAGCAGAGGCCCGGACTTCTGGCTTCTGGCTGCTTCTCTTCTTCTCTTCTTCTCTTCTTCCGAGGTTGACACGACGGTCTCTCCGGCTGGAATGCTTCTCTGGGCGCTCCGCTCTGACTTATATAGGCGGAGACCCCGCCCCCTTATGTCGTCACAGTCTGGGCATGCTGGGACTGTGATGTTTTAGGGGGCGTGGTCACCGGGTGATGTTGACCACGCCCCCTAAAACATCACAGTCCCAGCATGCCCAGGGACTGTGACATCATAAGGGGGCGGGGTCTCCGCCTATATAAGTCACAACGGAGCCCTCAGAGAACAAAAAGTGGAGCCGGCCGCCCACAGCCAATCACTTGAAGTGGGGATTCTGAAGGCCGAGTGCAAATTCCGGATTACCCAGAACCGGGGAGGGTAGTGGAGACACTGGAGAATGTCGAAAAGCATCTCTAGCCACCAGTAGTGTAAATATGTGAAAAATTGCTTCGCTAAACCCCTAATCAAACTAAAGTAATGAAATAAATACAGCTGCTGACACTAAAACAGACAAAGTTCAAGATAAATGAAGATAAAAAAGTGTAGCGCTTGTGAATATAGATCACTATGATAGTGACATTCAAAATATAAAACAAATGTGCTAAAACAAATGAAATAAGAAGTGTGTGCTGGCTAAAATATAATAAAGTCCAAACACTGCTGAAGCAAAAACATAATGAGTTTGTGAATGGAAGTCCACTTAATATGACTGAAGTGGAATCCTCTGTGGCAAATGGTAGAAATGGAGTGAACACAATGGTGGCTGTGTGACACAACAGGAAACTGGAAATGAGTGAGCATTCATCAAATATAAAATAGTGGATGGGTACTTCTTACCGGACACGGTGGGCACACCTGTCATACGACAGTGGGCCAATCAGGCGTATGTTATGACTGAAAGTCAAACACTTATCCATGCTCCCGAATAGAAGAGGGACAATATCAATGAAGAAATCTCTCCAGAGGCAGGAGTTGTGCCGATTGGTCAAATAGCATGTTGCAAAGCTTCCTGGACTTGTGCCCAAGTGGAACGAAGACCACGGAGATGCTCCTCTAATGCAGGAATAAACTTCGCCACTGTTAGAGGTCCGCGGCCTCTGCCGGCCACCATTTTACAGAAGACCAGAACGCAGAGAAAAAACAGTAGGCCGGGTGGCTGCCAATAGAAATCGAGCTGCAGCGCCGCCAACCCCCTGCCCCGCTGCCGGTCTGTCTGTGACCTCAAGCTCAATTTCTATTGGCAGCCACCTGGCCGGCTCCGCCTATTTTGTTCCTCTCTACCTGTTACTTCATTCTGGTGTTCTGTAATGGCGGCGGAGAGAGTCTCCGCTGCTAGGGGATACCTGATGTAAGGGGGGCTGCTCCACTGGGGGATACCTGATGTAAGGGGGGATGCTTCACTGGGGGATACCTGATGTAAGGCGGGCTACTCCAATGGGGGATACCTGATTAAAGGGGGGCTGCTCCACTGAGGGATACCCGATGTAAGGGGGGCTGCTCCACTGGGGAATACCTGATGTAAGCGGGCTGCTTCACTGGGGGATACCTGATTAAAGGGGGGCTGCTCCACTGGGGGATACCTGATGTTAAGGGAGGCTGCTCCACGGGGGGATACCTGATGTAAGCAGGGGCTGCTCCACTGGGGGATACCTGATGTAAGGGGGGGCTGCTCCACCGGGGGATACCTAATGTAAGCGGGGGCTGCTTCACTGGGGGATACCTGATGTAAGGGGGGCTGCTCCACCGGGGGATACCTGATATAAGGGGGGCTGCTCCACTGGGGGATACCTGATGTAAGGGGGGCTGCTCCACTGGGGATAATTGATTTAAGTGGGGGCTGCTCCACTGGGGGATACCTGATGAAAGGGCTGCTCCACGGGGGATACCTGATGTAAGGGGGGGCTGCTCCACTGGGGGATACCTGATAAAAGGGGGGCTCCACTGGGGGATACCTGATGAAAGGGGGGCTCCACTGGGGGATACCTGATAAAAGGGGGGCTCCACTGGGGGATACCTGATGTAAGGGGGACACCACTGGGGGATACCTGATGTAAGGGGGGCTCCACTGGGGGATACCTGATGTAAGGGGGGCTCCACTGGGGGGATACTTGATGTAAGGGGGACACCGCTGGGGGATACCTGATGTAAGGGGGCTCCACTGGGGGATACCTGATGTAAGGGGGGCTCCACTGGGGGACACCTGATGTAAGGGGGACACTGCTGGGGGATACCTGATGTAAGGGGGGCTCCACTGGGTGATACCTGATGTAAGGGGGACACTGCTGGGGGATACCTGATGTAAGGGGGGCTCCACTGGGGGATACCTGATGTAAGGGGGCTCCACTGGGGGACAACGCTGGGGGACACCTGATGTAAGGTGGGGCTCCACCGGGCGAAACCTGATGTAAGGTGGGGCTCCACCGGGCGAAACCTGATGTAAGGGGGGGCTCCACTGAGGGCACCTGATGTAAGGAGAGACTCTGTTGGGAATGCCTTATATAAAGAGGGACTCTACTGGGAATGCCTGGTGTAAAGAGGGACTCTACTGGGAATGCCTGGTGTAAAGAGGGACTCTACTGGGAATGCCTTATGTAAAGAGGAACTCTACTGGGAATGCCTGATGTAAAGTGGGACTCTACAGGGCATGCCTGATGTAAAGAGGGACTCTACTGGGAAGGCCTGGTGTAAAGAGGGACTCTACTGGGAATGCCTGGTGTAAGGAGGGACTCTACTGGGAATGCCTGATGTAAGGAGGGACTCTGCAGGGGTCACCTGATGTAAGGAGAGACTCTGCTGGGAATGCCTGGTGTATGAAGGGACTCTGCTGGAAATGCCTGGTGTAAAGAGGGACTCTGCTGAGGACACCTGATGGCATCTGGTGGCAGGCGACGTGGCAAGTGACACACTCAGACCTTCCACTGATTCGACATTATGGTGAGTTTAACTATTTCATTTTATATTACAATGTAATAATAGTAATAATGCGCTTCAATCATCCTGACACCATAAAAACCATGGTGCCGGGATGATTGAAGCGCTAACACCAGGTGTTTGTAGTATCTTTATCTGCTGTTTGTTAAACTTTCTGAAATACACATATTTCTATTGCGGATCTGGGCCTGCTGTCCTTCCATCCCTTTCTTTCTCTCTCTTTCTCCCTTTGTTTCTCCCTACATCCCTTGTTCATCTCAGACTCTAACCACACCCCCTTTGAGTCACGCCCCTTTAAGCCACGCCCAATATTAAGCTTAAACCATGCCCATTTTTTGCCATGGCGCACCACATTTTCATTTCCCCCACTACGTCAAACCTACAAATGAATGCCCCGCCCCCTAATTATAATAAGACTTCGCCTACAGACAAAAAAGTGTCCCTATAAATTTTTTACAATGTTGGCAACTATGCTTTCCACCCCGTACCATTCTGAGTACTCCCAATTTATCACTACCCTCTGAACGTGCCCCTGTAGCCAGTTTTTCAATCCATGTACCCTATTACTTTGTACAGTATATGTTTAGGGGGAACTGTATCAAATGCTTTTTCAAAATCCAGATACACCATGTCTATGGGCCTTCTTTTATCTAGATGGCAGCTCACCTCTTCATAGAAGGTTAAAAGATTGGTTTAGCAAGAATGATTCTTCATGAATTCATGCTGATTACTGCTAATGATACCCACTGTCATTAATAAAATCTTGTATATAGTCCCTTATCACCCCCTCCAAGAGCTTGCATACAATTTATGTTAGGCTAACTGGTCTGTAATTCCCAGGGATGTATCTTGGCCCTTTTTTAAATATTGGTGCTACATTGGCTTTTCTCCAATTAGCTGGTTCGATTTCAGTCAGTAGACTGTTCGTAAATTTTAGGAACAATGGTCTGGCAATTACTTGACTGAGTTCCTTAAAGACCCTCGGGTACTGCTTCACTGTAGAATTCTTTCCAGTGCCTGGGCTTGTAGTATCCTCTCCAATGCCTCTGGGTGCTGCTGGGTGCCTGGGATCCATAACCTATTGTGCAGAGTATTGCAATTCTCTCCACTGTCTTCTCCCTCTGCCAGTTCTCTCCTCTCTGTTATCTTCTCCCTCTGTTCTCCCGACGCTCGCTCCCACTGTAATGCTAGGGCCGCCGTGTGCCATTACTTATATAGCCATGGGGTGTGGCCATCCGGTGACGTTATCCAGAGGCCAATGGCGCCGCTCTGCTGTGTCCGCCAATGAGGAGGGGAGTCCCGGGCAGCCGAGACACTCCTGCAACATCACAGGACCGAGATGGGCTCAGGTAAGAATTAGGGGGGCTGAGGGGGCTGCTGTCACACAGAAGGCTTTTTATCCTAATGCATAGAATGCATTAAGATAAAAATACCTTCTGCCTTTACAACCATTTTAAGCTTTGACAATAAAACCTTGAAGCTAACTGGTTTCTATGCAGAGCTATACCAGATTTTTCACGCTCCAGTTTTAGTAAATCTCCCCCAGGGCTTTTATTGAGGCGCTTTCAGGGGCTTAGGCAAAAAACGACAAAAGCACCAAAAACATCAGTTTAGGAGCAGCATGGTGGGCCTAATAAATGGTACCAATGCTAATGCACTAAGCTTATGTGCCCTTCTTGCTTTTTTGTTGGATAAAAATATATCACATGTGAAATTCATATTTGTTTTAGCTCTGTACTAGATAATTTATTTATATTTATTATTATTTTACCACATTCCGTTAAATTGCGGTTTTGGAATTACCATGTATTACTCCTCTCAAGGGTCCTATCTGCTTCAAGATGCTGAAGTAATTTTCAGCAATCACAATGCACTTAGCAGTTTTTTCACATTCCCACAATGTACCGAACACATCGAGTAATTAACGGAGAGATTCATCCTCATGCAATAAGTTTTAAATAAAGTATCATTAAAGGAAAACTTTTTTCGTTTTTGTTTTAGACAGAGTTGAGAGGGATTAGAACCTCTGTCAGTTTTTAGTTACATAGTCAGGTTGAAAAAAAGACATAATCCCATCTGAGTTCAACCAATAACCCCCCCCCCCCCAAAAAAAAACAAAAACAAACAAACATACAATCCCATATACACAATCCTATGCACATCAGTTGATCCAGAGGAAGGCAAAAAACTTTTGCCTTAGTTTGCAGGGATTCCCTTTAGTTGCATGTCCAGTTTTGGCAGTGGCACAGGTGAAGGTAAATCTCCCCAATGGGGCACAGATAGCAAAAAAAACTGACAGGGCTGATAACCCCCCCTTACTCTATCCAAAATGAAATAAAACGTTTTGCCTATATTTTTTTAGTTATATTTTATAACTTTATTTTTCTCATTCATTAAGGGTCACAAGAAGTCTTTCACCTTCAGGTTATACTTCTGGATTGGACACTGGCAAATAAAAACACTATAGGCCAGCTCAAGATGTGCCCTTTTACTACCAGCATGCCTCTGTTTTTTTTATAGACTTTGCTAGTTTCCTAGGAGGATGTGTGTAAATACTAACCTATTTTGCAAGCACCATCTTTTCCTAATCTTCAGCAGTTTTTCCCTGACTTGATGCTTGAGCTGGTAGGGATCATAAGCCTGGCTTTTGAAATTCCACACCCACACCCCACTGGGTTGGACATTGCAGAGTTAACCTGGAAGTAACCTTCGAGCACTGGGTTCTGTGTGGGGAGATTTCCAGTGGCTGGACACACAGGAGCAGCGTCCTCGTTCCAGCTCGCCCTCTTGATTGGCTGGGTCAACACTTCTGTCTGAGTGCCACAGTTTAAGTTGTTTCTACCTTTGATAACTGTTGTAGATCTTCTGTTTTGAAAGTGTCTTATTTTTGTCACGTACCTGGGGGAGATCAAGCTGTAGAGGGGGCTTCTCTTGCACCTCTTGTCCAACACCCCTGGTAGTCAGTGGTGTATTTAGGTTTTGTGCTGCCCTAGGCCTGACTAAACTCATGCACCCCCTAATTTAAATATGACCCACCCCTTCCTGTCAAAGTCACACCCCTTCCTGTTTAAGACACACCCTATTATCTGTAAACCACACCCCTTCCTCTTTTAGGCTCCACCTTTTCCTCTCTGTACATTAGCACACACAATCATGCACCATTAACTCCATACTTACATCAATCAATCCAGTTTTAGTTGGCTCCTGTCTAAATTGTTGCCCCTACCATGTGTATGTATGAGTTAGGGACCTTAGATTGTAAGCTCTTTGAGGGCAAGGAGCCACTAGCCAGGCCTTAAGAATTACTTGCCACCACTTGGCCCACCCAACCCCTACCCTGCCCCGCCCCTAAACACACCTTACACCTAAACATATCTCATGAAATTACACTGTTAAATGTTTTGTGTAGAATTAAGTTCCAAATATAAATATTAACAACAACTTTAACAATATCAACATAAAGCATATCAGTACCCATCAGTACAGCCTCATCAGTGCCGCCTCATCAGTGCACATCAGTACAGCCTCATCAGAACAGCCTCATCAGGGGCCACCAATGCAGCCTATCAGTGGCCATCAGTGCAGCATATCAGTGCTGCCTTATCAGTGCAGCTCTATCAGTGCAGCTTAAGAATGCCACCTCATCTGTGCCAAACAGTGCAGCCTCCTCAGTGGCCATCAGTGCAGCCCTATCAGTGGCCATTAGTGCAGCCTTATCAGTGGCCATCAGTGCAGCATATGAGTGCAGCCCTATCAGTGCAGCTTAAGATTGCCACCTAATCTGTGCCTAACAGTGCAGCCTTATCAGTGCCTATCAGTGCAGTCTCATCAGGGGCCATCAGTGCAGCCTATCAGGGGCCATCAGTGCAGCCTATCAGGGGCCATCAGTGCAGCCTATCAGGGGCCATCAGTGTGGCCTCGTCAGGGGCCACCAGTGCAGCCTATCAGTGGCCACCAGTGCGTCCTCATCAGGGGTCACCAGTGCAGCCAATCAGTGCTGCCTTATCAGTGCAGCATAAGCGTGCCACCTCATCTGTGCCCAGCAGTGCAGCCTTATCAGTGCCCATCAGTACAGCCTATCAGTGCCCATCAGTACAGTCCCATCAGTGCAGCCTGATCAGTGCTGCCTTCATCAGTGTCCATCAGTGCCGCCTACCAGTGACCAACAGTGCCGCTTATCAGTTCTCATCAGTGCCGCCTATCAGTGCTTATCAGTGCCGCCTATCAGTGCTCATCAGTGCCACCTATAAGTGCTCATCAGTGCAGCCTACCACTGCTCATCAGTGCCGCTTACCAGTGCTCATCAGTGCCGCCTACCAGTGCCCATCAGTGCCACCTACCAGTGCCCATCAGTGCAGCCTACCAGTACTCATCAGTGTCGCATATCAGTGCAGCCTACCCGTGCTCATCAGTGCAGCTAAGGAGTACCACCTCATCAGTGGCAATCAGTGCAGCCTCGTCAGTTTCAAAATATCACAGCTTACTTGTGTATATTAATTATGTTTTGATTATAGCATGAAGCACTTTGCAGTGCATGAATTTTCACTGAATGTGGATTGTTTAATGGGTTTGCATTGATTTCAGCATGGAGCACTTTGCATATGCTGGAATCTATGAAACTTATTAGACAGTCCACATTCAGTGAAAGTTCATGCACTGCAAAGTGATCCATACATGCTGGAATCTATGCAAACTTATTAAACAGTCCACATTCAGTGAAAGTTCATGTACTGCAAAAATGCAGTACATGAACTTTCACTGAATGTAGACCGTTTAATGAGTTTGAGCATGCATGGATCACTTTGTTGCAATATGCTATGAAAATTAGCATTCAATCCATGTTGAGCACTGCCACTTTATATGGATGGTGAGTCATCATTGATGACTTACAAAAATAAATGTAATTACCTTAGCTGCTGTCCTGGCCACCACTTGCGGGGGTTCCCGTCATCCTCTCTCTTTTCCTCCTTCAGTCACAGAGACCCCGCCCCCCGGGCCGGGGGGGAAGATGCATAGGGATATTGCGCCGAGGAGAGTAGGCGGAGCTGTAGGCTCCGCCTCTGCCACTGGAATGATATGCGCCCGGGCTGGCCAGTCACCGGCCGTTTAATGGGCGTCAGTCGCTCCCTCCCCCTGGCCAAGTACGCACCGTCCATCCATACTGCTAATGATTTTAGCAAGTGCCAAGCTACAGGCCGCCGCGCCGGGGGCTATATTTGTGCTGGCGGCCGCGGGAGGCTGCCGTTGGAATCGGGAGGACGGATCAGGGGGTTTTCTTCATGTGGGGTGTCGGCCTAGGCCAAGATACAGCACTGCTGGTAGTGATGATAGAAGGTGTGAGGACACAGAGTGGCATGAGGGCTGGTGTAACTGGCAGCGCCAGCTGAGGTTTGCAGGAAGCAGATGACTGTGAATCACCAGGCAGGAACTAGGAACTGGAACACGATGACACTTGATCAGCAGGTAGGAGCGTAGCCAGGACACCAGCCAAAAGGTCATCAACGGCTGTGCAGTGAGGTACAGGAATATCAGGCAGAGGCAAAGGCAACGTCAGGATACAGGCCGGGTCGATACACAGTTGGGCAGCGAGGCCCAGGAGCACAAGACAGGAGCACGGTCAGAGTACATGCCGACGTCACAGTAGGTAGGCAGGAATCCAGAGACTGGTTAAGGGCAAGCCAGGTTGTGCATTAGAAGGGAGATATTGAAGGTCAAGGTGCAGGTTAAACAGGAACTAGCTTAAGACCACTCAGCAATCTGTTCATGCCATAGTCCAGCTTTAATAAGTCTGTTTGGTGCCAGTACGTGTATGTGTGTGTGCGTGTCAGTGCGCATGCGCATATGCACACTCTGCCTTGCGCACGCACTAATACGTTTGCGTGCGCCTGCTAATGCACGTTCTGCAGTGAGCCTTTTCTCAGAATTATGAGCATGCACATGTAATGGTCTTCTGGTTTTGTAAGTTGTCATTTTTTTTTAATAGCAGCTACACCATCCATCTCTCAGGGCTGGGCTCAGCCCTTCCTTCTCTGAGCAGGCCGTTCAGCTGTCTGTTAATTGCCAGCTCCAATCTTTCCACAGTGACTCACCTGCTGATGATATCCTGTTCGTCAGTCCTGATGGGTACTTAAGCCATTCAGTCCAGATCATCTCTACCTTCGCCTTGGTCAAACATATCAAGAGACACTCTCCTGTGTTCCTGTTAAAGACTTGCTTGGCTGACATCCCTTCTGGTTCCAGATCCTGCTTGCTGTTCCACTATGCTGATTCTCCGGTTTTCTGACCTCCAAGCCTGTTCTGAAGTATGCTGATCCCTGGCTCCTTGACGCCCTGGCTTTTCTGACTATCCGAACTCTGGCTATGTTTTGACTACGTGAAAAGAAAGGAGGGTGGGACTTTGTATGAAGCATACATCCCTGGCGATATCACCATGTAAATGAAAATGGACAATACTATTGATCCCAATGTATCTGGTTCTCTGTTATGGTTTACATTATGAACTTATTATGTCATTATTTTATCATGTGAATACTATTATTGCCATATTTTATTAATAAATTAGTGATTGCCAAATGCTTGTTTTACAATGTTGTTGATGTTCATAGTTCTAATATACTAAGTATATTACTTTCATTTACATCGTGATATCTCCAGGGATGTATGCTTCATACAAAGTCCCACCCTCCTTTCTTTTCACTAAATCATTAGGGATGGAGGCACCTGGCGGTATATGCCTTGCGCTCTCATATAAAGTCCCATTTAGCTGCTTTAGTTTTTTATCTATGTTTTGACTACGTTTGCTCTATTTACCTTTAGATCCCTTTTACACTGGGGCGTTTTTCAGTGGCTTTTGTGCTAAAAATAGCGCCTGTAAAGCGCCAGAAAAACACCTCCCCTGCAGTCCCAGTGTAAAATCCAGAGTGCTTTCACACTGGGGCGATGCGCTGGCAGGACAGCATCTTTGGGGCGGTGAAGGAGCGGTGTATACACCGCTCCTGCCCATTAAAATGCATGGGCACCGCTGCCAAAGCACCTGCAAAGCGATTCGGCAGCGGTGCTACACGGGTGCATTTAACCCTTTGGTAAAAAGAAATTATAGATAGGGGTAAGTGGCGCTGCCTAAGTTGGGGTACCTAATTGAATATATCAATCCGTGCTCGTGTGTGCAGAGCAAGAAGAACCACTCAGCCAAAACTGCATATGTTTATGACAGTGAGTGTGCACCCAATAAATTTGTAAACCGTGCTAATCAATAGATTTCTTAAGTGTAGCTAACCATCCAAGCAAATGTAAATATATTACAGTATGTGAAATAATATGAATAAAAAATAAAATATATCAATAAGCGCCCCACCTATTGCATAGAGAGGAATCTAGGCATTAGAGGTCCCCCCTGCAAGTGGTGTGGTACCTATCACCAATATCATAGATCAATAAGTGCAATTAGTGATAAATCCTATACATCCAATATCCATGTAAAACCTCATGCTCATCCACATTTACGCTTGAATGGGTAGGGGATAAAATTCTAACTCAATCCTCATGTGTTGCAACAAATAATATGGTGATACAAAAATAAAAAATTAAAAAATGAAAAAAAGTGAAATTCTGAAAAAAATTTGTGAAAAATCTGAGAGAATATATATAAAAGTTCCAGCATATATGTTAAAGTTCCAGCATAAAAAATGTTGTAAAAAGTTCCAACATAAGCAAAGTTCCTGTGAATAGTGACTTTCGTGAAACAGCAGTTGAAATCCAGCGACTTGCGGTGCTCCCCCTCAAGGATCCCCACTCACCAGCTCCCTACACCCCTGCAGGGGTAATAGGCATGTAGTACCAGGCAATAAATGGTGTCTTGGGTTCCCGTAGAGCTGTCCCCGGGTGCTTCCGCTCCAAATGTGATGTACCCGTCAATGGTCTGGGTCATCCTCGTAAGAAAGAAACAGGGCTCTCGTAGTGTGATACATTAAATTACTTTATTAAAAATCTAGATACACCCAGCAAACTAAATAAAATAAATAATAAAAGGTTCGGACTCCTTCTAAAGAAGCCAAAACAATCACACTGCGCCTGGGAAATCAAGCCCGGAGGGAGCTCGTGGATGCAAACCCTCAGCTGAGCGGTGTGCGCCTCAGCTGCGTTCCATACTCTCTCCGACTTCCGCGTGTGACGTAGGTACGTAGCTCCGTCTTACGCTTTCCGTCATCGACGTTGTCAAAGGCGTAGCATTTAACCCTTTATTCGGCCGCTAGTGGGAGTTAAAAGCGCCCCAATAGCGGCCGAATAGCACCGCTAAAATGACGGTAAAGCGCCGCTAAAACTAGTGGCGTTTTACTGTCAGCACCCGCCCCAGTGTGAAATCAGCCTTATTACTAATAAACAGTGTGATTTTACTGCACTTCTGTCTCAATCTGTTTCATGGTTCCTGACAGTAGGTGAAGGCCATGAATTCAGAAGATGCAGTTAATCCACTTGTTGGTAACATTTTTTCCCGATTGGATGAGCAGGATCACCGCATAGATCAGTTTGCCATAGCATTACAGACGCTCCAGTCGCACGGCTCACCAGGTATCTTCCACTGTGGCTGCTCCGGTACAACCTGTGTTGCAGCCCGTCCCTGCTGCTGCTCCAGTCTCTGTGCAGGCACCCGCCTTAAGTATTACCTCTATAAGAGGTTTGCCTGGTTCCGCTCCGCTTCCCCAGCGATTTGGGGGCGATCCAGTTACATAGTTACATAGTTACATAGTAGGTGAGGTTGAAAAAAGACGCAAGTCCATCAAGTCCAACCTATGTGTGTGATTATATGTCAGTATTACATTACATATCCCTGTATGTTGCGGTCATTCAGGTGATTATCTAATAGTTTCTTGAAGCTATCAATGCTCCCCGCTGAGACCACCGCCTGTGGAAGGGAATTCCACATCCTTGCCGCTCTTACAGTAAAGAACCCTCTACGTAGTTTAAGGTTAAACCTCTTTTCTTCTAATTGTAATGAGTGGCCAGGAGTCTTATTAAACTCTCTTCTGTGAAAAAGTTTTATCCCTATTGTGGGGTCACCAGTACAGTATTTGTAAATTGAAATCATATCCCCTCTCAAGCGTCTCTTCTCCAGAGAGAATAAGTTCAGTGCTCGCAACCTTTCCTCATAACTAAGATCCTCTAGACCCTTTATTAGCTTTGTTGCCCTTCTTTGTACTCGCTCCATTTCCAGTACATCCCTCCTGAGGACTGGTGCCCAGAACTGGACAGCATACTCTAGGTGCGGCCGGACCAGAGTCTTGTAGAGCGGGAGAATTATCGTTTTATCTCTGGAGTTGATCCCCTTTTAATGCATGCCAATATTCTGTTTGCTTTATTAGCAGCAGCTTGGCATTGCATGCCATTGCTGAGCCTATCATCTACTAGGACCCCCAGGTCCTTTTCCATCCTAGATTCCCCCACAGGTTCTCCCCCCAGTGTATAGATTGCATTCAAATTTTTGCCACCCAAATGCATTATTTTGCATTTTTCTACATTGAACCTCATTTGCCATGTAGTCACCCACCCCATTCATTTGTTCAGGTCTTTTTGCAAGATTTCCACATCCTGCGGAGAAGTTATTGCCCTGCTTAGCTTAGTATCGTCAGTTCAATGCAGAGGGTTTCTCAACCAGGTTGAAATATACTTGGAGATGCTTTCCCAGGCGTTTCCCATGGACAGACGCAAAGTAGGTTTCATGATATCTTTGCTTTCTGAGAGAGCCTTGGCCTGGGTAAACCCTCTATGGGAGACGCAAAAACCCGTTGTCCTGAGTTACACAGAGTTTGTGACTTCCTTTAAAAGAGTATTTGACTTTCCCACACACTCCGCTTCTGTTGCCAAAAGCCTCATGTCCATCAAATAGGGTACGTTGCCGATTAGGCCATTGACTTCCGTACTCTGGCAGCAGAGGTTGCGTGGAAAAATGAGGCCCTTGTGGCTGCTTTTTCTCATGGTCTCTCAGATAACATCAAAGATGAGATAGCAGCCCGAGACATACCCATTGAGCTGGAGAAGTTGATCATGTTTGCCATTCTTATTGACTCCTGACTTCGAGAGAGACCTTCCCTTAAGAAGCGCTTGCGGAAGCCTCCTGTACCTTTGGCTCCGAGCTTTGCAGTCCCACCCTTGCCTCCCTCACCTCCCATGCCTCCTGGTACTTAGTCGATTGGTGAAGTGGAACCCATGCAGTTGGGCTTCACACATCTCTCTGCGGATGAGAGGGCAAGGGAGGAGGGAGAGATTGTCCTTTTATTGTGGCCGGGCAGGTCACTTTTTGAAGTCTTGTCCTACCCGTCCAGGGAACGTCCGAACCTTGAGGTCCTGTAGGGGACAGACCTTAGGTGGCGTTGTTTCGTCCCCAGCTATCCAGAAGGATAAGCCCCCGGTTCCAGTTACCCTTTCTTGGTCTGAGTCGTCCGTTGAGATACAGGCTCTAATCGACTCTGGGGCTGCAGGCCTGTTCATTGATGCTGCCTTTGTATCTAAGCACTCGATTTTGCTGCAGCTTCGTGCCACTCCACTTGCCATTGAGGCTCTTGATGGGAGACCTCTACAGCCTGCCCATGTGACTCATGAGACTGCTCCATTTTCCATGGCTGTAGGGGCTCTTCACCATGAGATAAATCAATTCCAAGTCATTTCCTCACCTAAGTTTCTGGTGGTGACTGGTTATCCTTGGTTACAGAGGCACAACCCCTCTTTTAATTGGCTTTGCTGAGGTTTTTTCCTAGTCGCCACAATACAGCAAGACATGTTTTCAGAATGTGGCTAAGGTCCTGTGCACCTCTTCACTCTCCTCCCTGCCGGAGGAGTACCGCAATTTTAGCAATGTCTTTGACAAAGTTTGCCTCCACACCGGTCGTATGATTGTGCAATTGACCTTCAACCTGGTGCCATACCCCCTCATGGCTGGGTTTACCCTTTGTCGGTCTTGGAGGACAAGGCCATGGAGGAGTATGTTGCAGACGCACTTTCTTGAGGATTCATCCGCAGGTCCTCGTCTCCTGCTGGTGCTGGTTTCTTCTTTGTGAAGAAGAGTGGTGAACTGAGGCCTTGTATTGATTATAGGGGCCTGAATATTTTCACGATTAAGAATGCTTATCCAATTCCGTTGATTACAGAGTTAATGACCTCCTCAAAGGAGCAACGGTCTTCACGAAGCTTGATTTGAAAGGGGTATACAATCTCGTGCGGATCAAGGAGAGCAATGAATGGAAAACTGCATTTAATACCAGAACAGGCCATTATGAGTACCTCGTAATGACATTTGGCCTTTGCAACACTCCGGCAGTTTTCCAGGAATTTATCAACAATGTCCTCCGAGATTTGTTGCAGCTATGTATGGTGGTTTATCTGGACGATATCCTCATATTTTCCAAGTCCCTAGAGAGCCACCACACAGATGTCTGTCGTGTGTTTCAGAGGCTGAGAGAAAAAATCTATTGCACATTGGAGAAGTGCGAGTTCCCTGAACAGGTTCAGTTCCTGGGTTATGTCATTTCTACTGGTGGTTTTTCGATGGACCTAGAGAAACTTTCAGCAGTCCTACAGTGGCCCAACCCGTGGGGTTACATCCTCTGCAACGTTTTCTTGGCTTTGCCAATTATTATCGGAAGTTTATTCGTAAGTTCTCTTCTCTGGTCAAGCCCCTGACTGATATAACCAGAAAGGACGGTAACCCACAGAGTTGGTCTCCAGAGTCCATTAAGGCCTTTGAGAGTCTCAAGGCTGCCTTTGTTTCTCCTCCTGTGTTGGCACATCCTGATCCTACGTTACCCTTTATCCTTGAGGTTGATGCTTCTGAGACTGAAGTTGGCACCCTTCTGTCTCAACGTCCTACCTCCTGTGAGGGCTATGCATCCTTGTGGCTACTTTTCCAAGAAATTGTCAGCTGCGGAATGCAATTACGAGATTGGGGACAGAGAACTGTTAGTGAGCCCTTAAAGAATGGAGGCATCACCTCGAAGGTACCACTGTGCCGGTTCTCATTCTGACTGACCATAAGAATCTCACATTCTTGTCTGAGATTTAACGCCTCTCTCCCAGAAGGGCACGGTGGGCTTTTTTCTTGTCAAGCTTCAATTATATAGTCTCATTCTTACCCGGTACTAAGAATGTAAGGGCTGATGCTTTGTCGCGACAGTTTTCCTCCACTTCCAAGATGTAATCGGTTCCTGTTCCTGTGATTCCTCCTGATCGTATTCTGGCTACGGTTCGTAAAAGTCTTACTTCTCCTTTGGGTGACAAAATTCTTGCCGCTCAGATCCATGCTCCTCCTGAGGGACCTTATAACTGCTGCTTTGTCCCTGAGAGTCTCTGTACTGCCGTGCTCCAGACTTACCATTCTCCCAAGGCTGCTGGCCACCCAGGGAAGAAACAACTCTTTTGGGCCATTTCGCATCAATTTTGGTGGCTTAGTTTACGTGCTGATGTAGCCGCCTTCATAGCTGCTTGTTCCGTGTGCTCAGAGTAAGGCACCACGACACCTTCCAGTGGGCCTCCTAAAACCCATACCCACTGGAGAAAGGCCATGGACCCACCTGTCTATGTATTTCATTGTGGAGTTACCCAAATTTCAGGGCAAAACAGTTATCCTTCTGTTGGTTGACCGGTTCTCGAAAATGTCTCATTGTATTCCACTTAAGAAGTTGCCCACGTCTAAGGAACTGGCTTCCATTTTTGCTTGGGAGATCTTTCGCTTACATGGGCTACCCAAGGTGATCGTCTTGGGCAGGGGTAGTCAGTTTGTGTCCCGGTTCTGGCGAGCCTTTTGTGCACAGTTGTGAATTCAGCTTTCTTTCTCCTCTGCGTATCACCCGCAGTCTAATGGGGCCCACAATGAGCCAACCAGTCCTTGGAGCAGTTTCTACATTGCTATATTTCTGACCATCATAACTAGTCAGACCTCTTACCTTGGGCGGAGTTTGCTCACAATAATGCCATGAATTCTGCTTCCCGATTGTCCCTGTTTAGGGCAAACTATGGTTTCCAACCACTCATTTGTTCCTCTGAGCATTCCTGCGTTAGAGGAGCATCTCTGTGGTCTTTGTTTCACTTGGGTACAAGTCCAGGTAGCCTTGCGACATGCCAATGATAGGTACAGACTCCATGCTGACCGCAGACGCCTGCCTGCGCCTTCCTACCAGGTTGGGGAGAGAGTCTGTCTGTCATCTCGCAACCTCCGACTCTGTGTTCCCTCACTGAAGTTTGCACCTTGGTTTATTGGGCCATGCCGTATTCTCCGCAGGATTAACCCAGTGGCTTACGCTTTAGACCTTCCTTCGAATATGCATATCTCAAATGTATTTCATACCTCCTTATTAAAACCTTTGGTCTGCAACCGCTTCACCACCTCGTTGCCACGTCTTCACTCAGTACAGGTTGAGAACCAAGAGGAGTATGAGGTACAATCCATTGTTGACTCCCGTGGGAGCATACAGTACCTGGTTCATTGGAATGGGTACGGTCTGGAGGAACGCTCTTGGGTCTCATCCTCGGACGTACATGCCCCTGTCCTGCTTCATGATTTCTATAGATGTTTTCCCCTCAAACCTGGTGGTCATCCCAGGGGGAGGGGTCACTGAGGAGGGGGTACTGTCAGGGCTGGGCTCAGCCCTTCCTTCTCTGAGCAGGCCGTTCAGCTGTTGGTTAATTGCCAGCTCCAATCTTTCCACAGTGACTCACCTGGTGATGATATCCTGTTTGTCAGTCCTGCTGGTTACATAAGCCGTTCAGTCCAGATCATCCCTGCTTGGTCAAACATATCAAGAGACGCTCTCCTGTGTTCCGAAGTACGCTGATCCCTGACGTTCTGCCTTGTCTGATTATCCGTTCCAGTTTCCGAACTCTGGCTATGTTTTGACTACGTTTGCTCTATTTACCTTTTACCTTTATTATTAATAAACAGTGTGATTTTACTGCACTTCTGTCTCAGACTGTTTCATGGTACCTGACACCATCGTACACCCAAGGACTACGGGGGCATTTTCATGCTCCTGAGGTGGACTCTTGTTCTATTTTCGTAGGTAACATATTATCCAGGCCTTATCTGTTCATGGGTATGGTATGTTGTTACCCTTTCTGCTTTAACACCCTTTTTTTTTCTATTGGGTCTGTTGATAGACACTATTACCTCATACTATACCTAGAAAGAATAAAAGAATACTATAGTGTCTTGGAGTATTAGAGGGTTAAGTGAAGTGAAGTGCCAACAAGAGACAAGGCATGTTCACTACTCTTAAACAATTTTTGACATTGGTGGTCTGCCTGCACGAGACGCACCTTCATAGAGACATCTTGCACCACCTGAAACATCATTAGCTTTATAGATAGAAATTTGAGTTCAATGTTCCTCACAGCAGTGCATGAAAGAGAAATTCTAGATACTGTACTGTTGCAAAATTCACAAATAAAACATCTACTGACTGTGATGGCATTGATATGACCATTGTTAGAAGGGTAATTGAGGGGATTTCAAAACCTTTAACACATATCTGTAACGTGTCCAAACAAACTGAAAAAAAAAGCAATACCTCTATATAAATTGGGGAACAGACACCATTTCACAAACTATAGACCTGTATTGTTACTACCACAATTTTCCAAAATTTTACAAAAACTTTTTAATAACTGCCTGGACAAATTAATAGAAAAAAAGAAATCCCTCACTGAAGATCAATATAGGTTTAGATCAAATAGAGCAGCATCATTGGCATTAACCACTTAAGGACCAGCTGCTGCAGTTGTACTGCAGCAGGTTGGCTCCCCTGCGCGAATTGCCATCATTGTACGTCAGCTCACGCATGTGCAGTTGCAGGCGGGCACGATGTCCGCCGGCGACCCATGATCGCCTAGTACAGAGGCAGAATGGGGATCTGCCTTTGTAAACAAGGTGGATCCCCATTCTGACAGATGACACGACAGAGATCTACTGTTCTCAGTCATCGGGAACTGTGATTTCTGTCATGTCTCAAGTAGCCCATTCCCCCTACAGTTAGAACACACCTAGGGAACACAGTTAACCCCTTGATCCCTAGTGTTAACCCCTTCCCAGCCAGTGTCATTTTTACATTGATCAGTGCATTTTTATAGCACTTATCAATGTAATAATGTCACTGGTCCCTAAAAAGTGTCCTTTGGGGTCAGAATTGTCCGCCGCAATGTTGCAGTCCCGCTAAAAAACGCAGATCGCCGCCATTACCAGTAAAAACAATAAAAAATAAATAAAAGTCCCTAAATCTATTCCATAGTTTGTAGACGCGATAACTTTTGCATAAACCAATCAATATACGCCTATTGTGATTTTTTTTTAACAAAAATATGTAGAAGAATATATATCGGCCTAAACTGATGAATACATTTGTTTTTTTTATATATCTTTTTTGGATATGTATTATAGCAAAAAGTAAAAAAAAAATATTTTTTTTCAAAATTGTCGCTCTTTGTTTGTTTATAACGCAAAAAATAAAAACTGCAGAGGTGATCAAATACCACCAAAAGAAAGCTCTATTTGTGGGAAAAAAAGGGCATCAATTTTGTTTAGGTACATCATTGCACGACTGCTCAATTGTCAGTTAAAGCAACGCAGTGCCGTATCGCAAAAAATGGCCTGGTCATTAAGGGGATAAATCCTTCCGGTCCTTAAGTGGTTAATAGATTCAATAGAGGAAATTACAAATTCAATACACCAGAAACAATATATAGTTGGGATATTCATAGACTTAAAAAAAGCATTTGATACAACAAACCATGACATATTACTTAGTAAACTAGAACGTTATGGTATTAGGGGTAAAGTGTTAGACTGAGTGAGGGGTAATTTGACTAACAGGAGGCAGTTTGTGAGGTTGGGTGATTATTGTCCATTATATTTGGACATTACTTGTGGTGTCCCCCAGGGGTCAATGTTGGACCCTAAATTGTTTATTCTTTATATCAATGATTTGATGTATGGTGTCAAAAGTATTGAAGATGGTGCTATTTGTTGATGGTACTAATATTTTTTGTTCAGGCAGTGATTTGCAGTCTCTAATACAGGTTATTAATATAGAATTGAGGAAATCGAAATTATGGTTTGATAGAAATAAATTATCATTAAATCTGAACAAAACAAGAGTAATACTTTTTGGGAACTGCAGAATTAACACACAAATAGATATTCAGATGGAAGGGGTTATTATAGAAAGAGTTAATGAAATTACATTTTTCAGGGTGATATTAGATTATCAAATCTGTTGGAAATCACATATTAAGCATGTGCAATCCAAAGTATCCAAAAGTATAGCAGTTTTAAATGAAGAAAGATGTTCTGGATTATAAATCACTCCATATTTTATATTGTCGAATAGTTCTTCCATATCTCAATTATTGTGCAGAGGTTTGGGGCAATAATTATATAACTAGAATATATCCATTGATCATACGGCAAAAGAAAGCAATACAGATTATTTATGGGGCAGGATATAGGGATCGCACAAACTCATTATTCTTACAGTTAAAACTCCTAAAATTCAAGGACATGGTGCAATTACAGACTACACAAAAAATATTTAAAGCAAAAAACAATTTGTTACCAGGAAATATACAAAAACTATTTATTGCAAGGGACGAGAGTTATAATCTAAGGGGAATATTTAGTTTTAAAGCAGAGTTCCACCCAAAAGTGGAACTTCCACTTGTTGTACATGTCCCTCCCTCCGGTGCCATGTTTGGCACATTTCCGGGGGGGGGGGGGGGGGGGGGGACGACGACACAGGATACCTGTCTTTCACAGGAATCCTGTTCCAACCTCTGGGAGCCTCAGCCTGCGGGTATTGACGTCACCGCCCGGGCTCCCTCCTGCTTCGTGGGCCAGTAGGAGAGAGGAGTGGAGCCTTGTGCATGCGCAGTAGGTTTCCCGGCATGAAGCCCTTACTTGCAATGGAGGTGGCATGCACCCAACAGCTGATGGAAACATCAGCTGCGGTGCCGACATCCCTGGACTCCAGGACAGGTAAGTGTCCTATTATTAAAAGTCAGCAGCTGCAGTATGTGCAGCTGCTGGCTTTTAATTTTTGCAGCGGTGGGCGGACCTCCGTTTTAAGACTCTGACTGTGTGGACAACTAGGAAATACTTCTGTATTTCTATTTGTAGAGTGAAACTGTGGAACAGTTTCAATGTGGAGCTCAAGAAACACCAGTTTAAAAAGAGGTATAACGAAATAATTTTTTCAAGGTATAAGAATGAAGGTGTTTGAACTATTATTGTGCTTATTCATATTGTGTTTGATTTTTTTACATTTTTTTTTATTATTGTTAGTTTTGTTGCATATATGTGTATGATTGTGTAGTTAGATTATTGGTAATGAGTATATTACAGTATATTTGAATTATTAATTATTGTATGACTTTATAATAATGGGACATTGAATAGTTTATTATTAATTATATAGAAGGGGTGGCATTAGATACGTTTTTACTTCTTCATATTCCTTTTCAGCTATGTAAACGAAATTATTTTTTATAGTTTTTTTTTTGTCTTCTTTTGTAACAATTTTTTTTTGTGATTGTCTAGTACTGAATGATTACTTTTTTTATTTTGTATGTTTTTTTTACATGTTCAAAATAAAGTAAAACTAACTAACTAACTAAAGTTTCATGCACATCATTCCTTATATACTTCTTACTATAGGGCAATGTCCATACATATTGCTAACGGGGTAGATTTCAATTGTAGGCCACTGTGGACACACAAGGTCATTATTTCTTTGTGTATTGTGTCTTTAAATACATTACCATGCATCATTGATCATGTGTACTGTGCATTCTTCCTCCATACTCTCCTACGGTGTTACGTGAATTATTGAAATTTAAAGCTGCCAAATCTGATGTACCCTTCTTGGTTGTGGGGGATTTTATTAACTCATTGAATCCGTATATGGACAAATATGGTACTGTGTCTACTAACACTCCCATATCCTTTGCCACATTCCGCCAGGAAATTGGCCTGATTGATGTTGGGATGTTGGAACACCCTACTGAATATCGTTATGCATATTTTTCTTATACTCACATGGCTTTATCCAGGACGGATCTGGCACTGGGAAATAATACCATCTTGCTCTACGTAAAACACATAAAATATTCTGCCAGAAGCCTGTCAGATGACATCCCTTTGGTTCTTTCCTTGCAGTTTAATAACTGTCTATATTGGGGAAGATTCTGGAAGATCAACCCTTAATGGTTAAATATTTTCACAACTATTGATAGTATTATTCAGGATATCATGAAGTATTTCATGAAGTAAATAAATACTCTGCACATATATTTGTGACATGGGACACCTTAATAGCATACCTGGGAGGGGTTCTTATCGCTCAAATATCAAAATTAAACAGACCTCTAGAGCATGGAAAAAACATGCTATCAAAGCTGTCTCGCAAGGCAAACTTAACTATTTAGGACATCCCTCTTCTAATACCCAGGCTTGGGGGGGGGGGGGGGGATGGGACACCTCTTGGCCACTATAGCTAACTCCCAACAACCCCTGACTTTAATTAGTGGAACCAATGATGCCACTGGCAGTACTGTAACATCTTCCTCAGATGTAGTCTTGGTGTTTAGCTCTTTCTATCAAAAGTTATGCACCAGCAAAATATCCTATGAGGAAGATGCCATGTTATAATTTCTGGACTCCATCGCCTTGCCCACTCTTTCTCTTTTAGAAGCACACTCTAGGCTGGACTCCCATATCACCCTGGAAGAGCTACAAAAAGCTCTATCCAGCTCATCTAACAACAAAGCCCCTGGTACTGATGGGCTACCGGGAGAAATATATAAAACCAGGGCTATTTTTTAGCTGGAACTCTGTTCCGGAACCTCTGGCAGCCCTCTCATTTCCAACCTGTCATTTAACACTGATGCCAGTAGAGGAAGTTTTCTGCACAGCAACTTCCTCTACTGGCTTCTCTGTGCTAGCGCTGGGCACTCGGGGCTGCTGCCCTTGAGCCCTGGTGAGTGCTTCCGGTACCAAGTCCCAACGTATAGCTGCAGTGATTCTGGATGAAGCTTCCGTCCCCGCTTGCCGCCGCTACTCAGACTTTTTAGCATGTGGCCAAGGAGCCCTGAAACACATCCTCAGCTCTGTGCTACAGTATGCGGGGCTCTCCGATCCACTGTACTGTGCTGAGTTAAAAAAAAAAAAAGCCCATGCATACCATAGACAGCAGTGCCAGGGGAAGAGGTGAGGGATCTGTCACTGTGAATAAAAAGGGGAGAGAGCTTTCCAAAGACTGAATTCGTTCAGAGAGGAGTGCACTGTGAAAGTGTGTGTGTGAGGGAGGGGGTGGAATATGTGTAGAGAGGAGAGCTGGGGGGAATTTCTGCAGAGAAAATTGGGAAATTAGGGAGGGGGGATTTAGCAGAGAGGAGAGCTGGGGAAATTTGTGCAGAGAGGAGAGCTGGTGGGGGGGGGGGGGGGGGGGGTGTGCAGAGAGAACCTTCCTATAAGCGTGTGTGTGTGTGGGGGGGATTTGTACAGAAAGGAGGGCTGGGGGGATTTGTCCAGAGGAGAGCTGGGGGGATTTGTACAGGGAGGATGACTGGTGGCATTTGTGCAGAGAAGAGAACTGGGGGGATTTGTGTAGAGAGGAGAGCTGGGGGGATTTCTGCAGAGAACTGCTGGGGGGATTTGTACAGGGTGGGGAACTGGTGGGATTTGTGCAGAGAGGAGAACTGGGGGGATTTGTGTAGAGAGGAGAGCTGGGGGGGGGGGGTTCTGCAGAGAGAAGAGCTGAGGAGGTTTGTTCACAGAGGAGAGCTAGGGGGAATTTGCAGAGATTAGAGCAGGGGGTGGAAATTTGTGCAGAGAGGAGAACTGGGAAGGGGGAGCTTTGTGCAGAAGTAAGAGCTGCAGAGGGCAGAAGGCAGGTTGTGCAAAGTGAGAGCTGTGGAGGGTGGGGCAGGTTGTGCAGAGCTGTGGGGCAGCAGGGGGTTCAGAGGTGAAACATGGGGGGTGGCAGAGGTGAGAACTGTGGATTGGGGTGCAGAAGGGGGCAGAGATAATGTGGATGGGGTTGCAGAGGTGAGTTGTGGACTGGGGGTGTAAGCTGTGGTTGGAGGGGTGCAGAGGTGAGATGATGATGGAAGGGGGGGCAAAGGTGAATTGTGGATAGGGGTGAAAAGTTGAGCTATGGACAGGGGAAAGAAAAGGTGAGCCTTGGATGAGGGATGCATAGGTAAGCAAAGAGGTGTGCAGAGGTGAGGATTTGATGACTACTTTAGAAGTGGGGGGGGGGGGTGCTTGAGGGAAGGGTTAGTTTTGCTTGCTTCCTGCGTCTCCTCCTGGCCAATCAAGACAGGAAGCGGGTCCTGAGACCGGATTGGCCGGAAGGTGAAGCGACCAGATTGGCCAGGAGGAGAAGCCAGGCAAACCTGTGGGGTAAGTGCGGGGGCTGGCGGGCTTGCTAGTGGTGCGGGCTCGGGCTGGCAAGCGGGTCACCCCCTCCCCCAAAAAGCCGCCACTGGCCCTGTATAAAACTTATGGGGACATTCTGCCCTCAGAATTGTTGGCTGTGTTTAATAAAGCATATGATCTCTGATCTTTTCCCCCCTCTATAATGAGGCGATTATAGATGTTAGTTTGAAACCTGACAAATATACTCTTATGCCCCGTACACACGGTCGGATTTTCCGATGGAAAATGTCCGATCGGAGCGTGTTGTCGAAAATTCTGACCGTGTGTGGGCTCCATCGGACATTTTCCATCGGATTTTCCGACACACAAAGTTTGAGAGCAGGATATAAAATTTTCAGACAACAAAATCCGATCGCGTCAATTCCGACCGTGTGTGGCCTGTTCCGACGCACAAAGTGCCACGCATGCTCAGAAGAGATTCCGAGACGGAACAGCTCGGTCTGGTAAAATTAGCGTTCGCAATGGATACAGCACTTTCGTCACGCTGCAATGTTAAAAATGGTTTAATACAGCGCACTCTCTTCTTCTTTATAATGTGAGAAGAATGAAGTAGTTTTGCTGCTCATATTCAGACAGAGTTCTCACAAACTTATTTCTTTATTATTTATCGGGATTCCCTTAATATATTTTGATTTGTCACATCTGACAAAAATATTTTTTTTTTTATTTTTTATTTTTTTTTAAAGCCAGATTTTTGTTTGATTTTATGTTTGTATTTTTTCAAAGGCTGATCTTTGTTTTATTTTATTTTTAGTTTTACTCCAGAATATTTTTGTGTGTGTTTTGTGTGTCAAGTTACCACAACACCATTATTATCTTGTATTATTTAATCTCAAGGAAATTGTTTGGTGTTGGTGTCCCTTGTTAATTTCACATTGTATTTTTGAAATGTACCTGAATCCTCACAAACAAACTGTCCTTTTAGAAGGAAAACACACATAGGAGAGTATAATTGAAACCAAAATTCCTTTATTAAGGGCTCAGAACCAAACAAAGAGGGAGGCAACGCTGGATAAACAGTTGAAATTAGCGAAGCCTTTGACCCCCAGGGCAGACATCAATTCTTGAACATCAAAATTGGTGGCCTGAGGAGTCCATATGTAAGGGAGTTCAGTCTGGTCCAGAAGTCCCAGAGATCCGGAAAGCAGCAGATGACATCTGTGTCCCCAGGCTGTGGTACCACAAGAGGCTGCATCTTTTGCCAGACCAGACTGGATCCAGGGTCCTCACTTTCTGGTCTTCCTTCCACGCTTCCTTCCTGGCTGTGGCTCTGCTGTTGGAGATGTGGCAGGAGGAGGAGTAGGACCTGGAGGAGGAGGAGGACTGGTAGGACCTGGAGGAGAAGGAGGAGGAGGACCTTGAGGAGGAGGAGGAGGACCATGTTTGAGGTCACAAAGGTGGGTATCAGATGTTATTTGGGCCCTCAACCCCTTATTGAGAGCCTCCAAAATTAAGGACTCACACATGAGTTGTTGGCCCTCCTCCCCCGCTGCATTTTACAGGCAATGATGGCAGCAAAGTCCTCCTCCACGGTGTGTGGTGCTCCCAGGGCCTCTGTAGCCTTCCAAAAGAGGCCTATGGCAGCCTCCTCTAGGGTACTCCTCCTCCTGCCACTTTCTCTTTGCAGGTGTAGGGGAGGGACCTGCATATCAGCCAGCCTGCTCGGCCCGGCCACCTCCTGGCTGAGACTTCCCTGTGTATGAAAAAGGGACATGGTTTTATGTTTTGCATCATCAATCACAATCATAAATTAGTACTCCAAACTAACATCTAGTTAACATCATTGATTGGACAAGCAGAAATATTTAGAGGAATGCTATACCTGGCTCAATCTGGGCTCCTCCACATGTTGCTGCCTGGAAGGCCCAGGTTGGGCATCAGAAGCCTCAGCTGGGGGGGAAGGAAGCGTGGAAGGAAGACTGGAGAGTGATAACCTGGGTTCAGTCTGACCTGCCAGAAAATGCAGCCTGTCATAGTATCACATCCTGGGGACATAGATGTCATCTGCTGCTCTGGATCTCTGCGAATCCTGGACTTTCTGGCGCTCCCTTACATATGTGCTCCTCAGGCCACCAATTAGGATCTTCAAATATGTGATGTCTGCTGTGGGGATCACCTGCTTCACAATTTCCAACAATTGATCCAGCGCTGCCTTCCTCTTTGTTTGGTTCTTATAATGTTGGTGGGTTATCTCCCACAGACAAGGCAGCTCCCTGAACATGTCAATGAATATTGCCATGAAGTCTGTATCATTCAAGATATCCATTTTCACTGCAAGACACAACACAAGACAAACCCTAATGTCAGGCAAAACTCTCCTAATCTTGTTACAATATAGGCCTCAATGTAGAAGCAGTATAGGCACAAGTATGTCTGAATGAATGAATGAATGAATGATTTGTAAAGCGCTGCAAATGCGAACTGAATCGCCTCAAGGCGCTAGATGCATTCTCTGTAGTCAGCTTCTTAGAAAAGAAAGGTCTTTAGTTTTTTCCTGAAGGCTTGGTGGTTTCCTTCCATGCAGATGTTGGTTGGAAGAGCATTCCATAGTCGAGGTCCTTGGACTGCGAATCTTCGTTCTCCCTTTGCTTTGTAGCGGTATTTGGGAATGATGAGGAGGTTTTGGTTAGCTGATCGAAGACTGCACTTCGGCGTATAGTGTTTTATTTTCTCCCGGAGATATAGCGGAGCGTTTCCTTGTATGCATTTGTGGGTGAGGCAGAGGGTCTTGAATGTGATCCGATTCTTCACGGTTAGCCAGTGTAGGCTCTTTAGGGATGGGGAAATGGATTCCCAGGGTTTTTTTCCTGTTAACAGTCTTGCCGCCGTGTTTTGGATGAGTTGTAATCGCGCAAGCTGATATTGGGGTAGTCCTACGTAGAGCGAATTTGCGTAGTTCAATCGGGAATTGATGATTGTTCCCACAACTGCCGCTTTGTCCTCTTCTGGGATGAAGGGGATGAGTCTGCGTAGCAGGCGGAGGAGATGGTGGGATCCGCTAACTACTGATCCTATTTGTGCATCCATTGTCATTCCTGAGTCAAAGATGACTCCGAGACTCTTGGCTTTGGTGCTTGGAGAGATGGTCTGTCCGAGGATGGTGAGAGGTGTCCACGGAGTCTTTATTTTGGAATTTTTGTTAGCTTGTAGGAGAAGAAGTTCTGTTTTTGATCCGTTGAGTTTGAGGGAGCTGTCACGTACCTTACAGCAGAGCCCGAAATGATGAGGGTGGCCTCTTGCACGGTTCCGGTCCAAGCACCCCTGGTGGTGGGTACAGGGAGTGCGAGGGCAACGAAAGGGTGCAGGTGCCTGCAGGCAGGAGGCTGGAACTTGGAGATATAGGAACCTCTGCTGAGGAGATGTGGAAACTGATCACCAAACTTGTTCAGCGGGAGCCAGATCAGGATCAACTGCAGAATCAGGAACAGGCAGGAGTCGGCAACAGGCTGGCAGCGGGGTACCAAGTCAGAAGGCAAAACCGTAGTCAGGAACAGGCAGGGGTTGGCAACAGATGGGCAGCAGGGTACAGAATCAGGAGGCAGAGCCGTAATCATAAGTCCAAGCCAAGGTCAGTATTGCAAGTAGAGGCAGGTTCAGCAGGCAGGGGAGATCCAAGAGAATGGTCAGAAGATAGCCGGGTTTTCAGGAACAAGGTCAATCAGGCAGAGTAACAACAGGAACACAGGAACACAGGAACAAGCTGAAGACAATCCAGCACTGATGCTAGGCAGACTCTCTGTTTATATAGGGTGCTGTGTGCCAGGATTGGCGCCAGCGTACGTGCGTACGCGCATGCACATTAGCAACTAGCATATTGGCACATGCGCGTTAGCACATTAGCACTTTTGGCACATTGGCGCATGTGCGTTAGCATAATAGCGCTTTGTCACTCGCGGACGCGCGTTAGCGCGCGTGCGCATTCGCATAGATGTGCCATTGTGCATGCCCACCCTGGATCTCATTTGCCTCTGGCTATGGTTCCGTGCATGCACCTTGGCATTAGCAGAATAAGGATTGGCAGCTGCTGCATGGAGACGGGTGCTTGCTGTGTGAGTTCTCTGACAGGAGCTGATGGTCATCCAGTCATCTATTAAAGTGAGGCATTTCTGTAATTGCTGATGAAGGTCTTTTTGTCTGTTGATGCGAAGGTAGAGTTGGGTGTCGTCCGCGTATGAGTGGAAGCAGAGATCGGTTTTCCTGATGATATTGAGAAGTGGGCGGATGTAGATGTTGAATAGCACTGGTGACAAGGGTGAGCCCTGAGGGACTCCACAGGAGATTGCCCGGGTTTCCGAGGTGAATGTTCCTAGTTTCACTATCTGAGAGCGATTCTCTAAGAAGGATGCAAACCATTTTAGAACAGAATCTGTAGCTCCTGCAACTTCTGTGAGGCGGACAAATAAAGTATTGTGGTCCACTGTATCGAATGCTGCGCTGAGGTCTAACAATACCAGGAGACTCGATTCTCCGTCATCTGCTGCTTCAAGGGCGTCGTCCCATATTTTGAGAAGTGCTGTTTCTGTGCCATGGCCTGGGCGGAAGCCCGATTGCAGAGGGTCCAGGAGTTGGTGTGTGTCCAGGTGGCGTTGTAGCTGTTGTACTACTGCTTTCTCTATAATCTTAGAGATGGTGTTGAGGCTTGTTATTGGTCTGCGGCAGTTAGGGTCCTTAGGGTCGAGATTGGGTTTCTTTAGCAGGGGTTTGAGGATGCCTTGCTTGAGGGAAGTTGGCACAGTCCCTTCTTTGAATGATTGATTTATGAGATGTGTTAGGGTAGGTCCCAAGATGTCAGAACATTCTTTCAACAGTTTAGTGGGGATGATGTCGTTTGGTGATGTGCTGTCTCAAAGGCTTCTGATTAGGTTTTTAGTCGTGTCAGTGGTGATTGGGGACAAAAAGAAATTCGGTGGTTGAGTGATGTTCGTGTTGATATCCTCTTTTTGCTTCGGTTGAGTGAGGTTGGTTGTTATTTTCTGATGAATTGATTTCTGAATGTTGTCGATTTTGTCGATGAAGAAATCTGATAACTCATTGCAGAATTCTTGAGTATCGTTTGCTGGGGGCTCTAAGCAGGTCGGGTTCATTGACTAAGCAACTATTTTGAAAAGTTCCCGCGGACGGTTTAAGGCAGATGAGATGGTGTCTGAGAAATGTTCTTTTTTGGCTTTGAAGATTGCCTTGTGGTATTTCACAGTGAGTGCTTTGTAGTTAGCATGGTTTTCCTTGGTGGGATTTCTTCTCCATGCTCTCTCAGCTCTTCTACGTTCTTGCTTGAGTAGGGTGAGAGTGCCATTAAACCAACTCGAGTTTTTTTTGCGGACGAGTGTTCTGCGTTTTGGCGCCACTGAGTCTGCTGTTTGTAGTAATACATTGTTTAGGGAGTTGAGTGTTTGTTCCGTTGAGAGGTTTGAGTTTAGCAAAAGAATTTTGCTTGATAGTGTAGTTTTGAAGAGTTCGGAGTGTAGTTTCTTCTGAGATCTATTCCAGTGTGTTGTTGTTGTACGTTTCTGTTTTTGGAGGATGGTGTTAGTGGTGATTTTAAATTTGATAGCATGGTGGTCCGTCCATGGTAGTGGAGTGTTGTCAAATATGTTGATGTCCATATTCTGTTTGAAGATGAGATCTAAAGTGTGTCCTGAACCGTGCGTGGGAGCATTTATCAGTTGTTGAAGGCCTAGTTCTTCCATTTGGTTGACGCAGGCGGTTGCGATAGAGTCTTGGGCAGAGTTAGCCCACAGGTTAAAATCTCCAAGTACCAGAAGGTTTTTGGTTTTCAGGGTGTGTATTGAGAAGAATTCAGTGAGTGGAGTAAGGAGATTGGTCTTTTGTCCTGGTGGTCTGTAGCATAGTAGTATATGAATGGTGTCTTGAGGTGTTGTTTGAAGATGCAGTGAGAGTGTTTCCATGAAAGGCACTGAGTTCTGTAAAGTTGGTTTGGTGAACCCGAGGTGCGATTTGAAAATCACTGCTAGGCCTCCTCCTTTTTTTCCTATTCTGTGCTCGGTTAGGATACTGTAGTTCTCGGGCACCAATTCAGTTAGGATGGTGTTGCAGTCGGATGTTAGCCAGCTTTCTGTGATGAGGAGGCAGTCTATGTTGTTTTCGATGATGAAGTCGTGGATTTCCAGCCTGTGCTTGACTGCAGATCTGGTGTTGATCAGGGCGCATGCTAGTTGTTGTGGTTGGATCGGTGTCTCCCTGCATTTGATGGTTGATTGTGGGTTGGTCCTTAGTAATTGTTCTTTTTTTAGTCTTTTTTGAGTGGCGGTCGGTAAAGTTGCGGCAGTGTTTCTTAGCCTGTGGAGCGTGTCTGCTGTGTATTTGAAGTTGCACATGATGAGGAAGACGGAGTTGCTTGAAGGAAGGGTGTTCTGATGATGGTACTGTTGTGGCGATGATGCGCTTGCAAGGGGATGGAGGGATCAGATGGCTACCACTGCTTCTGGAGTGGTGTGGGTGACGGGCTGATGTCTCTTACCTTCGTTCTTACGATCGGCGCCTCCAATGCTCCTTCCTCCGCTCACAGATCGTACGTAATACGCACGCGTGTTACGCTTTATACACACTGCGCATGCGTGTAACTCCGCCCGCCCCTGACGTTCTTTCTAGTCTATTCCCCGACCCTTTTCGTTCGCCGCAGTGGGGGAAGAGCACATGGCGGATACACAGCAGGTGCGTGCTAATTACAGGAACGAGGAGGAGGAAAGCCCGGATCCGGACACGTCCCGATCCAGAAGGAGATTTAAGGCCTCAAATATGTCCTTTGGGGAGATGTTGGAGATGGTCAATATCCTGAAGAAGGCCGAATATGATGGGAAGTATGGACCTTACCCCAACCCCAATGTCAGAAAGGCCAAGATCATGGCGAAAGTGGTCAGGAGTCTGCACCGGAATTTCGGGGTACGACGATCGAAAGATCAGCTCAGGAAGCGGTGGTCGGACCTGAAATTACGAGAACATGAGCAGTACAGAAAGATCCGGAGAGTGCTGCAAAAAAGTAAGTAGTTGTGCTGTGTTCCTATTCTTTATGTTTATTACGTTCGTGCTGCTCCATGTGCTTTTCTTAAAAGTGTACATTTTAAAATGGCAACTTTCATGTTCATGGGCACATTATTCGTTCGTATCAAACATTTTTATTTAGGCCTATTAAACACCATTGTTTTGGCCATATGCATTTGGCCACATTTTTTACGCCCTACTTGTATGAAACTAATTTGGTGGTGTAGATGTCTTTGTTACTAGAATGAAATGCAAACTAGATTCTGTGTAAGGAGAGGACACTGAGCAGCTGTTTTCACATCTGGACACTGGAACACTAGTGTGGGACACAAGAACACCATTTTTCTTAGGGGACCCACACAGGTGCTCCAGTGTATACTATAGGGGGGTCTCCATCTGTGAAGCTTGTCCAAAACAGGTAAAGTATTGCAGCTTGACAAAGGACACTGAAAGTGCTACATCTTGGAACTCTTCTAAAATTGACAATTGTACCCCACTTCGAAGCAATGTTTCATCTTTATAGTTCTGCCATCAAATATCTGTGTGCTAAGTATAGCATTTTTGTTTTACATAGGGGAGAAAAGACTCGGAGGACACCCCTCATCCGAGGAGACCAGAGCCCCCCCCCTGGAAGAAGGGGAAATCCCCCTAACCCAAGAAGAGCAGGAGGAGGAAGACGTGGTGGAACTAGTCACCACAACAGGTGAGTGTCTGCGACCACAGGCTCTGGTAAGAGATGGATGCCGGCATATTTTTCATACCTGTTTTGTTTTGCTCTCTTTTTAGGTGATCGTGATGTTGTGGATCCAGATCCTTTCACATCAGAAAGTGCCCAGATCCTGATCGGGGAGATCATGGGGTGTAGTTTAGAATTGGAAAACCTCAAGAAAAACATCAACGATGTTATCCAAAAAAATAAAAACATCATTGATGTTTTGGGGCGAGTTTAAAAGCCCTCAAAATCACTTTCTTCTTTTGTGTTCTACAAATTTTAAAATGTTTTAGCGATTTTTCTAAAAGCTAAATTTGGAGCATGCACACAGTGTGCCAACATGTGCTATCTGCCATCACGGGAGATCAATGGATGCGTTTTGGGGGAGCAACCCCTTCCTCAATAATAAAGTAGCTGAGAGGAAGGGGTTTCTCCCCCAAAACACGTCCCTTGATCCCCCGTGATGGCAGCTAGCACATGTTGACATTGGGAAATTTGTGTGCATCTTCCAAATGTGGCTTTTCCTGGGGTGACTTCACCCCATCTGAACGCAATATCAAACACAGTTCCTAAATACTCATGTCTGATATTGCCTTCAAGTTCTACCAAATGTGAACTTTGTAAGTTCAAGATTTGTGTCTTTCTTGTTGGTTTTACACATGCCTGTTTTATCTTAAATGGACATTTCTATTTGTGATAATGCCACCCCAAAAATTGTTATACAACAAACATGTTGGTTTGTTTTAAAAACCTTTTCTAAATGCACCTGTGATTGTGCAGGTATTAAAATTATTGTTAATGAAGAATGTGTGGATTATTGTGTCAACGCTACAACACTTTGGTGGTGATGTAATTGGGGTTTTCTGTGAAAATGGGGGTTATTTCCTAAGGGCAAATCATCTTTGCACTACAAGTGCAGTTTCAGTACAGTTGCAAGTGCACTTGTAGTGCAAAGTGTCTTTGCCTTTAGTAAATAACACCCAACAGTGCTTTGTATAAGGTTACACAATCACGCCATTTTCAGGACTCCCCACATTTCTGTCAGGGTCAGGTAAAACAAACACAAGCAGGAAATGTCACCAAAGATTTGTTTTTTTTTGGATTCTATTTGATAAAGGCGTCACAAATTGTCTGGCATATTGATGGCCCCCCTACCCGCAAAGAACTCAAGGTATCTTAACCGGACATCACGGGCACTCAGGGAGGGCAAGCCAGGACGGCCACTTTCAAGCGCCGTCAGGGTTGGTTCATTGATCATTCCGGCCTCAGGCCCAACTGAGCCAGCATAGTTGGCAGAATGTTTGCGTAAAAAGTTATGTAGAACACAGCACGCTAGGATTAGATGATTAAGTTTATACTCCGCCATATGGATGGGTGTCAGAAATAGGCGGAACCGGCTGGCCATGATTCCAAATGTGTTCTCCACCACTCTTCTGGCTCTGGCCAGCCGGTAATTAAAAACCCTCTGTTCCGGGGTGAGGGTCCTCCAGCGCAAATGCTTCATCTGCAACGAAGACGAATGGGAGTCCTTCCACATTGTCTTCTGGAGGTGGCAAGTCCAAGCTGTCATCCTGGAGACGCCTGTAAAACTCCGTCTGGGCGATGACTCCACCATCGGACATCCGGCCATTCTTCTCCACGTCCACATACAGGAACTCGTAATAGTATGACCCCGAGTTGGGGGGTGGGACGATATGAACGTGTTTCCCATCAATTGCCCCTCTGCAGTTAGGAAAGTCCCACCGCCGGGCAAGGTGGGAGGCCACAGTCTGCCATTCCTGTGGCGTGGAAGGAAACTGTTGAGGAAAAAAAAAACATTATTATTTTTGCACATAAACCATGGAAAGCAGATTAGACACAAACATTCTTGGCCAACATCCAGATCACATTTATTAAGGGGAATTTTACAACACCAAAGTATAAGGTACACCTATCATATTTCCCCTCCTACCCCCTCTCATGGGCCATTTCTAACATTATAGGGGGGGGGGGATCTTGGACAGTTAACCCTCTTCACTTCATTGAGAGATGAATTCCTAAATACAGGGTATTACTTGGAACAGCCCCTCCTTAGTTACACTATTGGCAGCCCACTGGACAGGTAAGAAGTGTCATAATGCAAAGATATAAATACACATTGTACACATTAGAGAACATTTTGACATTCTGCTATTACCTATCAAGATAATAATAGGATAGAAAAACTTAAAACAGTACCATTTGAAAGTGTACAGGCAGGCCCTTGCACTACATGCTTTGGGGAATTCATCCATAAATCTGACCAGTAAAGAGATGGGTATAGTGTGTATGGGTTTGGCAAAGTCAGCAGATAGATGATTGAGGATAGTTAGAGAATTGGGATCAGCTGACTTAGCAGTTGGGGGGAGGGAGGGTTAATAAAAATGATTTTGGGACACTAAAAAACAAAGCCTCTGGCACTCTGCCTGAATTTAAAGCACAAATCACATTTCTAAAAATTTTAGGGGGTGTTTGGGGTTTAAAGCACTACTATAGAGCTCATAAAATACATTGTTTTAAGTGACTACATGAGGTGAATATAGGGCCTGTAGACCATGCTGGGGAGGTTAGTGAAGGCAAATATGTATGAAGGACAAAAAAAAAGATTACATAAAAATCCAGCATGCATGAGGACAAAGGGGACATTCACAGCATATTACAATTATGGTAATTAGGGAATGAGGAAAGAAATACAATATATTGGCAAACATTCAATACAATAAAATGTGATATTAAAGGATAAAAATCTTTCCTTAATATACTCCTTCTGCAGGACCTGGATGATGGCAGAACAGGTCTCTGGGATAATGATCCCCAGAGCCTGGGGGGAGATGCCTGTTGAGAACTTCAAGTCCTGAAGGCTTCTCCCTGTCGCCAAGTACCGCAGGGTAGCGCCGAGCCTCTGCTCCGGAGTGATGGCTTGCCTCATGCAGGTATCCTGCCTGCTGACATAGGAGGTCAGCGAAGCCAACAAACGGTAAAATACGGGGTCTGTCATCCTGAGAAAGTTCCTGAAATCATCAGGATTATTCTCACGGATCTCACGGAGCAAAGGTATATGAGAGAACTGGTCACGCTGAAGCAACCAATTCTTGGTCCATGAACTCCTCCCCACCCTGTTCATGGACTGGACTTGTGTCAAGGTCAGGACCCCAACACCAAGCCCCCGCACAGCACGAACTCTACGAGGAGTACGTATACGAAACATGGCTAGAAAACGGTCGGCTGCTCAGAATGAAGTAACAGAACGCACTGAAGAACAGCAAGGCCTGTGAAGAGCGACCTGAAAAACAGTAACGAACGAACAAGAACACAATGACTAATTAAAGTCACACGGAACGTGCTTGCACGCACTGAAGAGCAGATACAAACCCACAAGCACAAACTGAACGGCAGAAAACGATCTGAAAGCCACGAGTCTGAAAAAGCGCGAATCGTCTCTCACCAAACTTTTACTAACACGAGATTAGCAAAAGGAGCTCAAAGGGTGCCGCGCTTGGTTCTGAACTGGCATTTTCTAGTCTCGTCGTACCTGCTTGATGTCACCGCGTTGTTGGCGATCGGAAATTCCGACACTTTGTGCGACCGTGTGTACGCAAAACAAGTTTGAGCCAACATCCATCGGAAAAAATCCTAGGATTTTGTTGTCGGAATGTCCGATCAATGTCCGACCGTGTGTACGGGGCATTACACTTGAATCATATCGCCCAATCTCTCTTCTAACATCTGACATAAAGCTTCTAGCAAAAGTGCTTGTTAACTGTCTGTCTAAATTTATTGGTGATATAAGCCATCCTGACCAGACAGGCTTTATACCGACTAGATCCACAGCTCAAAATATTAGAAGACTTTCTACCTGCTAATACGGACAATAGGGCCATTCTTTCGTTAGATGCAGCCAAAGTCTTTGATGGCATTGAGTGGAACCCATTAATTAAGTTTGACTGTTAGGCTACTTTCACACTGGGGCGTTGGGGGCTTCGGCGGTAAAGCGCAGCTATTTTTGGCGGCGCATTACCGTTGTCTTAGCGGGCGCTTTTAACAAGCTGCAAAGATGCTGCTTGCACGACTTTTTTTACTGTCCTGCAAGCGCACCGCTCCAGTGTGAAAGCCCTCGGGCTTTCACACTGGAGTGAGAGGAGAGGCTCTTTACAGGCACTATGCAGGCGCTATTTTTAGCGATATATCGCCTGTAAAGGGCCTCAGTGTGAAAGCAGCCTTACAACAGAAATATTAATGCACTAAATTTTATGTAAGTATGAACTTTATTCACTGAACAGTCTTTCGTGCTCTAGGACATAATGTAGAACTATGATTAGTGTGATTTTGTTTGGTTTAACTGTGTCATTTGTATTACAGGTTTATAATATTAGGTGGAGTCTGACTGTACCCCTACTTAAGTATATTAATCTTACTATACTAATGGAATTGTGCTCCCCTATGAAAAGTCAGACACTCTCTGGTTATGACAGTGATGAAACTGTAGTGGAAGGCTCACTTTCTGGCAGTGATGAGGAAGATGATTTACATCTTAAGAGGTATTTTTTTTTTTTTTTTTGCAGTTTTTTTTTTAAATTTTTAGTTATGGTATTAATTGTGATGATCAGATATGTAACAATATCCAAAGACACCATGCCGGATAAAAAAAAATCTTGTTTGTACAGCACAGTATCAAAAAGAAAAACAATTAACACAGGGAAATCAGTTCACAGCAAAGATTGTTAAGACGTATCTATACTAAACAGATTCCAAAAAATATAAACAACGTGTATACAGCCTGAATTGAGAACACAATTGTCCCTGACAAAGTGAACACAATTCAGAGAGCGTTGGGTTCCCAGCTCAATTGGGAGACTACTGGGGTCATTTTTCACCTTCAGAAAGGTGAGCGATGAGTTTTTCAACTCATTGATTCTGTTTATTCATTTTTTATTTCTGACAAGTCAGTGTTATCTCTTTCACATGGATGTTAAAGGTTGCAGTTAGAGTAAATACAGTTGGATAAAACAAAAACTGTGTGTCTTCATTTCAGGCTGCAAAGTAACAAAATGTAATTATTTTAAGGGGGTGATTCTTTTCTATGCACACTGTATGTAATTTTAAGGGTATACAATGAGTATAGTAAAAGTGAAAGAAATGGCTTTTGCTTTGCAGTAAATAACACTTCCTTTTGCTGGTTGCTGTGTCAAAATCAACAGTGAATTTCTTATGTGTTGTATGGTAGACACATACATGCCTAGAGCTACTGTATATTCATGTACTACTCATCGGCAAAGCTCAACAATTTCTTTATACCACTCCAGGATTTGAAGGGACTGTTTGATTTCCAATGTAAACCACTGCAAATACATAAGTTAGTTGCCTTGGACATGACAGGGTATCTAAATGTAGCTAAACTGGTTGTACTTAAAGAGGAACTGCAGTCTGCTCAAATAATTTGTAATAAAAACATTGCCCATTTTAACTGTGGGCAGCTGAAGCTGCTGCATGTTCACTTCCTGGATTCACACAGAGGCACACCTCCAGCTCTGCTGCCCTGCAGCTCTCTTTGGCCATCTTATGACTCATCCCCTCTCCCTTCCTGGCAAACGCTCACGAGAGTGAGAGAGAGAGCTGTGCATGATGTCATAAGCCTAGGTTTTTACCAGACAATAAACAGGTAGTGGGCTGTATAACGTATATACTGGTAGAAATTTTTTTTTACTATCCATAGTTAAAACAACAAGGGAAGAAGATTCAATAGATGGAAAGTTTAAAAAATTACTGAAGGTCCGCTTTAAATGTTTTTTTTTTTTTTATGGCCCTTTTACACACATTCTGCTGTTGGAGGATTACCACACATACGTTAATGTACAGTATTATGGGTTAACACAACCCATTCATTAAAAAGGGGGTGCCAACACACAGCAAAGGACAAAGACGTCCATGTACCATTATTTAATGCAGCACACCACAACACGGCAAGTGGATTGTGGTGCACTGCAAAGCTGGTGTGTTGCCATTTGCTGTAGTTGTCCATTTGGGTACCTTTCTAAATCAGTGTCACAGCACACAGAAAGTGCTATACGTGAGCATTTTACTGCATGTTATCTCAAAGCATATGTGTGAAGTCAGCTTAAGACCCCATATACACTATTAGATTTTCTGCAGATTTTTGTCTTCAGATTTACCAAAACCATATAATATGAGGAATGGGAAAAAAATGCAGCGCTAAGAACTATTAGGAAGTTAGGGTGTAGTGAAACAATTAAGTAAGAGATGCTGTACTGAACAGTAAAGCATATGTGCAAAAACCATAAGTGAAATGAAATGAACAAACACAGTATAAAGTGTCCACATATGGTAAATGGATGATTTGGTATGGACCAAAAATGACGTGAAACTAGAAAATAAAGTCAATGGTGCACGGTGTGGATCTGTGACTGTGAGTCAACAACGGGGTACAGAACTTCCGTAGCTGTAAACCAGCATCTCGATATGGGGCATCAGAATGAAAACATCAGGAAGTAAGATAAGATGGATACTCTTACCAGATGACGTGGACTCCACTGTCATATGACATGGAGTCAATGGTGCATGGAGCCAAACCTAGCCTGGAAAACGATATCCGGAACAGTGGAACCTCTGTCTCACGTCTCGACTTCTCTGGTGGGGTGAAGAAACATCAGGAAGGGCCGCCAACTGGATATCAGCCAATAGGATGTGTTCCAAGGAGAAGCCGGGGACAGATTTGATCCAGACCCCGTGATGGAAGTAGGGATACTGGAAGGCAGTTTCTTGCATCGGGATAATATGCAAATAAAAAATAAAAAGCTTCTGCATAGTGCAGGTAAACCAGGGATTTTTATTTCTAAAAATACCATACAAAAAATGGATAAAAGTGATCACAATTCAAATAAAATCTAAGCAGCGTAAGGAAGGGGAGATCGCCCAACGCGTTTCGACCAAGGGGGTCTTCAACAGGGGCATGAGCTTCTCCCTTCACGCTGCTCCTATATATAAATATCTAATCCAATAAGATAAACCCTATAGCCAATCACAGTGGAGCTACAAAGGTCAAGTAATCAGGAACTGGATCCTGTTGATCGCTAGACCAATCAGAATCATGAATAAAACAGCCGGTGAGTGTAGGACCCAATAGCGCAGTCTAATAGTGAGACTGATGCCTGGAGACCTCCCCACCGCATGGCAAACAATAGTAGACATCACTTCCTGGTAATGCATCACTTCCTGGTCAAACAATAATGCACATCACTTCCTGGTAATGCATCACTTCCTGGTCATGTGATGTGGTGTGAAGGGGCGGTGTCCTGGCTCCCTGACCCAATCAACAACCACCAAAAGGTGCACAGGATGGGAGAGGGTAGTCACGGAAACCGAATCTCCTCAGCTCAAGTCCCGATCACATGATCGGATCTGGTGCTGTCACATGGCTAAAAACATCAATGTGAAAATCAACAATAATAATGGCAAACACTAGATGGCAGCACTAAAGTGAAATAGTGCTAGCAATTGGTGATAAACCAAAACAGAAAATAAACATTACTGAACAATACTAAGCAGCATTACCTAAATCGGACACAAGATGTCCCAAATAGATCTATACCAGTACATACAAAATATACATAGCAATGAAAGAAAAAATTATAAAAATATTAACATGGCTGTTAGGTAATCTATTACAAATAATCAATATATTGAATTGAATAAATAATAAATGTAATTTCCCAATATAAGATTGGAAAATTAGAAAATAAAAACATGGAACAAATTGGTATTGTAAGGAAAAGAAATAAATGAAAAAAGACACTAATAATAACGCAATAATGAATCAGCAAAAAAAAAAAAAAAAAGGGGAAGGGGCGGGGGGCAAATGGAACACCCATACCTTAAAGGGACATAAAAAATGAACAAGCAGAAATGGAATAATGGTACATGAAAAATACATGACTACTAGGATGTATTGATAAACGAGTTGAGGTCCCACTCGATGTTCATCCCAAACGGAAAGAAGGACCTCAACTCGTAGATCCAGTAGGTTTCGAGGCGTGATACGCCACGTAATCGCGATTCACCCCTCCAGTGTGGGACAAATCTGTCTATGACCTGGAAGAGGGTGCCTCAAGGGTCTCTATTATGATGTTGCAAATAGTGTCTCGGTACCGTATGTTTGCTCTTTCCCCCCTTAATGCCGGTGATATGCTCTTTGACACGAATGGAGAAGGTCCTGATGGTACGTCCGACATATTGTTTATGACAAGGACATGTTATCAAATAAACAATATATTGAGATGCACATGTGGCAAACTCCTTCATGTGATATACACGAGACGTTACTGTGGATGTGAAGGTCAGTAGCTTTTGTCTGCCTGCACTATTGTGGTGGCATACGTTGCACTTACGGCAAGGGTAAAAACCCTTGCAGTCTTGGAAGAAAGATATCTTTTTGGGTGGATCGATAGCATTAGGGGCAATCTGCCCCTGAATGGATCGTGCACTTCTAAAAATCACTGGTGCTCGTTCGGGAAGAACGGGACCCAATAGCCAATCATTCAAAAGCACCCTCCAATATTTCTTAAGGATGTTTTTGACCTGTTTAGACTGTATAGAATGCGTGCTGGTGAAAGCCCACTTAAAACTAGAGTCTGAGGTATTTTTGGGACGCTCCATCAATGTGGCCGTTCTCTCCACAGCCAAGACGGCATTAATCTCCTCATCCAAATGGTCTAGTCCATAACCCTTTTCAAGAAATCTTTTCTTGAGCAACTGTGATTGGACTAAAAAATCGGATGTTTTGCTACAGTTGCGGCGTAGCCTAAGGAATTGGCCATGTGGGATTGCTTTAAGCCATTGTTCCTGATGGCAATTCTCGACCGGAATGTACCCATTCCGGTCGGTGGGTTTGAAATAGGTTTTGAATTCCAAGTGGTCCTCCATGGCCATAATCTCTAAATCAAGGAAATGAACATGAGAGGAGCTGGCCTCATAGCTTAGGGAGATACCCCTATCATTGGGGTTTAAGATGGTCATATAGTCATCCAGGGACTGGCGATCTCCATCCCATAGGAAGAGGATGTCGTCTATGTACCTGGCCCAAAGGACTAACTCCGGCCTCCGGTCAACATAGACGACATCCTCCTCCCATTGTGCCATAAAAAGATTGGCAAGGCTGGGCGCGAATTTAGGTTTTAATATGAGGTAAAACCTTAACCACTTCCCGACTGGCGCACGCCGATGTACGTCGGCAGAATGGCGCGGCTGGGCAAATGGGCGTACCTGTAAGTCCCATTTGAATTCCCCGCCGTGCCATTGCGTGTGCGCCGGCCAGGAGCTCCGTGAGTCGGGTCGCGGGTCCTGCGGACTCGATCGCCGCGGGGATACCCGCGATCGCCTCACGGAGAGGACGAACGGGGAGATGCTGATGTAAACAAGCATCTCCCCGTTCTGACTAGTGACAGTGTCACTGATCTCTGCTCCCTGTCATCGGGAGCAAAGATAGTGACGTGTCACAGCTAGCCCATCCCCCCTACAGTTAGAAATCACTCCCTAGTACTGACTTAACCCCTCCCCGCCCCCTAGTGGTTAACCCCTTCACTGCCAGTGTCATTTACACAGGAATCAGTGCATTTTTATAGCACTGATTGCTGTATAAATGACAATGGTCCCAAAAATATGTCAAAAATGTCCGATGTGTCCGCCATAATGTCGCAGTCACAAAAAAAATTGCTGATCGCCGCCATTACTAGTAAAAAAAAAAATTATTAATAAAAATGCCATAAAACTATCCCCTATTTTCTAAACGCTATAACTTTTGCGCAAACCAATCAATAATCGCTTATTGCGATTTTTTTTACCAAAAATACGTAGAAGAATACGTATTGGCCTAAACTGAGGAAAAAAATTGTTTTTTTAATTATTTTTTGAGGATATTTATTATAGCAAAAAGTAAAAAATAATGCGTTTTTTTCAAAATTGTCGCTATTTTTTTGTTTATAGCACAAAAAATAAAAACCGCAAAGGTGATCAAATACCACCAAAAGAAAGCTCTATTTGTGGGAAAAAAAGGACGTTAATTTTGTTTGGGAGCCATGTCGCACGACCGCGCAATTGTCAGTTAAAGCGACGCAGTGCTGAATCGCAAAAAGTGCTCTGGTCAGGAAGGTGGTAAATTCTCCCGGAGCTGAAGCGGTTAAGAGTTTCAATTTGTATGGAATCAGGCAGGCCCTTGCACTACATGGTTTTGATAAATCCGAAGACAAAAATCTGCAGAAAATCTAATAGTGTGTATGGGGCTTTAGTGATTCTCAGAAATATTTTTTCTTTAACTTTTGAAATATTGACATTTTGACATGCACACTGTGTAAAGCTTTGGATTTGTTTAATGATATCCGCATATAGAAACAAGACGCTTGCTTTCACTAGTATTGTGTTCTGTTGATGTTATTGTTTCTAGAACAAGACCGATATTGCACATTTAACATTTTTTAATGAGGTATGTTTTTTTTTTTTAAGGTTACTTGTTATCAGGAACACTTCTCCCTCTTCACTTCCCTCTGTACTTCTTGCAAACAGATATAATGGTAAGAACAATGTATTACATAAAGTGGGAATAGCTGCTGTAGATATTGTAAATGGGTGCTTTCGTTTGTGTATTTTTAGGTTGTACATAGGGGGTCAGATGTATTACCATGAGACAGATCAGCCCATGTTTAAATGTATTACTTTGCAAACTGGACCAACCATAGCATTATTTCCCACCTTGACTGACAGAGGGATCAATTAAGGCCTAATAATGCAAAAATGTGCATGTGGTTAAATAAAACGAATTTCTTGCAAGGATCAGGCAATTTATTAGAAGGAGGGAGCTGATAAGTAGAAATATGTTCCTTGCAGACAGTCAGAATTTTGTATTATGTGATATTTTGTGAGTTAAAGGAAAATTGTGCTCAATATAAAAATATTGTAGTAAAAGCTCTACCAAAGAGCAGGAACCATAAGATGCCTATTGTTATCTTTATTATCCAGAAAAAAAGCTTCCGCTGTGCCCCTCTCTAAATTGGGTATACTTTATTAATGGGGCCTGACTTCTAGGGATGGGCCGAACACCACCCGGTTCGGTTCGCATCCAGAACATTCAAACACCGTTAAAGTCTATGGGACTTCAACGTGAGAAATCAAAAGTGCGAATTTTAAAGGCTAATATGCAAGTTATTGTCCTAAAAAGGGGTTTGGGACCCTGGTCCTGCCCCAGGGGACATGTACAGTATCAATGGAAAAGAAAGTTTTAAAAACAGCCATTTTTTCAGGAGCAGTGATTTTAATGATGCTTAACCACTTGCCGACCACCTAACGCCTATATACGTGAACAAAATGGCACGGGCAGGCAAAATCACGTACCTGGTACGTGATTGCCTTCCCGCGGGCGGGGGGTCCAATCGGACCCCCCCCCCAGTGCCAGCGGCGTTCGGCATTTGTCTGGGAGCGTTGAGAGGCGAGGGGGAGGCCATCCGATCGTGGCCCCCCCTCACGATCGCTCCCAGCCAATGAGAAACATCCCCTGCCTCTGTATAGTACACAGAGGCAGAGGATGTGATGTCATCTCTCCTCGGCTCGGCAGTTTCCGTTCCGGCGCCGAGGAGAGAAGACATCTGAGTAAGTGTAAAACACAACACAGTAGAACATGCCAGGCATACTTTACACCCCCACCCCCCCCCCCCCCCCGATCGCCCCCCGATCCCCCCCAATCACCCCTTCCCCCTCCCTGTCACACTGACACCAAGCAGGTTTTTTTTTTTTTTCTCCTGATTACTGCATGGTGTCAGTTTGTGACAGTTAGAAGTGGTAGGGCAGTTAGTATTAGCCCCCTTTAGGTCTAGGGTACCCCCCTAACCCCCCCTAATAAAGTTTTAACCCCTTGATCACCCCCCCGTCACCAGTGTCACTAAGCGATCATTTTTCTGATCGCTGTATTAGTGTCACTGGTGACGCTAGTTACGGAGGTAAATATTTAGGTTCGCCGTCAGCGTTTTATAGCGACAGGGACCCCCATATACTACCTAATAAATGTTTTAACCCCTTGATTGCCCCCTAGTTAACCCTTTCACCACTGATCACCGTATAACCGTTACGGGTGATGCTGGTTAGTTCGTTTATTTTTTATAGTGTCAGGGCACCCGCCGTTTATTACCGAAAAAAGGTTTAGCCCCCTGATCGCCCGGCGGTGATATTCGTCGCCCCAGGCAGCGTCAGATTAGCGCCAGTATCGCTAACACCCACGCACGCAGCATACGCCTCCCTTAGTGGTATAGTATCTGAATGGATCAATATCTGATCCGATCAGATCTATACTAGCGTCCCCAGCAGTTTAGGGTTCCCAAAAATGCAGTGTTATCGGGATCAGCCCAGATACCTGCTAGCACCTGCGTTTTGCCCCTCCGCCCGGCCCAGCCCACCCAAGTGCAGTATCGATCGATCACTGTCACTTACAAAACACTAAACGCATAACTGCAGCGTTCGCAGAGTCAGGCCTGATCCCTGTGATCGCTAACAGTTTTTTTGGTAGCGTTTTGGTGAACTGGCAAGCACCAGCCCCAGGCAGCGTCCGGTTAGTGCCAATACCGCTAACACCCACGCACGCACCGTACACCTCCCTTAGTGGTAAAGTATCTGATCGGATCAATATCTGATCCGATCAGATCTATACTAGCGTCCCCAGCAGTTTAGGGTTCCCAAAAACGCAGTGTTAGCGGGATCAGCCCAGATACCTGCTAGCAGCTGCGTTTTCCCCCTCCGCCCGGCCCAGCCCAGCCAACCCAAGTGCAGTATCGATCGATCACTGTCACTTACAAAACACTAAACGCATAACTGCAGCGTTCGCAGAGTCAGGCCTGATCCCTGCGATTGCTAACAGTTTTTTCGGTAGCGTTTTGGTGAACTGGCAAGTGCCAGTACCGCTAACACCCACGCACGCACCGTATACCTCCCTTAGTGGTATAGTTTCTGATCGGATCAATATCTGATCCGATCAGATCTATACTAGCGTCCCCAGCAGTTTAGGGTTCCCAAAAACGCAGTGTTAGCGGGATCAGCTCAGATACCTGCTAGCACCTGCATTTTGCCCCTCCGCCCGGCCCAGCCCAGCCCACCCAAGTGCAGTATCGATCGATCACTGTCACTCACAAAACACTAAACGCATAACTGCAGCGTTCGCAGAGTCAGGCCTGATCCCTGCGATCGCTAACAGTTTTTTTGGTAGCGTTTTGGTGAACTGGCAAGCATCAGCGGCCTAGTACACCCCGGTCATAGTCAAACCAGCACTGCAGTAACACTTGGTGACGTGGCGAGTCCCATAAGTGCAGTTCAAGCTGGTGAGGTGGCAAGCACAAGTAGTGTCCCGCTGCCACCAAGAAGACAAACACAGGCCCGTCGTGCCCATAGTGCCCTTCCTGCTGCATTCGCCAATCCTAATTGGGAACCCACCGCTTCTGCAGCGCCCGTAATTCCCCCATTCACATCCCCAACCAAATGCAGTCGGCTGCATGAGAGGCATTTTCTTTATATCCTCCTGAGTACCCCTACCCAACGAACCCCCCCAAAAAACATGTTGTGTCTGCAGCAAGCGCGGATATAGGCGTGACACCCGCTATTATTGTCCCTCCTGTCCTGACTATCCTGGCCTTTGCATTGGTGAATGTTTTGAACGCTACCATTCACTAGTTGAGTATTAGCGTAGGGTACAGCATTGCACAGACTAGGCGCACTTTCACAGGGTCTCCCAAGATGCCATCGCATTTTGAGAGACCCGAACCTGGAACCAGTTACCGTTATAAAAGTTACAGTTACAAAAAAAAGTGTAAAAAAAAAAAAACCCACAAACAAAAATATAAAATAAAAAAAATAGTTGTCGTTTTATTGTTCTCTCTCTCTATTCTCTCTATTGTTCTGCTCTTTTTTACTGTATTCTGTTCTGCAATGTTTTATTGTTATTATGTTTTATCATGTTTGCTTTTCAGGTATGCAATTTTTTATACTTTACCGTTTACTGCGCTTTATTGTTAACCATTTTTTTGTCTTCAGGTACGCCATTCACGACTTTGAGTGGTTATACCAGAATGATGCCTGCAGGTTTAGGTATCATCTTGGTATCATTCTTTTCAGCCAGCGGTCGGCTTTCATGTAAAAGCAATCCTAGCGGCTAATTAGCCTCTAGACTGCTTTTACAAGCAGTGGGAGGGAATGCCCCCCCCACCGTCTTCCGTGTTTTTCTCTGGCTCTCCTGTCTCAACAGGGAACCTGAGAATGCAGCCGATGATTCAGCCAGCTGACCACAGAGCTGTTCAGAGACCAGAGTGGCTCCAAACATCTCTATCGCCTAAGAAACCGGAAGCTTTAAACATTTTATGACTTAGATTTTGCCGGATGTAAACAGCGCCATTGGGAAATTGGGGAAGCATTTTATCACACCGATCTTGGTGTGGTCAGATGCTTTGAGGGCAGAGGAGAAATCTAGGGTCTAATAGACCCCAATTTTTTCAAAAAAGAGTACCTGTCACTACCTATTGCTATCATAGGGGATTTTTACATTCCCTGAGATAACAATAAAAATGATAAAAAAAAAAGAAAAGAAAGGAACAGTTTAAAAATAAGATAAAAAAGCAAAATAATAATAAAGAAAAAAAAAAAAAAGCACCCCTGTCCCCCCTGCTCTCGCGCTAAGGCGAATGCAAGCGTCGGTCTGGCGTCAAATGTAAACAGCAATTGCACCATGCATGTGAGGTATCACCGCGAAGGTCAGATCGAGGGCAGTAATTTTAGCAGTAGACCTCCTCTGTAAATCTAAAGTGGTAACCTGTAAAGGCTTTTAAAGGCTTTTAAAAATGTATTCATTTTGTTGCCACTGCAAGTTTGTGCGCAATTTTAAAGCATGTCATGTTTGGTATCCATGTACTCGGCCTAAGATCATCTTTTTTATTTCATCAAACATTTGGGCAATATAGTGTGTTTTAGTGCATTAAAATTTTAAAAAGTGTGTTTTTTCCACAAAAAATGCGTTTGAAAAATCGCTGCGCAAGTACTGTGTGAAAAAAAATGAAACACCCACCATTTTAATCTGTAGGGTATTTGCTTTAAAAAAATATATAATGTTTGGGGGTTCAAAGTAATTTTCTTGCAAAAAAAAATAATTTTTTCATGTAATCAAAAAGTGTCAGAAGGGCTTTGTCTTCAAGTGGTTAGAAGAGTGGGTGATGTGTGACATAAGCTTCTAAATGTTGTGCATAAAATGCCAAGACAGTTCAAACCCCCCCCAAATGACCCCATTTTGGAAAGTAGACACCCCAAGCTATTTACTGAGAGGCATGTCGAGTCCATGGAATATTTTATATTGTGACACAAGTTGCGGGAAAGAGACAAATTTTTTATTTTTTTATTTATTTTTTTTGCACAAAGTTGTCACTAAATGATATATTGCTCGAACATGCCATGGGAATATGTGAAATTACACCCCCAAATACATTCTGTTGCTTCTCCTGAGTATGGGGATACCACATGTGTGGGACTTTTTGGGAGCCTAGCCGCGCACGGGACCCCGAAAACCAAGCACCGCCTTCAGGCTTTCTAAGGGCGTAAATTTTTGATTTCACTCTTCACTGCCTATCACAGTTTCAGAGGCCATGGAATGCCCAGGTGGCACAAACCCCCCCCAAATGACCCCATTTTGGAAAGTAGACACCCCAAGCTATTTGCTGAGAGGTATAGTGAGTATTTTGCAGACCTCACTTTTTGTCACAAAGTTTTTAAAATTGAAAAAAGAAAAAAAAATTTTTTCTGGTCTTTCTTCATTTTCAAAAACAAATGAGAGCTGCAAAATACTCACCATGCCTCTCAGCAAATAGCTTGGGGTGTCTGCTTTGCAAAATGGGGTCATTTGGGGGGTTTGTGCCACCTGGGCATTCCATGGCCTCCGAAACTGTGATAGGCAGTGAAGAGTGAAATCAAAAATTTACACCCTTAGAAATCCTGAAGGTGGTGATTGGTTTTCGGGGCCCCGTACGCGGCTAGGCTCCTAAAAAGTCCCACACATGTGGTATCCCCATACTCAGGAGGAGCAGCTAAATGTATTTTGGGGTGCAATTCCACATATGCCCATGGCCTGTGTGAGCAATATATCATTTAGTGACAACTTTGTGCAAAAAAAAAAAAAATTGTCACATTCCCGCAACTTGTGTCAAAAAATAAAATATTCCATGGACTCAACATGCCTCTCAGCAAATAGCTTGGGGTGTCTACTTTCCAAAATGGGGTCATTTGGGGGGGGTTTTGTGCCATCTTGGCATTTTATGGCCTTCAAAACTGTGATAGGTAGTGAGGAGTGAAATCAAAAATGTATGCCCTTAGAAATCCTGAAAGCGGTGCTTGGTTTTCGGGGCCCCGTACGCGGCTAGGCTCCCAAAAAGTCCCACACATGTGGTATCCCCGTACTCAGGAGAAGCAGCTGAATGTATTTTGGGGTGCAATTCCACATATGCCCATGGCCTGTGTGAGCAATATATCATTTAGTGACAACTTTTTGTAATTTTTTTTTTTTGTCATTATTCAATCACTTGGGACAAAAAAAATAAATATTCAATGGGCTCAACATGCCTCTCAGAAATTACCTTGGGGTGTCTACTTTTCAAAATGGGGTCATTTGGGGGGGCTTTGTACTGCCCTGCCATTTTAGCACCTCAAGAAATGACATAGGCAGTCATAAACTAAAAGCTGTGTAAATTCCAGAAAATGTACCCTAGTTTGTAGACGCTATAACTTTTGCGCAAACCAATAAATATACGCTTATTGACATTTTTTTTACCAAAGACATGTGGCCGAATACATTTTGGCCTAAATGTATGACTAAAATTTAGTTTATTGGATTTTTTTTATAACAAAAAGTAGAAAATATCATTTTTTTTCAAAATTTTCGGTCTTTTTCCGTTTATAGCACAAAAAATAAAAACGGCAGAGGTGATTAAATACCATCAAAAGAAAGCTCTATTTGTGGGAAGAAAAGGACGCAAATTTCGTTTGGGTACAGCATTGCATGACCGTGCAATTAGCAGTTAAAGCGACGCAGTGCCGAATTGTAAAAAGTGCTCTGGTCAGGAAGGGGGTAAATCCTTCCGGGGCTGAAGTAGTTAAAGTGAAAAAATAAAAGTGAAATATTCCTTTAAATATCTTACCTGGGGGGTGTCTATAGTATGCCTGTAAAGTGGTGCGTGTTTCCCGTGTTTAGAACAGTCCCTGCACAAAATGACATTTCTAAAGGAATAAAAGTCACTTAAAACTGCTTGCGACTGTAATGTAATGTCGGGTCCCGGCAATATGGATGAAAATTATTGAGAAAAACGGCATGGGTAACCCCCCAGCCCATTACCAGGCCCTTTGGGTCTTGTATGGGTATTAAGAGGAACCCTGCACCCAAATTAAAAAAAGAAAAGGCGTGGGGCCCCCCAGGCCATATATACTCTGAACAGCAGTATACAGGCGGTCCAAACAAGACAGGGACTGTAGCTTTGTTCTTATGTAGAATCTGTTTGTAATTTGGAACAGGTACATTTTGTAAGTGTAGCTCCAGCCCAAAAATTTATTTTAAAGCTTTTTGGAAAACATAGGGAAGGGTTATCACCCCTGTAACATTTGTTTTGCTGTCTGTGCCCCTGTTCAGAAGATTTCACCTCACTTTCTGTCCCAATGACAATTGGATTTTGGAAATTTGGGGTTTTTAAGGGAAACAAGGATTGGTGATAAATCAGTGGAGGAGACACCTTTTTCCCATATTAACTTTTACAGGAGAGAATTTCCCTTCCTAGGGGTAGATTTTCTCTCACTTCCTGTTGTCTCCCTCCATTTGTAAGTCGGATTTTTGAAAATAGGGGACCACCTGTATATACTATACGGCCTCCCCTATACACTCTGCAGAAAATGGGGCCTTAGGTGTTGGTGGTACCAGAACACTGTAAGCCCTCACAGTTACTCTTGCTGGGCACTGGAACGGGCCCTGCTATGAAATATTATATCAAGAATTGTAATTACATGCCCTTGTTAAACAGGGGCAGAAAAATTGGGCCTTAGGCGGTGGTGGTGGTGGCACAACACTGTAAAGCCTCACACATACTTTTGTTGAGCACAGGATCAGGCGCTGCTGTGAAATATTAGATCAAAAATTGTAATTATACGCCCCTGTTAAACAGGGGCAGACAAATTGGGGCTTAGGCAGTGGTGGTGGTGCCACAACACTGCAACCCCTCACAGATACTTTTGTTGAGCGCAAGAATGGGCCCTGCTGTGAAATATTATATCAAGAATTTTAATTACATGCCCCTGTTGAACAGGGGCAGAAAAATTGGGCCTTTGGCGGTGGTGTGGTGGTGGTGCCACAACACTGTAAGCCCTCACAGTTACTCTTGGTGGGCGCAAGAACGGGCCCTGCTGTGAAATAGTAGATCAAAAATTGTAATTACACGCCCCTGTTAGACAGGGGGAGAAAAATTGGGTTTTAGGCGGTGGTGGTGCCCAGAACCAAAAATGTTCTTAGAAGCTATCAACATGAACATTGAGGAGGAATAGGATAGTCACTCAGCATAACAGAATAGTCACTCAGGTGCTTGGTAGCTGGTGATCCAAGACTGATTCATTTTTACGAAGGTGAGCCGATCAACCGAGTCAGTGGACAGGAGCACTCTGTGATCGGTTACAAAGCCGCCAGCGGCACTGAATGTGCATTCCGAAAGAACGCTGGATGCAGGACAGGCCAGTAGCTCAATTGCATACTGTGCAAGCTCTGGCCAGTGATCCATCCTCAAGACCCAGTAACCCAGTGGATTTTCGATTGGAAAGGTCTCCAAGTCTGATCTTGCCCCTAGGTATTCCTGCACCATGTACAACAGATGCTGGCAATGGTTGCTGGAACCGATCAGACCTTGGGGCTGCGGACTAAAAAATTGTCTGAACGCATCGGTCAGACAGCCACCTTCTCCACCGCTTCTTCGGTGACTGACCGAAGCCTCAGCAACACGTTGTCCAGGAGGACCAGGAAATTGTAACCTACCAAGCTCTGGAAACACATAGCACAAACCTTTCTGCAAGGCCTCCCGAAGATGTTTCATCCTCTGCGCCCTCTGCGACAGCTGGATAAGTTCCACCACCTTACCCTTGTAACATGGATCAAGAAGGGTTGCCAGCCAGTACTGATCCCTCTCCTTGATGCCACAAATCCGAGGGTCCTTTCGCAGGATCAGGGAGGCCATGGGGCATAGGTTTGCTGTGGCTTTTGGTCCGGAGTCCTCTGGGTCACTAAGGATGACCTGATCCGCAGCCACCTCCTGCCAGCCACGTACAATTCCACGGGTTTCTGGGGCCTGAAAATGATCCCTTGAAGACTGCTGCTGATGCCGAGTGCCCTGTACTGCCCTGCCATTTTAGCACCTCAAGAAATGACATAGGCAGTCATAAACTAAAAGCTGTGTAAATTCCAGAAAATGTACCCTAGTTTGTAGACGCTATAACTTTTGCGCAAACCAATAAATATACGCTTATTGACATTTTTTTTACCAAAGACATGTGGCCGAATACATTTTGGCCTAAATGTATGACTAAAATTTAGTTTATTGGATTTTTTTTATAACAAAAAGTAGAAAATATCATTTTTTTTCAAAATTTTCGGTCTTTTTCCGTTTATAGCACAAAAAATAAAAACGGCAGAGGTGATTAAATACCATCAAAAGAAAGCTCTATTTGTGGGAAGAAAAGGACGCAAATTTCGTTTGGGTACAGCATTGCATGACCGTGCAATTAGCAGTTAAAGCGACGCAGTGCCGAATTGTAAAAAGTGCTCTGGTCAGGAAGGGGGTAAATCCTTCCGGGGCTGAAGTAGTTAAAGTGAAAAAATAAAAGTGAAATATTCCTTTAAATATCTTACCTGGGGGGTGTCTATAGTATGCCTGTAAAGTGGTGCGTGTTTCCCGTGTTTAGAACAGTCCCTGCACAAAATGACATTTCTAAAGGAATAAAAGTCACTTAAAACTGCTTGCGACTGTAATGTAATGTCGGGTCCCGGCAATATGGATGAAAATTATTGAGAAAAACGGCATGGGTAACCCCCCAGCCCATTACCAGGCCCTTTGGGTCTTGTATGGGTATTAAGAGGAACCCTGCACCCAAATTAAAAAAAGAAAAGGCGTGGGGCCCCCCAGGCCATATATACTCTGAACAGCAGTATACAGGCGGTCCAAACAAGACAGGGACTGTAGCTTTGTTCTTATGTAGAATCTGTTTGTAATTTGGAACAGGTACATTTTGTAAGTGTAGCTCCAGCCCAAAAATTTATTTTAAAGCTTTTTGGAAAACATAGGGAAGGGTTATCACCCCTGTAACATTTGTTTTGCTGTCTGTGCCCCTGTTCAGAAGATTTCACCTCACTTTCTGTCCCAATGACAATTGGATTTTGGAAATTTGGGGTTTTTAAGGGAAACAAGGATTGGTGATAAATCAGTGGAGGAGACACCTTTTTCCCATATTAACTTTTACAGGAGAGAATTTCCCTTCCTAGGGGTAGATTTTCTCTCACTTCCTGTTGTCTCCCTCCATTTGTAAGTCGGATTTTTGAAAATAGGGGACCACCTGTATATACTATACGGCCTCCCCTATACACTCTGCAGAAAATGGGGCCTTAGGTGTTGGTGGTACCAGAACACTGTAAGCCCTCACAGTTACTCTTGCTGGGCACTGGAACGGGCCCTGCTATGAAATATTATATCAAGAATTGTAATTACATGCCCTTGTTAAACAGGGGCAGAAAAATTGGGCCTTAGGCGGTGGTGGTGGTGGCACAACACTGTAAAGCCTCACACATACTTTTGTTGAGCACAGGATCAGGCGCTGCTGTGAAATATTAGATCAAAAATTGTAATTATACGCCCCTGTTAAACAGGGGCAGACAAATTGGGGCTTAGGCAGTGGTGGTGGTGCCACAACACTGCAACCCCTCACAGATACTTTTGTTGAGCGCAAGAATGGGCCCTGCTGTGAAATATTATATCAAGAATTTTAATTACATGCCCCTGTTGAACAGGGGCAGAAAAATTGGGCCTTTGGCGGTGGTGTGGTGGTGGTGCCACAACACTGTAAGCCCTCACAGTTACTCTTGGTGGGCGCAAGAACGGGCCCTGCTGTGAAATAGTAGATCAAAAATTGTAATTACACGCCCCTGTTAGACAGGGGGAGAAAAATTGGGTTTTAGGCGGTGGTGGTGCCCAGAACCAAAAATGTTCTTAGAAGCTATCAACATGAACATTGAGGAGGAATAGGATAGTCACTCAGCATAACAGAATAGTCACTCAGGTGCTTGGTAGCTGGTGATCCAAGACTGATTCATTTTTACGAAGGTGAGCCGATCAACCGAGTCAGTGGACAGGAGCACTCTGTGATCGGTTACAAAGCCGCCAGCGGCACTGAATGTGCATTCCGAAAGAACGCTGGATGCAGGACAGGCCAGTAGCTCAATTGCATACTGTGCAAGCTCTGGCCAGTGATCCATCCTCAAGACCCAGTAACCCAGTGGATTTTCGATTGGAAAGGTCTCCAAGTCTGATCTTGCCCCTAGGTATTCCTGCACCATGTACAACAGATGCTGGCAATGGTTGCTGGAACCGATCAGACCTTGGGGCTGCGGACTAAAAAATTGTCTGAACGCATCGGTCAGACAGCCACCTTCTCCACCGCTTCTTCGGTGACTGACCGAAGCCTCAGCAACACGTTGTCCAGGAGGACCAGGAAATTGTAACCTACCAAGCTCTGGAAACACATAGCACAAACCTTTCTGCAAGGCCTCCCGAAGATGTTTCATCCTCTGCGCCCTCTGCGACAGCTGGATAAGTTCCACCACCTTACCCTTGTAACATGGATCAAGAAGGGTTGCCAGCCAGTACTGATCCCTCTCCTTGATGCCACAAATCCGAGGGTCCTTTCGCAGGATCAGGGAGGCCATGGGGCATAGGTTTGCTGTGGCTTTTGGTCCGGAGTCCTCTGGGTCACTAAGGATGACCTGATCCGCAGCCACCTCCTGCCAGCCACGTACAATTCCACGGGTTTCTGGGGCCTGAAAATGATCCCTTGAAGACTGCTGCTGATGCCGAGTGCCAGGCTCCACCTCCATGGTGACACAATCCTCCTCCTCCTCCTCCTCTTCCTGTGTGATAGGCAGGCCTGCAGGAATACTGTCTGGATAAAGGGGGCCTTAAGAGGTAAGGAAGTCCTCCTCTTCCTCCCTCTGTTCTGCCTCAAGTGACCTGTCCATTATTCCACGCAGCGTGTGCTCCAACAGGTAGACAAGAGAGACAGTATAACTGATGCATACATTGTCACTGCTCACTATCCTCGTGGCCTCCTCAAATGGTGACAGGACAGTGCATGCATCCTTGATCATAAGCCACTGGCGTGGCGAAAAAAAGCCAAGCTCCCCTGACCCTGTCCTGGTGCCATACTCGCACAGGTAATCATTGATGACCCTCTGCTGCGAGTGCAGCTGCTGCAGCATTGCCAACGTTGAGTTCCACCTGGTGGGCATGTCACAGATGAGGCGGTTCTTTGGCAGGTTGCATTCCTTTTGGAGGTCAGCCAGCTGAGCACTGGCATTTTATGACTGGCGGAAATGCCCACAGACTTTCCTGGCCTGCCTCAGGAGATTCTGTAAGCCTGGGTACCTGCACAAGAACCACTGCACCACCAAATTAAGGACGTGAGCCAAACAGGGAACATGGGTGAAGTGTCCCTGTCAGAGGTTGGTGCCATTGTCGCAAGCCACCATTCCTGGCTGAAGCTGGCATAGCGTCAACCACCTCTGAGCCTGCCCCTGCAGAGCTGCCAGAATCTCTGCCCCAGTGTGGCTCCTGTCCCCTAAGCAGACCAACTCAAGCACTGCATGGCATCTTTTTGCCTGAGTGCTTGCGTAGCCCTTAGAACACCTATGGAGCACTGCTGGTTCCGAGGACAAATCTGCACAGGAAGAGGCCATAGAGGAAGAAGAAGAGGAGGGGGCGGAGGAGAGAGGTGTGGCAGAATTACCACTACCATCATTTTGGAGGCATGGTGGTGGAACAAGCTCCAACAATACTGCACCCTGTCCTGCATCCTTCCCAGCTGCCAGCAGGGTTACCCAGTGCAATGTTCCTGTCCATGCCTAACATGCACCTTGCCACTGCTTGCCCTGTCCAACGAGGCCAAGACATTGCCTTCCACATGTCGGTAGAGAGCCGGAATGGCCTTCCGAGAAAAAAATTGGCGTTTGAGAGCCTGCCACTGAGGTACCGCACAATCCACAAATTCTCGAAAGGGGGCAGAGTCTACCAGCTGAAAAGGCAGCAGTTGGAGTATATCTTATGAACTGCACCTCACTGAGTCACCTGCCTGAAAGTGTCTTTGAACACGTACTCCAGGAATGACCTACTGTCAGGTATAGGCTTGGCTGAACTACAATGCAGTGGATATATATTTTATGAACTGCACCTCACTGAGTCACCTGCCTGAAAGTGTCTTTGAACACGTACTCCAGGAATGGCCTACAGTCAGGTATAGGCTTGGCTGCACTACAATGTAGTGGATATATATTTTATGAACTGCACCTCACTGAGTCACCTGCCTGAAAGTGTCTATAAATACGCACTCCAGGAATGCCCTACTGTCAGGTAAAGGCTTGGCTAGACTATATATATATATATATATATATATATATATATATATATATATATATATATATATATATATATATATATATATATATACAAGCCTGTATATATATATATTAAATGAACTGCCGCTCACTGAGTCACCTGCCTGAAAGTGTCTTTGAACAGGTACTCCAGGAATGGCCTTCTGTCAGGTATAGGCTTGTCTGCACTGCAATTCAGTGGATATATATTTTATGAACTGCACCTCACTGAGTCACCTGCCTGAAAGTGTCTTTGAACACGTACTCCAGGAATGGCCTACTGTCAGGTATAGGCTTGGCTGCACTACAATGCAGTGGATATATCTTTTATAAACTGCACCTCACTGAGTCACCTGCCTGAAAGTGTCTTTGAACACGTACTCCAGGAATGGCCTACAGTCAGGTATAGGCTTGGCTGCACTACAATGCAGTGGATATATATTTTATGAACTGCACCTTACTGAGTCACCTGCCTAAAAGTGTCTCTGAACACGTGCTCCAGGAATGGCCTATTGTCAGGTATAGGCTTGGCTGGACTACAATGCAGTGGATATATATTTTATGAACTGCACCTCACTGAGTTACCTGCCTGAAAGTGTCTTTGAACACGTACTCCAGGAATGGCCTACAGTGAGGTATAGGCCTGGCTGGACTACAATGCAGTGGATGCATATTTTATGAACTATATATATATATATATATATATATATATATATATATATATATATAGATAGATGAAATAAACTGCAGCTAACTGAATCAACTGACTGCCTGAAGTATATTAGAAACAGTACAGCAGGAACGGTCTGCAGTGAGATCTAGCTAAACTGGATACAGTGGATATATATATATATATATATATATATAGCAGTCTGACTGTATATATATGAAATACACTGCAGCTAACAGAATCAACTGCCTGCCTGAAGTATATTAGAAACAGTACAGCAGGAACGGTCTGCAGTGAGATCTAGCTAAACTGGATACAGTGGATATATATATATATATATATATATATATATATATATATATATATATATATATATATATATATAGCAGTCTGACTGTATATTAATATGAAATACACTGCAGCTAACTGAATTAACTGCCTGCCTGAAGTAGATTAGAAACAGTACAGCATGAACAGTCTGCAGTGAGATCTAGCTAAACTGGATCAACTGCCTGCCTGAAGTAGATTAGAAATAGTACAGCAAGAACAGTCTGCAGTTAGATCTAGCTAACTGAATAAACTGCCTGCTCAAAGTAAATGAAATGACACACTCTCTCTCTCTATCTATCTCTCTATAATGCCAGCAACACACTACACAGGGCCGACGTGCAGGTGGACTTATATAGTGTGGGGAGTGTACTTAACCCCCTGAGCCATAATTGACCAAAGATACCCTGCTTTTGGCCAATTATGGCTCTGTTTGCTTACGGCACTATGATTGGCCAAAGCATGCAGGTCATAGTGCATGCTTGGCCAATCATCAGCCAGCAAAGCACTGCAATGAAGCAGTGCATTATGGGCTGTGATGCACCGCTCAAATTTGGCGCAAACGGCCCATAATGTTCGATCTTCGTCGAACGAATGAACAGCCGATGTTCAAGTTGAACTCATGTTCGACTTGAACAGTCAGCCCATCCCTACTGACTTCATGACTCTACTAATGACCATTTCAGGGTACCCTCTGTGGCCTGTAAAGGTACTCTCACTGGACATGAGAACAGCAGTTGGCGGAGGTTAGCCATGTCAAGGGCCCGGACAAATCGTAGAGAGGCACTAGTTAAATGTTTAAAATGAAGTAAGGTTCCTTTTTAAAGTGCTTGTAAACCTCAGACATGAAATATGAACAAAGCATGTGGAACTGCAACTCCCCGCCCCCTGCTTTTTGGAAACTCAGACAAGCTGTATAAATTCTAAATTTTGAACAGATGTAGAGAGGAAAGAGATGCTTTAAACAAGTTCAACTTATGTAGGCGGATTTGTTTAATCTCTGTGTATCACTTGAGGCCAGTCACTTCACTGGGTATATTCAAGGTTTTACTACCACTTTAAGCCTAACTATGGCTGCAAAGCCCAACTCCAGGAAAAAAAAAGCAACCTTCCAGTGTACTGCATGGAGTGTATTAAGGTGTAAATACTTACCTTACTCCTAGCTCTAATAGGTTACCTCCAGGTCTGTGACTTCTGCAGTGTACTATACAGGGTTAATGGCACTGTATGGTACATGATGGCGCTGAGGCTCTACCCACAGAGGGAGAGCTTGGGGCAGAGGAGGAGAGCGCTGAAGCCGGCTGGAGCGAGACATCAGGTTAGTGAAAGAGGCTGTTCTCCTAGACATAATGAGCAATTAACCCTTGCAGCACACTGGTGAGGCACCACTGCATGTGTGGATTTTTTAAAATTTTCCTGGAGACTACATATATGCAATGAAAAACAAAAAAATGGGAGGAGTGACTCCCTCCCATATGGTAGATAGGACATTTCAGGTTTTAAAATTGTCACTGAGGTAAGTACAAAAACAAAATTTGTTTAAAAAAAGTTAATTTTTATTGTATAAACATGATTAACCACTTCAGCCCCGGAAAGATTTACCCCCTTAATGACCAGCCCATTTTTTGCGATATGGCACTGCGTTGCTTTAACTGACAATTGCGCGGTCATGCAATGCTGTACTCAAACAAAATTGATGTCATTTTTCCCCACAAATAGAGCTTTCTTTTGGTGGTATTTGATCACCTCTGCGGTTTTTATTTTTTACGCTATAAACCAAAAATAGAGCAACAATTTTGAAAAAAAAACAACATTTTTTACTTTCTGCTATAAAACATTTCCCAAAAAAATGTAAAAAAACAAATGTATTCATCAATTTAGGCCAATTTGTGTTCTGCTACATATTTTTGGTAAAAAAATCCCAATAAGCGTATATTGATTGGTTTGTACAAAAGTTACCACGTCTACAAAATAGGGGATAGATTTATGGCATTTTTGTGGAACCAGTGACATTACTACAGTAATCAGTGCTAAAAATATGCACTGTTATTGTACTAATGACACTAGCAGGGAAGGGGTTAACACCAGGGGCTATCAAGGGGTTAACTGTGTTCCCTCACTGTGTGTTCTAACTGTATGGGGTAAGGGCTAACTGGGACAACACACAGATCCGTCTTCCTGCATAGCAGAAAGAAAGGATATGTGTGATCTCCCCTGTCAGAACGGAGATTTGACTTGTTTACACAGTGCTTGTTTTCACTGTGGGGAACAATCGCAGGTGCCAGGCGGACCAGCTGATTGGCTGCCTCGCTCCCGCGCGTGCTCCCATTGGGTGCGTGCGCTCCAATGGGAGCATGCGCTCCAATGGTAGCATGCGCACCCACAGATTACCGTGTACGACCCCTACATACACCTACGGCCATTTGCGCAGCAGAGCCAACCTGCCGCAGTATAACTGCGGCGGCTGGTCGGCAAGTGGTTAAAAACATCATAAGAACATTATGCCCCGTACACACGGTCGGACTTTGTTCGGACATTCCGACAACAAAATCCTAGGATTTTTTCCGATGGATGTTGGCTCAAACTTGTCTTGCATACACACGGTCACACAAAGTTGTCGGAAAATCCGATCATTCTGAACGCGGTGACGTAAAACACGTACGTCGGGACTATAAACGGGGCAGTGGCCCATAGCTTTCATCTCTTTATTTATTCTGAGCATGCGTGGCACTTTGTCCGTCGGATTTGTGTACACACGATCGGAATTTCCGACAACTGATTTTGTTGTCGGAAAATTTTATATCCTGCTCTCAAACTTTGTGTGTCGGAAAATCCGATGGAAAATGTGTGATGGAGCCTACACACGGTCGGAATTTCCGACAACAAGGTCCTATCACACATTTTTCGTCGGAAAATCTGACCGTGTGTACGGGGCATTAGACTGACTGCACTGACAAAAAATTTGTTCGTTTTCGTTTCATTCTTTTTTTTTTTTGCTTTTTCAGAAAATCGAAAATTCGGAATTCGGAAATCCGAAAATTCAGATTTTCGAATTTCCGAATTTCCGAATTTTCAAATTTTTGAATTTCCAAATTGCAAATTTCCGAATTTCAAATTTCCGAATTTCAAATTTCCGAATTTCCAAATTTTCGAATTTCCGAATTTTCAAACTTTCGAATTTCTGAATTTCTGAATTTTCAAATTTCCGAATTTCAAATTTCCAAATTCGATATTCGAAAATTCAAAAAGCAGAAAAAAAGAAAGAAAATCTGTAAAATTCAAAATAATAACTAACTATTTAATTATAGGTATTGGAATTTCCTTTCAAATTTGGCTGTTTGTGAACATAACGAATACAAATTTATCTGAAGTTACAAATTATCCAAAATAATGAATGCCGCATCTAAACAAATGGAATGGAACAAATTAATAATGAATAATAATAATAAATAGGTTTTATTATTAAGTGTTCTTGCATAGCAAGACCACTTACTGTTATCTCACATATATATTATTCTTATTATTATAGCCAAATTTACCACCCTAACTCCTCCCACAGTTTTTACACTACATAGACAAGTAATATACCGAAACGTGCGGATTGTTCCCGAATGGTGTGCTATTACTTTGTGGAACGTTTCGCCAAATGGTTCATGAAATATCGTCGTTTTTGCGGCGAAATTGGTCCCATAGGAATGAATGGGGAAACTAGAGTGGGAGATGACAAAAGCTGGAAAATCAGAACATGATTTCTAAACTGCCGCCACTCCCTCATTTTCAAGCCCACCTACACAAATCTTATATCAAAACGTTCAGCTATCCCTGCTGCCACTAAACATGTCCACGGCTAAGCCATAGTCCTGATAGTTTTCACAATATGACCATTTGTTTGCAACTCACACCATCCATTGACATTCATTGAAACTACACTCTAGCCCCCTCCAAATTTGAAGGGCAATTTCTAAACTGCGACTGTGCCTTCACTTTTAATATTTCAGAGACATACTATACATCAAAATCTAGGTCTGGGTCTTGTGATTCTCACAATATAAAGATCTTCGCTGTAGGATGTATAGTTTTTAAAATACGGCCATTTGTTTAGAGGTCATTTCAGGAAATTTTAGCCATTAATCAGAGTGTACTGTTAGTGTTTGTTTTGTTGCCATGGTTACCAAAGCTTCTGTTATACACAGGGGGGAAGGTGGCTGGAGCATCTCAGCTCTGATTACAGAGCCCCGGGGGAGGGGGACAGACACACCATGTACTGATTTATAATAGAGGAATATGATGGGGCAGTTTTGATGGGGTAATTCTGATGGGGCAGTTTTGATGAAGCAGTATTTGGGAAGCATAAACAGGGCATGAGCGTTGCTAGGAAACAGTGGTTGTAAACACAAGATGCTGAGACACTCCAAATGCATGTGACTTCATCTGCTAGACTTGATAATACTTGTAGACTCCTCCCACAGTTTTCACACTACAGAGACAAATAATATACCGAAACGAGCGGATTGTTCCCGATTGGTGTGTTATTACTTTGTGGAATGTTTTGCCGAATGGTCCACGAAATGACGTTTTTGCGGCGAAATTGGTCCCATAGGAATGAATGGCGAAATGTTCAAAACTAGAGTGGGAAGTGACAAAAGCTGACAACCCCATGATCAGCCAAAACATTATGACCACCCCATGATCAGCCAAAACATTATGACCGCCCCATGTAAAAAAAAAAATATTTTTGAAAAAAAAAAAAAATTTTGAAAAAAGTAAAAAAATAATTTTTGAAAAAAAAAATATATATTTTTGAAAAAAAAAAATTTTTGAAAAAAAAAAATTATTTTTGAAAAAAAAAAATATTTTTGAAAAAAAAATTTCTTTTAAAATAAAAATTATTTTTGAAAAAAAAATATATTTGAAAAAAAAAAATATTTTTGAAAAAAAAAAAATATTTTTGAAAAAAAAATTACTTTAAAAAAAATAATTTCGAAAAAAAAATTATTTTTGAAATAAAAAAATTCATTTTTGAAAAAAAAAATTACCTTTGAAAAAAAAAATTACTTTTGAAAAAAAAAAATCATTTTTGAAGAAAAAAAAATAATTTTTGATTAAAAAAAAATTCATTTTTGAAAAAAAAAATTACTTTTGAAAAAAATGTTCAGCTCTTTCAGCGAATGATGGAACTTTTTTACTACTATTTATACTTTTTAAAATATTAAGCTTTTTAACACTTTTCACAGTTACTCAAGCCACTCCACCCCACCCAGTTACTCCGCCCACTCCAGTTGTAGAGGCAAGAACACTTTCACAATTTCCCCAGAAATTGTACCTTTTCTAGTTAATATTGTTATTAAGTGTTCTTGCATAGCAAGACCACTTACTGTTATCTCACATATATATTATTCTTATTATTATAGCCAAATTTACCACCCTAACTCCTCCCACAGTTTTTACACTACATAGACAAGTAATATACCGAAACGTGCGGATTGTTCCCGAATGGTGTGCTATTACTTTGTGGAACGTTTCGCCGAATGGTTCACGAAATATCGTCGTTTTTGCGGCGAAATTGGTCCCATAGGAATGAATGGGGAAACTAGAGTGGGAGATGACAAAAGCTGGAAAATCAGAACATGATTTCTAAACTGCCGCCACTCCCTCATTTTCAAGCCCACCTACACAAATCTTATATCAAAACGTTCAGCTATCCCTGCTGCCACTAAACATGTCCACGGCTAAGCCATAGTCCTGATAGTTTTCACAATATGACCATTTGTTTGCAACTCACGCCGTCCATTGACATTCATTGAAACTACACTCTAGCCCCCTCCAAATTTGAAGGGCAATTTCTAAACTGCGACTGTGCCTTCATTTTTAATATTTCAGAGACATACTATACATCAAAATCGAGGTCTGGGTCTTGTGATTCTCACAATATAAAGATCTTCGCTGTAGGATGTATAGTTTTTAAAATACGGCCATTTGTTTAGAGGTCATTTCAGGAAATTTTAGCCATTAATCAGAGTGTACTGTTAGTGTTTGTTTTGTTGCCATGGTTACCAAAGCTTCTGTTATACACAGGGGGGAAGGTGGCTGGAGCATCTCAGCTGATTACAGAGCCCGGGGGAGGGGACAGACACACCATGTACTGATTTATAATAGAGGAATATGATGGGGCAGTTTTGATGGGGTAATTCTGATGGGGCAGTTTTGATGAAGCAGTATTTGGGAAGCATAAACAGGGCATGAGCGTTGCTAGGAAACAGTGGTTGTAAACACAAGATGCTGAGACACTCCAAATGCATGTGACTTCATCTGCTAGACTTGATAATGCTTGTAGACTCCTCCCACAGTTTTCACACTACAGAGACAAATAATATACCGAAACGAGCGGATTGTTCCCGATTGGTGTGTTATTACTTTGTGGAATGTTTTGCCGAATGGTCCACGAAATGACGTTTTTGCGGCAAAATTGGTCCCATAGGAATGAATGGCGAAATGTTCAAAACTAGAGTGGGAAGTGACAAAAGCTGACAACCCCATGATCAGCCAAAACATTATGACCACCCCATGATCAGCCAAAACATTATGACCGCCCCATGTAAAAAAAAAAATATTTTTGAAAAAAAAAAAAATTTTTTGAAAAAAGTAAAAAAATAATTTTTGAAAAAAAAAAATATATATTTTTGAAAAAAAAAATATTTTTGAAAAAAAAAAAATTATTTTTGAAAAAAAAATATATTTGAAAAAAAAAATATTTTTGAAAAAAAAAAATTATTTTTGAAAAAAAAATTACTTTAAAAAAAATAATAATTTCGAAAAAAAAATTATTTTTGAAATAAAAAAATTCATTTTTGAAAAAAAAAATTACCTTTGAAAAAAAAAATTACTTTTGAAAAAAAAATCATTTTTGAAGAAAAAAAAATAATTTTTGATTAAAAAAAATTCATTTTTGAAAAAAAAAATTACTTTTGAAAAAAATGTTCAGCTCTTTCAGCGAATGATGGAACTTTTTTACTACTATTTATACTTTTTAAAATATTAAGCTTTTTAACACTTTTCACAGTTACTCAAGCCACTCCACCCCACCCAGTTACTCCGCCCACTCCAGTTGTAGAGGCAAGAACACTTTCACAATTTCCCCAGAAATTGTACCTTTTCTAGTTATTATTAGATCATTACATTCCATTAGTTTAGATACGGCAATCGTTATTTCAGATAATTCGTAACTATGGATAAATTCGTACTCGTTACGTTCACTAACAGACATATTTGAAAGGAAATTCCAATACCTATAATTTAATATTTATTATTAGTTAATTATTATTTCAGATTTTCGGGTTTTCGAATTTTCAGATTTTCATTCTTTTAAATTTTCAGATTTTCATTCTTATTCTTGGCTTTTCAAATTGCCACATTTTTGAAATTCCAAATGTTTAAATTTTCAAATTCATGAAATTTCGAATTTTCTAATTTCCTAATTTTGAATTTCCGTAATTTGGAATTTCCGAACTTCCGAATTTTCGAATTTCCGAAATGTTCTAATCTCCAAAACTTCAAAATTCCGAAATTTCGAATTTCCAAAATTCTGAATTTTTGAAAATTCGGAAATTTGAAAATCCAGAAATCCGGAAATTTTGAAAATTTGAAATTTCAGAAATTCGAAATTTCAGAAATTAAAAATTTCCGAAATTTCCGAATTGCTGAAATTTCAAATTTCTGAAATTTCAAATTTTCCAATTTCTGACATTTCGAATTTCCGAAATTCCATATTTTCCAATTTCTGAATTTTCAAAAATTCGGAAATTCGACATTTTGGAAATTGAAATATTCGGAAATTTCAAAATTAATGAATTTGTAAAAATTAGTGAAAAAACGAATTCGTAACTAATCGAATTGCACATGTCTAAAGAACATGTAGACGTGTAATTAACACATTGCTCATAGCCAATGATAATACTTGTTTGCAGCATACACCTAGAGAGGTTCATAGGCATAGAGTAGTCCAACGCGTTTCTCAGAGCTATATCTCCGCTTTTTCAGGGAAACTCAATATGGGTCTAAATTGTCAATTACATTTAAAAAAGACAAAATTACAGTCACAACAATATACAGGTGCTTTCATTTTACAATCAAGATTAAAACCAATAATACATAGAAAGATTGAAATAAGTAGCATGCTCACCAATTTCATCAAAATGTGGCTATATGCAGCTTCCAGCATAAGAGGGAACCAAGCCGACACTTGACCCTATAGTCCCTGCTGTCAGAACTCAGGACCAAGACTGACAGACACTGGATCACACTCTAGGTGGATTCAGGTGGGCACCACTCATATGTCTCAAATATTAAAATGTAAAGAACCCATCTAAAAAAAGCCCAATGCACCTCTAATTCTGTTCATGAAAGGCATACACCTAGTGTGGCCCGACCTAACTCAGTCAACATCCAAACCACCTCATCCCAGAGGGGACACACACAGGGCCAGTTCAGCTACTACAGGGGGAGGGACAACCCAGCCAGCACCCACCCACCTAATGCCCCCCAAACACATAAGCACCACTATCACAAACAGACCACCATATACCCCCTCAGGGATAGATGCCCCCACATATGCACAGTACATGCCAGTCCCACAAACCCATAATACATATACAGCTAACTCCCCCCTTACTCCTATCACCACCCTTTGCAAACCCACACATAAGCACATAAGTAACATGCCAAACTGAATCCCCACCATAACCACAACCAACCACAAACCATATAATGGCACCCATCTCACCCATACGCCTTCACAAGAGATTACATCCCACCCCCAGGTCACAGCACACCGGTAAACAAGTCCCCCCAAAACATCAATCACTCCATATTGGCCGCTCGCCATGCTATTTCTATAGGTCGACACCTATGGTCCACCATAAGAGGTGCCCTGACATTAACATTACCCAAACATAGATCATGACTCACCATATCCTTGCCAAGTGTCTACAAACGCTGCCGGAGCAAATGGCCGGTAAGCGTTTAGCGCCACCACACTATAAGTGCGATCCCACCGGAAATGACTGGGCCACATATGGGCCACTGATGTCACATCCAGTGCGGGTGCCCCTGTTCTGGCGCATGCGCGGCACTCCCCCTGGTCCACAGAGTCGGCACATCATCCGAGGGTACGATGGGACACGTACAGCGCCCTCTCCCCATCGGAGGATATACTACAATGGGGTATTTTGCAAGGAGATAAATTAGGATCTCCCTGTCTATTAGGGGCGCCCGAATGTCCGTCAAAATTACTAGGCAAGTTTGTACAGCCGGATTTCCTCCCATGCTGGAAAAAATAACATATAAATACATAGCACATAAGTATGTATATTTATATTTTGGATAGATAATGAACTCAATACATATATGCATAGTATATAACCAACAAATATATTCAATAGACACTGTCACTAGTCAAAAGGTCCCATCCAGGAACTTTTGCACGCAAAGAGAACTATGTATTATTCCTATAGAAAGGATTTAAAAGTCGATGCTGTATTTAACCCAGGGGGTACAGTCGCTTTTTGGTTATAAATCCATTTAAAAAATCAAAAAATATTTAAAAAATATTTCTATAGGGCGCACAGGGCTAGTATAGTCTAGATAATGTCTCTATATAAGGCAGTCCCAAATAAGCATGAAGATGCTGGTGGAAGTGATGGAAGTAATGGGATGGTACTCTTCAACACAAAGGGCTGCAGCTTAATAAGACTGAAGCAGGGTCTATAGAAACACAAGAAAACAAACAAAGGCACCTCTAAGTGTAGAAGAAAGACAAGTTTAATGCCCCAACTGGGTTCCAAAAGCACTTACAAGATGGAAGGTGTAGTCAGGCACTTCGTAGGTGGAGCTGCATTGGAAAGGGTCACAGTGGAAGGAAGCATTCAGAGCGGATGGATGTAGTACAAGGCAGCGGCAGTGTGGAACAGAGGAAGCCGCTGTGAGGCCGGCGTCGTTAGCACGAAGAGACGGCGTAACCGGAAGTGATGTCATCCACTGGAGCAGTTCCTTAACCAGTCTGGACCGCAAACAGACAGCCGAAGGGAGGAAGTGTCGTCATCAATAATGATACAGAATTAGAGATGCATTGAGCTTCTTTGAGATGGGTCCTTTACATTTTAAAATTGAAGAAATATAAATGGTGCCCGCTTGAGTCCACCTAGTCTTAGATGGACATGTTGTTTCAAACAGACTTTAGTGTCACCATGTTAAAGGAAGTAAAAAACAAGGAATTTACTGACAGGATCAATAGATAATAAAACTATGGTACTGAGACTCAGAAAAACAAAAACTGATGTGTATTGATAGTGACAGACCACATTATTTATGTAATCTTTTATTTTGCCTATAGTTATACTTTAACTTATACTGCAAACATAAAACTCTTATCATTATAATGCCTCATGCACACAGGCAGTTTGGTCTGTCAGCATTAAATCTATGCATTTTTGGGCTCCCAAGAGGCACAGGTGCAGCATCCAGCCTTGCTGCCAACAGCTTCTCAAATCCAGTGTAGGCTAAATGACCCCCATACCTTAAACTGTTATGCACCTATACTCCAACCCACTTTATTACCATTTATAAAAACTGAGACCACACCTTGCTTTGGAGTAAAACTGGCCATAACAGCCTTTATTAAATAATCCAACCAAATAACTCCAATATCAAATATCAACATGAAACACACCATAAACATTTTTCTCCAGTCTGTTGGTCTCTGACGGCGACCCATCTTTTTACCATATATATATATACCACCACGCACTGCGGAACCATTTTGAAACCTGTTAGGCCTCCAGCTGTACCAGCTCGGAGACACCCCCTTTTCCGCAGTGCCACCATTACCATATTCCATCCACCGTGATGGAATACACCGGAGGGGCTCATATTGCCGATGAGCCCCCCACCCCTTTTTGATCACCTACGTTTTACTGCTACCATCAGAGACCAACAAGCAACACCGCCACCATCTGTAAGACACACCCATTTGCTGTTATGACGACCGTCTGCCATCTGAAATAAAATAAAATAAAAACACACAACAGACACACAACATACTTTTATGCACATATATCTATAGGGAGGGAGGGTGGGAAAAACTGCCTCCTCCTGTAACTTCTTCTTCTGACTGCCCCTTCCTGGCTCCTCCTCTCCTTTAAATAATGCCACTCCCCCTTCACCAAGTTCCCTCTTTTCCCCACCCCCTTTAGACACTCCCAATCTCACTTTAATTAACCCTTACTGTGTCTCCTTATACACACTGTCATGCCCGGCCCTCCCTTATCATTCCTTTCTGTCATTCTCTCTCTGGGCCTCACTTGACCAGTGTAGTCTAAATGACCCCCATACCTTAAACTGTTATGCACCTATATGCCAACCCACTTATTACACCCCCTTTTCCGCAGTGCCACCATTACCGTATTCCATCCACCGTGATGGAATACACCGGAGGGGCTCATACTGCCGATGAGCCTCCCACCCCTTTTTGATCACCTACGTTTTACTGCCACCATCAGAGACCAACAAGCAACACCGCCACAGCCCGAAAGGGTGACGAACTTACTCTTGAGGGCACCTCCACACCTGCAGGGCCCTTTGGATCCCGTCCTGCAAACCCATTGTCCAGAGGTCAATCCCCACATCCAAAAGATGAACTCCATCCTTCCTCAATTAGAGCCCAACATTTGTCTCCAATTCCCTATGCCTGATTACTAATCCTCCATTCCAGATCACAAACCGCCCCACCACTTTGTTTATACATATGCAGGTCTTCTAAATGCTAGCCACTGATCGAGCTTATCGCCAAACTGTCCGTGCAACAATGTCCGACCATAGCAATAGCGTACCAGGAAAGTTAACTTTTTGCCGTAAAAATCAGACTTGTCTACGATGAGGTCCCTGACCGGGCAGACACCCAAGTCATTGCCCCCTGCGTGTATCACCAATACATCGTGAGGTCTGTTTAAACTTGCATACCTCACCACCTCCCGTACCACTCTCTCCCACTTCATCCCGGCCATACCCAACCATCGCAGATAAGCTTCTTTCCATGATATGCCCAATTGTCTGCCATCCGGCCTAGCATCTCCTCTCCTGGCCCCCCCAACACACATACGAGTGACCAAGGATCCAGACAAGGCGCATGTAACCTCCATCTGAAACAAGACAACAAACACAAAAGGTAGCAACACCCATCACCTCTTACAACTTACTTATAACCTTATTACAACCACCATCAAAATCCTGCCAACCCCCACCCTATGTTTTTTTTTTTTATTCAACCACCATTTGTGGCCTAATATAGGTACGGAATCTCCTCGATTTCCACCTCCCGATCCTGCGCACCTCCGCCTCATTCAACCCACATCTGACAGCTTCGGTAGCTGCCCCTGTGCGGAAGGAGTGTGAAGCATATTGTGCCCCATCCAAACCAGCCCTCATAAGGCATTTTCTGAACACCGAACAAACTGAAATTTTTGCAAATAGGACCCATCCTTATGCCTCAAGAATGGCCCTTCCCCAGCCGTTCTGACCCTCAAAATTCTCGCACCGCTACCACGGGGCATACCTCAGACCCCGGCAATGCGAACAGCCAACATCTACCCCTTTTCCTAGTTGGTCCGTTTCTGACCTCCTCAGCCTACAACACCCTGTCCACTTCCACCCTTACATCCCGCACCATAATCCCACCTGCCTCAACCCGCGACGGGCTCACCAATTCCCCTATCTGGAATGCCCCACAAAAATTCCAACGAAAACGCAGCCGTGAACAGCAGGACCTCATAACTTGAGGTACACACTGAACTCAACAACCCACTGATGGACAACAAATTGGCAAAAATCAACTGCCGTCTCGTATCCAATTACTTATGACCCTTCCTGAAGCCCGTTTTGCCCAAAATCTTTAGTCGCGTCCTCTCCCCCCATCAATTTGAAAAGGAATGGCAGGCCTGCCATCTTTCGCTCTATGGCAGAGACCGATCCCCCCCTTTTCATGTTCGGAGACACGAATATAACACCAACAACCTCACCTCTTTCCGGTCTGTGCCAATCCCGATCTCCTGTACCAGTAACCACCACTCTTTCCATACCTTAATGTAGTACGTCCACGTGGCTTCACTTACTGACTGCCGAATCTATCCTGTGGCGACTCCAATGCCATCTCCCAGATCCAATCCGGGCAAGGGACTCCTGCCTTCTCTGCGCCCGGGGCCAACTCTCTGAACCTGTCCCACTGAAATCTTTACAATGTGTCAGCCAGCTTATTGTCCACGCCAGGGATGTGAACAGCATATACGAAAATGTTTAATCCCAAGCACCTCAAAACCAACCTACGCAAAAGCCTTCTTACTGGTGGTGATGACGCCAACATGCGGTTGATCACCTGGACCACTCCCATGTTGTCGCAATTCAGTCTCAATTTCAGGTTCCGACAAACCTCCCCCCTCAATTCCCTTGCCAGTACTACTGGAAAAAGTTCCAGTAGCACAAGGTTCCGTGAAAACCCCCGCGTCCACCTGTGTTTGTGGCCAAGGTCCCGCACTCAACTGCCCCTGGAAAAAAGGACCATAACCCGTGGACCCTGCCGCATCCGTAGCTAATTACATGTCAAAGTTACTCACCAGGCCCGACATCCACACCGATCTGCCATTGTATGACTCCAGAAATTCAGACCATTCCTTCAAATCCTCCCGGTGTTCTTTGGTAAGCCTAATGCCGCGTACACACGGTCGGACTTTTCGGCTACTAAAGTCCGACAGCCTCTCCGACAGACTTTCGACTGACTTTTGGCGGACTTTTGGCGGACTTGCGGCAGACTTTCTTACGAACGGACTTGCCTACATATGATCACACAAAAGTCTGACGGATTCGTATGTGATGACGTACACCGGACTAAAATAAGGAAGTTGATAGCCAGTAGCCAATAGCTGCCCTAGCGTGGGTTTTTGTCCGTCGGACTAGCACACAGACGAGCGGATTTCTGGGTCCGGCGTAGTTACGACGTAAAGATTTGAAGAATGTTTCAAATCTAAAGTCCGTCAGATTTGCGGCTGGAAAAGTCAGCTGAAAGTCCGCTAAAAGTCCGGGGAAGCCCACACACGATCGGATTGTCAGCCGGCTTTAGTCCGTCGGCGTCCGTCTGACTTTTGTAGACGAAAAGTCCGACTGTGTGTACGCGGCATTACAAATGCGTAGGTGCCTTAACCCCTACCGTAGCCGCCGACAGCCGTCGACAAAACACTCTCCCTATTGGGATTATCCTACAAGCGAAATTCAATTTACCCAGTAATGACTGCAAAGCCCTCAGCTGAACTTTCTGCATACCGTGGATCCCTCGAATTGCAGTCTGTAGGTCCTCCAACTTACCTCTGGGCAGGCGACACTCCATTGTTTCTGCATCTATCACTATTCCCAAAAACTGAGTTCCGTCCTCGGGCCTTCAGTTTTTCCAGCTGCCAAAGACACTCCAAACCTACCTGCGATGTGCTGCAACGTGGAGATTAAAATCGCACACACAGCGCAGGCAGGGGCCAATGCATAGAAAGTCATCCAAATAATGTATGACCGAATCTAGTCCCGACATGTCCCTAACCACACACTCCAAGAATAAGCTAAACGCCTCAAACATGACACAATAAATGGCGCAACCCATTGGCAAGCATTTGTCTACATAGAACTGTTCCTTCCAACATCAACCCAACAGCTGCAAACTATCCAGATGCACCGTAAGCAAGCGGAACGCAGATTCTATGTACGACTTTGCCAGCAGTGCCCCCTTCCCCTGTTTCCTAACCCACCTTGTTGCTGCGTCGAATGATGTGTAAGACACAGTGCATGCCTCTGAATCGATAAAATCATTCACCTACCCCCCTCTTGGAAAGGACAGGTGATAAATAAGTCAGAACTTGTTCGGTTAATTTTTAGGCACCACCCCAAATTGAAACCACCAGGTCTTGCATAGGTTTGTCCGCGAACGGCCCCCTCATGCGACACAAGGCCACTTCCTTCGCCAACTTCTCCCCCAATACCCCCGCGTATTCCACATCCTGAGCACTCGTGCTTAAATTTACAGGATCCCCCAAATTTGCGAGGGCCTTCATTGTACTGTCAGCACACCCCCCACTTTTTTCCCAGCCGAAAGTCCTGAGGTAGGCGCACTACCCGGCCCCCCCCTGAAGAAACTGTGATGGGGCCCTCGTTGATGACAGAAGTCGCATTCAGAGACTGATGTCCTTGTGGTCCCAGCCAAGTGAAGGACGAACCGCCCTGCGCTGGCGAAACTGCTCGGCGTACCGTAGCCAAGCAGAACCACCGTATACCCTGTGTGCCTCCCCGATTGCGTCCATGTAGCAAAATAACGCCGAGCAATGCTCAGGGTTCCGTTCCCCAATTACGCTCGCCATAATGGCAAACGCCTAAAGCCAGTTCCGTCCACGGAATCAACCTATACCTCCTCGGGTTTTACCCTATCCAGGTTAAATTTCTCCCAGGGTAACAGTGAAAAAATCTCTACGTACTCACCCTTGTAAATCTTGTCACAGACTTCCTGCTTTAAATGCGCACCTAGCGGACCCTCGAAGCACACATACACCTCACACTTTTTTGCCGCATCTGCAATCCTCACTATATCCGTCCTGGCCGTTGGCTCCGCACCCCCTTTTTGCCCCCCCTTTTCCAGTGCCCGTTCCCCCCCTCTGGCATTGCCCAGGAGTTCTTCGCAGTATGCGGCACTATGCCAGATGTCTCCGCACTGCCGTCCGCTATCCCCGTTACCGAACCCGTCCACGGAGTCACCTGTGGCGGCTGATCCTGCCCTTCCACGAATCTACCCACCAAGGTCCTCAAACCCTCCAGTAAATCTTTCAGATGCGCCCCTGCTCCGGAACCGGCAGGCCCTCTTGCCGCCAATTGCTGATCAGGCACCCCCCTCATTGTCCCCACTGTACCCGCTGATATGACCCCTAGCAAATCATTCAATGCATTAATCAAAATAAGTTATTAGTGGATTCACCAGGCTGTCTGGGAGCTCGCCCCACCGCCGCTGTGTTGGACTCGTTTGCAGGCATTTCCTGCTAGTCTGCTACTGATACCTCCCCTGCCGGTCGGTCATCCTGCTCCTTGACGGGTGGCGTTGTCAGCCCCCCGGGTGAAGTGGCCCCGGAGGCCGTCGCATCCTGTCTGTTTGAGGGCCGACTCACTCCTGCATCCGTGCTCCATACTGATCTGCCACCAGGAGTCGCCCTGGCTGCACACTGACTGGCCTGCTTGTGACCAATCAGTACTCGTGTTAAGTGTATAGACATTCAGGGACGTATGCCCTGAATGCAGAATTCCTGCATTCCGGGCATACATCCTTAGGTGTATATGGCCCTAAACGTGAGTACTGCTCAGTACAACGTCCAGGTGCCATGTATTTCAGTCTATTAAAGCGGAGCGCTGCCGAAAATTTTTTTTTTTAAAGTCAGCAGCTACAAATACTGCAGCTGCTGACTTTTAAAACATGGACACTTACCTGTCCATAACGGCCAACGGCCAGGACGGATATAGTGAGGATTGCAGATGCGGCCAAAAAAGTGTGAGGTGTATGTGTGCTTCGAGGGTCCGCTAGGTGCGCATTTAAAGCAGGAAGTCTGTGACAAGATTTACAAGGGTGAGTACGTAGAGATTTTTTCACTGTTACCCTGGGAGAAATTTAACCTGGATAGGGTAAAACCCGATGACTCCAAGAAAGAGGACTAGGAAAAGAGGAGGTATAGGTTGATTCCGTGGACGGAACTGGCTTTAGGCATTTGCCATTATGGCGAGCGTAATTGCGGAACGGAACCCTGAGCATTGCTCGGCGTTATTTTGCTACATGGACGCAATCGGGGAGGCACACAGGATATACGGTGGTTCTGCTTGGCTACGGTATGCCGAGCAGTTTCGCCAGCGCAGGGCGGTTCGTCCTTCACTTGGCTGGGACCACAAGGACATCAGTCTCTGAATGCGACTTCTGTCATCAACGAGGGCCCCATCACAGTTTCTTCAGGGGGGGGCCGGGTAGTGCGCCTACCTCAGGACTTTCGGCTGGGAAAAAAGTGGGGGGTGTGCTGACAGTACAATGAAGGCCCTCGCAAATTTGGGGGATCCTGTAAATTTAAGCACGAGTGCTCAGGATGTGGAATACGCGGGGGTATTGGGGGAGAAGTTGGCGAAGGAAGTGGCCTTGTGTCGCATGAGGGGGCCGTTCGCGGACAAACCTATGCAAGACCGGGTGGTGCCTAAAAATTAACCGAACAAGTTCCGACTTATTTATCACCTGTCCTTTCCAAGAGGGGGGTAGGTGAATGATTTTATCGATTCAGAGGCATGCACTGTGTCTTACACATCATTCGACGCAGCAACAAGGTGGGTTAGGAAACAGGGGAAGGGGGCACTGCTGGCAAAGTCGGACGTAGAATCTGCGTTCCGCTTGCTTACGGTGCATCTGGATAGTTTCCAGCTGTTGGGTTGATGTTGGAAGGAACAGTTCTATGTAGACAAATGCTTGCCAATGGGTTGCGCCATTTATTGTGTCATGTTTGAGGCGTTTAGCTTATTCTTGGAGTGTGTGGTTAGGGACGTGTCGGGACTAGATTCGGTCATACATTATTTGGATGACTTTCTATGCATTGGCCCCTGCCTGCGCTGTGTGTGCGATTTTAATCTCCACGTTGCAGCACATCGCAGGTAGGTTTGGAGTGCCTTTGGCAGCTGGAAAAACTGAAGGCCCGAGGACGGAACTCAGTTTTTGGGAATAGTGATAGATGCAGAAGCAATGTAGTGTCGCCTGCCCAGAGGTAAGTTGGAGGACCTACAGACTGCAATTCGAGGGATCCACGGTATGCAGAAAGTTCAGCTGAGGGCTTTGCAGTCATTACTGGGTAAGTTGAATTTCGCTTGTAGGATAATCCCAATGGGGAGAGTGTTTTGTCGACGGCTGTCGGCGGCTACGGTAGGGGTTAAGGCACCTACGCATTTGTAATGCCGCGTACACACAGTCGGACTTTTCGTCTACAAAAGTCAGACGGACGCCGACGGACTAAAGCCGGCTGACAATCCGATCGTGTGTGGGCTTCCCCGGACTTTTAGCGGACTTTCAGCTGACTTTTCCAGCCGCAAATCTGACGGACTTTAGATTTGAAACATGCTTCAAATCTTTACGTCGTAACTACGTATATTATAGGTATCTGTACCCACTTCCGGCATAGATAGCCGCAGAATCTGCGGTTATTTACGCCACTTCCTGCTCCCTCCCCGCTGCCTGCTGGGAAACACACGGGTCCCAGAGACAGCAGGGACCATCCGTATTGCGCTGCCCGACTCGCGCACTTACCGAAGATGGAGGCGGCAGCACCCGAGGACGGAGAGACGGTTCGGCCTCGGGTGCCGACATTGCGGGCCCCCTGGACAGGTAAGTGTCCATGTTTTAAAAGTCAGCAGCTGCAGTATTTGTAGCTGCTGACTTTATAAAAAAAATTTTTCGGCGGCGCTCCGCTTTAATAGACTGAAATACATGGCACCTGGACGTTGTACTGAGCAGTACTCACGTTTAGGGCCATATACACCTAAGGATGTATGCCCGGAATGCAGGAATTCTGCATTTAGGGCATACGTCCCTGAATGTCTATACACTTAACACGAGTACTGATTGATACAGTATCCAGCCAGTATTTCAGTCTGGCATAGCTGTTCTGCCTCTCCAAACTAAGCACTGCAAGTGTGATCTCTATAACTTACTCTAACTTTGTAGAATTAGTAGACAGTTACTCGATCCAAATGACATCCTGCAGATATAGTGACATCGAGTACATCTACTTAAAGATTTTTAATAAAGCATTACCTGGTTAAGACATACTTCACTATCAAGTACCTTTGTCCTGCATATTCCTGTACATACATACCTGAGATGTGGAGGCTGAGCTAGGATCCGCGCTGGTCCAGGACCCCTGATAGGACCATAGCCAGTTGTAATCAGCTGCCATTAGGATAACCCAACACCAGCAAGCGTGGATATAGGGACGCGATGGAGGCTCAGGACCTGGCGTTTTAGCTACAATTCATGCAGTTGACCTAGCACCGCTAGGTAAGGGGCCACTGCTTACATTAGTGTTTTAGGCTGGATTCACACCTATGCATTTTTACTGCTTTTTGCATTTTGCAGATTTGCATTACAGAACGTGTTCCATAGGAAACCATGTTAAATGGACTGTAGTGCAAATCTGCAAAACGCAAAAAGCACTAAAAATGCATAGGTGTGAATCCAGCCTTATGCACGAAGAGGACACTGAGTGAATTGCATCCCAGACACCCCACTGTTGTTTTGTTGAATACACCAGAACTTGCTTTTGCACCTTCAATGACTTTTACACTGGCACTTTAAGTTTGCTGCACTTACTGGCATGTCATTGGTCATTTGTTTCGCAGGCCAGCACAATATATTTTACATCACTATTATTGGGACATTTATTTATATTATTTATCATCCATATTGCGTTGGATTGATGTGTTTTATTTGCGATATCTAGATCACCTTTAAGCACTGGCACTTTGTACGTTTTGCACCATTTATAAGGATATGTTTTTGATGGTTATTTCTGATTTATTCTATGTATTTTTATTTAGAATTATTCACATGAAGTAGTGTTTATGTCCCTTTGTGCACCTACACATGATTATCTAGATTTATATGTTTTTAGTGTCAACATTTATTTATGCGATTTTTACATGCGATTTTTTTTTTGTCATTTAGTATATACCAACTGAAAAGGATTTTTTTTTTATGCACTTTTTTTCACATACACAGGATGCTGATCATTAAGACTTGAATGTTTTTAGTGTCAACACTTATTTATGCGATTTATGTTATTATGCGATTTTATGTCATTTTATTAATTGACCACAGACAGAGATTTACAGCTTTCTTCTGGTTAGCGCAGCACCTCCCCCCCTATACCTCAGTTTGATTTTGGGCTTATGTCTGACCCTTGCTTCGGTGCATGCAGCTGTCCAGTCGCATACGTGCGTTTTTACTATTTTTTCTGAGTTTTTCTTTTCTTTTCTTTTTCCAATTGGGTAGCGCAGGAATATTCCTATTACATTTATAGTGACATGCTGATCGCAGAAAGTGTTTAAATCCAAAAACCTGTGCAGATCATAACAGATGAACATCAGATAAGTAAAAAAATCATAGTGTGTCTAGTTCCAGCAGAATACAGTACATGTTTGAATGGAGGCTAAAGCATGAAGAAGAAGGGTGAAGAGCACAAAGAGCATCCCCTAGCCATGGAGTGAGGTGGGACAAAATATTTTAAAGGGAAACCAACAACAATGCATGTGTAACATGATAATAGCTTTTGCAAGACTGCAGGCAGCAGGGCTGGATACTGACCCCATGCCTCCTTGGAGCCCATAAATGCAGCGCTTTGATGCTGATGGGCCACAGTGCTTGTGTGCAGCATGTAACCTAAGGTATACCTATCTGAGGTATATGTGTATAATTGAAAAAAGTATAGTATATAACTTGCTTTCTATTGTAAATACTTATAGTTTTTCTCTTTCATGCATATTTTGCAACTTTAGGCCAACTGTCTCCAGTAATAGAACCTTTGAACAAATTAGTAAATGGGGCACAAATGGAAAAAGCATCATCAGGGCAGGTATGTCTTCAGAAATTCACAAATAAAAAGTGCTCACAAAGGTACTCCATCTATCTAAATCTTTTATCAGTACTTTTAACTTTCCTTAACCTTTTTATTCAGGAGCAAACCTTGTAGGATTAGTTAACCCTTTTTAAAAAAATTAAATAAATGCACATTTTTTGTGCAGGTGAAAAAAATTAGTTTTTATTATTTTTTCTTCCTATAAGCCCGTAAAACATCATTGATTGCAGATAGCGATCAGATCAGTGATCAGCAGATACCGGGTACAATGTCTGGCTCCTGCAAGCTGTCAGTGCAGCTATCTGCCAGTACCTCGTATGGGCGTATGGGCAGGCAGTGACTGTGGGGAGAAGATCCCTGGCCCACTGGCACAGGGAGGGGAGATTTGGGGGGGGGGGGGGGGCCTGCAGGAGCGGGAACATGTTACATGCTCCACCCTAAACACAGGTGGAACATATAATATGTTCCCAAACGTGAACTTATCCGTTAAAAAGGCCCCTGAAATCAATTTTAGAACTCATGCTACATTAGCAGGATTAGTGAGTTGTACATATACTGTAATACAGCTTTATAATAAATAAAGAGTAAATAATAAAATTAACCTTATAAAACCTGTGCTTGAATTTTGCTGCACAAATACACATTTATTTGGCAAGAATTTTCATTGGTGTTGTGTTAAGTGTCAGAAAAAATGTTGTATTGGCATTCAGTAGCAGAATTAGGCTGGTCATAGATCAAAATTCGACCAGTTCACCAGTTAAATTTCGATCAGTGTCTGGCTGCCCCTGTTTTACTGTAGCCGATCAATAGATTGGCTAATGTCAAACAAGCAAGTTGGAAAACGTTTATCGATCGGTAGATGTAGCCAATCAGATGCAGCCACTGATCAGTGTATTCTGACAGTGTCAGGTCCCACTGTCAGAATACAATATCCCAGGGGGAGGGAAGTGGATGAAGGAATCTGTTGGTTTCAGTGAGCTGAACGAAAAAAAAACAAACAAACAATAAACCACCTTTTGCAAGTTTTACATTAGCATTGGTGTTTCTATCTTCTTAATCCTCTGCTGCTGACCTTAACTAACTAATTAACTCTGTGGAACCCAGGGTGAGAAACCCTGCTATAAATAATGCACTTCCTTTTTTTAGTGTTCTGCCTGCAAACTGCAATGCTCTTCATTCTTTAGTTGGGATCAAGAATTATCTGACTGCAACAGCCTTCCAAAAGATGGACATTCTGTTTGTCATTCCAAAAGATCTAAACAAGGGATCCCCAGTATCCCATTTCACTGACTTTTTTTTTTTTTTCAAAAGGGACAAGAACCCCTTTTACCCATCTTTCCCAACTATACCAGGGTGTTGAGCAAATCTTGTGACTTTAGGCTTCGGGATCTGTTTCCCATGTATGCATTGCAGCTAGCTGTTTTCGGTCACACGCTTGCTAAATTTTACCTTGTGTATCTTACAGCTTCAGCTGATGCCAGTTTAGATGCAAGGTCCTATAGATAGTGCTGTGATCCAATCCTGCCATGATAGACTGCAGATTGGTGTAACTAAAAGGGATTTTTTTAATACTCGTTGTAAATTGCTTTTCTACAGTAGTTCATTGGGGGACACGGATACCTTCCATTGTGGTGGCTGTTTTTTCTGTTAACATGATGCCATAGATACCCTTTCATCGTTGCCATTTTGTTCACCTGCTTGCTTATGCCGCGTACAGATGATCGGAATTTCCGACAACCAAACCGTGGATTTTTTTCCGACGGATGTTGGCTCAAAATGAACACAAAGGGGAAAATTTCTCCCTGCCACAATTCTCCTATCTCAGCGCTTAAGAAATATTAGGTATATATAAAGATGGAGATATATTAGACAGCAGTGATTAAACCAAATGTCAGTAATAATAAAAAGAGAGATATCTCTCAGCAGCCACTTGACAAAAAACAAGTTTATGTGAACAGATGTATAAATAATGTTGGCTCAAACTTGTCTTGCATACACGGGGTCGCACAAATGTTGTCGGAAATTCCGATTGTCAAGAACGCGCTGACGTACAACGCGTACGACGGCACTATAAAGAGGAAGTTCAATAGCCAGTGCGCCACCCTTTGGGCTCCTTCTGCTAATCTCGTGTTAGTAGAAGTTTGGTGAGAGACGATTTGCGCTTTTCAGCCTCGTGCTTTTCAGATCATTACTGCTCTTCAGTTTGTGCTTGTGGGTTCGTATCTGTTTTTCAGTGCGTGTTGTCAGTTCGCATCTGTTTTTCAGTGCGTTCTTGTCCACTCGTTTCTGATTTTCATTGCGTTCTGTTAGTTCATTCTGATCAGCCGACCGTTTTGAAGCCATGTTGCGGGTATGTACTCGTCGTAGAGTTCGTGCTGTGCAGAGGCTTGGTGTTTGGGGTTCTTACTTTGACACAAGTCCAGTCCATAAACAGGGTGAGGAGGAATTCATGGACGAAGAATTGGTTGCTCCAGCGTGACCAATTTTCTCACATGCCTTTATTGCGGGAGATGCAGGAGAATAATCCTGATGATTTCAGGAATTATCTCCAGATGACGGCCCCCGTTTTTCACTGTCTGTTGACTTTGCTGTCCCCTTATATTATGAAGCAGGACACATGCATGCGGCAAGCCATCACTCCCTAGCAGAGGCTCGTCGCCACCTTGCAGTACTTGGCGATGGGGAGAAGTCTCCAGGACATCAAGTTCTCGACAGGCATCTCCCCCCAGGCTCTGGGGAAACATTCCAGAGACCTGTTCTGCCATCATCCAGGTCCTGCAGAAGAACTATATTATGGTAAGTTTTATCCTTTAACATCACATTCTATGTATTTAATGTTTGCTAATGTATTGTATTTATTTCATCATTCCCTAATTACCATGATTGTAATATGTTGTGAATGTCCCATTTTAATGCTCCCTTTTTGTCCTTCATGCATATTTGCCTTAACTAACCTCCCCAGCATGCTATCCTGGGCCCATACACACCTAGGCTAGTCACTTAACAATGTATTTTGTCTGCTCCACTGTAGTGCTTACCCTAAAACCCCCCTAAAATGTGTTTAAAGGTTATTTTTGTCCTTAAATTCAGGCAGAGTGCAAGTTTTTTTTTTGGGGGGGGGGGGCCCAAACTCATGTGGAACCCTCCCTCCCCCCAACCGCTAAGCCAGCTGATACCAATCCTCTATCTGCTGACTTTGCCAAACCCATACACACTATATCTACCTGTTTTGTGCTCATATTTATGGATGAATTCACCAAAGCATGTAGTGCAAGGGCCTGCTAGAATACATTCAAATGGTACTGTTTAAAGCTTTGTTTTCCTATTATCTTGTTAGGTAATTGCAGAATGTAAAAATGTGCTTCAATTTGTACAGTGTGTATTCATATTTTTGTATTATGACACTTCTTACCTGTCCAGTTGGCTGCCAATAGTGTAAGTAAAGGAGGGGCTGGCCAAAGTAAAACACATTATTTATGCATTCAGCTCTCAATGAAGTGGAGAGGGTTACCTGTCTAAATCATCTCCCCCCCCCCTAAAATTTTTACAATGGGCCATCAGAGGGGGTGATGAATCTGATAAGTGGACCTTATACTTTTGTCTTTAAATACTCATTTCAATAAATGTTATAATTATGTTGGCCAAGAATGTTTGTGTCTAATCTGCTTGCAATGCCATGTGCAAAAGTACTATTTTTGTTTCTTGTTTGACTCCACAGTTCCTTCAAGCCCACAGGAATGGCAGACTGTGACATCCCACTTTGCCCATCTGTGGGACTTTCCTTACTGAGGAGGGGCAATAGATGGGAAACATGTCCACATCATCCCACCTCCCCAACTTGGGGGCATACTATTATAACTATAATGGGTTTAATAGTATTGTGATGTTGGCGGTGGTGTTGGCGACATACGAGTTTTTGTATGTGGACGTGGAGAAGAATGGCCGGATGTTGGATGGTGGAGTCATCGCCCGGACAGAGTTTTACAGATGGTTCCAGAATGGTGGCTTGGGCTTGCCACCTGTGGAAGACAACGTGGCTGGTCTTCCATTTGTGTTCGTCGCTGATGAAGTGTTTGGGCTAGGTGAACATCTGATGAGGCCATTTCCCATGAGGACCCTCACCCCGGACCAGAGGGTTTTTAACTACCGGCTGGCCAGAGCCAGAAGAGTGATGGAGAATGCTTTCGGCATAATGGCCAGCCAGTTCTGCTTATTTCTAACACCGCATGGTGGAATATAAACTGAACCATATTAGGCTTGCTTGCTGTATTATGCACATTTATCTACGCAAAAATGCAGTTGGGACTGAGGCCGGTTTTCCTGACGGCACTTGAAGCTGGCCGTCCTGGCTTGCCCCCCCAAAGCGCTCGCAAAGTGAGACAAAAATATCTGGAGTACTTTGCGGGTAGGGGGTGCCATTGATATGCCAGCAAATGTGTGAAACACTTTTAAAATACATTTTTATTCTAAATTGAACTAATATTTCATTTGATTTACTGCTTGTGTTTCTTTTAGCTGTGTCCTAGGTTCTCCAATGGGCTTTTCTTCTTGGCCATTTACTTCAATAGTGCATAATAGTTATTTATTTGATACATGAGGTGACAATCTCTTCTTCAGCTAACTATTATGTTGTGGGTCTGCTACACACACACATTGTTTTTTGTTGTTAATGTATGTAATGCATTAATGATAAAAATAATCATTCTTTTCAGCACCATGAATTATTTTAAGTCCCTAAAATGGCCTGATTGGGGCCAGTTTTAGAGCACTGTGGGGGTTATTTACTAAAGGCAAATCCACTTTGCACTGCAAGTGCACTTGAAACTGCACTGAAACTGCACTTGTAGTGCAAAGTGGATTTGCCTTTAGTAAATAACCCCCATTGCCACTGTAAACACCAACTTACTCCAAAAACTGGTATTGAGCATTGAAAGAAGAAACCACACATTGTTGAGTATAAAACATTTTACTCTGTGCACTTTCACATGTGCGTTAGAAAAGGGTTTTTTAACAAACCAACATCTTTGGTGTATAACATTTTTATGGCATTAGAAATAGCCTTTTTTTGGTTAAACAGGCATGTTTAAAACCATAATAACATACACAAATCATGAACTTACAAAGTTCAACTTTGAAAAAGTGAAGGCAATATCAGACATGAATATGTTAAAACGGTGTTGATCTTGCCTTCATCAGATGGGTTGATGTCACCCCTGTAAAAGCCAAATTTTGAAGATGCACACAAATTGGGAGTCAAATATGGATTTCACTCCTGATGTGCTAGCTCCCATCATGGGTGATCAATGGATGTGTTTCGGGGGTGCAACCCCTTCCTCTCACCTACTTGAGTTGGGAGGAAGGGGTTGCACCCCCAAAACGTGTACATTGATATCCCGTGATGGCAGATAGCACATGTTGACACACTGTGTGCATCTTCAAAATTTGGCTTTTAAAATACTTTAAAACTGGATTTAAAATAACAAATTCCACAACAAAACGATACAATTTTTGTGTGTTTTAGATTCTGCCTAAAACATCAATGATGTTCTTCATTTTTTGTTGAACATCATTGATGTTTTCCTTTATCTTTTCTAAATCACAATTGCACACCATGATCTCACCGATGAGGACGTGTGCACTTGCACTGGTGAAATGAGTTTCGTCTTCCACAACATCCACATCACCTAAAAAGAATAAAACACACCATGTATATAAATATGCAGGCATACATCTATTACCTGAAGCTGTGGTCTCAGACACTCACCTGTTGTGGTTCCTATTTCAACCACGTCATGAAGCTCGGAATCCACATCCTCAGGTTGTGGTGTGGTGACTTCCCATTCTTTAGGAAGTTGGGGGTTCCTAGTGTCCTCAGATGTCCTGAGTCTTTTCTCCCCTATGTGAATTAAAAAAAAGATATACTTAGCAGACAGATATTTGAGCCCAGAAATAGGAATATGAAACATTGCTCGGAAGTGTCGTACAATTGTCTGTTTTGGCAGAGTTCCAAGCTGAATACATGATTTTTTCCCTTTCTTCAAGCTGGAATACTTACCTTTTTTGGTAAAGTATCACACATGTAGAGACCCCTAGTATCCACTGGAGCACCTGTGTGGGACACCCTAAAAAGGGTGTTCTGGTGTCCCACACTAGTGCTCCTGTGTCCAGATGTGTAAACAGCTGCTGAGTGTCCTCTCCTTACGCTGAATCAAGTTTGCATTTCATTCTAGTTACAAACACATCTAGACAACAAACTTCTTTTAATACAAATAGGCATAAACAAATGTAGTTAACCTGCATTTGCCAAAAAACATCATATTAGTGGGCGAACGAACGATGTTTACTACGAACGATTACTGTGCCCACGAACCTGAAACTTGCCATTTTAAACGCCATTTTAAACTGTACAACAGTAAAGAAAAGCACATGGACCAGCACGAAAGTAATAATAATAATAGGAACACACGACAAATACTTACTTTTTTGCAGCACTATCTTGATCCTTCTGTACTGATTCTGCTCCCTCAATTTGAGGTCTGACCATCGTTTCCTCAGTTGATCCTTGGATTGTCGTACCCCAAAATTCTTCTGAAGACTTTTCACAACTTTAGTCATGATTTTGGCCTTTCTCACATTAGGTTTTCTGTACGGTCCATATTTCCCATCATAGTTGGCCCTCTTCAAGATGTCCACCATCTCAACAAAGGACATATTTGAGACCTTAAATCTCCTGGATTGGGACGTTTGTGGCTCCGGGCTTTCGTCATTGCTGCTACTCTCATGCACCTGCTATGTCTCCGCCATGTGCTCTCCCACTGCGCTGAAAGAGAAGGGGCGGAGAATATACTAGAATGAAGGTCAGGGGCGGAGTTTCACGCATGCGCAGTGTATTTAAAACATAACACGCGTCCGTCGTGCGTACGATCTGTGAGCAGAGGATGGAGTAGCGTAAGTGCCGATCGTGCTAACGAAGGTAACATCTTAACTTGGGGCATCAGTGGCCTATACTGCTTATAGATTGAGGCCTATATTGGGACAAGATTATGAGAGTTTAGCCTGACATTAGGGTTTGTCTTGTGTTATGTCTTGCAGAGAATATGGATAAATTCAATGACCATGACTTCCTCCCCAACTTTATTGATAAATACAAAGAGCTGCCCTGTCTGTGGCAGGTGAAACACCCTTTTTATAATAACAAACTAAAGAGGAAGGCAGCGCTTGATCAACTGTTGGAATTAGTGAAGCCGGTGATTCCCACGGCAAACATTACCTATTTGAAGGTCAAAATTGGTGGCCGGAGGAGCACATATAATAGGGAGCGCAAAAAAGGTCCAGGATTCCATGAGATCAGGAGCAACAGCAGGTGACGTTTATGTCCCCAGGCTGTGGTACTACAACAGACTGCAGTTTTTGTCAGACCAGACCGAAATTAGGCCATTACTCTCATCCCTTCCTTGCACTCTTCCTTCCACACTTCCTTCCACCTCAGATGAGGCTTCTGACGTACAACCTGGGCCTTCCACCCAGGAAAATGTGGAGGAGCCCAGCTTGAGCCAGGTATAGCATTGTTCAATATATTTCTGTTAAAAAATGTAATTATGTTAACTAGATGTTATTATTCATCACTAATTTATGATTTAACAAAGCGGTTTACATATCAATAGACAGTAGTAGCCAAAAATGATTGGGACAAGAATGAAAAATGCTGGGGTCAGAATGATAGTCTTTTCTGTTTGTTAACATTGAATTCACAACAGTCATGAGCTCAAAATTGTGTGTGATTGATGACTAAAAATATTAAACTATGTCCCATTTTCATACACAGGAAAGTCTCAGCCAGGGGGAGGCCGTGGAAAGTCTCAGCCAAGAGGAGGCCTTGGAAAGTCTCAGCTAGGAGGTGGCGGGGGAAAATGGCAGCCAGGAGGTGGCTGTGGAAAGTGGCAGCCAGGAGGTGGCCGGGCCCAGTAGCCTGACGGAATCGCAGGTTTCTCCCCTCCGCCTTCCAACAAAAAGGCCCAGGAAGGGGAGGAACGTGGAGGAGTTAGCTCTTGGTTTGATTCGGCAGGCTACTGCGGTCCTCACAACAACCCCCAGTGTTTAAGAGGCATTTGCGTCTATGACGGCCAGTAAGATGCAGGAAATGGAGGTGGGCCAACGCCTCATCAGTGAGGAGCTCATATTTCAGGTCCTAAAAAAGGGGGTGATGAGCAAACTCACAAAAAAAAGTCACGTATGTGAGTTGGACCATACTTCTCCCCCACCTCCTGCCACAACTCCAACACCACAGCCACAGCCTGGAAGGAAGCATGGAAGGAAGACGAGAGTGATGACCTGGGTTTGCTGTGGTCTGGCAAAAGATGCAGGCTGTGGTAAGACCACAGCCTGGGTACATATATGTCATCTGTTGCTGCTCCTGATCTCTCAGAGTCCTGGACCGGATTGTGCTCCCTATTAAATGGACTCCTAAGGCTACCAATTTTGCCTGTCAAATAATTGATGTCTACCCTGGGTTACAAAGGCTTCGCCAATTTCAACAATTTTTCCAGCGTTGCCTTCCTCTTTATTTTGGTATGACCCCTAATAAATTTCAATTTTTTTTTTTTTAAAAATCCTTGGCTATGTGTTTTACTTCAAAAAGGACAGTTTGTTTGTGAGTAGGCAGGTACATTTCAAAAATACAATGTGAAATTAACAAGGGACACCAACACCAACCAACCAATTTGAGGTTAAAAAATACAAGATAATAATGGTGTTGTGGTAACTTGACACACAAAACGACAAAAAATATTATGGAGATCACTAGAAAAAAAAAAATCAGAAGATCTTGATAAAAAAAAAAAGTAGTTTACTATAAAAAAAAAATTACATTATTCTGGAGATCTGGCGAAAAATAAAAGATTATTCAGGAGATCACGAAAAATAATAAAGAAATCCGTTTGTCAGAACTCTGTGTGAATATCAGCAGCAAAACAACTTCATTATTCTAGGATTATAAAGAAGAAGAGAATGCGCTGCATTTAAAGATGAAAAACTTTGCAGCGTGACGAATGTGCTATCTCCATTACGAATGCTAGTTTTACCAGACCGAGCACTTCCGTCTCATACTTGATTCAGAGCATGCGTGGAATTTTGTGTGTCGGAATTGTGTACACACGCTCAAAATTTCCGACAAGTTTTTTTGTCGGAAAATTTGAGAACCAGCTCTCAAACAGTTGTTGTTGGAAATTCCAACAGCAAATGTCCGATGGAGCATACACACGGTCGGAATTTCCAACAACAAGGTCACATCGTTCATTTGTTGTCGGAAATTCCGATCATCTGTAGGCGGCATTACTCTATAAACACATGTCCCGCAGTGAACTAGAGGATTTTAAGGGAGGTACCAAAAGTACATTTTTTTTCTATCAACATGGAATTATTTTATAAATGAATTGCTATAATGAATAGACCTTTTTTTTAGATAAAGTACTATTTATATTAAAAAAGTGTGTATTTTTTTTCTAGAGTGTGGTGAGAGCACAGAACTTTAATCATCCATTACCTGCAATGTGTAAAACCTGCCCTTCGTTAGTATTGCTTATTTTCCCAGATTACTTATAGAATTGATAATATTATTAACTGATCTAGGTCTTTGATAAACCACCAGAAGAGGAGCTATCTCAGTCCTTATTAAGGTTAGTTTAAATAAACGTAAAGGCAGACGTTAGTTTTGTGTCAGCTGTGTTTTCATTTATTATGTATGCATTTTAAACTTTGTTATACAATGTCTTTTAAAAATATTTGTTTTTTACAATAGAATATTTAAAGTGATTGTAAATGTTTATTTTTCTTAAAATAATGATGTTTATACTTAACCGCTCTGTGCAATGGTTTTGCACAGTGCATGCAGCCCCAAACCTCCACTTCTGGGGTCCCCTGCTGGTGCTCCCAACTCCTCCTCCTTTCTGAATGCTGCTTGCAATGGGGGCACTAGTACAGGCTTGATCCTGAGCTGGGTTGTAACACACACAGCGTGGCTTGGCTCAGCTCTGCCCCCCTCTTCTTCCTCACAGGGTTTGATTGACAGCAGCAGTTGCCAATGGTCTCCTGTGAGGAGAAAGCAGTGCTGCTGTTCACAGGCACTGCGCTGGATCGAGATCTAGCCCAAGTAAGTATTTAGGGGGGCACAAGGGTGCTGACCATGGAAGATTTTTTTACCTTAATGCAGAGAATGCATTAAGGTATAAAAAACCTTTAGCCTTTACAACTAATTTATAACAAATTGCACCCATGACATAGTATTGTTATATGGTTCTATTAAAGAGTAAACACAGCAGAGGGCATTTCCTTTCAGACTGTTTCTCTTTGATTGGAATACAAGAGGGATATACTAAATTTTTATGTAGTGCTACCCCTGTAGGAGCCGCTGCATAGGACGGGTCCTCCGTTTTAAAGAAAATCAGCCCCTCTCACGCACCAGGTTGAATGTACTAATGCCCAACACAGTAAATTACTGACAGGGATACCACATAGGAGTGCTATATGAAGAAACTGGCACCGAACCAGTTAGTAGAGATAAACTTAATATATTGTCACTTAATAAGGTTAATAACCAGGAGGAGGTGACACAGTTTAGCGTACAAAGTGACTAACAGTAAGGGTTAAGCATAAGGTGACATTTAACATCCACACCAGCATAAACCGTAACAAAACCACCTGATGTGGAGCAGTAGTGAAACACAGGAACTATACTGCCAGAGTTCATTGATGGCAACTATGCTAGGCCTAAACCTAAATCTAAATCTAAACCTAAACCTGGGTGTACACTTTTAGTATTTATAATGGTAAGAAGGGTAAGAGAGAATGAAGGGGATTGGCAGGGTCAGTCCTATGGGTTGTTGTTTTACGAGCTATCGTTGGATCCTTTTAAGAAGAGTTGGTGCACTTAATGATGGTCTTATTAAACCTGCAGGTAAGATGTGGTAAGGTACAGTACAGTTTTGGCATAGGGTGATGTAGATGCGGGCCAGAGTGGGTGGCAGTTCGGTATAACCGTGATATTTGTTATAAGTGAGGTGTAAAGTTGGTATCGGTTCACTAGGGAATCGGTATAGGTGCGATGCAGATCTAGTAAAGGTGCAGCATGGATCTGATATAGGTATAGTATAAATCTGGTGCGCTAGATATCCTGCTCTCAGTGGATCAATTCTGCTAACAGTGCCAAAGACGAGCAGACAGCCCTCTCACCAATTGCCAGGAGATTTAGACAGACACTCACGGTGGAAGGGGCCCACTCATACTCTTTCTGAAGCCTCTGTAGTTCAGCAGTATAAAACGAAGGACGAACACTCCGGTCTCCCTAAGGCAATGGTGCAAAGGCAGCAATGTGAGCTGTGCTGTCCTGCCTCTGGTGTCTCTGCTCCTGGGCCTAAGACTCTAGTCTCACTGGCTTGGCCTCCTGCTGACAGATGAGTACACTGGTATGTGTGCATGTATGTGCCAAGAGAGCATGTTTTCCTGCGCAGCTCACCAAAAACCCCTCTCTCACTCCTCCCACTGCACAGTCTATTGGGCTTTTGGTGCAAGGAGTCTATCACCCATTACATGGCTGCCATCTCAGACTACAATCTCTATGTTTCCAGCTGTAATGAAGTCTATGGGCTTGCTTGATTTTAGCTCTCCCCTGCTGGCCGGAGGAGGATGGTGCGGCACAATATTACTATCACAGTAAAGGGAGAGAACCGAAAAAAGAATGTTTCCTTCTACACCAGTGTTTCTCAAACTTTTTTGTCTTCCGGAGCACCAAAAAGACCTAAACATTTTTTACGGCACACCTGAAAAGATTTAACAATTTTTATGGTGAAGAACTTATTTATTTTTACATATATCTTTAATTGTAAATTTAATGTGAAGGATATGCCTGCTTTTGAGAGCAAATCAGATTGAAGCAAAGTACTTTTGCTTTCTTCCTTGCTTTTCATTTAACAGTTTCTCTTTCAGAGTTCCAGACTTGATTAAGTATTTCTCCATCACTAAAAAAGAACAAACTTTATTTGTAAGCATCAAAGTTGTAATAGAACGGTCTCTATTATTATAATAGAATTAGAACTATCAAGTTCTCGCGAGATCTCGCACAAGTCTCACGTTACGAAAGTAACCAATGAATGACAGACTGACAGAGATTGCGCTTTTATATATGTTACTTTTTTAACTTTTGCGACCTTGATTTACCATTTAATTTTTCGATATGTTCAAGGTCTCAAAATGCTAGCAATTTTAAATATACTTCAAAACTCCCACGGCACACCTGCAAATCTCACGCGGAACTGGTGTGCCACGGTGCACAGTTTGAGAATCACTCTTCTTCACCTGGCTACATTCATATACATATTTTTTTAAATGTAATTTTTTAGCCATGGCTACGATGCATAAAGGAAATGCAGTTTATACAAAACTACTATACATTTCCTTTGGAAATGCTGCTTGTTTTTTTCCTACAAAGGGATATTAGGCATAAATTTGTCAAGAGAAATATGGAGGCTTGCACTGCTGACTTCCTTCTGAAACTGCCAGGTAATTTGACTTTACTCTCAATACCTTCTGAACCACCGAGCTCTGACAAGTGTACAGATCAGGAAAGTCAGAGTAAATTCAGAAGTCCTGGTCTGCATATTTATCCTGATTTGTCCTTATTTATCAGCGATTCAAAGTACTAAGCAAGAGGGTTAAAATGGCAGCCAGGCATCTAGCATTTTCAGAGGTAAGGTTTGCAGTATCTCATTTATTTTCATGACAGTTTTACTGTAGCTGAATGTAAAATATTATAAACCTAGATGTGCATTGCACATAAATTGCCAGTATCAAACCTACTAATGTAAAAAGAAAAAAGGAACACAAATTGATAGTAGTGTAGTGTAACGGTCACAGCCAAATAATCAGACCAGTGGTGATGTGCAATCTCTATTTTACTTAACAGTAAAGTTCAACATAAATTGTACCGGAAATCCTGTGAAACTGGGTATACAGTACAGAACATTACCATGAACCATAAAGGAAGAGGATATAACAATTTCACTGCCTTTCAACTAATGTCCACAAGGTGGCAGCAGCGTGTTCTGAGTCCAATCTACAGATAGAAATGTAACTTAAGAATGTCACGTGTTCCAACATAGTAATCGTTCATTCCACAGTCTGTGAGCTGAGTGGACCTCCTGCTGACACAAACTTCACGCTGGCACTGCTTTCTACTTGCATTGGTCAGGGGGTTCTGGTGGCTGGAGATAGGGCCAACTCACTTCATGGACAGCTTCCACCAATGGACTGTAACAGAGTCCTCTCCAGTGACTGGGGCTTGGAAAGATACTGCGTGCTCTTGTGCTCACTGCTGGTGGCCCGCACACCAGACTTAACAGGGGAGGACCCAGCACCTGGGAACAGCTCACTTGCCCAGTCACTGCTGTCCCATCAGGCAGGATCTCTCTGAGCACAGGAAGCTGGGTGGAGCTGACTTTTATATCCCCCAGGCTCAGAGGATTGTGGGGAGTTGAGTTAAAGGGACCTGTACCAGAATCTGGACAAAAGGGCATCCCACTACACTCCACCCCGCTTGAACTTGCGATTCCAGGCAAGTTTACCGACCAGACAAAGTCCTCCTGTGCAAAACGTTCAGGTGGTTTCCCAAAGTTGTGTCTCTGTGAGCATCTCTTCAGTTGAGGTTCAGGCTCCTCTTCAGGAGCAGGCAAAGGTACATCTTCACTTTCAGGCATCTCAGTGGACAGTGGGTCAGAGGGCTCCACAGCAGGAGTAGGAATCCGAGCTGGGCAATCATTGGGCTGCCTGGCATTGTCTGTATCTGTAATCTCTCTTTGGAGATTTGGAGGCAACAGTGAAGGGACAGGGGGTAACCACCACTGATTCTCTGCTGCGACTGCTACGGGTGGCTTGGAAACCTGTTCCTCCGGCTCTCTAGATAAGCTTTCAGGCACCTCTACGTAATTTCTAATAGGTTTGAGGAGCCGGCGGTGTAGCCTCCTTGGCCTATCTTGTGTATTTTCCTTCTGGACATCATAGACTGGCACTCCTGGAATTGGTTGCTGTAGCACCACTCCGGGCACTTCCTCCCATGGAGTTTGTAGCTTGCCCTGCTGATGTGCACCTTTGCGCCTGATCAAGACCCTGTCTCCCGGCTTCAGGTCATAGACCTCCGTTCCTGACTCTTCTTGTTCCACCCAAGTTCGCTCCTTTACAAACTGTTGGACTTCTGACAGGCGTCGCCTCCACTCTCGAATCCAGGTTGCTGGAGTATACTCCAGATCTTCAGTGGGGACAGCACCCCATAGATCTGTGGGTCCCCCAAGAGTACGGCCAAACATCACGTGGTAAGGAGACCGAGCTGTCGCTGAGTGCACAGTATGATTATACTTCCAAACCACTTCGGCCAAGTACTGGGTCCATCTGGTTCGTTTCTCACGGGCCAGTCCCCTCAACAGTTGTATCAGGGTACGGTTAAACCTCTCGCAGGCTCCGTTACCCTGTGGGTGATATGGGGTCGTATGCGTCTTCTTGACACCTAAGGAGCGACACCACTCCTGGAAGAACTCACTTTCAAAGCAGGGCCCTTGATCTGAATGTATCTTCTGAGGGCAACCATAAGGGAGACAGAAGTGCTTCCACACTGCTTGAGCTGCAGTCTTTGCAGTTTGGTCACGAGTTGGTACAGCTACTGCAAACTTGGTAAAGTGGTCCACCATGACAAGGACATGGCGATGTCCATCTTCCGACATGTCGAGGGTGAGGAAGTCAACTGTCAATACTTCCAATGGGGCAGACGTGTTCCAAGTCATGGGAGGCACCAGGACCTCAGCCCCCTTGGTCACGGAGCATACTGCACATTGCTGACCTATCTGATCAATCAACTGGAACAGCCCCACACACATGGCTTGCCTTTTGAACCAGGCGAATGTCTTGTGGACACCCCAATGTCCTTCTTCCACATGGATCCTTTCTGCCACTGGTCGAGCTCTGGCCCGGGACAGTACAACCTGCCAGGTTACCGAAGAGTCATGGGGGAACATTATTCTGCGATACAATATGCCATTTCTCAAGAGGAGGCGTGACCATTCGTTCAGCAGTTTTTGTGTTTCTGGTAGCAGTTGTGACCTTTCAATTCTACTGGGCCAGCGCCGTAACTGCATTGCCTCTATGACTGGGGCAATCACAGGGTCATCCTTCTGCGTTTCTGCTCAGTTACAATCTTCCAATACCTGGATGAGGTCCACCCGTGGTCTACTCTTAGGTCTAGCCCCCATTAAGGGTGGGATTTCTTCTTCTTCGGCCTCTTCATCCGCATCTCGCTGTGGTTGGGCTGAAGGGGACCGTGATAGGCATCAGCCACGTGATTCCCCTTTCCTGGGTGGTAATGCAGGGAAAAGTCAAACTTTGCCAGACGTGCTGCCCATCTTTGTTCCAGAGCGCCAAGTTTGGATGTCTGGAGATGTACTAAGGGGTTATTGTCCGTCCAGACTTCGAACTTAGACCCTGTGAGATACTCGGTGAAACGTTCTGTGACGGCCCACACCAGCGCTAACAGTTCCAACTTGAAGGAGCTGTAGTTTGCAGGGTTTCTCTCGGTTGGGTGAAGGCTGCGGCTGGCATAAGCAATAACCCGTTCCTTACCATCTTGCATTTGTGAGAGCATGGCCCCCAGGCCCTGGTTACTGGCATCAGTTTGTAACCTAAAGGGAAGGGAGAAATCAGCAAAGGCCAATACAGGGGCTGACACCAACCGTTGCTTTAAGAAGTCAAATGCCTCTTGCTGTTCCAGTCCCCATTCTACCCTCCTGTGACCTCCTTTCTGGTCTACACCATGTAGTAACTTCTGGATTGGAGCAGCATGATGGGCGTAGTGCTTGATGAAGCGTCGATAGTGCCCCGCAAACCCTAGGAAGGCTCTAACCTCAGTCACGGTTGATGGTGCCTTCCATTCTTGTAGTACCTTGATTTTCTCTGGATTGGGGAGCACACCCTGTTTTGAAATGACATGTCCCAAATATTCAATCTCACTTTTGAACAGGTGGCATTTTTTTGGCTTAAGCTTCAGCCCATACTGATGTAGCCTGGCTAGAACAGCATCGAGGTGGGCGAGGTGTTCCTCGAAGGTGGCAGAGAACACCACGATATCATCAAGATAAATCAAGATGCTATCCAGGTTCATATCCCCAAGACAATGCTCGATTGTCCTCTGGAAGGTAGCAGGTGCATTGTTCAGTCCGAAAGGCATTCTCTTGAACTGCCATAGTCCCATAGGGGTGATGAAAGCAGTTTTTGGTCGATCGGCTTTGGCCACAGGGATCTGCCAATACCCACTGGCGAGATCAAGCATGGAAAAGAACTTTGCTTTCCCTAGAGCTGTTAGGGACTCTTCAATCCGCGGCAGGGGATAGGCGTCTCTTGTAGTGACAGCATTCAATCGTCTATAATCTACACAGAAGCGGAGGGTGCCATCCTTTTTCCGCACTAATACAAAGGGAGCTGCCCATGGACTTTTGCTGTCTTCAATTATGCCTTGTTGCATCATCTGTTCCAACATCTGCTTGACTTCCTGATAAAGGTGAGGGGGTATGCTTCTATAGCGATCCCGGATGGGTGGATTTTCTCCTGTTGAGATCTCATGTTCAATTCCATTGCTACAGCCCAGGTCAAAATCCCCCTGGGAAAACGCCTCTGACCACTTATCCACCAGTTGCCTTACTGCTTCTATCTGGGTGGGTGTGAGTTCCTCAGTGGACAGCTGTAGAAGTGGAAGTATCTGTTCTCCCACCCATGCTGGGTCTGCTCCTGCTGAACATGTGGCAGCATTCACTTTAGCTACATAGCGTCGTCCGTGAAATTTCTGGAGCTCTATGTGGTCCACTTTGGGAGAAATCACACTTGAAATCAGGGCCAGTTCTGCCACTGGTGTCCCTGGGGGCAAGTGAAGTGGGATCGTCTTGCTGTTCCGCATCCTAACTAGCACGGTGCCTTGACGAACTACTGTGAGAGTTCTAGCAACAAACGGGGCCATATCTGAGGGTAAGGGTTCCACTAGCACTGGGACACCCTGCAGTCTATGGCATGATCCAACATTCATGGGGAGTACAAGTTCTTTGCAGCGAGGTATTACAATCTCTGTCCCAAAAGGAACCCTCACGACACCAGCCTTTTCATTAATGTTTGCGATACTTGCGTCAGAGCCCTTTAGTGCTGCCAAGGTAAGGAGCAGCTTTCTAACTTCTTTAGGTGGTCCCAGGTGTGTAGGACACCGTTTAAACAGCTCAGGCCTCATCCCCTGGATGATATTCATGCCCAATATCACCTGCTGTCGACCTTTTCCGGATGCTCGTGTAATCACAACACCTTTTTGACCAAGGTCCTGTCCCCACAGTTCTACTTTCATCCAGGTAATTCCGACCACTTCTATAGGAAGTTCGTTGGCAGCTGTCAGTGAGATCCAGGGGGTATTCTGACTCATTTTCTTCTTTGGGAAGTATCGCTGGAACAAGGGTTCTGGTAGAATGGTGACTTGGGACCCCGTGTCGAAAAGACATTCGACCTCTTGGCCATCAAAGTACCCGTGTACCACAGTTCAATCGACCACCACGCCCTCCGTGTGTGACGGGGGAGTCATTTTGCTGGGCCGCCCCACTGCTTGACTCCTAGCGGCGGGGCGCTCTGAGTTTAATGGCTCCCTCGGTATTCGATCAGGACAGTCCCTCAAGCGATGTCCCTTTTGTCGACAGCCCCAACATGGAGAGGGTGACCTCTCCCGTCTTGGTCGTCTGCGGGGCGGTGATCGGTTTCTCCATGAAGGGGTGTGTTCCCTTGGCCCCCTTGGATTGTCTCACTCACGTCTCAGCGTGGCAAGTTCTGTCTGGAGCTGGGCCATTCCTTCTATCAGCTTGTGGATGGCCACCTCCCACGGAGCTGTGTGTCCAGTTTGCGGCGGTTTACATGGTTTATCACCTGTGCTGGCCATGAGGACGTCCGTACTGGCACGTCTGGGTTCTAAATATAGTATAGCTGCTTCCAGAATTTCGTGGAATTTTAAGTTTGGGTTACTTCTGTCCTTCTCTTGTAACTTCTCCCTGACTTTGTCAGACAGAAGCCCATCCACAAACTGATCCTTCAGCCACCCATCTGTATCACTCCAGCCAGCACGTCCTGCTCGCCTCCTCTCCTTGCGGCGGATCTCGGCTGCTATATCCTGCAGTTCCAGGGCATACTGCGGAATGGATTCTCCCACTCTTTGCCTTCTACTGATAAAGCGTGCTCTAAGATCCCCTAATGCAACCGTCTGGGTGTACACTGCTTCCAAGCGGCTGATTATCTTGTCTAGGGAGTCCTGGTCCTCTGCTGGAAGGTGTAGGATCAACTTCCTTGCTTCCCCTTCAAGGGCATTAATGGCCAGGTCTGCCTGCTGTGCAGGTGGGACCCCATATGACCAGATCAAGCCCCGCAACCTCCTAATCCAATCATCTAAGTCCTGATCCGGTCCTGTATACTTAGGCAGCTGTTGTGGTAGCAATCCTGCCAGCAGTAGAGAAGCTATGGCAGACTGTTTAACTCCCTCAGTGCCGCTGTGGGCTGGCTCTGCCCTTGTACTGTTCTCCTCATCACTGGCTGACATGGCTGTATCCTGTTCGTGACGCCAAGTGTAGTGTAACGGTCACAGCCAAATAATCAGACCAGTGGTGATGTGCAATCTCTATTTTACTTAACAGTAAAGTTCAACATAAATTGTACCGGAAATCCTGTGAAACTGGGTATACAGTACAGAACATTACCATGAACCATAAAGGAAGAGGATATAACAATTTCACTGCCTTTCAACTAATGTCCACAAGGTGGCAGCAGCGTGTTCTGAGTCCAATCTACAGATAGAAATGTAACTTAAGAATGTCACGTGTTCCAACATAGTAATCGTTCATTCCACAGTCTGTGAGCTGAGTGGACCTCCTGCTGACACAAACTTCATGCTGGCACTGCTTTCTACTTGCTTTGGTCAGGGGGTTCTGGTGGCTGGAGATAGGGCCAACTCACTTCATGGACAGCTTCCACCAATGGACTGTAGCAGAGTCCTCTCCAGTGACTGGGGCTTGGAAAGATACTGCGTGCTCTTGTGCTCACTGCTGGTGGCCCGCACACCAGACTTAACAGGGGAGGACCCAGCACCTGGGAACAGCTCACTTGCCCAGTCACTGCTGTCCCATCAGGCAGGATCTCTCTGAGCACAGGAAGCTGGGTGGAGCTGACTTTTATATCCCCCAGGCTCAGAGGATTGTGGGGAGTTGAGTTAAAGGGACCTGTACCAGAATCTGGACAAAAGGGCATCCCACTACAGTAGCAATAAACAATGGGAACATTGATGTGTACATTGTGACACTTTGTGCCAGATTTGTAAAAGTGAAATGAAAACATACAATCATATGCAGGGGCATTTGAAAAAGAATGAATGTGTTAGTTTTATTGGATGTTTAACCACAACACAGGTACACTTCACTTTCAAGTAAAACAGTCCCTAAGGTTTCATTGACACCTGTGTATTTTAGATGTGTTTTCATCAAAACGGGAGTTTTCAATAGTATTGTATGTAGAACACATGGAAAGCACACATAAAGCGGAACAAGCTGTGCAAACCTACCATGTGATAATCCTGGATTTTGTAAGCAAATGAGGATAACGTGTCACTTAATATAGTCACTGTGTTTCTCCTGTTCAGTGAAATTATAACATATTTAACCATTTTAGGAACTGGACCAAAGATTCAAGCCACCGTGGGTTGCAAATGGCATCAAGCAGAGATGGTTCTTTTTGTGAGCCCCATAAATACCTTGCTGGTATGTTCCTTGTACATCTCGATTTAAATAAAGTTGAAACTCCGGGTAAATGACTGAATAACTTCATAAAATGCATGCATGGGAACTGTTTTGCCTGACAAAGGATTTGGTATTTCTGTTCATCCAGTCCTGAGATTTACACAGTTTGGCCCACAGTACAGCACTGTCTACCAGGGGAGAAGACTTAATATTTGTTGTTGCAGAGGTGGGACCAGTTGTCAAAATACAATATCCACAGTTGGAGATTTGTTCATCTGTGCTGTGTAACGTGAATGGAGGAATCTGTTCTAAAAATCTAAATTTATATGGTCAGTTCTTCATATGCAAATTAATACTCCTAGTAAACAGGGCAGCCAAAATAAGTAGCTGTTGGCATGTGTGTCATGACTTCTCTCTTTGGAGATGAGGGAAGGTTATGAATTCCAGCATCTCAGTCACTGGTTATCATATACTTTACATCACTAATGCTCATCCTGTGGCCCTTCTGTATATGATGTGTGGGCCTCAGACCTCAGCAGTTTGTAGTGGGAACATTGATTAGGGTAATGGCATTGATCTCTACTAGCCTCATGTAACATGCTCCCAATTTCGTATTGTCTTCTACAGCAAACCCCCAACCAAATATATAGCATGTTCATACTCTCTGACCCTCATTTCCTTTATTAGGTCTGCAGTTTCTGACAGCTCTCTCAAATCTTACATATATTGAACATTATGTGGGGCCCTTTGGTGATGGCAGGGGCCACATTTGGACCCCCCTTTAGCTCATGAGTTGACAAACACTGTTTTACATATACACCTGGTAAAGGAGACAGAAACTAATGTCTGTAAGGAACAAAATCAGGCGAGGATTTCATTTTTTTTTTGCATGACTGAGCTGCCTATGGGGATATACACACTAAGGGAATCCACGTAAACATGTTATATTTTTGTTCATCTCAATGACTGATAGAGCACATGAACCCCAAAAACAGGTGCTTTTGTATGAAAAGTGTGTTAATAAGGACCTTTTATTTGTCAATAGCAATCAACCAGAATCTTTTTCATTTTCACTGTGTGGTAACAGAAATGACAGTTGAAAGCTGCTTGTTTGCTATGGGCAACGCAAAATTTTCTTGTCAACACACATTTTTTTTACATTAGCCCATAATGCTAGGATTTAGATGTATGCACTGTGGTAACAAGCGCAAAAACCTGCATTTTAACCACTTCAATACAGGGCACTTTCACCCCCCTCCTGCCCAGTCCAATTTTCAGCTTTCAGCGCTGTCAAATTTTGTATGAAAATTGCGTGGAACACTGTACCCAAACAAAATTTGTATTCTTTTTTTCTCACAAATAGAGTTTTCTTTTGGTGGTATTTGTTTCTGTTACAATACTTTGTAAATAAGTAAGTTTTCTCCTTCACTGATGAGCACTGATGAGGCAGTACTGATTGGCACTGATGAGGTGGCACTGATGGGCACTGATGATGAGGCACTTATATGCAGCACTGATAGGCGGCACTGATAAGCAGCGCTGATGGGCACTGATAGGCGGCACTAATGGGACTGACACACAACAGCACCGATCGCCACACTGCGCGCTCTAGCAGCTTGTCCTGTTGGACATCATATGATGTCCAGTCAGGATAATACAACCACTTTCCTGCCGTCATTCTGCTATATGGCGGGGGGAAGTGGTTAATGTATGTTACTACAGTGCACATCAACTTTCTGTACAGGGCAGTTGTTCAGCAATCAGTCAGGAGATCGACTTCTGTACAACCACCCTGCCCATGCATGGACCAAAATTTGATCAGTCTCTGCTGAATTGGCCAAATTTCAATTCATGTATGGCCAGCTTTAGAAGTCTGGTAGTTGAATCGTTTGTCCAAGACCTCTAGCTAAAGTAACCGGCTTGGAGAAAGTAAGCATAGCTAAACAAGGGAGAAATGTAAATCCTTTATAGATAAGCTTGCTTATCAGTTTTTTTAGTTAACACTGAGCATTTTGGATCCTGTATATGCCCTATAGTGATGGGTTCTCATTAAAGGGTAAGTTCACCTCTACAGAAAATTCTGTAAGGTGAACTTATACAGGACCCCCCTCCTCATCTCCCCCCAGTCCCGCTGACCTGCGGCGTGGCGATCTCCCGTTCTGAGCCCTGCTATAGCCACCTCACGGCTCCGGGGCTCAGAAATCCCCGGAGCTTAATCTCCTAAATGTACTCTGTCAGAAGGAAAGTTTAGGAGCATTCTAATTGGTCGACGCCATCACATGGGCGGCGACGACCAATCAGAACCCACGTAGCCCGTGAGGCGGTCCCGTGCTGCAGGTCAGCGGGACTGGGGGAAGGTGAGGTCCTGTATAAGTTCACCTTACAGATTTTAGTGTAAAGGTGAACTTACACTTTAAGTTTACTCGCCCTATATTTTTCTTTTCTAATAATTTTATGTACAGTGGGGACGGAACGTATTCAGAGCCCCTTAAATTTTTCACTCTTTGTTATATTGCAGCCATTTGCTAAAATCATTTCACACCTGGATTTGGGGATCCTCTGCCATTCCTCCTTGCAGATCCTCTCCAGTTTTGTCAGGTTGGATGGTAAACGTTGGTGGACAGCTATTTTTAGGTCTCTCCAGAGATGCTCAATTGGGTTTAAGTCAGGGCTCTGGCTGGGCAATTCAAGAACAGTCACGGAGTTGTTGTGAAGCCACTCCTTCATTATTTTAGCTGTGTGCTTAGGGTCATTGTCTTGTTGGAAGGTAAACCTTTGGCACAGTGTGAGGTCCTGAGCACTCTGGAGAAGGTTTTCATCCAGGATATCCCTGTACTTGGTCGCATTCATCTTTCCCTCGATTGCAACCAGTCGTCCTGTCCCTGCAGCTGAAAAACACCCCCACAGCATCAGGCTGCCACCCCCATGCTTCACTGTTGGGACTGTATTGGACAGGTGATGAGCAGTGCCTGGTTTTCTCCACACATACTGCTTAGAATTAAGGCCAAAAAGTTCTATCTTGGTCTCATCAGACCAGAGAATCTTATTTCTCACCATCTTGGAGTCCTTCAGGTGTTTTTTTAGCAAACTCCATGCGGGCTTTCATGTGTCTTGCATTGAGGAGAGGCTTCCGTTGGGCCACTCTGCCATAAAGCCCCGACTGGTGGAGGGCTGCAGTGATGGTTGACTTTCTACAACTTTCTCCTATCTCCCGACTGCATCTCTGGAGCTCAGCCACAGTGATCTTTGGGTTCTTCTTTACCTCTCTCACCAAGGCTCTTCTCCTCCGATAGCTCATTTTGGCCGGACGGCCAGCTCTAGGAAGGGTTCTGGTCATCCCAAATGTCTTCCATTTAAGGATTTTGGAGGCCACTGTGCTCTTAGGAAACTTAAGTGCAGCAGACATTTTTTTGTAACATTGTCCAGATCTGTGCCTTGCCACAATTCTGTCTCTGAGCTCTTTAGGCAGTTTCTTTGACCTCATGATTCTCATTTGCTCTGACATGCACTGTGAGCTGTAAGGTCTTATATAGACAGGTGTGTGGCTGTTCTAATCAAGTCCAATCAGTATAATCAAACACAGCTGGACTCAAATGAAGGTGTAGAACCATCTCAAGGATGATCAGAAGAAATGGACAGCACCTGAGTTAAATATATGAGTGTCACAGCAAAGGGTCTGAATACTTAGGACCATGTGATATTCCAGATTTTCTTTTTTAATAAATCTGCAAAAATGTCAGCAATTCTGTGTTTTTCTGTCAATATGGGGTGCTGTGTGTACATTAATGAGGAAAAAAAATGAACTGAAATGATTTTAGCAAATGGCTGCAATATAACAAAGAGTGAAAAATTTAAGGGGGTCTGAATACTTTCCGTCCCCACTGTAAGTACAATACAAATACAAGCTGTTGCAGAGTCCATAGTTACATAGTTAGTCAGGTTCAAAAAACACAATTCAATCTAGTTCAACCAATAAAAGAGGGGCAAAAATCATACAATCCTAAATACACAATCCTATACCCACAGTTAATCCAGAGGAAGGCAAAAAACCCCAGCAAAGCATGATCCATTTTCTTACAGCAAGGGAAAAATTCCTTTCTGGCCACCCGAGAGACAATTGGATATTCCCTGGATCAAGTTAGTCAGTTGGATCAAGCTATAAATGTCAGTATCCAGTTCTATTATGTACATTTAGGAAAGAATCAAGGCTTTTTTAAAGCAATCTACTGAGCTGGCCAGAACCAGCTCTTGAGGAAGTCTATTCCACATTTTCACAGCTCTTACTGTGGAGAAACCTTTCCGTATTTGGAGATGAAATCTCTTTTCCTCCAGACATAAAGAGTGCCCCCTTGTCCTCTGTGATGACCTTAAAGTGAATAACTCAACACCAAGTTCACTATATGGACCACTTATATATTTGTACATGTTGATCATATCCCCTCATTAACCTCCTCTTCTCAAGAGAGAATAAATTCAGTTCCTCTAATCTTTCCTCATAGCTGAGCTCCTCCATGCCTCTTATCCGTTTGGCTGCCCTTCTCTGCACTTTCTCCAGTTCCCTGATATCCTTTTTGAGAACTGCATATTCCAGATGAGGTCTTACTAATGATTTGTACAGGGGCAAAATGATCTCTCTCTAGCATTCATACCTCTCTTAATACAAGAAAGGACTTTGCTCGCTTTGGAAACTGCAGCTTGGCATTGTATGCTATTATTAAAGAGGAGGTCAAGCCCCCCACGAAAAATTAAAAGTCAGCAGCTACAAATACTACAAGCTGCTGACTTTTAATATGGACACTTACCTGTCCAGGGAGCCCACGATGATGGCACTACAGCCAATCTTCAGATCGGCTGTCGGTTGCAGCCACCGCCATTCCTGGTAAGGAAACCCAGCAGTGAAGCCTGCAACTGCGCATGCGCGAAGAGCGCTGCACTTTCTAATTGGTCCGGCGGCGGAGGAAGGCCGAAATTCCGAGAGACGGATAAGGGTAAGTTCCACTTTTGAGTGGAACTTCCGCTTTAAGCCTATGATCTACCAGAACACCCAGATCCTTCTCCACCATTGATTCCCAGTCCAACATAAACAGATGAACTTTGTCTAGCAAGCATGTGTCAAGAAAAGGAACATAGACCATGTTAGATCCCATAGTCATGTATCATAGCTAATCGGGGTAGTTATCATCTCTGCCCCTTATATTTTTTTTATTTTTACTTTGATGGCCATTGTCTTGTCTTATTTGTTTATGTTGCTACTGTGTACTACAAATGACTGCAACTGTTTTCTACAGATATGTGTGAAGATTCTCAGTATTTAATTAATTTGCCTGAATGTGAGGTAAGTGGTTTACTAGGTATTATTTTGCTACAATTTTGTTGATTTTTGGAATGAGCGGGAACAATGGTATACACAATATCTAATTTATTTGCCTATCAGCTAAATGTCTTACTAGATACTGAAACGAAGGTGAGAATCTTTACACAAAAAATCTGTGAATATTTACTTCAGTTATCTAGTCGTGTGAAAATGGTCTGTACATGACTGGGTATTCAGAGTGCACAGGAATTTGCTTTTCACTTGACTGGATAGTTAAAGTGCATATTCACAATTTTTTTTGTAAAAATATTCAACTTCTTTAGTAAATCCGTCTTAATATGTTTATTATTACTTTAATAATGTTTGGAATGAGTGGACAAAATGAATTTAAACATAAATGCCTAGGTGTTCATCAATCAAATGCAGCCAGTAATACCAAATATGATAGAGAAGAACACACCAAAAAAAGTATGATGGGCTTTTAAAGGTACCCAACATAGTGTACACAGATAAAATTAATCGGGGTCAATTCACTAAAAGATAAATACTGCATGAATTTTTAAGTTAACTCAATAACTCAGGCAGTATTTAACTCAAAAGTGATTAATTCACTAAAAAACATGTGCTATTTATTGAATATGTTACACATTTATGTTTTAAGATATTTATAACTTTAGCGTTATTTGTGGCAATTTTTTACATTTTTTTTACATGCTAACACTGCACCAGAGGAAGATAGTTCTGTAAATAAATGCACACAGAAATATGAAACTGTGAAAACATTGTGCTTCCATTCATAGAACCATCTCCCTCTGGTAAAATGTTAATTTATTTTCTTTCTTTTTATTTTTGCAGTATTTACCTCACATTTTAACAAATATGCAGTATTTACTTCACATTGGATATTTTACTTTGATGAATTTACTATTTTATAATCGCATGCGATATTTCCCAAAAGTGTTTCATGTGACCTTCATATCGCAGGCAAAATCCTTTAGTAAATCGACCCCTGTGTCGATTTACTAAAGGATTTTACTAACATAGTTTATTACTAACATAGTTTATTAAAAATATAAGAAAAAAAACATATTTTCAAAAATAATGTTTTATATTGTATATTGCCTGCTTGTTCAGGAAGTCCCCATCCTATACCTATCTATTTCAGATAATATTTATACATTCCATAAACATGACTACAGCAATATCAATTATTCATTCTGGCATTTTCTCCTCTACCTCCCGCTGGCTTTTAACTGCTGCAGAGCCATAAAGGGAATCCATTGCAGTAATTGCCTCCCTGCTGCACCTATTACCCTCCCTGTGCACCAGTGGCGGCCCGTTCATTAGGGGCGCAGGGGTACCTTCCCCCTAATCCATGCGCCTGGCCCCTAATCTACATGCAGGGCGCCAGGTGCATGGATTTCAATAGGGATTTTTTTAAGCACAGGATTAGTGCCTGAGGCTCTAATTGACTTTAAAAAAGGGTGGGCTCAGGGCACAGTGCCCGCCCAGCTCTGTGACAATAGCGAATTAATATTTGCTATTGTCTTCCTGATTCTCCTCCCGGCCAATCAGGAAGCAGCTCCTGAGACCCGATTAGGACTCCCGGCCAATTTGGCCTCAGGAGGACCCACTTCCTATTGGGTCGCGAGGAGAAGCAATGGGCCGGCTCTTCCCTAGAGCAAGGAGCAGCATCGGCATCGGCCTCCTAAGGTAAGGCCACTGATTGCCGCTACCCGTCTCCCGCGGGGGGGGTCACAGGGTTGTTTGCCGGTTCCCCCCCAAAATATTAAGCCAGTCACCACTGCTGTATACCATACGTTTCCCCCTGCTGCTCAGGCTCCCCTGTGTGTCCCCTACCCCCGCAGTGCTTCCAGCTTCCCTCCTCTCCTTCATGTTGGCAGCTGCAAGCACACAATAGGATCCTTCATGATGGAAAGTGGGGGAAGGGTCTGGTAAATATGTTGTATTTACCAGCCCCTTTCTTTCCTGAATGAACACAAATGAGGAATCGGTACCAATCTCACTCACTGTGTTCATTCGTAACTGAAGCATAGTAAACTGTGTTTATTTTAGGGGAGGGGGGCTGTCAGGTTGACTGTATGGGGCCCCATTGTTTCTAATTGATTCAATCACTATATTGATTACTGATACTAAGCTGATAGGATATGTGTAATAAAGCTAGTACACTTCATATTAGCTGTCTAAACCTATCATAGTATACATACAGCTCATCTCCATTTGAAGATAGTATCCAATACGAGTGCGCTGTTCTATGTCAAAATATATACAGTTATAAAACAGAAACAATCAGCGCACACAAATAAAACAGATAACTAAAATGACAATTGCAAGCTGAACACCAAAAGGCAAACCACAACACCTAGAAAAATGGATATAATAAGTAAAAAAGGTGCAGCGCAATAAAATAAGTCCATACACTTTAACTTTAAAAAGTGTTAAGTCCACCACGTGATAATAGAGGGTTTTCAAATGATGTAGCAAGTGTTCATAGTGACAACATTATGCACTCTTACCAGATCAGACGAACCATTTGAATGAACAAATGGTCATAGACACTTGTTACCCACATATGGGGTGAGGAAGATGGATCAGTCCAGCAGCATAAAGAGAGTACTGATTAGTTTGGTTTGTATTGCTGGAGTTCTTTTTTGGGAGGGTGGCCCTGTGCAAATCACATGTAATCAGCACTATCCAGACAAGTCCAGGGGTCTTGCAGCCTCCTGGCTCAGTCGGAGCAGAATGAAATCTCCAAGCTTTAACCTGTGCTTGGTCGGATCCACATGCTCATTTTGAGGGCATGTGGCCTGGTATGGTTGAGGGGGGGCACTCGCTCCCCCCCTTCTCTGACCTGCCAGGGTGCATGCTCGGATAAGGCTCTGGTATGGATCTTAGGGGGGACCCCACACCGTTTTTTAAAAAAATATTCAAATCCATACCAGACCCCAAGGGTAAGAAATTAAAAAAAAAATAATGTTTTTTTTTAAACATTTTTCTATTGCCGGGCAATTGCCGGCATTCTTTATCTTTATATTCATTAGGGATGAACCGAACACCCCCCGGTTCGGTTCGCATCCAGAACATGCGAACGGACCGAAAGTTTGCGCGAACATTCGAACACCATTACAGTCTATTGGACTCGAACGTGAGAAATCAAAAGTGCGAATTTTAAAGGCTAATATGCAAGTTATTGTCCTAAAAAGGGTTTGTGGACCCAGGTCCTGCCCCAGGGGACATGTATCAATGCAAAAGAAAGTTTTAAAAACTGCCATTTTTTCGGGAGATTTTAATGATGCTTAAAGTGAAAAAATAAAAGTGAAATATTCCTTTAAATATTGTACCTGGGGGGTGCCTATAGTATGCCTTTAAATGGCGCATGTTTCCAGTGTTTAGAACAGTCCCTGCACAAAATGACATTTCTAAAGAAATAAAAGTCATTTAAAACTGCTTGCGGCTGTAATGTAATGTCGGGTCCCGGCAAAATGGATGGAAATTATTGAGAAAAACGGCATGGGTAACACCCTAGCCCATTACCAGGCCCTTTGGGTCTTGTATGGATATTAAGGGGAACCCCGTACCCAAATTAAAAAAAGAAAAGGTGTGGGGCCCCCAGGCCCTATATACTCTGAACAGCAGTATACAGGCGGGCCAAACAAGACAGGGACTGTAGGTTTGTTCTTAAGTTGAATCTGTTTGTAATTTGGAACAGGTACATTTTTTAAGTGAAGCTCCAGCCAAAAAATCAATTTTTAAGCTTTTTGGATAACATAGGGAACGGTTTTCATCACCCCTGTAACATTTGTTTTGCTGTCTGTGCCCCTGTTCAGAAGATTTCATCTCACTTTCTGTCCCATTGACAATTGGCAGTGGTGGTGGTGCCACAACATTGTAACCCCTCACAGATTCTGTTGTTGAGAGCAGGAATGAGCCCTGCTGTGAAATATTAGATCAAAAATTGTAATTACGTGCCCCTGTTAAACAGGGGCCGAAAAATTGGGCCTTAGGCACTGGTGCTGGTGCCACAACACTGCAACCCCTCACAGATACTCTAGTTGAGCGCAGGAATGAGCACTGCTGCAAAATATTACAGCCAAAAATTGTAATTACATGCCCCTGTTAAACAGGGGCAGAAAAATTGGGCTTTAGGCACTGGTGGTGGTGCCCAGAACCAAAAATGTTCTTAGAAGCTATCAACATGAACATTGAGGAGGAATAGGATAGTCACTTAGCATAACAGGATAGTCACTCAGCATCAGCATAGGCAGTCTTCAAGGGATCTCACATTCAGAAAAAAATTAATCGGTTACATCAGCATCAGGTGCTTGGTAGCTGGTGATCCAAGACTGATTCATTTTTATGAAGGTGAGCCGATCAACTGAGTCTGTAGACAGGCGCACTCTGTGATCGGTTACAAAGCCTCCAACAGCACTGAATGTGCATTCAGAACGCTGGATCCAGGACAGGCCAGTAGCTCAATTGCATACTGTGCAAGCTCTGGCCAGTGATCCATCCTCAAGACCCAGAAACCCAGTGGATTTTCAGTTGGAAAGGTCTCCAAGTCTGATCTTGCCTCAAGGTATTCCTGCACCATGCAAATCAGACGGTGGCGATGGTTACTGGAACCGATCAGACCTTGGGGCTGCGGACTAAAAAATTGTCTGAACGCATCGGTCAGACGGCCACCTTCTCCACCGCTCCTTCTGTGACTGACCGAAGCCTCAGCAACACGTTGTCCAGGAGGACCAGGAAATTGCAACCTCCCAGGCCCTGGAAACGCATTGCACAAACCTTTCTGCAAGGCCTCCCGAAGATTTTTCATCCTCTGCTCCCTCTGCGAAGGCTGGATAAGTTCCGCAACCTTACCCTTGTAACATGGATCAAGAAGGGTTGCCAGCCAGTACTGATCCCTCTCCTTGATACCATGAATCCGAGGGTCCTCTCGCAGGCTTTGCAGGATCAGGGAGGCCATGCAGCGTAGGTTTGCTGAGGCATTCGGTCCGGAGTCCTCTGGGTCACTAAGGACGACATGATCCGCAGCCACCTCCTCCCAGCCACGTACAAGTCCATGGGTTTCTGGGGACTGAAAACAATCTCTTGAAGACTGCTGCTAATGCTGAGTGCCATGCTCCACCTCCATGCTGACACAATCCTCCTCTTCCTGTGTGATAGGCGGGCCTGCAGGAATACTGTCTGGATAAAGGGGGCCTTGAGAGGTAAGGAAGTCCTCCTCTTCCTCCCTCTGTTCTGCCTCAAGTGCCCTGTCCATTATTTCACGCAGCGTGTGCTCCAACAGGAAGACAAGAGGGACAGTATCACTGATGCATGCACTGTCACTGCTCACCATCCTCGTGGCCTCCTCAAATGGTGACAGTGCATGCATCCTTGATCATTAGCTGCTGGCGTGGTGAAAAAAAGCCAAGCTCCCCTGACCCTGTCCTGGTGCCATACTCGCACAGGTACTCATTTATGGCCCTCTGCTGCGTGTGCAGTCGCTGCAGCATTGCCAACGTTGAGTTCCACCTGGTGGGCATGTCACAGATGAGGCGGTTCCTGGGCAGGTTGCATTTCTTTTGAAGGTCAGCCAGCCGAGCACTGGCATTATATGACCGGCAGAAATGCCCACAGACTTTCCTGGCCTGCCTCAGGAGATCCTGTAAGCCTGGGTACCTGCACAAGAACCGCTGCACCACCAAATTAAGGACATGAGCCAAAGAGGGAACATGGGTCAAGTGTCCCTCTCGGAGAGTGGAGAGGAGGTTGGTGCTATTGTGGCAAACCACCATTCCTGGCTGAAGCTGGCATGGCGTCAACCACCTCTGAACCTGCCCCTACAGAGCTGCCAGAATCTCTGCCCCAGTGTGGCTCCTGTCCCCTAAGAAGACCTACTCAAGCACCGCATGGCATCTTTTTGCCGTGCTTGCGTAGCCCCTAGAACGCCTACGGAGCACCGCTCGTTCCGAAGACAAATCTGCACAGGAAGAGGCCATAGAGGAAGAAAAAGAGGAGGGGGTGGAGGAGAGAGGTGTGGCAGATTTACCACTACCAGCATTTTGGAGGCGTGATGGCGGAACAAGCTCCAACATTACTGCACCCTGTCCTGCATCCTTCCCAGCTGCCAGCAGGGTTACCCAGTGTGCCGTGAAAGAACGGTAACGTCCCCGTCCATGTCCCTGCTGGACCACGAGTCAGGGGTAATATGCACCTTACCGCTGACCGCCCTGTCCAACGAGGCCAAGACATTGCCTTCCACATGCTGGTAGAGAGCCGGAATGGCCTTCCGAGAAAAAAAAATGGTGTTTGGGAACCTGCCACTGAGGTACCGCACATTCCACAAATTCTCGAATGGGGGCAGAGTCTACCAGCTGAAAAGGCAGCAGTTGGAGTGCTAGCAATTTAGCCAAATTAGCATTCAGCCGCTGAGCATGTGGCTAGTTGGGACCGAATTTCTTTCGACGGTTTAGCAACTGGGGTAGGGAAATTTGCCTGCTGCAATCGACTTTAGGTGTACCGCTAGCAGATTGCCCGCAAGTGCTTGGGGCACCTAATTCTACACCTCCATTCCTCTCAGTGCAGGTCTCTGAGAGGACTGAAGGTATAGTGGGGTTGGAGATCCCAGCTGATGAGGAGCACAGTGAGGTCCGTCTTGTTCTTTAGTGTGGGTCTTTTAAGTACTGTTGCCAACGGACTGCATGGGAGCTTGACATATGTCTGGTCAAGCATGTGGTGCCCAAGTGGCTGCTGTTTTGGCCACGCTTGATACACTTCAGACATATGTTGCAAACAGCAACGGTGCAATCTGCTACACACGTCTCAAAAAAGGCCCACACCAAAGAACTTTTGAAAAAAATGCGCAGAGTCAGCAGCGCCCTGCACATGCGGAGCTCTGCAGTGTGATGCACTCCTCCTCTCTTCTATCAGGCACCCACGTAGAGTCAGTGACCTCATCATCCCCTCCCTCCTCGCCAATGGAGCAAACCTGGCAGTATGCTGCAGCTGGGGGAACATGACTGCCAGTTTCTTGTCCTTCTTGGGCACCCCCTCTCTCTGAGCTCACGTTACTGCCTTCATCCTCAACCTGGGTACCATCATTGGAGCCTTCCAAATTCTGCGCATCCTCCTGCAGCATGTACCCGACACTGTGGTTGAACAGTTTGGGGGACTCCTCAGGACATGATGGTGGGGCTAGGGAAGGAGTGACTGATGCCATTGAGCAGATGGAATATGCCGCTTTGGCAGCTGCATTGGCAGCCAAACTTGTCTTAGCCTGGGTGACAGAGAATGAGGAGGTTGAGGACGGCTTTGTGATCCACTCTACCAACTCTTCTGCATGTTGTGGCTCAACACGGCCAGCTGTCGGAAAAAAGAACAAGCGCGCCCCACGGCCACGTGCTGAGGATGCACCGTGTCCACAACCAGCACTGTTGGCTGTAAACACAGAGCCTGCTTGCCCTCTTTTAGTGGCCTGTGAGCGTCTGCCTTCCAGACATGCTGTAAAATTGGATTAGCAAAACACCACCTGAAGTTTATCAAAGAATGAGAGCTAAAAAACTATGTTCAGTATCCCTCCCTCAGCACACACAGAGAAAATATTGATAAAACAATAGTCAGCAGCTGCTATACTAAAATGAGATGCATCAAATATATGTCAAAGAAAAATTTCTAAAACATTAGCAGCGCTAGTGCAAAAATAGCAAATATTTAAAAATATCAATGAAATTGCTTAAAAGTCCACTTAAACAAAGTATCAAATGGTGATCCACTCAGTGAAAGTCCATTAAGAAAAGGCAGGTGAGTATAAACTACACGATCGTGGAAGAAAAAATATTAGCAGCGATCCCAAGCCTCCATCACCACACCACTTGTGCCACAGCCCTGTAGGTAATCCACTTACCAGACCCTGCTGGTTAACACGCTTATCAATCAAAGGGATAATCGCTGTTCACTGGACACTTCACCCTGGGGTGTTGCTACTCAGCTATCTACAGAGTCGGCTTATCCTCGTTTCTCCTTCCCGGGAACACCGCAGGAGCGGTGAGAGGTTAGAGGGGAATGCACGACTGACATAGTATTGATGTTACATGCCCTTATATTATGCAAACATTGTGAGTGTTTTTTTGTGGGATAATTTTAAATTAATAAATAATTATTGTACTGGATTCCGCTATGTGGAATTTTTTTATCTATTGCTTGCAATGAGCAAAATACAGATGAAGTATCCAGTGAACAGCGATTATCCCATTGATTGATAAGCGTGTTAACCAGCAGGGTCTGGTAAGTGGATTACCTACAGGGCTGTGGCACAAGTGGTGTGGTGATGGAGACTTGGGATCGCTGCTAATATTTTTTCTTCCACGATCGTCTAGTTTATACTCACCTGCCTTTTCTTAATGGACTTTCACTGAGTGGATCACCATTTGATACTTTGTTTAGGTGGACTCTTAAGCAATTTCATTGATATTTTTAAATATTTGCTATTTTTGCACTAGAGCTGCTAATGTTTTAGAATTTTTTCTTTGACATATATTTGATGCACCACCTGAAGTTTACTAGAAAAATGACACCAGGAATGGCCTGCAGTCAGGTATAGGCTTGGCTAGATTAGAATGCAGTGGATATACAGTGGGGCAAAAAAATATTTAGTCAGCCACCAATTGTGCAAGTTCTCCCACTTAAAAAGATGAGAGAGGCCTGTAATTGTCATCATAGGTATACCTCAACTATGAGAGACAAAATGTGGAAACAAATCCAGACAATCACATTGTCTGATTTTTGAAAGAATTTATTTGCAAATTATGGTGGAAAATAAGTATTTGTTCAATATCAAAAGTTCATCTCAATACTTTGTTATATATCCTTTGTTGGCAATGACAGAGGTCAAACAGTGCAGTGGGGTTCAATGCAGTGGGTTTCTCAACCAAGTTGAGATATACTTTGAGATGCTGCCCCAGGCGTTTCTCACGGACAGAAGCAAAGTAGGGTTCATGATATCTTTGCTTTCTGAGAGAGCCTTGGCCTGGGCTAACCCTCTATGAAAGACGCAAAGACCTGTTGTCTTGAGTTACCCTGAGTTTGTGGCCTCCTTTAAAAGGGTATTTGACGTTCCCGCAGGGTCCACTTCTGCTGCCAAGTGCCTCATATCCATCAAACAGAGTATGAGAACTGTTGCCGACTACGCCATTGAGTTCCGTACTCTGGCAGCAGAGGTTGCTTGGAGCAATGAGGCCCTCATGGCTGCTTTTTCTCATGGTCTCTCGGATTCCATCAAGGATGAGATAGCAGCCCAAGATATACCCACTGAGCTGGAGAGCTTGATCTCGTTTGCCATCCTCATTGACTCCAGACTCAGAGAAAGACTTTCTTTTAAGGAGCGCTTACGGAAGCCTCCTGTACATTTGCCTCCGAGCTTTGCCTCCCTCACCTCCCATGACTCCTGGTATCAAGTCGGTCAGTGAAGATGAACCCATGCACTTGGGCTTCACGCTTCTCTCTGCAGATGAGAGAGCCTTTAGGAGGAGGGAGAGATTGTGCCTTTATTGTGGCCAGGCAGGTCACATTTTGAAGTCTTGTCCTACCCGTCCTGGGAACACCCGAACCTTGAGGTCCTGTCATGGACAGACCTTAGGTGGTGTTGTGTCGTCCCCAGTTATCCAGAAGGATAAGCCCCTGGTTTCGGTCACCCTTTCTTGGGTCTATCGAGATACAGGCTCTAATCGACTCTGGGCTACAGACCTGTTCATTGATGTTGCCTTTGTATCAAAGCACTCGATTCCACTGCAGCTGCGTGACACTCTACTTGCCATTGAGGCTCTTGACAGGAGACCTCTACAGCCTGCCCATGTGACTCAAGAGACGGTTCCGTTGTCCATGGCCATAGGGGCTCTTCACCATGAGATAATCCAATTCCAAGTGATTTCCTCTCCTAAGTTTCCTCTGGTTATTGGTTATCCTTGATTACAGAGGCACAAGCCCTCTTTTGTTTGGCTCCATGCTGAGGTTCTCTCCTGGTCACCACAATGCAGTGAAACATGCTTCCAGAAGGTAGCCAAGGTCCTGTGTACCTCTTCACTCTCCTCCCTGCCAGAGGAGTACCATGATTTTAGCGATGTCTTTGACAAAGGTCAAGCCGGTAGTTTGCCTCCACACTGGCCGTATGATTGCGTAATTGACCTTCAACCTGGTGCCACTCCCCCTTGTGGCCGGGTTTACTCTTTGTCAGTCTTGGAGGATAAAGCCATGGAGGAGTTCTTTGTGAAGAAGAGGAGCGGTGAACTGAGACCTTGTATTGATTATAGGGGTCTCAATCATTTCACGATTAAGAATGCCTACCCGATCCCATTGATTACAGAGTTATTTGACCGACTCAAGGGAGCAACGGTTTTCACTAAGCTTGATCTGAGAGGAGCTTACAATCTCGTGAGGATTAAGGAGGGCGACGAGTGTAAAACTGCATTTAGTACCAGAACAGGCCATTATGAGTATCTCGTAATGCCTTTTGGCCTTTGTAATGCCCCGTCAGTTTTCCAGGAATTCATTAACGATGTCCTCCGAGATTTGTTGCAGTTATGTGAAGTGGTTTATCTCGATGATATCCTCATATTTTCCAGGTACCTGGAGAGCCACCACACAGATGTCTGTCGTGTGCTTCAGAAATTAAGAGAGAATAATCTCTATTGTAAACTGGAGAAGTGTGAGTTCCATCAGGAACAGGTTAAATTCCTGAGCTATGTCATTTCCACTGCTGTTTTTTTTCGATGGACCCAGAGAAACTTTCGGCAGTCCTACAGTGGCCTCGACTCTTGGGGTTACGTCCTCTGCAGCGTTTCCTGGGTTTTGCCAACTATTATCGGAAGTTTATTCGTAACTACTCGTCTCTGGTCAAGCCCCTGACTGATATGACCAGAAAAAACGGTAACCCACAGAGTTGGTCTCCGGAGTCCATTAAGGCCTTTGAAAGTCTCAAGGCTGCCTTTGTTTCTGCTCCTGTGCTGGCACATTCTGATCCTACGTTACCTTTTATCCTTCAGGTTGATGCTTCTGAGACTGGTGTTGGCGCCCTTCTGTCTCAACGTCCTACCTTTGAGAGCGCTATGCATCCTTGTGGTTACTTTTCCAAGAAATTGTCACCTGCTGAGTGCAATTACGAGATTGGTGACAGAGAGCTGTTGGCAATCATTTTAGCCCTGAAACAATGGAGACATCTCCTCGAAGGTACCACTTTGCCGGTTCTCATTCTTACTGACCATAAGAATCTCACATTCTTGGCTGAGGCTAAACGCCTCTCTCCCAGAAAGGCACGATGGGCTCTTTTCTTGTCAAGTTTCAATTACATTGTATCATTCTTACCCGGTACTAAGAATGTAAGGGCTGATGCCCTGTCACGACAATTTTCCTCCACTTCCAAGTTGGAGTCGGTTCCGGTTCCTATGATTCCTCCTGATCGTATTCTGGCTACGGTTCGCACCAGTCTTACTTCTCCTTTGGGTGACAAAATTCTTGCTGCTCAGGTCCATGCTCCTCCTGAGAAACCTTGTGACCGCTGCTTTGTCCCAGAGTGTCTCCGTACTGCCTTGCTCCAGACTTACTATTCTCCCAAGGCAGCTGGCCGCCCTGGTAAGAATCAACTCGTTTGGGCCATTTCCCAACAATTCTGGTGGCCTAGTCTACATGCTGATGTAACTGCCTTCATAGCTGCCTGTTCCGTGTGTGCTCAGAGTAAGACTCCACGACACCTTCCAGTGGGCCTCCTACAACCCATACCCAATGGAGAGAGGCCCTGGACCCACCTGTCTATGGATTTCATTGTGGAGTTGCCCAACTCCCAAGGCAACACAGCTATCCTTATGGTGGTTGACTGGTTCTCAAAGATGTGTCATTGTATTCCACTTAAGAAGTTGCCCACTTCTAAGGAACTGGCTTCCATTTTTGCTCGGGAGATCTTTTGCTTACATGGGCTACCCAAGGTTATTGTCTCGGACAGGGGTAGTCAGTTTGTGTCCCGGTTCTGGCGAGCCTTTTTTGCACAGCTGGGAATTCAGCTTGCTTTCTCCTCTGCATATCGCCCGCAGTCTAATGGGGCTGCAGAACGAGCCAATCAGTCCTTGCTATATTTCTGATCATCACAACAACTGGTCAGACCTATTACCATGGGCAGAGTTTGCTCACAAGAGTGCCTTGAATTCTGCTTCCCGATTGTCTCCGTTTATGGTGAATTATGGTTTCCAACCTTCCATGTTGCCTGACTCGTTTGTTCTGCAGAGTATTCCTGCGCTAGAGGAGCATCTCCGTGGTCTTTGTTCCACTTGGGCACAAGTCCAGGAGGCTTTGCGTCATGCTAATGATAGGTACAGACTCCATGCTGACCTCAGACGCCTGCCTGCGCCTTCCTACCAGGTTGGGGACAGGGTCTGGCTGTCATCTCTCAACCTCCGACTTCGTGTTCCCTCACTGAAGTTCGCACCTCGGTTTATTGGGCCTTTCCGTATCCTTCGCAGGATCAACCCAGTGGCTTACGCGTTGGACCTTCCTTCTAGTATGCGCATCTCAAATGTGTTTCATGTCTCCTTATTGAAACCGTTGGTCTGCAGCCGCTTTACTACCTTGGTGCTACGTCCTCACCCTATACAGGTTGAGAACCATGAGGAGTATGAGGTACAATCTATTATGCTCCTGGGTTTCATCCTCGGACGTACATGCTTCTGCCCTCCTCCGTGATTTCCATAGACGTTTTCCCCTCAAGCCCAGTGGTCCTCCAAGGGGGAGGGTTCGTTGAGAAGGGGGGTACTGTCAGGGCTGGCCCAGGCCTTCCTTCTCTGAGCTGGCCGCTCAGCTGTCGGCGAATTGCCAGCTCTCATCTCTCTCCACAGTTAGCCAGCTGTTGTGGATCTGCTCATCAGTCCCGCCTACTTAAAGATCTCCAGCTCACTTCATTCCTGCCTTCGCCTTGGTCACATCACAAGAAACCATCTCCTGCGTTCTTTTTTTAAAGACTGGCTTTGCTGACATCCCTTCTGGCTCTTTATCCTGCTTGCTGTTCCTCTACTTGGATCCCTGACTTCTGGCCTGGTTGATTACCCAATCTGGTTACTGAACTCTGGCTTGTCTGATTACCCGATCTGGTTACTGAACTCTGGCTTGGCTGACTACTTGATCCGGTTACTGGCTATGCGTTGACTACGCTTACTCTATTTACCTTTTTATTTTTATTAATAAACAAGTGTGATTTTACTGTACTTCTGTCTCGGTCTTGTTCATGGTTTCTGACATATATATACTAAATACACTGCAGCTAACTGAATCAACTGCCTGTCTGCCTGCAGTATAATAGAAACAGTACACCAGGAACGATCTGCAGTGCGATCTAGCTAAACTGGATACAGTGGATATATATATATATATATATATATATATATATATATATATATATATACCAGTCTGACTGTATATATATATTGAATACACTGCAGCTAACTGAATCACCTGCCTGCCTGAAGTAAATTAGAAACAGTACTCCAGAGGGGCGTGGCCTGGACGAGCATGCGATCGGACGTCTCTCCGAGCAGCTCCAGCTCTCCTGAGATAATCCTACTCCATCCTGCATTGATCTCACCCTAAATAACGACATACAGATACTGCTAAAGTCGGGGAAGAGTCCGGATTCACTGGATGGTGGTAGCGGCGGATGGGCAGACGGAAGAAACAACCACCATCAAGAATGAGTGTTACTACATGCTTGGGCCAAGATGGCCGCCGCACCGCCAACACAGCACCATGCCTGTCGCTTGCATCTACTCCGGATCTCTTTGGAGATGCGTCGGGCACTTCACCGCAGTCCTCGTGGGGAATACCTGATCCTCCGATCCTGATTTCACAATCACCAGAGGGAGAGGATGTGGCGGATGGTGCAAAGGGGCCTACACTATCGGAGGTACTAGAAACCATCAAGGTACACCATACTGTGTTACTGGGGACGGTCACTGAAATTAAGAATGACTTTGCTTTGTTGAGACATGATGTCCAAAAACTGCGCGATCGGGTCTCTGAGACCGAACGTCGCATTGGCGACCTTGAGGACACAGTTAACCCTCTTCTACCCAAGATCAATACTGCTGGCGGGAAAATAGCCACATTAGAAGAGAAGGTGGATGATCTTGAAAACCGCCTCAGAAGAAACAATCTGAGGCTGGTTGGTCTACCTGAAAGAATAGAGGGGTCTGACCTGATGGCCTTCCTGGAGAGCTGGCTGGAGCAGGAATTTGGCCTTGAGCTCCTGTCCCCATGTTTTGTAATCGAACGGGCACAACGGGTCCTGGGCTGTCCTCTACCAGCAGGAAATCCTCCCCGTACAATGGTGATTCGCCTATTGAACTACAGAGACCGTGATTCTATACTACGTGCAGCCAGATCGAAAGGCAGTCTCAAGATCAATAATGCGGTGGTGTCACTGTACCCGGATTACTCAGTGGCCGTTCGTAACCAAAGAGCACAATACCAATCAATCAAGCAACGATTGCGGGAACATGCTATTCAATATTCTATGCTGTTCCCGGCCACTCTACGAGTCGTCCATCAAGACAAAGTTCACTTTTTCCAATCTCCTAAGAATGCTATAGCGTGGTGGGAATCACTGCCACAAAGTCCTCGGGAACCCGCCTGATGGATATTTGCCCCTTTGTGATGCCAATCTACTTGTTTTTTCTCTTCCCCTACTTATGCATGCTGTGAACACTACAGCCCCCTCCTTTTTTTTGCTGGAACTTGCTGGAAGGGGATCAACCACTATTACCTTTTTTTTTGCAGGAGTGCCCACAACTCTCATCTGCTGAGAGGGCGGAAGCTGCGCCGGGGGAGCTATGCTATTCCACATAATAGTGGAACTGTTTTTTTCTTTTTCATTCCAATTCATGGGTAACAGGTCATGCACCCCATGCATGGCTCAAGTTTTGGGTATAAGCCCACTCCGGTTCCGTGAGAGTCGGACAGGGTTGTTGCTGTCTTTTAACAGCCTTTTGTTATGTGTATATAATTTAATTTTGATATGTATGGATGCTGAATGGATGTGTGAATGTGTACCAACCTATCTCACCTATAATGCTGTGATTATGGCCGATTCCGAGGGGACTGCTCAGGGATCCCTTGGGACTATTCTATCCTTCCCGGGTTTTATGATAGCGTTAATCCACAATGGCTGAGGTAAACATTTGCTCGTGGAATGTACGCGGGCTAAACTCGAAGCTCAAACGTGCATTGGTATTTGATCAGGTTAAACGGCTCAACCCGCATATTGTCTGTTTCCAAGAGACCCATCTTATGGGCTCTAAAGTGTTAGTGCTAAAAAAGCAGTGAGTCGCGCATAATTACCAATCCACGTATTCTAATTATGCCCGGGGGGTAGCTGTTCTAATTCGTAAGGGACTCCCCTTTTCTTGTCACACGGTAATCTCTGACCCTAAGGGCCAATATCTTATGATACACACCATGATACAAAGGACCCCTATTTATCTGATCACAATATATGTCCCCCCGCCGGTCACGGTCACAGTATTTACTGAAATAAGTGCTAAACTCTCCTCCTTGCCACTATGTCCTATGATCTTTATGGGAGATTTTAACTCGGTATTACAACCATCTCTGGATAGATTCAAACCTCTAATATCTGAATCGAGGTTATTTAGCAAATGGTATGAGGCATATGGTTATGTGGATATATGGCGTTGGAAATTTCCCACAGTAAACGTGGTTTCGTGTCAATCCAAATCATATGGTTCTCTATCCAGGTTAGATTATGCTCTGGCCACTAAAGATCTTTTGCCATTTGTTTAGGCGATCACATATGTAGCACAGACTATATCAGATCATTCACTTATACAAGTAAGGCTCCTTTCACACTTATACGACTTGTCCCACGATTTTGTACTGCAAAATCGTATGACAAGTCCTTCTCCATGATTTGCAATGACTACCATTCATATTGGCACGACTTTAAGTCGTGCCGACTTGAAAGTAGTCCCTGCACTACTTTGGTCCAACTTCTATGCGAGTTGTACTCCATAGACCTCAATGTTAAACCCTCAAGTAGCATGCAAATCGTGCCTGAATAATATAGACATGATTTCAGTACGACTTTGTAAGCACAAGCCTGGCTCGCTGATTGGGAAAGGAAAACTTGTTTTTCCTTTCCCGATGAGTGACAGGCAGTGCTGACAGCTGTCTGGTATGAATCCAGAGGGGGAACGCCACGCCAAGTTTTAAATGAAAAAACCGGCTTGGGTTCCCCCCCAGGGGCATGCCAGGCCCTTAGGTCTGGTATGGATCTAAGGGGAACCCCTACGCCGAAAAATCGGCGTGGGGTCCCCCCCAAAATCCATACCAGACCCTTATCCGAGCACGCAGCCCGGCCGGTCAGGAATGGGGGTGGGGACAAGCGAGCGCCCCCCCCTCCTGGACCATACCAGGCCGCATGCCCTCAACATGGGGGGGTGGGTGCTTTAGGGCATGGGGGGGCACCCTGCCGGGCCCCCCCACCCCAAAGCACCTTGTCCCCATGTTGATGAGGACAAGGGCCTCTTCCCGACAACCCTGGCCGTTGGTTGTTGGGGTCTGCGGGCGGGGGGCTTATCAGAATCCGGGAGCCCCCTTTAATAAGGGAGCCCCCAGATCCCGGCCCCCCACCCTATGTGAATGAGTATGGGGTACATGGTACCCCTACCCATTCTCCTAGGGAAAAAAGTGTCAATAAAAAACACAGTACACAGGTTTTTAAAATAATTTATTAGGCAGCTCCGGGGTCTTCTTCCAACTTCGGGGGTCCTCTTCTGACTTCGTGGGTCTTCTTCCGTCTTCGGGGGTCCTCTTCCGACTTCGGGGGTCTTCTTCCGACTTCGGGGGTCCTCTTCTGACTTCGGAGGTCTCTCCGGCGTCTCCTCCCGGTGTCCTGATCTTCTACCGGCTCCTCCGCTATCTTCTGCAGCTCAATTGCTAGCGGTGGTCCGGACTTCTGCCTTCTGCCTTCTTCTTTTCTTCCAGAGATGTTGACACGACACTCTCCCCAGCTGGAATGGTCTCTGAACGCTCCGCAATGGACTTATATAGGCGGTGACCCCACCCCCTTATGAGGTCAGTGTCCCGGGGCATGCTGGGACTGTGCCGTCATAAGGGGGCGTGGTCATCACCCTGTGACCAAGCCTCCTAAAACGTCACAGTCCCAGCATGCCCAGGGACTGTGACGGCATAAGGGGGTGGGGTCACCGCCTATATAAGTCCGTTGCGGAGCATTCAGAGACCATTGCAGCTGGAGAGAGCGTCGTGTCAACATCTCTGGAAGAGAAGAGGGAAGAAGACGATCCAAAAGTCCGGACCACCGCTGGCAAAAGAGCGGCAGAAGATAGCGGTGGAGCCGGCAGAAGATGCGGACACCGGGAGAAGACGCCGGAGAGACCCCCGAAGTCGGAAGAGAACCCCGAAGTCGGAAGAAGACCCCGGAGCTGCCTAATAAATTACTTTAAAATCTGTATACTGTGTTTTTATTGATGCTTTTTTCCCTAGGTGAATGGGTAGGGGTACCATGTACCCCATACTCATTCACATAGGGTGGGGGGCCGGGATCTGGGGGCCCCCTTATTAAAGGGGGCTCCCAGATTCCGATAAGCCCCCGCCCGCAGACCCCGATAACCAATGGCCAGGGTTGTCGGGAAGAGGCCCTTGTCCTCATCAACATCGACAAGGTGCCCCAAAGCATCCACCCCCCATGTTGAGGGCATGCGGCCTGGTACGGTCCAGGAGGGGGGGGGGCGCTCGCTCGTCCCCACCCCATTCCTGACCGGCCGGGCTGCGTGCTCGGATAAGGGTCTGGTATGGATTTTGGGGGGACCCCCACGCCGATTTTTCGGCGTAGGGGTTCCCCTTACAATCCATACCAGACCTAAGGGCCTGGTATGCCCCTGGGGGGGAACCCACGCCAGTTTTTTTATTTAACTTGCCGTGGAGTTCCCCCTTATGATTCATACCAACTACTGTATGTTTTCATTTGTTAATGCCAAAAATGTGGCAAAGTCGTACAAAGTAGTACTGCTCCAAAATCACGGCAAATCACGGTAAAATCACATCGAAATCGCGGTAAACTCGCGTGACTTTGAAGTCGTATAAGTGTGAAAGGGGCCTTACTCTGACTTTGGGACACAGGCCTGCGTTTCGGGTCTGGAGGCTCAGTCCCCTCTGGATCTCCACACCTGAGATACAAGAGTCTATCTCGGCAGACATAGCTAATTATTGAGCTTCCAACTCAACTAAGTATTGGGCTTCCAAGTCAAACTCCTACCTTACATCACTTTAAAGCAGAACTTCACTGCATCTAAGCACCACAAATCAAAAACGCTATTCAATTCATTTTTAATATTCAGTGCAAACTCACCCATCCATCCATGTCTCCCAGTTATTTTGCTTAGAAATCACCATGAAAAACACCCTGTAACATTTCTGGCCATGGCTATCTTGAGTAAAAGGCAAGTGATTCATGTAACATTTACTTTCTGGAATCCATCTGCCCTTAGATCAGGCATTCAAACAGGAGGGTGTGCTTAGCTGAGAAAACCCCTCTTTCCCCCCTGAAGACTCCTGGGATGTATTACGCTCGTGTGTACGCGGCATTACAGACTTTGGTCTGCATATTATGCTAACAACCTTCTGATGTTGAATTCCAGTAAATCACACCTACAGGAAAAAAAAGCAAATTTTATTCCAGTGTCAACCAGCTTGATCAATGAGAAAATCAAATATTTGATAAATATTTTCAAAACACAGATTTATTGTTCCTGGAATTCAAAATGCACATATCCCTTTTGTGTGTTTAGGGCCTCATGCATAATGCGTGTAAATAGTTCAAATGTCTGTATTCTGACATCCCCGGGAATAAACAAAAGCAGTGCTCGCTCACTGGACTATTAGGAATTAAAGCATAACTAAAGGTAAAATGAAATATGAAGTACTTGTGCACTGTTATGGACCTCACAACCAATCAAAACTAATATACAAAACAAATACCAAAGAATAATATATCACCCTAAAAATACACATGAAAAAGCTGCAATCATTAGCAAGTGACCTCAACACTAAAACAAATAATGATAATAAAAAAATGGTGCGCTAATTCAAGGAGCTATTCAGCAAAAAAAGGACAAAAATGCAGTAATATTCGATAATATGCGATAATGTTGTGAAACCACAATAAAGTGCGCTAATTCAAGAAGCTATGCAGCAAAAAAACAAATATGCATTAAAGTGGATGTAAACCCGAATTTATTTTTTTTATCATACTGTAGAGTATAAGATTTCCTATCATTTGAGCCCAGTCTTGTCACACAGAGTTAATCCATCTCTGAGCAATCCTCTTTTATAGGGCGTACACACGGTCGGACTTTGTTCGGACATTCCGACAACAAAATCCTAGGATTTTTTCCGACGGATGTTGGCTCAAACTTGTCTTGCATACACACTGTCACACAAAGTTGTTGGAAAATCCGATCGTTCTAAACACGGTGACGTAAAACATGTACGTCGGGACTATAAACGGGGCAGTGGCCAATAGCTTTGATCTCTTTATTTATTCTGAGCATGCGTGGCACTTTGTCCGTCGGATTTGTGTACACACGATCGGAATTTCCGACAACGGATTTTGTTGTCGGAAAATTTTATCTCCTGCTCTCCAACTTTGTGTGTCGGAAAATCCGATGGAAAATGTCCGATGGAGCCCACACACGGTCGGAATTTCCGACAACACGCTCCGATCGGACATTGCCATCGGAAAATCCGACCGTGTGTACGGGGCATTATTGTTCAGTGAGAAAAATCTTGACAAAGTGAGAAAAACTTTGTCAAATACTCTCCCTTGCTGTGAGTGACAGCCTAATGCCCCGTACACACGGTCGGACTTTGTTCGGACATTCCGACAACAAAATCCTAGGATTTTTTCCGACGGATGTTGGCTCAAACTTGTTTTGCCTACACACGGTCGCACAAAGTTGTCGGAATTTCCGATCGACAACAACGCGGTGACGTCAAGCACGTACGACGAGACTAGAAAAGGCCAGTCCAGAACCAAGCGCAGCACCCTTTGGGCTCCTTTTGCTAATCTCGTGTTAGTAAACGTTTGGTGAGAGACGATTCGCGCTTTTTCAGACTCGTGGCTTTCAGATCGTTTTCTGCCGTTCAGTTTCTGCTTGTGGGTTTGTATCTGCTCTTCAGTGCGTGCAGTCAGTTCGTATTGGAGTTTTCTGTGTGATCTTGCCTGCTCGTTGCTGTTTTTCAGGTCGCTCTTCACAGGCCTTGCTGTTCTTCAGTGCGTTCTGTTACTTCGTTCTGAGCAGCCGACCGTTTTCTAGCCATGTTTCGTATGCGTACTCCTCGTAGAGTTCGTGCTGTGCGGGGGCTTGGTGTTGGGGTCCTGACCTTGACACAAGTCCAGTCCATGAACAGGGTGGGGAGGAGTTCATGGACCAAGAATTGGTTGCTTCAGCGTGACCAGTTCTCTCATATGCCTTTGCTCCGTGAGATCCGTGAGAATAATCCTGATGATTTCAGGAACTTTCTCCGGATGACGGACCCCGTATTTCACCGTTTGTTGGCTTCGCTGACCCCCTATATTAGCAGGCAGGATACCTGCATGAGGCAAGCCATCACTCCGGAGCAGAGGTTGGTCGCTACCTTGCGGTATTTGGCCACAGGGAGAAGCCTGCAGGACCTCAAGTTCTCGACAGGCATCTCCCCCCAGGCTCTGGGGATCATTATCCCAGAGACCTGTTCTGCCATCATCCAGGTCCTGCAGAAGGAGTATATGAAGGTAAGATTTTTATCCTTTAATATCACATTTTATTGTATTGAATGTTTGATAATATATTGTATTTCTTTCCTCATTCCCTAATTACCATGATTGTAATATGCTGTGAATGTCCCCTTAGTCCTCATGCATGCTGGATTTTTATGTAATTATAATTTTAGGTCCTTCATACATATTTGACCTTCAATAACCTCTCCAGCATGGTGTCTCCTGCCCTATATTCACCTCATGTAGTTACTTAACAATGTATTTTATCAGCTCCATAGTAGTGCTTTACCCCAAACACCCCCTAAAATGTTTTGAAATGTTATTTTTGATTTAAATTCAGGCAGAGGGCCAGAGGCTTTTTTTTGTGGTGTCCCCAAATTTTGGGTAACCCTCCCTCCCCCCAACTGCTAAGTCAGCTGATCCCAATTCTCTATCCTCAATCATCTATCTGCTGACTTTGCCAAACCCATACACACTATACCCATCTCTTTACTGGTCAGATTTATGGATGAATTCCCCAAAGCATGTAGTGCAAGGGCCTGCCTGTATACTTTACAATGGTACTGTTTAAAGTTCTTGTATCCTATTATGATCTTGTTAGGTAATAGCAGAATGTCCAAATGTGCTCAAATGTGTACAGTGTGTATTTATATCTTTGTATTATGACACTTCTTACCTGTCCAGTGGGCTGCCAATAGTGTAACTAAGGAGGGGCTGTTCCAAGTAATACCCTGTATTTAGGCATTCATCTCTCAATGAAGTGAAGAGGGTTACCTGTCCAAGAGTTCCCCCCCCCCTATAATGTTAGAAATGGCCCATGAGAGGGGGGGAGGGGGGATATGATAGGTGTACCTTATACTTTGTTGTTGTTAAATTCCCCTTAATAAATGCTATCTGGAGGTTGACCCATAATGTTTGTGTCTAATCTGCTTGCCAGGTTTCTGTGAAAAAATAGTAATGTTTATTGTTTTTTCCTCAACAGTTTCCTTCCACGCCACAGGAATGGCAGACTGTGGCCTCCCACTTTGCCCAGCGGTGGGACTTTCCTAACTGCGGAGGGGCAATTGATGGGAAACACGTCCACATCGTCCCACCACCCAACTCGGGGTCGTACTATTATAATTACAAGGGGTTTAATAGTATAGTGATGTTGGCGGTGGTGTCGGCTAATTACGACTTCTTGTATGTGGACGTGGGGAAGAATGGCCGGATGTCCGATGGTGGAGTGATCGCCCAGACGGAGTTCTACAGGCGTCTCCAGAATGGCAGCTTGGACTTGCCACCTCCAGAGGACAATGTTGAAGGTCTCCCATTTGTGTTCGTTGCTGATGAAGCGTTTGCGCTGGGGGACCACCTGATGCGGCCATTCCCGATGAGGACCCTCACCCCGGAACAGAGGGTTTTTAATTACCGGCTGGCCAGAGCCCGAAGAGTGGTGGAGAACACATTTGGAATCCTGGCCAGCCGGTTCCGATTATTTCTGACACCCATCCATATGGCGGAGTATAAACTGAACCATATAATACTTGCCTGCTGTGTTCTCCATAATTTTTTAAGAAAACATTCAGCAAACTATGCTGGCTCAGTTGGGCCTGAGGCCGGAAATCCAAATCCATCAACACTGACGGCGCTTGAAAGTGGCCGTCCTGGCTTGCCCTCCCTGAGTGCCCGTGATGTCCGGTTACACTACCTGGAGTTCTTTGCGGGTAGGGGGGCTATCAATATGCCAGACAATCTGAAAACTTTTTAAAATAAAAAACAACCAAAAAAAATTCTTTGTGGACATTTACTGCTTGTGTTTCTTTTAGCTGACCCTGACAGAAATGTGTTGAGTGCAGAAAATGTCGTGATTGGGTAACCTTATAAAAAACTGTGTTGGCTGGTAATTCCTAAATGCAAAAACACATTTCACTACAAGTGCACTTGCAACTGCACTGAACCTGCACTTGTAGTGCAAAGTGTATTTTCCCTTAGGAAATAACCCCCATTTTTGCATAAAACAACAATTACATCACCCCAAAAGTGTTGTAGTGTTGAGACAATAATCCACACATTATTGATTAAGCCACTTTTTTATAGCTGCACAATCACATGTGCATTTACGAAAGGTTTTTAAAACAAACCAACATGTTTGTTGTATAACAATGTTTGCAGTAGCATTATGAAAAATCAAAATAACCATTTCAGATAAAACAGGCCTGTGTAAAACCAACAAGAAAGCCAAAAAACTTGAACTTACAAAGTTCACATTAGGTAAAACCTGAAGGCTATATCAGACATCAGTATTTAGGAACTGGGTTTGATATAGCCTTCAGATAGGGGGGAAATCACCCCTGGAAAAGCCAAATTTGGAAGATGCACACAAATTTACGAATGTCAACATGTGCTATCTGCCATCAGGGGGGATCAAGGGACGTGTTTTGGGGGAGCAAGCCCTTCCTCAACGCGACTTTAGAATTGAGGAAGGGTTTGCACCCCCAAAACGCGTCCATTGATCTCCCGTGATGGCAGATAGCACATGTTGGCACACTGTGTGCATCCTCCAAATTTGGCTTTTCTAAACATGTAAAAAAATTTGAAAAGATTGGACCACAATAAAACAAGTTATTTTTTTTAATAACATCATTGATTTGTTGCTGTATGTTGTGCAATTCGAGATTACATCCCATGATCTCCCCGATCAGGATCTGGGCACTTTCAGAAGTAAAGCGTTCTCTCTCCCTCACATCACGATCACCTAAAAAGAGATAAAGAACCAAAAAAAAGGTCTCAAAAATCTGCCACCATCCATCTCTTTTACCTGAGCCTGTGGTTGCAGACACTCACCTGTTGTGGTGCCAATCTCCACCACATCTTCTTCTTCCTCCTGCTCTTCTTCTTGTGTTGCTATTTCCCCTTCTTCCAGAGGTGGGGGGTCTCTGGTCTCCTGGGATGAGGGGTGTCCTCCGAGTCTTTTCTCCCCTATGTAAAACAAAAATGGTATAATTAGCACACAGATATTTGATGGCAGAACTAGAACTAGGAAACATTGCTTGGAAGTGGGGTACAATTGTCTATTTTAGCCGAGTTCCAAGATGTATTTTTTTTATTGCCCTTTGTCAAGCTGCAATACTTTACCGGTTTAGTTTTAACTTCACAGATGGAGACCCCCCTATAGTATACACTGGAGCACCTGTGTGGCCCCCCTAATAAAAATGGTGTTCTTGTGTCCCACACTAGTGCTCCAGTGTCCAGATGTGAAAGCAGCTGCTCAGTGTCCTCTCCTTACACACAATCTAGTTGGCATTTCATTCTAGTAACAAACACATCTACACAAACAAATATTTGGCATCCAAGTAGGCCCCCAAAAATGTGTGAAAATGCATATGGCCTCAACAATGGTGTTCTAGAGGCCGAAAGAAAAATGTTTGATACGAACGAATAATGTGCCCATGAACATTAAAGTTGACCTTTGGAAACGTTACAACTAATCAAAGCATATGGAGCAGAACGAACGTAATAAAGACATAAAGAATAGGAACACAGCACAACTACTTACTTTTTTGCAGCACTCTCCTGATCTTTCGGTACTGCTCTGGCTCTCTCAATTTCAGGTCCGACCACCGCTTCCTGAGCTGATCTTTAGACCTTCGTACCCCGAAATTCCGCTCTAGACTCCTGACCACTTTCGCCATGATCTTGGCCTTTCTGATGTTGGGGTGGGGGTAAGGCCCATATTTCCCGTCATAGTCGGACTTCCTCATGATGTCGACCATCTCCAACATCTCCCCAAACGACATATTTGTGGCCTTAAAACGTCTCCTTCTGGATCGGGACGTGCCTGGATCCGCCCTTTCCTCCTCATTGCTAGAATTAGCCCGCACCTGCTGTATGTCCGCCATCATGCTCTTCCCCCACTGCGCCGAACGAAAAGGGGCGGGGAATACACTAGAAAGAACATCGGGGGCGGGCGGAGTTACACGCATGCGCAGTGTATATAAAGCGTAACACACGTGCGTATTACGTTTGATCTGTGAGCGGAGGAAGGAGCATTGAACGCGGCGATCGTAAGAACGAAGGTAAGAGACAAACTTGGGCCTATACTGCTTCTATAGATTGAGGCCTATATTGTAACAAGATTAGGAGAGTTTGGTCTGACATTAGGCTTTGTCTTGTGTTGTGTCTTGCAGTGAACATGGATATGGTCATGAAAGAAGATACTGACTTCATGTCAGTCTTCATTGATATGCTAAGGGAGCTGCCCTGTCTGTGGGAGATTAAACACCCCCATTACAAGAACCAAGCAAAGAGGAAGGCAGCACTGGAGCAATTGTGTGAAATTATGAAGCAGGTGATCCCCACGGCAGACATCCTCTATTTAAAGATTTTCATTGGTGGCCTGAGGAGCACATATCTAAGGGAGCACAAGAAAGTCCTGGATTCACAGAGATCCGGAGCAGCAGATGACATCTATGTCCCCAGGATGTTGTACTACGACAGGCTGCACTTTCTGGCAGGCCAGACTGAACCCAGGCCATCCCTCTCAAGTCTTCCTTCCACACTTCCTTCCCGTCCGGCTGAGGCTTCTGACGCCCAACCTGGGCCTTCCAGGCCACATGTGGAGGAGCCCAGATTGAGCCAGGTATAGCATTCCTCTAAATATTTCTGCTTGTCCAATCAATGATGTTAACTAGATGTTAGTTGGGAGTACTAATTTAGGATTGTGATTGATGATGCAAAAACTAAAACCATGTCCCTTTTTCATACACAGGGAAGTCTCAGCCAGGAGGTGGCCGGGCCGAGCCGGCTGGCTGATGTGCAGGTCCCTCCACCCCCGGTGAAAACAGAAAGTGGCAGTAGGAGGAGTACCCTGGAGGAGGCGGCTATCAGATTTTTTTGTAGGGCTACTGAGGTCCTGGGAGCACCCCACACCAGGCAGGAGAACATTGGTGCATTCATTACATATAAAATGCAGAGGATGGAGGAGGGCCAACAAGCCATGTGTGAGGCCCTCATATCAGAGGCTCTGGAGAGAGGTATGAGGGCCCAAATTACACCTGACACACACCTTTGTGATGGTCCTCCTCCTCCTCCTGCAGGTCCTCCTCCTCCTCCTCCTCCCTCTCCTCCAGGTCCCCCCAGTCCTCCTCCAGGTCCCCCCAGTCCTCCTCCTCCTCCAGGTCCTACTCCTCCTCCTGCCACATCTACAACTGCACAGCGACAGTCCGGAAGGAAGTGTGAAAGGAAGACCAGAGAGTGATTGCCCTGGATCCAGTCTGGTCGGCCAAAAAATGCAGCCTCTTGTGGTACCACAGCCTGGGGACACTGATGTCATCTGCTGCTATCCCGATCTCTGTGAATCCCGGACCAGACTGCCCTCCCTTATATATGGACTCCTCAGGCCACCAATTTTGAGCTTTAAGAATTGTTGTCTGCCGTGGGGGTCCCAGGCTTCACTAATTTCTCATGTTGATCCAGTGTTGCCTTCCTCTTTGTTTGGTTCTGATACCTTAATAAAGGATTTTTGTTTTGAATTATACTCTCCTATGTGTTTTACTTCAAAAATGATGGTTTGTTTGTGAGGATTCAGGTACATTTCAAATATACAATGTGAAATGAACAAGGGACACCAACAACAAAAAATCTCCTGGAGATTAAATAATAAAAGATATCAATGGTGTTGGGGTAACTTGACACACAAAACACACACAAAAATATTCTGGAGTAAAAATAAAAATAACATTGAACAAAGATCAGCCTTGGAAAAAATACAAACATTAAAGAAAAAAAAGGCTTTTTAAAAAAAAAAAAAAAAAAAAAAAAAAATATAAAACTGTCAGATGTGACAACTAATAACAATATATTGAGGGAATCCCACTAAAAAAACACAAATAAAAGTTTGTGAAAAGTGTGTGTGAATATGAGCAGCAAAACTACTTAATTCTTGTCACATTATAAAGAAGAAGAGAGTGCGCTGTATTAAACCATTTTTTACATTGCAGCGTGACGAAAGTGCTGTATCCATTCCGAACGCTAAGTTTACCAGAACGAGCTGTCCCGTGTCGGAATTTCTTCTGAGCATGCGTGGCACTTTGTGCGTCGGAACAGGCCATACACGGTCGGAATTGACGCGATCGGATTTTGTTGTCGGAAAATTTTATCTCCTGCTGTCCAACTTTGTGTGTCGGAAAATCCGATGGAAAATGTCCGATGGCGCCCACACACGGTCGGAATTTCCGACAACACGCTCCGATCGGACATTGTCCATCGGAAAATCCGACCGTGTGTATGGGGCATAAGACACATGCAGTATTTTTTAATTCCCTCCCCCACTCCTTTCTTCAGCAGCTCTGCAAGGATTGGCTGTTCCACACCTCAGCATGATTGGGCATGCTGAAGTCATGTGGTTACTTTCCTGTCTTTTCACTGGATGTTAGAGATCATAGCAGAAGTTCAGTGTTAGAAATACACAGGGGAGTGTAGAGGTGGGCGGGGAGTCTACTGACATCACGACTGCATCCACCGAGCTCCAGACAACAGACCCACCCACAGAATCTGCAGTTTTTCGGCTCTCATAACAGACAGAGGGGAGACATTTGACAGGTAAGGATACATGCAGGAGGCATGTATATCCTTATAGATAACCCCTATGGCAGTAGTTTAGAAAGGATGACATTGGGTTTACATCCACTTTAATGACTATCGCTAATTGAAAAAATAAAAAATAAAAATGCAGTAATATGCAATAATATGTGATATTAAATGAAACAGTGATAAAGATCTGCAGAAAAAATAGACCAATATGTATGAATGACTATCCCTAATTTAAAAAACAAAACAAAAAATGCAGTAATATGAGATCATATATGAAACAGTGATAAAGTACTCAGATCAAAAGCAGATATTCATAAGATTTTACATAAAAAAATAATAAGATAAGTCCCAAAAAATAAAGGGCATGTGCATCAAACAGTGATGAGATGTGAAGATCAAGTGCTCAAAAAAACTGTTCTTGAAAGTTGTGAACACAGTTGCTTCCACCATCCAGGTATCCTAGTAGCTCTTTGCCTAGTAGCGCTTTGGTATACATATCCTTAACGGCAGTTTACGTTCCACTCTTCTCTCCTCTCCTGCATCGAAATCCACAGCTGGTCCGACAAGGCTTTAATATATGGATCCTTTATGGACAATTACATTCCACTCTCCTCTCCTTATAGCATAAACCCAGGGATGTGGTATATGGCTCAGTGATCAAGGATGAAAATTGGCTATGCTGTATTAGATCTCTACTCCTCTACTCTATTCACAGGCCATGCAAGACAAATAAGAACCCCATAGTATAGTAAATTCACCATAGTGTAGTACCTTGAAGCCCACATGGGATTGACACTGTTGGCAAGCGCACCCACCTTCCTCAGTGGAAAAGGGCTAAGGAACAGACTGCAAGATCTTCTCCCTCACCATCTGCAAAGCATGGAACTCAAAGTTTGCCAAATAAGATAAGCCTTTCTCTGCATGCAGGTACACTCCCATTTTCCAAAGTGGGGGAACATTTGTTAACCCATATCGTTGCTTGGACAGCTTGCATCTTAGATGCGTGGGTCGCAGGGTTAAAAAACAGAATTTTTCCCCCTGCCACCTTCTTGCTTTCTCACCTCCAACCTATCTTTGTTGCCGCACAGATTGGCAGATCTACATCTTTTGGATGAAGATGTTATTGCCCCAGTTTGTGTAGCAGAACAGCACATCAATGATTCCCACTCTTTGCTGTCAGGCCCCTGCACTATTAGTTTATATCCCTGCCATCTGCCTTTTGTTGCACAAGGTTCTGGCCTCAGTGTTAGCCCCGATGTACTCTCATAGAATCCCCCTTGTGGAATACAATCGATTGGCGGAACAGTTTGTGAGGACTTTGTAAGAGAACATGTTTTTGACTGACCAGCAATTTAGGTGGACCTCTAAAATTGTCATTGTAACTGAATCACCATTAGGTTTAGTCCTAAATACAAATCAGGCAAAAGTGGTCTTTCCACAGAGAAAATTCAAATTCTTCGGTTTTAAACTCTTCAGTCCATGAGCTATCTGACTCTTCCCTTTGAGATTTCTGGGCCACGTTCACATTCAAAAATTGTGTAAAATCATCACATTTTGGGATGAAAAGAGTGAGGCCTTGCCAAGCATCTGTCAGAACCATTAACCCCGAGGGGAACACAGCTTGCTTTGACCTTTCTAGTAATGTAGGGGTCCTGGCCATGAAGTGCACCAACTTATATGGTGGTGGAGACACGGAGCACATTTAATTGGATAACATAAGCACAGTGGTGATCGCACAATTTATTGTTTGTACTTTAAAGTTTGATTTTACACATTTTGGAATGTAAGCGTAATGTTTGTACACTGTATAATTTGAATTTATTGGAATTTTCACATTTTTTTGTAGTATAGTTTTTTAGTATACGGTAGATTTTGGTTGCGCTACACTGCTTTTTTTTATTATGTCATTATAGAGTACTGTGAACTCCCTTAATTGGTTTTAGCTGGCAACATTACTTAAATAGTGTGATTATTTTGAGCATAGGTCACTAATTAATAACTGTGATTGCATTAATTGATTTTGTATCACATTGGTCTAGAAATACAGTTTTGGAGTAGGAAGTCTTTTGGAAGATCCTCACAACAGATGCCAACCTGTCATAGATCCCTATTGCGCTGGACTGGCCCTGGTGGATGTGGTATAACAACTTGGTAGGACTCCTTGCAGAAGAACAGTGGGCATTACCAGATTATCAGGATCTTTTCTCTCAAAGCCTGATTTGCCATCCAGCTTCTTGGTTGATGGCTTTAATAGCATGGATATCTAACATTAGGTTCCTATGATGTCCAAAGCTAGGTTGTCTACTTCCTGCAAGGTCTGTCATCGGATGTGGAAGGCATACTTTACTTGGTGTGAGTCTCAAGGCTTCCATCTGAGGATTTTCTCTGTGGAACAAGCCTTCTCCTTCCTGCAGCTGAGTCTGGGCCAGCGTTTAGCTCTCAGAAGTGTGCAAATTTGGAGATTTCTAGGAGGCTGAGATAAAAAAAACAAAACTTTTTTTTAGATAAGAATACAATTTTGAATATTTTCTTTATTTTTAAACCAGAGTTTAGTGTCATTTTAATGGTCTTGTTTCTGCCCTTTCTTTTTTTTTTCTTGTCAATGAATTTTATTGCAATTAAAGGAAAGTCAAGTACGTACATGAACAAAAGAGAATCGTCTCACATAGTACATATGGATTAACAAACATCCGAACAACACAGTTTCATCAGGAATGAGTGGGGTCTGGGGTTCACATAGATAGATTATGAATGTGGTTGTCTGTGACCATAATTAACTAACAGTTGTAAAGGAATAAACAGTAGGTACTGATATAGTAATCGATAAGTGAACCAATCATAGAATGTGGATGGAGACAAGAGACGATACCGTTAGCAAATGTAACAGATAAAACAAGATGTAGCACGAAAATAGAAGAGGGGTGAATGAGAGAAGTATGGGTGCGAGCGTGTCTAGGATCCTAGTAGGTGTGATGCCAGTGAGTGTCGGCTGTAGAACACGCACGCCAAAAGGGTCAGGCAGAGAAGAGGGAGGAACAGGTATAGAAGGGGAAAGGTCTCCCAATACGATAGAGCGGACCCAGTCCAGGACATGTAACAAGCGAGTAAAAGAGAGGTTAGACTACCAAGGCAGTAATAAGGAATGGTCAAAGTCTGGGAGTTAGCAGTGATTGACCCAAGGTTGCCATATTTTTTCAAATTTCTGTATTTTGTCATTTTCAATGGCTGTCATTTTAGTGTTGATAAGGGCTCTATTTATTCTATGTTTAGCTTCAGTCACAACTGCGATTTTCACGCCTTGGCTATGGTTATTTCTTGGTCACTGTGGTAAGTTGTAAGAGTAATTGAAAATGGGAGAGCCGTTGCCGGATTAATGGGGATATTGGTTTCTAAGGCCTTGGAAGCCAACTCAAAAATGCTCTTCCGGAACTCTTGGGTGACAGGGCATTACCACCAGACTTGTATGTGGGTGCCTAGAGCTGAGCAACTTCGAAAACACGTACCTGTGTATGATGTGACAAATTTTGCGATCCTTGCCGGTACAAGATACCAACGTGCTCGGACCTTGTAGTTAGTTTCGATTGCCAAGACGCTAGGTGAGGAAGATTTAGGGGCTAGCCATATATTGTACCAATCTGCGATCTCAAATGTGCGCTCCAAATCGTGTGCCCATTTATTGGTATATGATGGACGTGCATTATCTGGAATGGTGTTCAATTGGTTGTATAGAATTGAAATGAGGCCCCTAACATGGGGTCGCTGTAGTAATATGACTGAGCAGAGGTGACTCCATTTTGGATTCATATATCTTAACTTGTATATTCAGACTCTAGTTAAAGTCAAATAGCTAATAACAGGCTCTCTATAAAGCACACATATAAGAAAATATAGCTTACAGCAGCATCTTTCTATATAAAGCTTTTTTGGTAAGAGATGCCTGGGCCCTTTCTTGTGTAATGAGACATGAGACATAAAACAGGGAAGCAGGACCCATGACTATGAGTCATGAAAGCAGATGGCATAATTAATGATATGTAATGATATGTAATGATGTGAAATGTACACCTCTGTATCAAAACACTCCCATGTTCTATGCAATGATTGGTTGATAATAACGTATGTAAATTGTATACCTGCCCAGAATTAAATCAGATAGCTTTGAACATTTAGACTTTGCAGTCATCTATTTTGTGTTCATCAAGAAGCTGTCTCCTCAGTACTGAGAGTGGTCTTGTGAGTGTGGTAATTGCCGTGATTATACCTAGCTGGTCTTGTCAGGTATATAGAAATACCATTTGATTCCACTTCAGTCACTCTTACAAATACGTTCAAATTGTGTCATCTGACTTAGTAATGATCCGGTTCTGAGAAATGGCATATAGAAATTTTTAATTTGTAGGTAGCGGAATAGCTCGGATGTTGGGAGTCCACAGGACTCACAGAGGGTGGGGAATGTATGTATAGAATTGTTGGAGACCAGTTTGTGAAGTCTAAGTAAATTAGCGTCGGACCAGGCTGTAAATGCAGCAGGAGATTCCCAGGCTGGGTAAAATGCAGGGTTCCTAAGGAAGGAAAGGAGAGGGTTATGAGGAGATTTCGTGAGTCCCTAAATTTGTCCCATATATATAGGGAATGTTTTGTGATGGGGTTTGTTTCTGCCCTTCTTATCCTTTTTAAGAGACAATTGACCCTTCATTCCTTTATTAGAACCTTTGTACACAGGGTCTCCCATGTAGCCTCCCCAGTCTCTTCCCCTTTAACTCCGTGGGACCTAAAATTGGTTGCCGCTGCGCTTTATAGACATTCTTCTTTTTTGCCTCACTCACAAGGTGTTTTTTTTGTAGCCATCGCGCCGGCAAACTCATAGCTCCCAACTGTCCCTGATTTTGAGGGGTTGTACCCGATTTGGAACAAAGTCCCTCTCTCCCTCTTTCCGTCCCTCATTTTGGTCTATAAAGTTGTAAATAAAATGCACTATTTATCTTCCAAAAAGTGTTTCACAGTTCTAAGCCTTTCATCCAATTTCTAAATTGCTGCATTTGTAAATTTCAAAATCTAATATAATAGAATGGCAGTGGTAAAAAAAAGCACGTGTGGATTTAACTAATCTTTTTTTTTTTTGATAATTCTCCTTTTAAGTGGGCATGGCATGGGGTGTGTCCTATGCCTACATACTTTTGTTAATAGGTGTCCCTCATTCCCATCTCAAAAAGTTGAGAGGTATGTAAACTGAGTATCTTAATTGGCAGCCTTTTCACATAGGGACAAGTTGGTCTTGAGGTTCAAGATTTTTACCTCAGGTAGTTTCTTCCTTTCACCACAACCAGGGCATTGTTCTTCTGTCTTTCTGTCTGACTTCAGTTCAGGAAAATACATTTCTCTCCATTGTTTTGATGTAGTTTGGTCTATGCAAATCTGTCTCTCAGCCACTGCTTTTTTTCATAAAGACAGTGCCTTTCTTGTCATCCTGCATGGACCAATAGAACATGCTTCTCTTTGTTCTTGAGTAGGTAGACCATCATTCAAGCTTAAGGTTTCAAGCATCAGGTTCCATCTTTTCCTGTCAAGGTGTACACTACTAGGCCTTCAAATGCTTCTGGGGCTTTTTGGACTTCAAGCAAATGCTTCCCAAATTTTCAAGGCTGTTACCTGGTCTTTTGTTCACATGTACTGCAAGTTCTACCACGTGAACGTTTTTGGTCTGATCCGATGCCAGATTTGGGTGTAAGGTCTGTCAGGCTCTCTTTGAGCTGCAGGCTGGCCTTGGTTCTCTATTTCTTTTGTGAGCTATTAAGTTTGTTTGCTGTGTTGCCTACCCTCAGATGGCTTGCTTTTGGAAGGTTAATAACTTCCTGTGTTCCACAATGGATGAGAAATAAAAGAGGATTTTTGTTCTCATTGTGAAATCATGTGTCCCTTAATGGGCAAGTACAAAAAACCTATTTTCGGTTATAGATGGCATTGGGTGGTCTGAATTACTGGCTTCTTAGTCTTCCTGGTCATAATCCTTTACATTGTTTGTGTTCACCTTGACGATGAGCCTGTGTTTCTGCCTGTCAACATAGGGAGACATAGGAAACTGTTATGAATCTCTATAGTAACAATTATAGATGGGCTAGAGATGTTAATGCAACCTAAGGAGCTCTGCTTTTATGTTAAAACTGAAAATTGTAATTTGATTTTCTTTTGAGTGTTCCTGCATAGGTGACCATATGTGTGCCCACAGGGTGTGCTGGTTGACCCTATTCACCCTGTGCGCATTAGCATTATCTAGGGCTTTTTTTCAGCCGTAATGTGGCAGAATTCCATTCCACCACCTCCAGCAGTCCAGTTGCCTCCAACCTGTCACTAAACATAGAAGGCAGTCGAGGAAGTTTCTACATTACTCACTTCCTCTACCGGCTTCCGCATTGCTATTGCTGAGCACGCGGGACAGGGCATGTGTTTGTGGGTGCCCCGGGTCCCAGCACAGCAACTGGCTGAATACCTGTTGCTCCAACAGGCAGCTTCTGTCCCCTCCCCACCTGTCAGAGATGAAGAGGTGAGCTGTAGATGAGGAGAGAAAGAGGAGTGCTGTGGACGGAGAGGGAAAACATAAGCTGTGGATAAGGGGCATAGGTAAACTGTGGACAACTGTTGCAGAGGTGAGTGGGGACAGGGGTTACAGAGGTGAGCTGTGAGCAAAGAGTACAGAGGTGAACTGTGGATGGGGGTGAGCAGAGGTAAGCAAAGAGGTGTGCAGAGGTGAGCAGTAGATGGTTACTTGGGGGGGGGGGGGGGGGCTGGGATATGTAAGTACTGTCCCTTGTGCTGATTTTTTTTCTTTGACCTATGCGATATGCACACTTCAGCACTGCTCAGTATGTACTCCTGAGTCCTGTGCATTATGAACTCCTGAGTGCAGTATTTTGTGTGTTGCACATTCCAAATGTAGCACTGCCCCTGTGGAGCGTTGCTAGTATAGACTTACTTGGCCCTCCCACTGATTATCCTGCAGCCAAATACTGAGGTATTTTACATAACCACCCACACTCTCATCTGCTTGTTATCCAATGATCAGTCTAGGGTATTTGGTTTTTTTTTGTTTATTGGTAGAACTTGGATAGGAAAAAGAATTAGTGGGATACTCCAACTTGAACTATGCACAGATGAGGACAACTCTCACTTGGCCCCATTACACTGAACTGGATAGCAGACTCTCTGCTGAACCAGACTACATCAGTATGGAAGAATAAGTCCTTTGCTTGCTCTGGCAGCTGACTCGATGAACTATTAATCTTCAGGACACTCACTAGCATCCCCTTTGGCTGACACCCGTCCACTGACTTTACTAACTTGAAGGGATAGCCCTCACAGAATAGGCTCCTAGACACAGGTCTGTACTCACAGTAGCCAGGAACAAATCCTTCCATGTGTGCCTCAATTCTAGTCAGCTCTGCAGGATATCTGGGTAGCAGCTTCCGTGGCTCCAGCCCTCAGGTCGACTACCTGAGGCCGCATGGCAACCTGTACAGAGGAGGGGCAACTGCTCCCTCCCTCTGGGACCCTGCTCTCTAGCCAAAGACCCCTCGGCATATATACAGTCACCCAGCATGTCTTGAGGCACCTGCTTCTGCCAATGGCCAGGGCTGTAACTATACTTATGCTCCCATTTGTCAGGTTTCCTTCCACTGTCCAATATGCCTCATTCTTCTGGACCAGTGTGAAACAGGCAGACAACATGAGCAGCACCTGAGCACAATGAGCAGACCCGATCAATGGATCACTGCTCCCTGGTAGGCAGAGAACACCTACATTTACCTAATAGTCTCCCTGATATGCAGGGAATGCCAAAACTATTCTCTCTCTTTAGCACCTACCTAAGAGGGTGCTACACTAAACCTTGTATCTTTTTGCAATGAACAGATTATTTGGCTCCGCTTTTTTGCTCTCCCCGAGGAACAGCGGAGTTGAGGGCGGGGAGCTGGCCAGGGAGGGTGAGTTCCTGCATCTATTTTCTGAGGAAAAAAGCCCTGGCATTATCACTTTGTTTAAAAGCGGGGAGATGGGAAAGATTTTCCTTTGACTGGCTCTGCCTTAAGAGAAGTGCTTCCACATTTCTCTTTCACTGTGTCGGCACTGAGCGGCTGAATCTGGGAGATAATGTGCCAGCAGGGAGATCAGAAAGTTATCCTTTTTAACTGGCAGAGAGCCGCAAGGGAGAGTGGTACTGGCTTTCCAACCAATCAAGATGCCTGATAGGAGCTCACATGATCATACACCAAGCTCCCTGATTAGTTGGAAAGACAGTATCATGGGACGTTTGCAAAGAGAGGCAAGAAATCGATGATGGGGTGTGAATCCTAGATCCTTCACCCCCATTTTCCCTTCCAAGTTGTTCCAACCTGCATTTACATTCAGGCAGATGCAGTGCATGTATTTTCACTGCAACATCTGACCTATTTTACCTGCCTAGTCTTTGTCACAAATGGCGTTTCTTCGCTAAACCAGCTATTATGGACAATTGTCACAGTATTTGCAAAATATAGATCATTTGTGAAAAAAAAAAATGTTATAATTAATCTATTATTCCTGCTGGGCTGTTTGGACCCACAGCAAATCCCTGATTTTGTTTTCATAATTTCCTTTTGTGAATAAATTCATACTATAATCATAAGCTGCAAATATATATATATATAAATATATATATATATATATATATATATATATATATATATATATATATATATATATATATATATATTTTGACACCTACTGCAGATTGCATGGACGCCATGCAATTGTAATGTGGTACGGGTAGCGCACAGGATTCACTGTGTTTCCCGCTTCTCTAGGTGGAACAGGAAATGGAAACAGAGTCAAAAGGTGTGGATCACTGACTGACAGGAGAGTAGTATGAATGAAGAAGCATGGGACCCAGTGGCATGTTCGTAATTATGGGGAAAACTCACCTTGATTCAGTGACAGACATTGGAAACTGTTATGTGTGTATGAATGTGTGTGGGATGTCTGTAGCAGTGCAGTGCAGAAAAAAAGGAAGAAGTTGTGGCAAGGGACACAACCTTGGTAAGGTGAAGTAGTCTAAAGGGCTGCTAGGAGGCCACAGGAGTGCAAAGTTGAGTAGGTCTTTCTATTCTGGTGCCTTGACTTCAGCTTTAGTGTGCATATATGATAAGGTGTGGCATACTTGTATTTGTGGTATGGTCTATAGCTGAATGTAATTCAGTTGGCTTCAAATGTTAGCATGCATATTACATTGTTGATGTATTTATGTTTTGATACAGGCAGATAGCAGCATGGAGGAATCTCCTGAGAATAGTTTACTGGCAGGTGTTATAGTTGAGCAAGGCTCTTATCCACAAACGGAATTAATAGAATATGTAGAAGAGGACAAGTTGAAACTCTCTAATCAAAAAAAGACATTTGAAAATGATGAAGTAAAGCTTGTAAGTGAAGAAATACAGTCTGTACTTAAGCATTGTGAAGATTCTCAATTACATAAATATTTGTCAAAAGGTATTTCCTCAGATCCTATTCTTGATGAACTGCCGGGGCCACTAGCTGCATCTAGAAACTTGACAAAAATGACTAGAGAAGAAAAAGGTGAAATAGGTGACCCAGCTTACCTGTCATTCATAGAAGAAACTGCAGATGGCAGCAGTGGACAGAGTTCAGAGTTAGTAAAGCCAAACAATTTTACGCATTACCCTGAACTAGACCATGACACAATGATATCAAGTTTTGCATCAGTACAAGACGATAATGATGAAAAGACAAAGGAAGAACACAAAAAGTATTTGCAAAAGTCAAAAAAGGTAAAATATAATCAGCACCAGCACTTTCTACATACTGTTTTTTTGAATATTAACAAATTTAAAAAAAAGTGGGCACATATTAATGACTTACAGATAAGAAAATGTATACAAAAAATAATTAAAAAAAACTTTGGTTCACATTTGATAAATTGGCTTCAGAGAATTATGAGGAAGGGAGTACACCAGGGATTGTGGAAAAGGCAGCCTACTTCGCTTTTGGAAAACTCCTGTTAGGTGATGATAAATGGCCTGTTTTATGCTTTAGACACCCAGCCGGGAAGTGTTTGGATGTCTTGGGGTTCAGCCCATAAAGTGTTTGTTAACCTAAAAAAAAAAAGAAATTGTATCCTGCTCCCTTAACCGCTTCCAGACCGCTCGCTGTAGATTGAGGGCGGGGGCCACTTTAAGGGGATTAGGGGGCGCGCACTCCACCACGTCACTTAGGAGCCCGTGCATATGCCAGGCGGCCGTGATGTCCGCCGGCCCACTCGCGATCGCTCCTGACAGAGCGGGACACGTCCTGTCAGGGGAGAGAAGACAGATCGTGTGTTCCTAGTATATAGGAAGACTGATCCGTCTCCTTCCCTAGTCAGTCCCATCCCCCCTACAGTTAGAACACACACACAGAGCACAGTTAACCCCTTGATCGCCCCCTAGTGTTAACCCCTTCTCTACCAATTACATTTATACAGTAATTAGTGGCTATTTAAAGCACCAATCGCTGTATAAATGTCACTGGTCCCAAAATTGTGTCAAAAGTGTCTGATCGTGAATGTCGCAGTCCTGATAAAAATCGCAGATCACTGCCATCACTAGTAAATAAATAAATAAAAATGCCATAAATCTATCCCCTATTTTGTAGACGATATAACTTTTATGCAAACCGATCAATATACGCTTATTGCGATTTTTTTTTTTTACCAAAAATATGTACAAGAATATATATCAGCCTAAACTGAGGAAGAAATTTGTTTTTGTTTTTTTAAATTTGGGATATTTATTATAGCAAAAAGTAAAAAATATTGTGTTTTTTTTCAAAATCTTTTATGTTTATAGCGCAAAAAATAAAAAAATGCAGAGGTGATTAAATACCACCAAATAAAGCTCTATTTGTGGGAAAAAAAGGACTTACATTTTGTTTGTATCACCTGAAATACCTGGCTGACCTGCCTGGCTATACCCTCCCCCCTGTAAACTGACCATGGTTTATCATGGTTGCTGAGCCCTGTCATCTGGAGCTCTGCTCTCTGCTCTCCTCTGTCTCCTGTGTCCTCCTCCCCCATCCCCTCCCTGTCAGCTCGTACCAGTGCCTGTCCCCCCTTCCTGCAGGTATCATAACTTTTTGTTGTTACTACAATCCCCCTGTTATAATAAATGCTGTGCCCCACTGTATGTGTTTTCTAAACAATCTGCCAACAAATACCTTATTTTATTGCGCCGCATGCCACTTAAGGACCAGGAATCATGGGGGGGAGGGGGAACGGGAGGCAAGGGCAAGTGAGTATAGGTGGTTTGATCAGTCCATTTACTGATCAAATCCTGACCATGCTCCTGTAGGGTATAATTGCTGTAACCAAATTGAATAGCATATATTGGTGGGGTGAGGGCCAGGGAAAAGGAAGGGGATCTACGGTATAGAGTTACCGAAGGGAGAAAGTGGTTACCTTAGCAATTAATGGTCAGTACATAGAAAGGTGGTATCAAAGGTAACAATTTATTGATTCATTATAAAATCACCTGGGTGAAGTAGACATACAGATGTACAAATTATAGCACTATAGGATACATAGGACTCCTAGTCAAGGTTTGCTTAAAAATGGACTAACGAACACGACAAACAAGACACACACAGAACATACTACGGCACAGACACTGTCTGGACTGTTATATGCTGCTCGGCGGCCAGGCAGTCAGATTGAGTCGTGGCAGTTATGGATATGGACCAGTGGGAAATTTGGTGGGATGTGCTGCCGAGAAGCATATAAGTGGAGCGGGGAGGGGGAAGGAGACCCGGGGAAGGGGGATGCTTGTGGACCAAGGGGATGGCTGGGCTTGACTTGGCAGTTGAAAATGACCTTTGAGGTTATGAACAAGCTGGATGTTCAATAGCGATGAAGCTATAAGTCTATACAAGATGAAATTCAATCATACAGTGTAAGCAGTGGTAATAATCCAGGTTGGTTAATAGAACTGATTATACACTGTGATCAGCAGGCTTCAGGGCTATGCATAAAGTGCAATAAGGTGCGGTATAAGGTGCTCCAGTAAACGTATGGCAGATACAGGACCAAGGCTATGCGTCAAGCTGTATAATGTCCCCAACTTTAAATGAGTTATGGATGCTCATACTTTACCCTCCGCAAGGATTCCTGGAGGCTGGTCTGCAAGCCGTACTGAAGATGACTGACGAGGTCCAAAGGATTGCCGGGCCGGCACTATGGCTGCAGCCGTTTGTCCCCTTGGAGGTAACCTGCCGGGTCCTATAATGAGGGAAATCCCTTGCTGGGTACAGGTCACATAAGCAGCTCGAGGTACCGTCAGCGTGTGCTGTGGGCTACGTGATGCCTCGCAGCTGTGCAGCTCCTCTCACTCCGTCCACTCGATAGAAAGGGCTAGTGCCGGTGGTGACATCAACGCGTTTCGCTGTTGCGTGGTAGCGTAGCTTCTTCCTGGACGTTTGATTGGTGAGGCCAGCACACACCTTTTTTATTTTGGCGAACTGGCTTCTGCATAACCAATCAGCTTTGTGATTAGTTCAAATAAGATATTGCCTAGTAAAGGACAATATAGGCCGTGTAATTCATTCATTTCTCAGCAAACCACTTAAGGACTAGCCTCGTTTTGGATTTTAGGTGTTTACATGTTTAAAACAGTTTTTTTTGCTAGAAAATTACTTAGAACCCCCAAACATTATATATTGTTTTTTTCGAACACCCTAGAGAATAAAATGGTAGTCAATGCAATACTTTTTTTTGTCCCGTATTTGCGCAGCGGTCTTATAAGCGCACTTTTTTTGGAAAAAATTCACTTTTTTGAATACAAAAATAAGACAACGGTAAAGTTAGCCCAATTTTTTTTATATTGTGAAATATAATGTTACGCCAAGTAAATTGATACCCAACATGTCATGCTTCAAAATTGCGCCCGCTCGTGGAATGACGTCAAACTTTTACCCTTTAAAAATCTCCATAGGCGGCGTTTAAAAAATTCAGCAGGTTGCATGTTTTGCGCTACAGAGGAGATCTAGGGCTAGAATTATTGCTCTTGCTCTACCGGTCGCGGCGACACCTCACATGTGTGGTTTGACCACCGTTTTCATGTGCGGGCGTTACTCGTGTATGCGTTCGCTTCTGTGCGCGAGCTCGTCAGGACAGGGCACTTTAAAACAATAATTTTTTTTTCTTATTTATTTTACTTTATTTTATTTATTTTTTCACTGTTTTTAAAAAAAAATAAAATTTGGATCACTTTTATTCCTATTACAAAGAATGTAAACATCCCTTGTAATAGAAAAAAGCAAGACAGGCCCTCTTAAATATGAGATCTGGGTTCAAAAAGTCCTCAGATCTCATATTTAGACTTAAATGCAAAAAATAAAAATAAAAAAATTGTCGTTTGAAAAAATGGCAAAAAGAAAAATGCCTTTAAGACAAATAGGCGGAGCTGACGTTATGACATCGCTTCCGCACTCCTATGGTATGGAGACATGGGGGCCATCTTAGCCTCACTCGTCTCCATACCCAGGAAGTGACAGGTCCTGATCGCCGGAGATCGGCGGGAGGGGGGTGGCACCACCATTATCGGAAACACGACCGGCTCCTATAAAGATGGACACCTCGGTTGTGTCAGCAGCTGCTGCCGTTACCGAGATATCCACCTTTAAAGTGCCGACATATATGTACAGGAGCCGGTCGGTAAGTGGTTATAGCAAAAAGTAAAAAATATTGTGTTTTTTTTCAAAATCACTCTTTTTTGTTTATAGCGCAAAAAATAAAAATACAGAGGTGATCAAATGCCACCAAAAGAAAGCTCTATTTGTGGGAAAAAAAGGACTTACATTTTGTTTGGGTACAGCGTCGCACGACCGCGCAATTGTCAGTTAAAGTGGCGCAGTGCTGTATCGCAAAAAATAGCCCGGTCAGGAAGGGGGCAAATCCTTCCGGGGCTGAATTGGTTAAAGCATGTTATACAGCACAGTGCTTGTGCTGTGTCATTAGGCCCCCCTGTAACACCTGAAATACCTGGCTGACCTGGCTGACCTGCCTGGCTATACCCTCCCCCTGTAAACTGACCACAGTTTATCATGGTTGCTGAGCCCTGGTCAGTTTACGTGTCTCTGTCATCTGCAGCTCTGCTCTCTGCTCTCCTCTGTCTCCTGTGTCCTCCTCCCCCATCCCCTACCTGTCAGCTTGTACCAGTGCCCATCCCCCCTTCCTGCTGGTATCATAACTTATTGTTGTTACTACAATCCCCTCTTTTATAATAAATGCTGTGCCCCATTGTATGTGTTTTCTAAACAATCCGCCAACAAATACCTTATTTTATTGTGCCGCGTGGCAGTCATGTAACCAGTCGTCTCTCTTCTCTCCTTCTCCCGACTGACGTCAGCGAAGGTTTCTTGGCTCCACCCGCTTTGCTGTCAGACCTTGAGAGGAGAGAGATGGCCGGTCACCTGACCACTGATCGGCGCTATATAATAAGGTCCTTATCAGCTGATTTTTTAGAAAACACATACAGTGCAGCAACAACTATGGCTGTACTGTATTGTGTACAACACCAGAAAAGTAGTAGCAACTGCACTAGCGGTGCACGGTACTGTGTACACCAACAGAAGTCTAATAGCAACTATGGGTGTACTGTATTGTGTACACCACCAGAAAAGTAGTAGCAACTGCACTAGGGGTGCACGGTACTGTGTACTGTGCACCAACATAAGTGTAATAACAACTATGGGTGTACTGTATGTATTGTGTATTATGTACACCACCAGAAAAGTAGTAGCAAGTGCACTAGGGGTGCACGGTACTGTGTACACCAACAGAAGTGTAATAACAAATCTGGGTGTACTGTATGTATTGTGTACTGTGTACACCACCAGAAAAGTAATAGCAACTGCACTAGGGGTGCACGGTACCGTGTACACCAACAGAAATGTATTAACAACTATGGGTGCACTGTATGTATTGTGTACTGTGTACACCACCAGAAAAATAGTAGCAACTGCACTAGGGGTGCACAATACTGTGTACACCAACAGAAGTGTAATAACAACTATGGGTGTAATGTATGTATTGTGTACTGTGTACACCACCAGAAAAGAAGTAGCAACTGCACTAGGGGTGCACAGGACTGTGTATACCAACAGAAGTGTAATAACAACAATGGGTGCACTGTATGTATTGTGTACACCACCAGAAAAGTAGTAGTAACTGCACTAGGGGTGCACGGTACTGTGTACACCAACAGAAGTGTAATAACAACTATGGGTGTACTGTATGTATTGTGTACACCACCATAAAAGTAGTAGCAACTGCACTAGGGGTGCACGGTACTGTGTACACCAACAGAAGTGTAATAACAACTATGGGTGCACTGTATGTATTGTGTACACCACCAGGAAAGTAGTAGCAACTGCACTAGCGGTGCACGGTACTGTGTACACCAACAGAAGTCTAATAGCAACTATGGGTGTACTGTATTGTGTACACCACCAGAAAAGTAGTAGCAACTGCACTAGGGGTGCACGGTACTGTGTACTGTGCACCAACATAAGTGTAATAACAACTATGGGTGTACTGTATGTATTGTGTATTATGTACACCACCAGAAAAGTAGTAGCAAGTGCACTAGGGGTGCACGGTACTGTGTACACCAACAGAAGTGTAATAACAAATCTGGGTGTACTGTATGTATTGTGTACTGTGTACACCACCAGAAAAGTAATAGCAACTGCACTAGGGGTGCACGGTACCGTGTACACCAACAGAAGTGTAATAACAACTATGGGTGCACTGTATGTATTGTGTACTGTGTACACCACCAGAAAAATAGTAGCAACTGCACTAGGGGTGCACAATACTGTGTACACCAACAGAAGTGTAATAACAACTATGGGTGTACTGTATGTATTGTGTACTGTGTACACCACCAGAAAAGAAGTAGCAACCGCACTAGGGGTGCACGGTACTGTGTATACCAACAGAAGTGTAATAACAACAATTTGTGCACTGTATGTATTGTGTACACCACCAGAAAAGTAGTAGTAACTGCACTAGGGGTGCACGGTACTGTGTACACCAACAGAAGTGTAATAACAACTATGGGTGTACTGTATGTATTGTGTACACCACCATAAAAGTAGTAGCAACTGTACTAGGGGTGCACGGTACTGTGTACACCAACAGAAGTGTAATAACAACTATGGGTGCACTGTATGTATTGTGTACACCACCAGGAAAGTAGTAGCAACTGCACTAGGGGTGCACGGTACTGTGTACACCAACAGAAGTTTAATAACAACTATGGGTGCACTGTATGTATTGTGTATTGTGTACACCACCAGAAAAGTAGTAGCACTAGCAACTGCACTATGGGTGCACGGTACTGTGCACACCAACAGAAGTGTAATAACAACCATGGGTAAGAGAAAAGTGAAAAAATAACCGTGCATCAAAAATTAATAATATTGACCATCTATGCTGCAGAGTCCTATATGTGACACAACCACACAAAATTGAGTAGGAAAATGTTGACTCGCGCTTGAAAATAAAAAAACGAACACGTGTATAACCGAAAAGAGTTCGCAAACTAATTGTGAACAAAAGTAAACATTATATGGACATGTAATATGATGCGACAACACCAAATATCAGGTTGATAAATGAAACCAACCTCCCCTTAGGTAAATATAAAGATATCCAATAGTAAATCAAATTGTTAGTGCATAAACCTAAACTTGAACGTGAAGGACTGCAGTGTATAATGTGAAAAAAAATAACTTGAATTTGGAAAAAAGTGTATAAAAAAGGAAGTCCATATACAAGAAGACCCCAAAAGGGCTGTAATTGTGCAAAAAATGTCCAAATATATGAAATCCCAGATGTGTGGGTCCACCACCATAGATGAAGTGCCTGGCCGCTTACCGGAACCCCATGACCCCCCGTTACAGAGGGTCTAAATGGGCATTGTAGTCCTGCTGCTTCGGGCAACCCGGGAATCAGAACGGAAACCAGAATGGAACCTCAGAAGCTGTGGTGCGGATGGATCCACAGGGAAAGATAAAGCTCAGCCCTCAATGGAGTGTTAACATCTAGAAAAGTCTTTTTATCAGATGAGTAGAGTTTAGTGACTTGCTTGTAGAACTCAGCAGCCCATTTAATCTGTGGTTAGCAGCATCTGGAGGGAGACGTGTATACAGAGTCAATTTTCGGGGAGGCATTCATCACTGGTCTGTGAGAAGAAGGGAGGCATCAGTGTCCGGTTGAGAGTGCAGGATGACAGCGCCGCTAAGATGATGGTCACTTATCTGTGTAGGAAGTAGCGTCTGGGGGGAGTCCTTGTGGATCAGAAATACAGTGCCATCATTGTATTAATGTGGTCAATTCCAGGAGTATTTCGGAGTTGTAGGGACAGAGATCCAGCATGAGTGAGACTCACTCACTTCTTGTATATGGACTTCCTTTTTTATACACTTTTTTCCAAATTCAAGTTATTTTTTTTCACATTATACACTCCAGTCCTTCACGTTCAAGTTTAGGTTTATGCACTAACAATTTGATTTACTATTGGATATCTTTATATTTACCTAAGGGGAGGTTGGTTTCATTTATCAACCTGATATTTGGTGTTGTCACATCATATTACATGTCCATATAATGTTTACTTTTGTTCACAATTAGTTTGCGAACTCTTTTCAGTTATACACGTGTTAGTTTTTTTATTTTTAAGCGCGAGTCAACAACCATGGGTGTACTGTATGAATTGTGTACTGTGTAAACCACCAGAATAGTAGTTGCAACTGCACTAGGGGTGCACAGTACTGTGTACACCAACAGAAGTGTAATAGCAACTATGGGTGTACTGTATTGTGTACGCCACCAGAAAAGAAGTAGCAACTGCACTAGGGGTGCACGGTACTGTGTACTGTGCACCAACAGAAGTGTAATAACAACTATGGGTGTACTGTATGTATTGAGTACTGTGTACACCACCAGGAAAGTAGTAGCAACTGCACTAGGAGTGCACGGTACTGTGTACACCAACAGAAGTCTAATAACAACTATGGGTGCACTGTATGTATTGTGTACTGTGTACACCACCAGAAAAATAGTAGCAACTGCACTAGAGGTGCACAATACTGTGTACACCAACAGAAGTGTAATAACAACTATGGGTGTACTGTATGTATTGTGTACTGTGTACACCACCAGAAAAGTAGTAGCAAATGCACTAGGGGAGCACGGTACTGTGTATACCAACAGAAGTGTAATAGCAACTATGGGTGTACTGTATTGTGTACACCACCAGAAAAGTAGTAGCAACTGCACTAGGAGTGCACGGTACTGTCTACTGTGCACCAACAGAAGTGTAATAACTATGGGTGCACTGTATGTATTATGTACTGTGTACACCACCAGAAATATAGTAGCAACTGCACTAGGGGAGCACGGTACTGTGTATACCAACAGAAGTGTAAATCAACAATGGGTGCACTGTATGTATTGTGTACACCACCAGAAAAGTAGTAGCAACTGCACTAGGGGTGCACGGTACTGTATACACCAACATAAGTGTAATAACAACTATGGGTGTACTGTATGTATTGTGTACACCACCATAAAAGTAGTAGCTACTGCACTAGGGGTGCACGGTGTACACCAACAGCAGTTTAATAACAACTATGGGTGCACTGTATGTATTGTGTACTGTGTACACCACCAGAAAAGTAGTAGCACTAGCAACTGTACTACGGGTGCACAGTACTGTGCACACCAACAGAAGTGTAATAACAACTTTGGGTGTACTGTATGTATTGTGTACTGTGTAAACCACCAGAAAAGTAGTAGCAACTGCACTAGGGGTGCACAGTACTGTGTACACCAACAGAAGTGTAATAGCAACTATGGGTGTACTGTATTGTGTACACCACCAGAAAAGTAGCAGCAACTGCACTAGGGGTGCACGGTACTGTCTACTGTGCACCAACAGAAGTGTAATAACAACTATGGGTGCACTGTATGTCTTATGTACTGTGTACACCACCGGAAAAGTAGTAGCAACTGCACTATAGGTGCACGGTACTGTGTACACCAACAGAAGTGTAATAACAACTATGGGTGTACTGTATGTATTGTGTACACCACCAGAAAACTAGTAGCAACTGCACTAGGGGTGCATGGTACTGTGTACACCAACAGAAGTGTAATAACAACTATGGGTGCACTGTATGTATTGTGTACACCACCAGGAAAGTAGTAGCAACTTCACTAGGGGTGCACGATACTGTGTACACCAACAAAAGTGTAATAACAAAAATGGGTGCACTGTATGCATTGTGTACACCACCAGAAAAGTAGTAGCAACTGCACTATGGGTGCACGGTACTGTGTACACCAACAGAAGTGTAATAACAATTGTGGGTATACTGTATGTATTGTGTACTTTGTACACCACCAATAAAGTAGTAGCAACTGCACTAGGAGTGCACGGTACTGTGTACACCAACAGAAGTGTACTAACAACTATGGGTGTACTGTATGTATTGTGTACACCACCAGAAAAGTAGTAGCAACTGCACTAGGGGTGCATGGTACTGTGTACAACAACAGAAGTTTAATACAACTATGGGTGCACTGTATGTATTGTGTACTGTGTACACCACCAGAAAAGTAGTAGCACTGGCAACTGCACTAGGGGTGCACGGTACTGTGTACACCAACAGAAGTGTAATACCAACTATGGGTGTACTGTATTGTGCACACCACCAGAAAAGTAGTAGCAACTGTAATAGGGGTGAAAGGTATTGTGTATACCCCCAGAAGTCTAATAGCAACTATGGGTGCACTGTATGTATTGTGTACTGTGTACACCACCAGAAAAGTAGTAGCAACTGCACTAGGGGTGCACAGTACTGTGTACACCAACAGAAGTTTAATAACAACTATGGGTGCACTGTATGTATTGTGTACTGTGTACACCACCAGAAAAGTAGTAGCGACTGCACTAGGGGTGCACGGTACAGTGTACACCAACAGAAGTGTAATAAAAACTATGGGTGTACTGTATTGTGTACACCACCAGAAAAGTAGTAGCAACTGCACTAGGGGTGAACGGTATTGTGTACACCACCAGGAGTCTAATAGCAAATATGGGTGCACTGTATGTATTGTATACTGTGTACACCACCAGAAAAGTAGTGGTAACTGCACTAGGGGTGCACGGTACTGTGTACCGTGAACTAACAGAAGTGTAAAAACAATTATGGATGCACTGTATGTATTGTGTACACCACCAGGAAAGTAGTAGCAACTGCATTAGGGGTGCATGGTAATGTGTATACCAACAGAAGTGTAATAACAACTCTGGGTGTACTGTATGTATTGTGTACTGTGTACACCACCAGAATAGTAATAGCAACTGCACTAGGGGTGCACAGTACCGTGTACACCAACAGAAGTGTAATAAAAACTATGGGTGCACTGTATGTATTGTGTACACCACCAGGAAAGTAGTAGCAACTGCACTAGGGGTGCACGGTACTGTGTACACCAACAGAAGTCTAATAACAACTATGGGTGCACTGTATGTATTGTGTACTGTGTACACCACCAGAAAAATAGTAGCAACTGCACTAGAGGTGCACAATACTGTGTACACCAACAGAAGTGTAATAACAACTATGGGTGTACTGTATGTATTGTGTACTGTGTACACCACCAGAAAAGTAGTAGCAAATGCACTAGGGGAGCACGGTACTGTGTATACCAACAGAAGTGTAATAACAACTATGGGTGCACTGTATGTATTGTGTACACCACCAGAAAAGTATTAGCAACTGCACTAGGGGTGCACAGTACTGTGTACACCAACAGAAGTGTAATAACGACTATGGGTACTGTATGTATTGTGTACACCACCATAAAAGTAGTAGCAACTGCACTAGGGGTGCACGGTACTGTGTACACCAACATAAGTGTAATAACAACTATGGGTGTACTGTATGTATTGTGTACACCACCATAAAAGTAGTAGCTACTGCACTAGGGGTGCACGGTGTACACCAACAGCAGTTTAATAACAACTATGGGTGCACTGTATGTATTGTGTACCGTGTACACCACCAGAAAAGTAGTAGCACTAGCAACTGCACTACGTGTGCACGGTACTGTGCACACCAACAGAAGTGTAATAACAACTTTGGATGTACTGTATGTATTGTGTACTGTGTAAACCACCAGAAAAGTAGTAGCAACTGCACTAGGGGTGCACAGTACTGTGTACACCAACAGAAGTGTAATAGCAACTATGGGTGTACTGTATTGTGTACACCGCCAGAAAAGTAGCAGCAACTGCACTAGGGGTGCATGGTACTGTCTACTGTGCACCAACAGAAGTGTAATAATAACTATGGGTGCACTGTATGTCTTATGTACTGTGTACACCACCAGAAAAGTAGTAGCAACTGCACTATAGGTGCACGGTACTGTGTACACCAACAGAAGTGTAATAACAACTATGGGTGTACTGTATGTATTGTGTACACCACCAGAAAACTAGTAGCAACTGCACTAGGGGTGCATGGTACTGTGTACACCAACAGAAGTGTAATAACAACTATAGGTGCACTGTATGTATTGTGTACACCACCAGGAAAGTAGTAGCAACTGCACTAGAGGTGCACGATACTGTGTACACCAACAGAAGTGTAATAACAAAAATGGGTGCACTGTATGCATTGTGTACACCACCAGAAAAGTAGTAGCAACTGCACTATGGGTGCACGGTACTGTGTACACCAACAGAAGTGTAATAACAATTGTGGGTATACTGTATGTATTGTGTACTTTGTACACCACCAATAAAGTAGTAGCAACTGCACTAGGAGTGCACGGTACTGTGTACACCAACAGAAGTGTACTAACAACTATGGGTGTACTGTATGTATTGTGTACACCACCAGAAAAGTAGTAGCAACTGCACTAAGGGTGCACGGTACTGTGTACACCAACAGAAGTGTAATAACAACTATGGGTGTACTGTATGTATTGTGTACACCACCATAAAAGTAGTAGCTACTGCACAAGGGGTGCACGGTGTACACCAACAGCAGTTTAATAACAACTATGGGTGCACTGTATGTATTGTGTACTGTGTACACCACCAGAAAAGTAGTAGCACTAGCAACTGCACTACGGGTGCACGGTACTGTGCACACCAACAGAAGTGTAATAACAACTTTGGGTGTACTTTATGTATTGTGTACTGTGTAAACCACCAGAAAAGTAGTAGCAACTGCACTAGGGGTGCACAGTACTGTGTACACCAACAGAAGTGTAATAGCAACTATGGGTGTACTGTATTGTGTACACCGCCAGAAAAGTAGCAGCAACTGCACTAGGGGTGCACGGTACTGTCTACTGTGCACCAACAGAAGTGTAATAACAACTATGGGTGCACTGTATGTCTTATCTACTGTGTACACCACCAGAAAAGTAGTAGCAACTGCACTATAGGTGCACGGTACTGTGTACACCAACAGAAGTGTAATAACAACTATGGGTGTACTGTATGTATTGTGTACACCACCAGAAAACTAGTAGCAACTGCACTAGGGGTGCATGGTACTGTGTACACCAACAGAAGTGTAATAACAACTATGGGTGCACTGTATGTATTGTGTACACCACCAGGAAAGTAGTAGCAACTGCACTAGGGGTGCACGATACTGTGTACACCAACAGAAGTGTAATAACAAAAATGGGTGCACTGTATGCATTGTGTACACCACCAGAAAAGTAGTAGCAACTGCACTATGGGTGCACGGTACTGTGTACACCAACAGAAGTGTAATAACAATTGTGGGTATACTGTATGTATTGTGTACTTTGTACACCACCAATAAAGTAGTAGCAACTGCACTAGGAGTGCACGGTACTGTGTACACCAACAGAAGTGTACTAACAACTATGGGTGTACTGTATGTATTGTGTACACCACCGGAAAAGTAGTAGCAACTGCACTAGGGGTGCATGGTACTGTGTACACCAACAGAAGTTTAATACAATTATGGGTGCACTGTATGTATTGTGTACTGTGTACACCACCAGAAAAGTAGTAGCACTGGCAACTGCACTAGGGGTGTACGGTACTGTGTACACCAACAGAAGTGTAATAACAACTATGGGTGTACTGTATTGTGCACACCACCAGAAAAGTAGTAGCAACTGTAATAGGGGTGAAAGGTATTGTGTATACCACCAGAAGTCTAATAGCAACTATGGGTGCACTGTATGTATTGTGTACTGTGTACACCACCAGAAAAGTAGTAGCAACTGCACTAGGGGTGCACGGTACTGTGTACACCAACAGAAGTTTAATAACAACTATGGGTGCACTGTATGTATTGTGTACTGTGTACACCACCAGAAAAGTAGTAGCAACTGCACTAGGGGTGCACGGTACTGTGTACACCAACAGAAGTGTAATAACAACTATGGGTGTACTGTATTGTGTACACCACCAGAAAAGTAGTAGCGACTGCACTAGGGGTGCACGGTACAGTGTACACCAACAGAAGTGTAATAAAAACTATGGGTGTACTGTATTGTGTACACCACCAGAAAAGTAGTAGCAACTGCACTAGGGGTGAACGGTATTGTGTACACCACCAGAAGTCTAATAGCAAATATGGGTGCACTGTATGTATTGTGTACTGTGTACACCACCAGAAAAGTAGTGGTAACTGCACTAGGGGTGCACGGTACTGTGTACCGTAAACCAACAGAAGTGTAAAAACAATTATGGATGCACTGTATGTATTGTGTACACCACCAGGAAAGTAGTAGCAACTGCATTAGGGGTGCATGGTAATGTGTATACCAACAGAAGTGTAATAACAACTCTGGGTGTACTGTACGTATTGTGTACTGTGTACACCACCAGAAAAGTAATAGCAACTGCACTAGGGGTGCACAGTACCGTGTACACCAACAGAAGTGTAATAACAACTATGGGTGCACTGTATGTATTGTGTACACCACCAGGAAAGTAGTAGCAACTGCACTAGGGGTGCACGGTACTGTGTACACCAACAGAAGTCTAATAACAACTATGGGTGCACTGTATGTATTGTGTACTGTGTACACCACCAGAAAAATAGTAGCAACTGCACTAGAGGTGCACAATACTGTGTACACCAACAGAAGTGTAATAACAACTATGGGTGTATTGTATGTATTGTGTACTGTGTACACCACCAGAAAAGTAGTAGCAAATGCACTAGGGGAGCACGGTACTGTGTATACCAACAGAAGTGTAATAACAACTATGGGTGCACTGTATGTATTGTGTACACCACCAGAAAAGTATTAGCAACTGCACTAGGGGTGCACAGTACTGTGTACACCAACAGAAGTTTAATAACGACTATGGGTGTACTGTATGTATTGTGTACACCACCATAAAAGTAGAAGCAACTGTACTAGGGGTGCACGGTACTGTGTACACCAACAGAAGTGTAATAACAACTATGGGTGCACTGTATGTATTGTGTATACCACCAGGAAAGTAGTAGCAACTGCACTAGGGGTGCACGGTACTGTGTACACCAACAGAAGTGTAATAACAACTATGGGTGCACTGTATGTATTGTGTACTGTGTACACCACCAGAAAAAGTAGTAGCACTAGCAACTTCACTACGGGTGCACAGTACTGTGCACACCAACAGAAGTGTAATAACTAATATGGGTGTACTGTATGTATTGTGTACTGTGTAAACCACCGGAAAAGTAGTAGCAACTGCACTAGGGGTGCACAGTACTGTGTACACCAACAGAAGTGTAATAGCAACTATGGGTGTACTGTATTGTGTACACCACCAGAAAAATAGTAGCAACTGCACTAGGGGTGCACGGTACTGTGTACTGTGCACCAACAGAAGTGTAATAACAACTTTGGGTGTATTGTATGTATTGTGTACTGTGTACACCACCAGAAAAGTAGTAGCAAGTGCACTATGGGTGCACGGTACTGTGTACATCAACAGAAGTCTAATAGCAACTATGGGTGCACTGTATGTATTGTGTACTATGTACACCACCAGAAAAGTAGTAGCAACTGCACTAGGGGTGCACAGTACTGTGTACACCAACAGAAGTGTAATAGCAACTATGGGTGTACTGTATTGTGTACACCACCAGAAAAGTAGTAGCAACTACACAAGGGGTGCACGGTACTGTCTACTGTGCACCAACAGAAGTGTAATAACAACTATGGGTGCACTGTATGTATTGTGTACTATGTACACCACCAGAAAAGTAGTAGCAACTGCACTAGGGGTGCACAGTACTGTGTACACCAACAGAAGTGTAATAGCAACTATGGGTGTACTGTATTGTGTACACCACCAGAAAAGTAGTAGCAACTACACAAGGGGTGCACGGTACTGTCTACTGTGCACCAACAGAAGTGTAATAACAACTATGGGTGCACTGTATGTATTGTGTACTATGTACACCACCAGAAAAGTAGTAGCAACTGCACTAGGGGTGCACAGTACTATGTACTGTGTACACCGCCTGAAGTATATTAGAAAAAGTACACCAGGAACGGCCTGCAGTCAGATATAGCTAAACAGTATGCAGTGGATATATATATATATATATATATATATATATATATATATATATATATATATATATACAGTGGGAACGGAAAGTATTCGGACCCCATTAAATTTTTCACTCTGTTATACTGCAGCCATTTGCTAAAATCATTTAAGTTAATTTTTTTTCCTCATTAATGTACATACAGCACCCCATATTGACAGAAAAACACAGAGTTGTTGACATTTTAGCAGATTTATTAAAAAAGAAAAAATGAAATATCACATGGTCCTAAGTATTCAGACCCTTTGCTCAGTATTTAGTAGAAGCACCCTTTTGATCTAATACAGCCATGAGACTTTTGGGAAAGATGCAACAAGTTTTTCACACCTGGATTTGGGGATCCTCTGCCATTCCTCCTTGCAGATCCTCTCCAGTTCTGTCAGGTTGGATGGTAAACGTTGGTGGACAGCCATTTTTAGGTCTCTCCAGAGATGCTCAATTGGGTTTAAGTCAGGACTCTGGCTGGGCCAGTAAAGAACAGTCACGGAGTTGTTGTGAAGCCACTCCTTCGTTATTTTAGCTGTGTGCTTAGGGTCATTGTCTTGTTGGAAGGTAAACCTTCAGCCCAGTCTGAGGTCCTGAGCACTCTGGAGAAGGTTTTCGTCCAGGATATCCCTGACCTTGGCCGCATTCATCTTTCCCTCGATTGCAACCAGTCGTCCTGCCCCTGCAGCTGAAAAACACCTCCACAGCATGATGCTGCCACCACCATGATTCACTGTTGGGACTGTATTGGACAGGTGATGAGCAGTGCCTGGTTTTCTCCACATATACCGCTTAGAATTAAGGCCAAAAAGTTCTATCTTGGTCTCATTAGACCAGAGAATCTTATTTCTCACCATCTTGGAGTCCTTCAGGTGTTTTTTAGCAAACTCCATGCAGGCTTTTATGTGTCTTGCACTGAGGAGAGGCTTCCGTCGGGCCACACTGCCATAAAGCCCCGACTGGTGGAGGGCTGCAGTGATGGTTGACTTTCTACAACTTTCTCCCAATTCCAGACTGCATCTCTGGAGCTCAGCCACAGTGATCTTTGGGTTCTTCTTTACCTCTCTCACCAAGGCTCTTCTCCCCGACAGCTCAGTTTGGCCGGACGGCTGGCTCTAGGAAGGGTTCTGGTCGCCCCAAACGTCTTCCATTTAAGGATTATGGAGGCCACTGTGCTCTTAGGAACCTTAAGTGCAGCAGAAATTTTTTTGTAACCTTAGCCAGATCTGTGCCTTGCCACAATTCTGTCTCTGAGCTCTTCAGGCAGTTCCTTTGACCTCATGATTCTCATTTGCTCTGACATGCACTGTGAGCTGTAAGGTCTTATATAGACAGGTGTGTGGCTTTCCTAATCAAGTCCAATCAGTATAATCAAACACAGCTGGACTCAAATGAAGGTGTAGAACCATCTCAAGGATGATCAGAAGAAATGGCCTGCCCCTAATTAAATATATGAGTGTCACAGCAAAGGGTCTGAATACTTAGGACCATGTGATATTTCAGTTTTTCTTTTTTAATAAATCTGCAAAAATGTCAACAATTCTGTGTTTTTCTGTCAATATGGGGTGCTGTGTGTACATTAATGAGGGAAAAAAATGAACTTAAATGATTTTAGCAAATGGTTGCAATATAACAAAGAGTGAAAAATTTAAGGGGGTCTGAATACTTTCCGTCCCCACTGTATATATATGAGACTGTCTGTATATATATAATTAATACACTGCAGCTAACTGAATAACCTGCCTGCCTGAAGTATATTAGAAAAAGTACACCAGGAACGGCCTGCAGTCAGATATAGCTAAACTGGATACAGTGGATATATATATATATATATATATATATATATATATATATATATATATATATATATACAGTATATATACGAGACTGTCTGTGTATATCTATCTATCTATCTATCTATCTATCTATATATATATATATATATATATATATATATATATATTAAATACACTGCAGCCAACTGAATAACCTGCCTGCCTGCTCAATCTAAATTACACTCTCTCTCCGTCCACTACACAGGGCCGATGTGCAGGCAGCCTTATATAGTGTGGGGCATGGACTTAGTCCCCCTGAGCCATGATTGGCAAAAGGCACCCTGCCTTTTGCCAATTATGGCTCTCTTAGCTGAGGGCGCTGAGATTGGCCAAAGCATGCAGGTCATGGTGCATGTTTTGGCCAATCATCATCCAGCAATGCACTGCCGCAGTGCATTATGGGTCGTTACGCGCCGCTCGAATTTGGCGCGAACGGCCCATAATGTTCGGTTTTCGACGAACAGGCGAACAGCCAATGTTCGAGTCGAACTCATGTTCGACCCGAACAGAAAGCTCATCCCTAGTGTAGACATTACAGAGGTTTGAGTGGATTCTGAACCTTCAGAAATAGATGCTGGAACCAACTCATCATTATATATCAGGATAGTCTGAAATTGGAGAATCTGAAGTTTCTCATGTGAAAGGAACACGCTGGCCTGAGCTATGTCCAGGACTAGATGAGTATGCCTCTCTCTATTCTGGTGCCTTAGATTTAACTTTATTGTGCATATACAGTATGACGAGGTGCGGCATAATGGCATATGTGTTGTGATGTATAACTGAATGTAATTTGTTGGGTTCAAATGTTAGCACGTATATTATACTGTTTATATTATTATGTTTGATGCAGGCAGATAGCAGCAAGGAGGAATCTCCTAAGAATGGTCTACTGACAGGTGTTATACTTAAGCAAGGCTCCTATTCAGACATGGAATTAATAGAAGATGTAGAAGAGAGAAAGTTGCAACTCTCTAATCTGAAAAAGATAAGTGAAAATTATGAAGTAAAGATTGTAAGTAAGGAAACACAATCTTTACTTAAGCATTGGGAAGATTCTCAGATACATAAAGATATGTCAAAATGTATTTCTTCAGATCCTAGTGTTGATGACCTGCTGAGGCCACTAAGTGCATCTGGAAGCTTGATAGAAATGGCAGAAGAAACAGGTGACCTGGGTTACCTGTCATTCATAGAGGAGAATGCAGATGACAGCAGTGGACTGGGTTCTGTGCTTGTAAATGCAATTAACTCTATGCAAAGCCATGAAATAGACCAGGTACAACACACTATAGAAGTAGATCTTCCTCTTTGTGAACAACGGGAAGTGCAAAATAATGTATCTAGTGATGATGATACACTGATATCAAGTCTTGCATCTGCACAGGATGATAAGATGGATAATGATGACAAGGTAGGTGAATGCAAAAAAACCTTTGCATAAGACTAAACAGGTACAATATACATTTCTCAGCACTTACTACATACTATGTATTTTAATATTATCAAAAGAAAAAGCTGTTGACAAAATTTTACGGTGATAATATACGCTATGTGTTATGCTGAAATTTCCAAAAGATAAGTGAAAATATAAGGATTCATTTTTGTACAACATTCATTGCATTTAGCTCATATTGACATGCATTAAATGCATCTGAGTTGCGGCGTGCTGATAACCTTTTTTGTAATGCAATTGTGTTGTGTTAATGTTCATATTATAAACAAATTTTGTTGATTTACCAAAGGCAAATAGACTGTACACTTTGCAAGTGCAGTTGCAGTAATTTTCCTTAGTAAATGTGGTAAAGCTTCACATTGTAAAAAATACCCAAATCGGGTGCAAGGAAAGTAAACAAATTAAAATACAGCATTTTTGCTTGCACATGATTGGCTAATGGAAATCAGCAGAGCTTTGCCACATTTACTAAGCTCTGATGAAAATGAGTACAGTTACAATTGCAAAGTGCACAATCTATTTGCCTTTAGTAAATCCACCCTATTGCATTGATGTGCAGATTTCTTTGTTCACAGCAGAAACCAAAATGTTTTTTATTTTATTTTAAAGGAGAAGTCCAGCCTGAGGTTTTTAGGCTGGGCTTCTCCTATGGGTCACAGGAGTGCAATTCGTTTTGCACTCCTGTGACCTGTTTTCAGCAGGGAGTGGTCTGAAGTCCGCTCTCCGCTGACATCACTACAATCAGTCGAGGCAGCTTCATCCCGACTTCAGAAGTCTGGAGGAATAGAGCAGGAGGAATAGAGCAGGAGAGATGCTTACTGACAGTCAGCAGCTCTCCACTCAGGAAGGAGTGAGATCCAAGCCATCGGCGATGTTCGGTGGCTCGGTTCTCAGTGCAGAGACAGCGGGGGACAGCTGCAGCATCAGTCTGATGCCTGCATCCACCTAGGTAAGTATGAATCTAGAACCCCCCCCCCCCCCCATACTTCTCTTTTAATGTGCATTGCAGCAGGGCACTGTGAAATTTTGTAAGGCGTTCCAGCACGTATAATGCAGCATGTTCCATTTTTACAAAGTGCACACCAGTGCAACACATTGGTGTAAAATGGGACTTTTGAAAATGATATATGTCAACTTGTCAATACATTGGGCCTGGGTACTATCATTAGAGGGCTATATTGTTAAAATCAGGCAAGTAGGATTACATAGTTACATAGGGGTTTATTTACTAAAGGCAAATCCACTTTGCACTACAAGTGCACTGCAAGTGTACTTGTAATTGCAGTTGCTGTAGATCTGAGGGGACATGCAAGGTAAATAAAAAAAAAACATTTTTGCTTGCACATGATTGGATGATAAAATCAGCAGAGCTTCCCCTCGGATCTACAGCGACTACACTTACAAGTGCACTTGTAGTGCATAGCGGATTTGCCTTTAGTAAATCAACCCCATAGTTACATAGTTACATAGTAGGTGTGGTTGAAAAAAGGCACAAGTCCATCAAGTCCAACCCATGTGTGTGATTATGTGGAAGGGAATTCCACATCCTTGACGCTCTTACAGTAAAGAACCCTCTACGTAGTTTAAGGTTAAACCTCTTATCTTCTAATTTTAATGAGTGGCCACGTGTCTTTTTATACTCCCTTCCGCAAAATGGTTTTATCCCTATTGTGGGGTCACCAGTACAGTATTTGTAAATGGAAATCATATCCCCTCTCAAGTGTCTCTTCTCCAGAGAGAATAAGTTCCGTGCTCGCAACCTTTCCTCATAACTAATATCCTTCCAGACCCTTTCTTAGCTTTGTTGCCCTTCTTTGTACTCGCTCCATTTCCAGTACATCCTTCCTGAGGACTGGTGCCCAGAACTGGACAGCATACTCTAGGAGCGGCCGGACCAGAGTCTTGTAGAGCGGGAGAATTATCGCTTTATCTCTGGAGTTGATCCCCTTTTTAATGCATGCCAATATTCTGTTTGCTTTGTTAGCAGCAGCTTGGCATTGCATTACTTCAGCCTGGCCCTAAAACACTAAGTTGAAGGCTCTTAAAATTTGTATTCCCTTTTGTCTTTAAAGAATAACTTAACTTAAGAACAAAATATGAATATATTGCAGCCTACCAGTCCTGAGAAGTGGTGGTTGCATTAGTTTTCATTTTCAGCAAGTACAGAAAATACTTGTTGATGTTGCCAGAAAAGCAATGACATGTCCTTGTCATTTCCTGTGAGCTGAACTGAAGCAAAAAAATAATGATAAACTCGGTGCCTCTCTATAAGTTCACATATATCTATTCTCATAATCTCATAAAGGTATGTATAAAAGACAGCAGCTACCCCTTTAACATGAAATGTTCACTTTAAAAACTAGATAGATGTAAAGGTAATGGAGCTACTAAAGTGTAAACAACAACTTTATCACAAAATTAAATACAAAACAGCAAACGCACAATTATTGTGTACACATTCCTCAATAGACACAAAACAATAAGTCCATATATGATGTGAGTAGGTCATTCAGAAAATATCCTCCAATCACCGTGCCTCAAAAACCATATCTCCATTCCATTAACAATGAATAAGCAGCAGAGAAGTAGAGACTGCGCAGTCGCCACTAACCACATCACATCGGCTGGATGACCCGCATCACTTCCTGACCAGTGGAATGCATGCCGGCTCGGCAGAGCAACGATTTATATATCAAAAGGCTGTCTGTGTTTGTGCTTACCTAAAGCACCGAAGAATGTAAGTGCAATATTTTTGAACTGATGTTAATAAATACTTCAATAAATACTACACTATATTATACTTTTACTTCTATGCTGCTTATTCATTGTTAATGGAATTAAAACACTGCTGATATCTGAGAGATCAAACTAGCTTCATATCTGTGGGAGAGTGAGCAAAGGAGACTTCTCTGCATTATTTACCAAAAGCGAGAGAGGCCTTCATGGCCATTTGGAGCTGGAGAGTTTTTAAATTTTGCCCTCAAGTGGTGGAACACTAGTGAAGAGAAACCCATAGGAGCACAATATCTGTTTTTGAGGCACAGTGATTGGAGGATATTTTCTGAATGACCTATTCACATCAAATATGAACTTATTGTTTTGTGTCTATTGAGGAATGTGTACACAATAATTTTGCGTTTGCTGTTTTGTATTTCATTTTGTGATATACATAGTTGTTGTTCACACTTTAGTAGCGCCATTACCTTTACATCTATCTAATGTTACCTTTTTGTAAACTACCCCATCCACCATAGTCACATAGTTAAATAGTTAATCAGTTTGAAAGAAGACACAAGTCCATCTAGTTCAACCAAAAAATATATATAAATAAATAAAAAATAATATCATACAATCCCATATACACAATCCTATACCCACATTTGATCCAGAGGAAACCCCAGCAAAGCATGATCTAATTTGCTACAGCAGAGGAAAAAATGCCTTCCTGATCCCAGAAAGGCAATCGGATTTTCCCTGGATCAACTTTACCTAGTACTATACACCATGTACTGTAATGGAGATAAACAAAGACAGACACGGCTGTAGTCCAGCCTGGGATAGGAAGTGAGTTATTTGCAAAATTACCAGGTGAAAATAAGAGCTGCAATATAAAAATTTCCTGAGGGTTTAGACACAAAAAGAGTTCGTAAAATTCTAACAGTAAGCCATGTGGTCTAGGGGCTTTTTAGTTTAAAGTTATTTAATGGTTGGGGGGAAGCGCTGTATCTCTCTCCACGGGCTCTTGATTGGATAGATTGAGAGCAGCACAGCCATTGGCTCCCCCTGCTATCAATCAAATCCAATGACGCGGGCGCCGAGTCCTGCATTCGGCCTATGGGGAGGAGCCGCGAGAGCCGCCGAGGGACCCCAGGAGACGAGGTTCAGGGCCACTCGAGGGCAAAACGAGCTGCACAGTGGAGGTAAGTATGACATGTTTGTTATTTTAAAAAAATAAATAAATTACCCTTACAATCACTTTAATTCTTGCTCAGCAATAGGCCTATTAAGATGCTTTTCTTGGATCCAAATCCATAGATGTGGTGTGCATGGTGTGCATGGGGCCCTGTGATCATATAAAAAAATATCTGACAAAATTTTCAAATACCATTTTTTAACATTTATTGCCTGGAAAATTAATAGGTTTTACTCACTGTAAATGTGGTGTATAATAACACCATACACAACATGAAAATATGACAAGCCTAAAGTAGAAATAAAGGCAAAACATTCATTTTGGATAGAGTAGGGAAGGGTTAAAACCCCGGCGAAGTTTCTTTGTCATCTGTGTTCCATTTGGGAAATCTCTCTTCACTTCCTGTTCCTGTCCTGTTCAGTTCACAACAGAAAGTGAGAGGAAATCCCTGGTAGTCACCAGATTTCCCCCTATTCCTGTTCCCTTGACCACTCAAAATGTAGTTTTTTCTTTCAGCCACCAGGACAAATAGAGAGGTTTAATCTCTCTAACAGGCAGAGAGTCAGCAATAGAAACGTTAGAAAAGTTTTGCCTTCAGTTAGGGTCAGATATTTCATTTTAATAGTTTTTATCAATGAAAAATATATTTCAAATTCACGAATAGTTATTTTATATACCTCAGCTAAATTTACTGGATACAGGTTTATGTTAACAACTTTTTGCTGTTTTTTATTTAAATCTAAATGTCAATTCTCAAATTATTGCACAGATGTTCAACACCTACAAACAACATTAGGGCCCATTAACACCTTTCTCACCAGCTTGCTCCAAATTTTCACAGAATCTTTCTCTTTTCTGTGATATGGAAAATGGAATACTGTAATCACTAACAAACAGTACAGACTTCCAAATATACTGTATGTTGGAAAATCCTTTGATGTTAGGCAAGCTTTCACTAGCCTTAGGTTAAAGCGTTTGTGATTGCACAAACAACCCTATCTTTGCGACCCATCTTGTTTTTGTACCCCATATGTTGCACTGAAGGAGTTGCTTTATATGGGGGATTCAATAAAGGCTTTAGAACACAATTCTGCCATTATGTCTGTATATAGAATTCTTGTGCCAAATGCGAAAAAGGTGTGCAAAAGTTTCTTAGTTAACTCCAACATATGAAACCAATTCTTAAAGTTCATACTTGTGACACATTTTTTTAATATGTCACCATGACAAATTCATTAGGAAATACAACACCACATGAAGGTAAAGCGGTTCTAAAGCCTTAAGTTTTTTTTTTAACCTTACGTGTTTTGTTTGTGCTTTGACTTTGTATTGTGTTCCTGTTTGTGCTCTGACTGCGTGTGCTTTGTCTGCGCATTCTCTGTTTGTGCTCTGATTTGGTCTGCTCTGCCTGTGTCTTCTTGTTAGAAATTCTGTATATATATCCCTACAGAACAGACAGTGCACAATCCACATGGGCTTTGCTGCTTAAAGTGATACTAAAGGATAGTTTTTTATTTTTTTTAAATAACAAACATGTCATACTTACCTCCAATGTGCAGCTTGTTTTGCACAGAGTGTCCCCGAACATCCATTTCTGGGGTCCCTCGGCGGCTCTTGCGGCTCCTCCCTGCATTAGATAACCCCCTTGGAAAAAGTGCTCTCCCGAGGGGGTTACCTTGCGGGCGCGCTCCCGAGTCCAGCTTTTGCGTCCACAGACACGAATGCTGGACTCGGCCCCGCCCCTCGGCGCCAGCGTCATTGGATTTGATTGACAGCAGCGGGAGCCAATGGCTGCATTGCTATCAATCTATCCAATCAAGAGCCTGCAACCCACGGACAGAGGGATGGCGGTGACGCGCCGACGGAAATTCGGGGCTCAGGTAAGTATAACGGGGGGGCTGGGAGGCCGGTGACTGCAAGGTGTTTTTTCACCTTAATGCATAGGATGCATTAAGGTGAAAAAACACGAGCCTTTACAACCCCTTTAACTGCAGACAGGAAACAGGAAACTGTATTTAGGGAAAAGACATAGAGCATCCCATAGATGCTGCTACAAACGTATGAACATTGCCATCTGCTGGTTGAAGAATATGTCTCTATTAAATACTGATGTACAGTAGTTGTTGCACAAAACAACAACACGTCTGCTGTGTTTGTGTTGTGTGCTCTGTACAGTCATTGGGTTTGCATTATAGATTTTTATTTATATTTGAATAGTTAAACATCTAAATTAAATCTGATATATATTTTTTTTAACTGATGTCAGTGGTTGTAAGTAGAGATAGACTAAGGCCCCTTTCACAGTGGGGCGGGGGCATCGTCGGCTGTAAAACGGCGCTATTTTTAGCGCCGATTTACCATCATTTTAGTGGCACTATTCGTCCGCAAGGAGGGTGGTTTTAACCTCCGCTAGTGGGCGAAAAAGGGTTAAAACCGCTTTTAACCGCAATGGGGCAGCTGGCGGTATAGCTACGCTGCCCCATTGTTTTCAATGGGCAGGCGTGGTGAAGGAGCAGTGTATACACCGCTTCTTCACCACTCCAAAGATGCTGCTTGCAGGAGTTTTTTTAACGTCCTGCAAGCGCACTGCTCCAGTGTGAAAGCCCTCGGGCTTTCACACTGGAGACACAGCAGCGGCTGTTTCAGGGCGCTTTGCAGGCGCTATTTTTAGCGCTGTGGCGCCTGCAAAGCGCCCCAGTGTGAAAGGGGTCTTAGAAGTGTTCAGATCCTAGTTTGAACCCACCTGAGGGATTCCGACAGGAAGCCGTCATCTGTACTGTGCAAATCATAAGCAACCAATCATAAGCCCAGTACAGTGACTGCTTCCTGCCAGAATACCTCAGGTGGATTCAAACTAGGATGTGAACATGCCTAAGCTCTTCCCTAGTTGTAAGATCTCTTAGAGCCCTTTCACACCGGGCCGCCCATAGCGTCGGCGGTAAAACGCTGCTATTTTTAGCGGCGTTTTACTGTCGGATTAGCGGCGCATTTCGGCCGCTAGCGGGGCGCTTTTACCCCCCGCTAGCGGCTGAGAAAGGGTTAAAACTGCCCACAATGCGCCGCAATAGCAGCGTTTTGCCGGCGGTATCCCAGCGCTGCCCCATTGATTTCAACACACCGCTCCTTCACCGCTCCAAAGAAGCTGCTGGCAGGACTTTTTTCCGGTCCTGCCAGCGCAGCGCTCCGGTGTGAAAGCCCTCGGGCTTTTACACTGGAGACAATGCTGCAGCTGTTTGAGGGCAGATTGCAGGCGCTATTTTTAATGCTATAGCGCCTGCAAAACGCCCTCGGTGTGAAAGGGGTCTAAAAGAATACCTTACTTATAGTGATAAATGCTATAGAGCACAGCAAGTACTATATAGAGAATATTGACCCATTCTTATAATTTCTTGTTTAACATCTTGCCCACCAGTCACCGTCATTATACTGCGGCAGGTCGGCTCTCCTGTGCAAACCGCCGTAGGTGTCTGCTCAGCGAGGCTAGACTCGATGTCCGCCGGCGCCCCGCGATTGCTGTGTACAGAGGCAGAACGGGGAACTGTAAACAAGGCAATTCCCCATTCTGCCTAGTGACATATCAGAGATCTTCTGTTCCCAGTCATCAGGAACAGCGATCTCTGTCATGTCCTAGTTAGCCCATCCTCCCTACCGTTAGAATACACCCAGGAAACACAGTTAACCCTTTGATCACCCCCTAGTGTTAACTCCTTTTCCTGCCAGTGACATTTATACAGTAATCAGTGGCTATTTTTAGCTCTGATCGCTGTATAAATGTCAATGGTCTCAATAAAGTGTCAAAAGTGTCCGATCTGTCCACTGCAATGTCGCAGTCCCGCTAAACATCGCAGATCGCCGTCATTACTAGTAAAAAAAAATAATAAAAAAATTGTCATAAATCTATTCCCTATTTTGTAGGCGCTGTAACTTTTGCGCAAACCAATCACCATACGCTTATTGCGATTTTTTTGTTACCAAAAATAGGTAGAAGAATACATATTGGCCTAAACTGATGAAGAAATTTGTTTGTTTTTTTACAATGTTTTTTTTTTTTTTTTAATTGTCGGTATTCAAATTACATTTCTGAAGTCTCCATGGTAGATATTAAACCCAAAACTCCAACAATGCAAAACAGACTGTGCTAACACTTGAGCCACCATTTGTTTAGTCTGTTATGTTTTGCAGCTCTTATGTCAATGTAAAATAGCTCCAACCAATGCGTATTGGTGCTTTGTATACTTGTATTTGATAACACAGGTAAGACAGAAAGTGGCATCTCTGGCTGCTTTGCAGGAAACTGGAAAATGTCAACCTCTCAAAGTGACTGAAGATCTGAGACACAACCTTAGCTTTTCCAGGTGTTTTAGTGATCCAGATCATCTATTTGATGAACAGTCATCATGCCCTGGTTCAAGGTAGGTAAAACTTTCTAATAAAGTACTTTAGTGATTCCAGAATAGATGTAACACAACAGCTTCTTTCCTCATATAAGTACAAAGGTAAGATCTAGTAATATATATAGCAGGATACAGGAACACAGATTACTGCCAATTTCCTGAAGTCAGCCTGGATCTGGGCAATGTGCAAAGATGGGCAAAGAGCTGACTTTCCTGCAATGAATGGCTGGCTAAATGCCCAATATCTAATGTGTCACAGCAACAAACATCCCTATCAGCAGAAGTATGTAGGCATAGTGTACAGTGCCTCCTTACAAGGAGAATTCATACATTGGCTTTTTAAATTTACAAATGCAATAATATAGAAAGAAATTGGATCAAAGGTTCAGGACTTTAAAACAATTTTAATAGATAAATAGTGCATTTTACATACAGGTATATTAGAACAAAATAAGAGGGACAGAGGGACTTTGTTCCAAATAAGGGACAGCCCTTCAAAATCGGGCAGTTGGGAGTTATGTAAAAAGATGACTTCTGAAACCTAATGTAGGTTGCTGCACATTGCTTATTGTGGTATTGAATTTCCCTGCTGTTACTCCTTTGCAGAAGCGTTAGACAATGAAAAAGCCATCTAGTTTACAAAATGTAGTTAAAGTACAACTTCACCCAAAAGGGGGAATTCCGTTACTTTTCCCCCTCCCCCTTCTTCTACCACATTTGGCGCTTCCTTTTTTTTTAAGGGGGAGCGAGTACCTGGTTTTGCCAGGTACCCACTCCCACTTCCGCCCGGATCACATTGGCGATCCCAGCAGAAGTTCATCCACGCTCCTCTTCGCCCACAGCTTTCTGGGATATATTACAGGTCCTGCAAGATTGTTGGCAGCGTTAATTTTGATGTCAAATTTAGAATTTGTTTTAGTCATAGTCTTTTGACTAAAATGCCATTTTAGTTTTAGTTGTATTTTAGTCATCTGAATTGTTTTTGTTTTAGTCACCCAAAGTCTCCAGTACATTTTAGTAGACTAAAATCTCCAATACATTTTAGTTGTCTAAAATCGCATGGGTTTAGTTAAATTGTAATGCATTATTTAAGCATTTCTCTAGAATTTCCAAACTCATTTTATACTCCTGTAGTAAAAATCTAATAATATGTAGTGGAGATTGGAAATTAAATGGGAATGAGGGAGCGCACGGGGCAGAGAACTGGTCTGGGGAGGCTGCTACTTTACATAGTGCTCAGCACTGCTACCTTGCTGGGAGGGGAAACGTTCACCACGTGGTTTGTAGGGCATTGTTCCAGAACTCCCAGGCAGACAGAGGGAGCTTGCATTTCTCAGCTTCACCCAAAAGGGGAAGTTCCATTACTTTGCCCCCTCTCCCCTTCTTCTACCACATTTGGCGCTTCGTTTTTTTTGAGGGGCTTGTCAGGGGGCTGGGGCTTTAACAGACAGGTGGAGCCCCGAGGAAGATAGAAGTTCAGGTGGGTAAACGTCCCTTACTCACACTTTTGTCCTGTTTTCATTCATTGGTGAAAATTGGAATTGATTTTTGTGTCATAGTTTTCATCAATTGACTTAATTTAAATTTTATTTTCATTTAGTTTCCTTCACTGAAAACATGCAGCTGACGAAAATTATGATGAAAATATTTTCATCCACGAAATTAACACTGATTGTGGGACCATTCAGAAAGCGCAGCACGGCTCCCGCATGTGCAGTGGAAATCCGGCTGTGAAGCCACAAGGATTCACAGACGCTTTCACTTATATTAAAGTCAGCACTACAGTATGCTGTACAGCTGCTGACTTTTAATTTTTTTAGGGGGAGACTGAAGCTCCTGTTTAAGCATCATAATTAGATATTGTGTTATGGACATTTCCAACATAGCAGGTTCATGGCCATTGTATTTGAATGTTGGTCATGAACTGAACAAATAAGGGAAGTCTGCCAAAAAAGTAGTATATATATATTTTGTCCAAACCATAAAAGAACATCATATAACTGATATTTGTTTTTCAATAACAAAACACATGTTTTTTGCTGAATAAACTGATATCTATTAACAATCACAAAAATACAATAAAACTATCAGGGCTATTTATTGTAATTTTGTGATTGCTAATATTAGTTAATTTGTTTTCATATGGGGTATTGTTTCTCTTTATCCTACTGATACGAAAACAGCTCCTTTTGAATGTCCTGAGGAAGCAGACTCACCACAAAACATGTAGACAGATGCTGAAGTGTCTAGATTGTGATTTTATGTCTTTGTATGGATTTATGTCCTATACTTGTTTTTAGATTTTGCACTAAATAAAAATACTTTTACGGGATATATTATGATGATTCTACATATAACACTGGTAAGGTACATTTAAAGTTCCCATTTACCCCTTTGAGAGATTGTGGTTGTTTTGAAAAATAAATCATCATTATGTACGCATATGTGTACCATCGTTTAATACCATCAGTAAAATTTTTACTGCTGGGTGAATGCAGTTCCTGCAGTGCTTTTTGCGGTGTGTTTTGCATTGTTGTACAAGCATTTTAATGTGTTTTTTGATGCGCTTTGCATTTTTTAATGCCTTTTTTTTTTTTGCCAATTTGTTGTTAGGCAGATTAAAAACTCAAAACTCAAATCACAGGAAAATCGCAGTCAAACCTTAATAAAATTGCAGCAAAAACACACTACTTGCTTTTTTGCGGCTTCTCCATCGAACGCTATTGAACCAAAAACGCACCGTTTTGCATTTTAAAAAAATCCCTGTCCCATTCCAAAAAGGCAGCGGCTGAAAAAAGCATAGATGTGAATGTGTCCCATAGGAAACTACTGTATGTTAAATGGACTGTAGTGTGTTTCTGCAAGAAAGCACTAAAAACACATATATGTGAACCAGGCCTGAGGCTCGGTTCACACCTATGCGTTTTTCGGTGCTTTTTGTAGAAATGCACTACAGTTCATTTAACATGGTTTTCTATGGAATGCGTTCACTTCTATACTTTTTTCAGCTACTGCATTTTTGGAAAGGGTCAGGGACTTTTTTAAATGCGAAACGTTGCTTTTTTTCTCTTGCTTTTTTGGTTCAATAGACTTAAATGGAGAAGCTGCAGAAAAAAAAGCACAAAAAATGCAAATCACTGCAAAATCGTGGAAAAATTGCGTGTGCATAAACGCACCACATAAAGCACTGCAGAAACAATCAAAAGCAAACTGCATAGCTGTGAACCAAGCCTAAAGGCCTGTGTCAACATTTTTCAGACCCCTTTCACACTGGGGTGCTTTTCAGGTGTTTTAGCACTAAAAATAGCGCCTCAAAAGCGCCTGAAGAGCGCCCTTCATGCTTCCCCAGTGTGAAAGCCTGAGTGCTTTCATATTAGGGCGGGGGGGCCGGCAGGACGGGAAAAAAAGCAGCATCTTTGGGGAGGTGCGGGAGTGGTGTATACATCGCTCCTAAACCGCCCCTGCCATTGAAATCAATGGGCAGCGCTGCCGAAGCGCCTGCAAAGCGCCTGGCACTAGGGATGAGCCGAACACCCCCCGGTTCGGTTCGCACCAGAACCTGCGAACGGACCGAAAATTTGCACGAACGTTAGAACCCCATTGACGTCTATGGGATTCCAACGTTCGAAATCGAAGTGCTCATTTTAAAGGCTAATTTGCATGGTATTGTCCTAAAAGGGTTTGGGGACCCGGGTCCTGCCCCAGGGGACATGTATCAATGCAAAAAAAACACGTTTAAAAACGTCCGTTTTTTTCGGGAGCAGTGATTTTAATGATGCTTAAAGTAAAAAAAAAGTGAAATATCTCTTTAAATATCGTACCTGGGGGGTGTCTATAGTATGCCTTTAACGTGGTGCGTGTTTCCCGTGCTTAGAACAGTCCCTGCACAAAATGTAATTTTTAAAGGAAAAAAAGTCATTTAAAACTGCTTGCGGCTTTAATGTAATGACGGGTCCTGGCAATATGGATGAAAATCAGTGAGACAAACGGCATGGGTACCCCCCAGTCCATTAACAGGCCCTTTGGGTCTTGTATGGATATTAAGGGGAACCCCGCACCTAAATTAAAAAAGGAAACGTGTGGAGGCCCTATATACTCTGAACAGCAGTATACAAGCGGTGCAAACAAGACAGGGACTGTAGGTTTGTTGTTAAGTAGAATCTGTTTGTAATTTTGAACTGGTACATTTTTAACGTGTTTAGCTCCAGCCAAAAAATCTATTTTAAGCTTTTTGGAAAACATAGGGAAGGGTTATCACCCCTGTGACATTTGTTTTGCTGTCTGTGCTCCTCTTCAGAAGATTTCACCTCACTTTTTGTCCCAATGACAAATGTTTTTTGAAAATTTGGGTTTTTTTTGTGAAACAAGGATTGGTGATAAAGCATTAGTGGAAAGGAGAAAAGTTTTTCCCATATTAACTCTTACAGGAGAGAATTTCCCTTCCTAGGGGTAGATTTCATCTCACTTCCTGTTGTCTACTGAAGCCTCAGCAACACGTTGTCCAGAAACAGGAGTTTGTAACCTCCCAGTCTCTGGGAACGCGTTGCACAGACCTTTCTGCAAGGCCTCCCGAAGATGTTTCATCCTCTGCTCCCTCTGCGACGGCAAGATAAGGTCCACAACCTTACCCTTGTAACGTGGATCAAGGAGGGTTGCCAGCCAGTATTGTTTCTTCTCCTTGATACCACGAATACGAGGATCCTTCCGCAGGCTTTGCAAGATCAGGGAGGCCATGCAGCGTAGGTTTGCTGAGGCATTCGGTCCGGAGTCCTCTGGGTCACTAAGGACGACATGATCCACAGCCACCTCCTCCCAGCCACGTACAAGTCCATGTGTTTCTTGGGACTGTAAATGATCCCTTAAAGACTGCTGCTGATGCTGAGTGCCAGGCTCCACCTCCATACTGACACAATATTCCTCCTCCTCCTCCTCCTCCTCTTCCTGTGTGATCGGCGGGCACGCAGGAACAATGTCTGGATAAAGGGGGCCTTGAGAGCTAAGGAAGTCCTCCTCTTCCTACCTCTGTTCTGCCTCAAGTGCCCTGTCCATTATTCCATGCAGCGTGTGCTCCAACAGGTGGACAAGGGGGACAGTGTCACTGATGCATGCACTGTCACTGCTCACCATCCTTGTGGCCTCCTCAAATGGTGACAGGACAGTGCATGCATCCCTGATCATGGCCCACTGGCTTGGGGAAAAAAAACAAGCTTCCCTGACCCTGTCCTGGTGCCATAGTCGCGCAGGTACTCATTGATGGCCCTCTGCTGCCTGTGCAGCCGCTGCAGCATGGCCAACGTTGAGTTCCACCTGGTGGGCATGTCACAGATTAGGCGGTTCTTGAGCAGGTTAAATTTCTTTTGGAGGTCTGCCAGCCGAGCACTGGCATTATATGACACAGACTTTCCTGGCCTGCCTCAGGACATCCTGTAAGCCCGGGTACCTGCCCAAGAACCGCTGCACCACCAAGTTAAGGACGTGAGCCAAACAGGGCACATGGGTCATTTGTCCCTTTCAGAGGGCAGAGAGGAGGTTGGTGCCATTGTCGCAAACCACCATTATTGCCTTAAGTTGGCGTGGCGTCAACCACCTCTGAACCTGCCCCTGCAGAGCTGACAGAACCTCTGCTCCAGTGTGGCTCCTGTCCCCCAAGCACACCAGCTCAAGCACCGCATGGCATCTTTTGGCTGCATACTTGCGTAGCCCCTTGAACACCTACGGAGCACCGCTGGTTCCGAGGACAAAGCACAGGAAGAGGCCATGGAGGAAGAAGAAGAGGCGGGGGTGGGGGAGAGAGGTGTGTCAGAATCAGTGCAGGTCTCAGAGAGGACTGAACGTATAGTGGGGTTGGAGATCTCAGCTGATGAGCAGCAAGGAGAGATCCTCTTTGTTCTTTGGGTCTTTTAGATACGCTTGCCAACGAACTGCATGGCAGGTCAACATATGTCTGGTCAAGCATGTGGTGCCTAAGCGGAAGATGTTTTGGCCACGCGAGATACGCTTGAGACATATGTTGCAAATAGCAGTGGTGCGATCTGATGCACTCGTCTCAAAAAAGGCCCACACCAAAGAACTTTTGGAATAACGCGCAGAGACAGCAGCGCCCTGCACATGCAGAGCTTTGCGGTGTGATGCAGTCAGTGTGCTGCCCTTAGGCTGGCCCCTGGAGGGCATCCTGCCTCGTTGGTGATGTGCCTCCTCCTCCTCTCTCCTATCAGGCACCCACGTTGAGTCAGTGACCTCATCATCCCCTCCCTCCTCATCACTGGAGCAAACCTGGCAGTATGCTGCAGCAGGGGGAGCATGACTGCCAGATTGCTGTCCTTCTTGGGCACCCCCTCTGTCCGTGCTCACGTTACTGCCTTCATCTAGCTCAGTATCATCATCAGAGCCTTCTAAACGCTGGGCATCCTCCTGGAGCATGTACCCAACACTGGTCAAACAGTTCGAGGGACTCCTCAGGAGGACATGGTGGGGCTAGGGAAGGAGTCACTGATGCCATTGAGCCGAGGGAAGAGGCCGTGTTGGCAGCTGCTTTGCCAAAGTACCCTGAGCATGGGTGAGAGAGGATGAGGAGGGTGAGGACGGTTTGGTCATCCACTCAAGTCTTCCGCATGTTGCGGCTCAACGCGGCCAACTGCCGAAAAAAAGGCCAAGCGTGTCCCATGGCCACGTGCTGATGAGGATGCACCGTCTCCACGACCAGCACTGTTGCCTCTAGACACAGAGCCTGCTTGCCCTCTTTTATTGGCTTGTGACTGTCTGCCTCTCCTTGTTGGCCTTCCAGACATACTAATGGCCTGCAGTGAGATGTAGCTGCACTAAGCTGGGATATATATATATATATATATATATATATATATATATATACTGATATTGCAGCTAGCAAAATCAACTGCCTGCCTGTAGTATGAGAACACCACCAATCTTCTACAGGTAGCTTTAGATGAACACTGTGCAGAAGTCGCACTACACTAACTTGTAGCTTTATCTGAACACTGTGCAGAGGACGCACTACGCCAACGTTAAAATAATGTAGCAGCCTGCAGTAGTGATAGGATCAGGAAAACACCACCAACCTTCTACAGGTAGCTTTAGCTGAACACTGTGCAGAGGTCGCACTAGACTAAAGTTTAAATAATGTAGCTGCCTGCGGTAGTGATAGGATCAGGAAAGCACCACCAACCTTCTACAGATAGCTTTAGCTGAACACTGTGAAGAGGACGCACTACACTAACGTTAAAATAATGTAGCTGCCGGCGGTAGTGATAGGATCAGGAAAACACCACCAACATTCTACAGGTAGCTTTAGCTGAACACTGTGCAGAGGCCGCACTACACTAACGTGTAAATAATGTAGCTGCCTGCGGTAGTGATAGGATATGGAAAACACCACCAACCTTCTACAGGTAGCTTTAGCTGAACACTGTGCAGAGGTCGCACTACACTTACTTGTAGCTTTAGCTGAACACTGTGCACTACACTAACTTGTAGCTTTAGCTGAACACTGTTCAGAGGTCGCACTACACTAACTTGTAGCTTTATCTGAACACTGTGCAGAGGACGCACTACGCCAACGTTAAAATAATGTAGCAGCCTGCAGTAGTGATAGGATCAGGAAAACACCACCAACCTTCTACAGGTAGCTTTAGCTGAACACTGTGCAGAGGTCGCACTAGACTAAAGTTTAAATAATGTAGCTGCCTGCGGTAGTGATAGGATCAGGAAAGCACCACCAACCTTCTACAGATAGCTTTAGCTGAACACTGTGAAGAGGACGCACTACACTAACGTTAAAATAATGTAGCTGCCGGCGGTAGTGATAGGATCAGGAAAACACCACCAACATTCTACAGGTAGCTTTAGCTGAACACTGTGCAGAGGCCGCACTACACTAACGTGTAAATAATGTAGCTGCCTGCGGTAGTGATAGGATATGGAAAACACCACCAACCTTCTACAGGTAGCTTTAGCTGAACACTGTGCAGAGGTCGCACTACACTAACTTGTAGCTTTAGCTGAACACTGTTCAGAGGACACACTACACTAACTTGTAGCTTTAGCTGAACACTGTGCAGAGGTCGCACTACACTAACTTGTAGCTTTAGCTGAACACTGTGAGGAGGAAGTACTACACTAACTTGTAGCTTTAGCTGAACACTGTGAGGAGGACGCACTACACTAACTTGTAGCTTTAGCTGAACACTGTGCACTACACTAACTTGTAGCTTTAGCTGAACACTGTGAGGAGGACACACTACACTAACTTGTAGCTTTAGCTGAACACTGTTCAGAGGACGCACTACACTAACTTGTAGCTTTAGCTGAACACTGTGCACTACACTAACTTGTAGCTTTAGCTGAACACTGTTCAGAGGACGCACTACACTAACTTGTAGCTTTATCTGAACACTGTGCAGAGGTCGCACTACACTAATGTGTAAATAATGTAGCTGCTTGCGGTAGTGATAGGATCAGGAAAACACCACCAACCTTCTACAGGTAGCTTTAGCTGAACACTGTGCAAAGGTTGCACTACACTTACGTGTAAATAATGTAGCTGCCTGCCGTAGTGATAAGATCAGGAAAACACCACCAACCTTCTACAGATAGCTTTAGCTGAACACTGTGATAAGGATGCACTACACTAACGTTAAAATGATGTAGCTGCCTGTGGTAGTGATGGGATCAGGAAAACACCACCAACCTTCTGCAGGTAGCTTTAGCTGAACACTGTGCAGAGGTCGCACTACACTAACGTGTAAATAATGTAGCTGCCCGCGGTAGTGATAGGATCAGGAAAACACCACCAACCTTCTACAGGTAGCTTTAGTTGAACACTGTGCAGAGGTCACACTACACTACTGTGTAAATAATGTAGCTGTCTGCGGTAGTGATAGGATCAGGAAAACACCACCAACCTTCTACAGAGAGCTTTAGCTGAACACTGTGCAGAGGTCGCACTACACTAACGTGTAAATAATGTAGCTGCCTGCGGTAGTGATAGGATCAGGAAAACACCACCAACCTTCTAGAGGTAGCTGTAGCTGAACACTGTGCAGAGGTCGCACTACACTAACGTGTAAATAATGTAGCTGCCTGCAGTAGTGATAGGATCAGGAAAACACCACCAACCTTCTACAGATAGCTTTAGCTGAACACTGTGCAGAGGTCGCACTACACTAACGTGTAAATAATGTAGCTGCCTGTGGTAGTGATAGGATCAGGAAAACACCACCAACCTTCTACAGGTAGCTTTAGCTAAACACTGTGCAGAGGTCGCACTACACTAACGTGTAAATAATGTAGCTGCCTGCGGTAGTGACAGGATCAGGAAAACACCACCAAGCTTCTACAGGTAGCTTTAGCTGAACACTGTGCAGAGGTCGCACTACACTAACTTGTAGCTTTAGCTGAACACTGTTCAGAGGACACACTACCCTAACTTGTAGCTTTAGCTGAACACTGTGCAGAGGTCGCACTACACTAACTTGTAGCTTTAGCTGAACACTGTGAGGAGGAAGTACTACACTAACTTGTAGCTTTAGCTGAACACTGTTCAGAGGATGCACTACACTAAATTGTAGCTTTAGCTGAACACTGTGCCCTACACTAACTTGTAGCTTTAGCTGAACACTGTTCAGAAGACGCACTACACTAACTTGTAGCTTTAGCTGAACACTGTGCAGAGGTTGCACTACACTAATGTGTAAATAATGTAGCTGCCTGCGGTAGTGATAGGATCAGGAAAACACCACCAACCTTCAACGGGTAGCTTTAGCTGAACACTGTGCAGAGGTCGCATTACACTAACGTGTAAGTAATGTAGCTGCCTGCGGTAGTGATAGGATCAGGAAAACACCACCAACCTTCTACAGGTAGCTTTAGCTGAACACTGTGCAGAGGTTGCACTACACTAACGTGTAAATAATGTAGCTGCCTGCGGTAGTGATAGGATCAGGAAAACACCACCAACCTTCTACAGGTAGCTTTAGCTGAACACTGTGCAGAGGTCGCACTACACTAACTTGTAGCTTTAGCTGAACACTGTTCAGAGGACACACTACACTAACTTGTAGCTTTAGCTGAACACTGTGCAGAGGTCGCACTACACTAACTTGTAGCTTTAGCTGAACACTGTGAGGAGGAAGTACTACACTAACTTGTAGCTTTAGCTGAACACTGTGAGGAGGACGCACTACACTAACTTGTAGCTTTAGCTGAACACTGTGCACTACACTAACTTGTAGCTTTAGCTGAACACTGTGAGGAGGACACACTACACTAACTTGTAGCTTTAGCTGAACACTGTTCAGAGGACGCACTACACTAACTTGTAGCTTTAGCTGAACACTGTGCACTACACTAACTTGTAGCTTTAGCTGAACACTGTTCAGAGGACGCACTACACTAACTTGTAGCTTTAACTAAACACTGTGCAGAGGTCGCACTACACTAATGTGTAAATAATGTAGCTGCCTGCGGTAGTGATAGGATCAGGAAAACACCACCAACCTTCTACAGGTAGCTTTAGCTGAACACTGTGCAGAGGTCGCACTACACTAACGTGTAAATAATGTAGCTGCCTGTCGTAGTGATAAGATCAGGAAAACACCACCAACCTTCTACAGATAGCTTTAGCTGAACACTGTGATAAGAATGAACTACACTAACGGTAAAATAATGTAGCTGCCTGTGGTAGTGATAGGATCAGGAAAACACCACCAACCTTCTACAGGTAGCTTTAGATGAACACTGTGCAGAGGTCACACTACACTAACGTGTAAATAATGTAGCTGCCTGCGGTAGTGATAGGATCAGGAAAACACCACCAACCTTCTACAGGTAGCTTTAGCTGAACACTGTGCAGAGGTCGCACTACACTAACGTGTAAATAATGTAGCTGCCTGCAGTAGTGATAGGATCAGGAAAACACCACCAAGCTTCTACAGGTAGCTTTAGCTGAACACTGTGTAGAGGTCGCACTACACTAACTTGTAGCTTTAGCTGAACACTGTTCAGAGGACACACTACCCTAACTTGTAGCTTTAGCTGAACACTGTGCAGAGGTCGCACTACACTAACTTGTAGCTTTAGCTGAACACTGTGAGGAGGAAGTACTACACTAACTTGTAGCTTTAGCTGAACACTGTTCAGAGGATGCACTACACTAAATTGTAGCTTTAGCTGAACACTGTGCCCTACACTAACTTGTAGCTTTAGCTGAACACTGTTCAGAAGACGCACTACACTAACTTGTAGCTTTAGCTGAACACTGTGCAGAGGTTGCACTACACTAATGTGTAAATAATGTAGCTGCCTGCGGTAGTGATAGGATCAGGAAAACACCACCAACCTTCAACGGGTAGCTTTAGCTGAACACTGTGCAGAGGTCGCATTACACTAACGTGTAAGTAATGTAGCTGCCTGCGGTAGTGATAGGATCAGGAAAACACCACCAACCTTCTACAGGTAGCTTTAGCTGAACACTGTGCAGAGGTTGCACTACACTAACGTGTAAATAATGTAGCTGCCTGCGGTAGTGATAGGATCAGGAAAACACCACCAACCTTCTACAGGTAGCTTTAGCTGAACACTGTGCAGAGGTCGCACTACACTAACTTGTAGCTTTAGCTGAACACTGTTCAGAGGACACACTACACTAACTTGTAGCTTTAGCTGAACACTGTGCAGAGGTCGCACTACACTAACTTGTAGCTTTAGCTGAACACTGTGAGGAGGAAGTACTACACTAACTTGTAGCTTTAGCTGAACACTGTGAGGAGGACGCACTACACTAACTTGTAGCTTTAGCTGAACACTGTGCACTACACTAACTTGTAGCTTTAGCTGAACACTGTGAGGAGGACACACTACACTAACTTGTAGCTTTAGCTGAACACTGTTCAGAGGACGCACTACACTAACTTGTAGCTTTAGCTGAACACTGTGCACTACACTAACTTGTAGCTTTAGCTGAACACTGTTCAGAGGACGCACTACACTAACTTGTAGCTTTAACTAAACACTGTGCAGAGGTCGCACTACACTAATGTGTAAATAATGTAGCTGCCTGCGGTAGTGATAGGATCAGGAAAACACCACCAACCTTCTACAGGTAGCTTTAGCTGAACACTGTGCAGAGGTCGCACTACACTAACGTGTAAATAATGTAGCTGCCTGTCGTAGTGATAAGATCAGGAAAACACCACCAACCTTCTACAGATAGCTTTAGCTGAACACTGTGATAAGAATGAACTACACTAACGGTAAAATAATGTAGCTGCCTGTGGTAGTGATAGGATCAGGAAAACACCACCAACCTTCTACAGGTAGCTTTAGATGAACACTGTGCAGAGGTTGCACTACACTAATGTGTAAATAATGTAGCTGCCTGCGGTAGTGATAGGATCAGGAAAACACCACCAACCTTCTACAGATAGCTTTAGCTGAACACTGTGCAGAGGTCACACTACACTAACGTGTAAATAATGTAGCTGCCTGCGGTAGTGATAGGATCAGGAAAACACCACCAACCTTCTACAGGTAGCTTTAGCTGAACACTGTGCAGAGGTCGCACTACACTAACGTGTAAATAATGTAGCTGCCTGCAGTAGTGATAGGATCAGGAAAACACCACCAACCTTCTACAGATAGCTTTAGCTGAACACTGTGAAGAGGACAAACTACACTAACGTTAAAATAATTTAGCTGCCTGCGGTAGTGATAGGATCAGGAAAACACCACCAACATTCTACAGGTAGCTTTAGCTGAACACTGTGCAGAGGTCGCACTACACTAACGTGTAAATAATGTAGCTGCCTGCGGTAGTGATAGGATCAGGAAAACACCACCAACCTTCTACAGGTAGCTTTAGCTGAACACTGTGCAGAGGTCGCACTACACTAACTTGTAGCTTTAGCTGAACACTGTGAGGAGGACGCACTACATTAACTTGTAGCTTTAACTGAACACTGTGAGGAGGACGCACTACACTAACTTGTAGCTTTAGCTGAACACTGTGCACTACACTAACTTGTAGCTTTAGCTGAATACTGTTCAGAGGATGCACTACACTAACTTGTAGCTTTAGCTGAACACTGTGAGGAGGACGCACTACACTTACTTGTAGCTTTAGCTGAACACTGTGCACTACACTAACTTGTAGCTTTAGCTGAACACTGTTCAGAGGACGCACTACACTAACTTGTAGCTTTAGCTGAACACTGTGCAGAGGTCGCACTACACTAACGTGTAAATAATGTAGCTGCCTGCGGTAGTGATAGGATCAGGAAAACACCACCAACCTTCAACAGGTAGCTTTAGCTGAACACTGTGCAGAGGTCGCACTACACTAACGTGTGAATAATGTAGCTGCCTGCGGTAGTGATAGGATCAGGAAAACACCACCAACCTTCTACAGGTAGCTTTAGCTGAACACTGTGCAGAGGTTGCACTACACTAACGTGTAAATAATGTAGCTGCCTGCCGTAGTGATAGGATCAGGAAAACACCACCAACCTTCAACAGATAGCTTTAGCTGAACACTGTGAAGAGGACGCACTACACTAACGTTAAAATAATGTAGCTGCCTGCGGTAGTGATAGGATCAGGAAAACACCACCAACCTTCTACAGGTAGCTTTAGCTGAACACTGCAGAGGTCGCACTACACTAACGTGTAAATAATGTAGCTGCCTGCGGTAGTGATAGGATCAGGAAAACACCACCAACCTTCTACAGGTAGCTTTAGCTGAACACTGTGCAGAGGTTGCATTACACTAACGTGTAAATAATGTAGCTGCCTGCCGTAGTGATAGGATCAGGAAAACACCACCAACCTTCTACAGGTAGCCTTAGCTGAACACTGTGCAGAGGTCGCACTACACTAACGTGTAAATAATGTAGCTGCCTGCGGTAGTGATAGGATCAGGAAAACACCACCAACCTTCTACAGGTAGCTTTAGCTGAACACTGTGCAGAGTTCGCACTACACTAACTTGTAGCTTTAGCTGAACACTGTGAGGAGGACGCACTACATTAACTTGTAGCTTTAGCTGAACACTGTTCAGAGGATGCA